>CM041540.1:19560404-20227904 GCA_023238725.1 Scortum barcoo
AGGCCCCCTCTGCCTGGACCCGACTCTGTGCACACAGACACACGCAGACACACACACACGAATTAAATGACGGATTGAAAATGTTTGACAGTTCGCATGACCTATGGAAAAAGTTAGCATGAGAGCTAGTTTCTAAGCAATCTAGCGTGCTGTTGTAGTGTATGTGTGTGTGTGCATGTATCAGTTTGGGGGGTGATCATCACCTGCAGGATAACAAAGGGGTTGTCTTTGTTGAAGGACGGCGAGCGGGATGGGGTTTCTCTCTTCTTCTCTCGGAGTGATGAAGCCTCCTGGTTTCTTCTTATCCTCTCCAGCTGCTCCTCCACACTCATCCTCGTTCTGCCCACCTCTCGCTCCCCAAACCCTGCAGGATCCACTGCACTCCTGGGACGGTCCTGTACAGAACAAGTCTCAGAGTTAGATATATATATTTTTTGGTCTATGTTTCTGAGCTTCATGTCAGTCCATCAACCTTTATCTGAAGCCAAGATATCGAAGAATGTTTACTGGTGAATTATATCAAATTAACTGTGGGCATTAAAGCTGTCCATAGGATGAGAATTTACATGGCAAAACTGTCTGTGTGTATGGGCTTTTAACTTTTTAAATCTGTGGGTGAGCGTTTATGGTGAGGATGTGTGCTTCCATCAGTGTATGGTGGTGCAGTGTAGGTGCAGTGTGGGCGACCATAACAGCCACAAGAGATAGTTATTTCATAACCCGTGCTTGGGTCAATGTAGCATGGCTTTATCTGCACTGTATATTTATTTATAACATTGGTGTAGCACAATGATTCCGGCAGAGATTTCTTTCAGCTTCATAAATTGGGTACTTTAGTTCACATCATTGCACATTACTAGAAATTTCAAATAATGTTGAAACCTGTGACTGTTTAACTGATTGAATTAGTGCAAGACCACTGGTAAATGTGGGTAAGTGATGAATTTGCATTAACCAGGGAACCAGAGGAAGTAGGAAAAGAGGCCTGCGAGGTCTGATGCTTTTCTATCCAGACAGAGGATGTGAGCTTTGAGGACAGACTGGTTTGGTTTATTCACATCTATTTGACTGTGTTGTGTTGACAGTGTGTGCTTTCTGTGTGTACCCAAAACATATGTACACTACAGGCCAAAAGTTTGGAAGCAAGATCAAATTTGTACAAAAAAAGATGATAGTTTCATTGGTATACTTTGCAACAAAATAAACATGATTATTATATAAAGACTGTAGACATTTATCAGAAGACATTTTTACTATAATTATCAGGTATTTGAGTTTTTCTTGCTTTCTTGTTTTCTCTTGTTTCTTTACTCAGTTGCCTCTTCTTTCTAGCCATTTCTGCGGTAGTTTGACAGAGATTTGAACGCAGTTGAGATTTATTGGACTCTTAAAAGCCAAAGAGTTAAAGTGAATAATGCAAACTGTGATTTGTTTTTTTACTTTTGCACTGAAGTTGAGACTCTTGTAAATCTTCTCGACCCTAAAACTAAGTCCTTCTTTTGTTGACATTTATTCAGCAATGGTCTGGGGTAACATCCATGTATACCTAAAGGTAAATTGAGGAAAATGGTGCATATCAATGAAAGCAAAGTCTGATCATGCAGTAAATACATCCCAAAATACATATAACTCATGCTGGTTTTTAAGAAAGGCATTCAAGAACAGAAACTTGAAGTTGCTTCCAAACTTTTGGCCTGTAGTGTACAGTATGTATGTACTGAATCTTTGTTTCAGTGTATACACCTGTGACTGATCATGGTTTTGTTTGTAATTCACCATACTTGTGGCTGAAACTGTATTTTGGTGCAAGAAAGATATAATCCTAAAAGTTTTTATGAAATCAAACCTCATTTTTTATTTCTGATCCCCAGGGCTCCATACCAGGTCCCTCTTCTTTAGCTTATACATCACTGATCTAGCCTCATGCAGTTATATATGAACATAAAAACAACAGTGAAGTTGCTGCTCCTTAAACTTAGCTTAAACACAGATAACGTTTTCACACAGTGCTTTGCAGACACTTGTTTAATATAAAAAAGGGACTGCATGTTCTGCTCAAAAAAATTCAGTTTATGTATCAAGTGAGCAGCTCCAAGTAATTTCCAGTTCCAAATACCGTGGTATGATCTTAGACTCAACTCTCTGCTGTTAACAAACAAGTTCAACCTTAAAAAATTTAGATTTACCTGACACCAGAAGCTGCTAAGACTCTTATCACTGATACAATAATGAAGCCTATACAAGCTGTAATGTATTTCCTAGATATGGTCTCCTTTGCTGGGAACATGTTATTACATTTCACAGGGCTTGTTTAATCTTAAAAGATTAACACCTCCCCCATTTACCAGATTCATCGTTCACATTAAAGACCAAAAGCTGGGGTTAGATTAACCAAACAATAAGAACATCTTTCCTTAAAGATACGATATAGTGACTCGTATTTTACTTTGTTTATCTTAAAATCTGGTTAAAAGTATGCAGAACTGTCATCATACCAAGTCACTGCCTTTCTTGTTTGTTCTCGTTTGCCTGGCCTTTTCTATGTGGTTTTACCTTTGTCTTCTGTGATGATGAATACAATTTTCTTTTTTACCTGTCCTGATTGTCTTTTTTATTAATTGCCTGCATTTTACATGTCCTGCTTTGAATAATGCTGATTATCTCCTCTTAGCTTTTTATTCTGATTAGCTGGTCATGTTTTGCCATTTCCTGTTCCTGTTATTGTTATGTCAATGTTTAACCCAACATCAGGCAAATGAACCAATAAATAAATAAATAATTGCCAGGCCGGATGCAAATTAACTTCCTAAGAAAGAGGCACTGAAAGGACACAATGCAGTACATAAGCCAGATAATTGTTTGTGATTTAACCTCACTGATATCAGCCTCAGTGTTTATTATGTGACTCTACTACAGCTGTGTCTGAGCTGCATGACCTCTGAGGCACTGGAACTGGACTTTTACTGTGAAAGACCTTTGCAGGAGGTGTCTGCACTTTTCAGTTTAATACTAGACTCCACATATAATATGTTTTTGCATTCCTGCTGCAAAAGGCCTGTATCTAATAACTACTTATCATCAGGTAATTTCAATTGTTACTGTTTTGTACATTGCCAGCAGCAACACAACAATATTAACTTGAAACAAAACCTTCATAACAACCACTGCATTAAAAAGTGACAGATTAAAAACATAACATCTTTTTGTATTTGCATTTAAAAAGGAAAATATGAAAAAGAGAACAGTATGTTTGAGTGCTGCATCAACCCAAAACACAAAACAGAGATATGAATAAGAACTTTCTGCTCTGAGATGTGAGGAAAGGCAGTGAAACACTCACAAACATATGATATGTTACCAAAATGGTTCCTAGAGCAAGTATGCATCCTGCATAATGAGTAATATAATAATAATAATAATCCTGCTGAATGAGATTGTCAGATAAGTGACTTATCATTCTGAAAGCAGATACAGTATGTTTTTCTGTGTTGATGATCAAGAATCTACAGAGCTCTGACTCAAAGAAATATTCACTCACACAAAAAGTCAACAAAACATCCACCCTTTAGGCTGATTCTGACACATTTGCTAAATTGGACACGGTTCATTTTATGTAAACAATTTTTTGTCTCTGTTGATACCGAGGGCAAAACTCACTGATCTAGATTCAGGTTTCTTGGTCTTCCTCAGGGTTACGTAGGAAGCAATGGTAGTGGACTCAGGAGGGCTCCTGGGAGATTTGGTCCTGGGAGGAACGATGCCCACCGGGTAGGGGGGCGCTGTGGGAGAGACACAGCAAGCACACACTGCAGTCAGGCTAATTGCTTGTGCTGTGGCAGAGAATGTAATCATGCTCCATTTCACAGAGGATACAAAACATGTCAGAAAAATGTTAATGAAAAAAGGAGGCATTCAAGGACATGGAGCATATTTGGGTTACGCTGTAGTTTAAGAGCATAAGCTATATGTGACGGATTCAACGGGTACCTTTTGATGCTGCAGTGTCTTTACCCTCAGGAGACGTCTCCGTCTTGTCCTTGTCCTCACCGTTGGCTTCGTCCACTTCCTCCTTCACCGTGGTCAGCTCGGGCTCACTCTTGTACAGTCGGTAGTCTGGAGCTTGCTGTGAGGAGGTGAGGAGAGGTTGCTCAGGGACAGAACACACACTGTGCAGCAGCATACGTTCACATCCACATACATGCATATATACTGTGGAAATGGCGGGTTTTTTCATGGGTTCTTGGTTTGTGATTACAACTGCATGGGAATTTAATCTTTCTTTCCTATCAGTGCTCTTGATTTGAATAATTTCTTACTGATGTTACTGGGTCAACTTTTCAGGAGCTCAGAAAGACCTTCATGAGTTTTAGGGGTTGAAGAATTTTCTCAGCTCACAGAGTTGAAAATCTGATTTAATAATTTATTGGGAGTATATGACAGATTAGGACCACTGTACGAAAAAAAATATTTGGAGAAAAAGTTGTCAATGTCAAAAGCATTTATTTACAACATGTTGACTCAAAATTACAACCATTCTCCTGTTTTTTTTCTAAAAAAATACTTTGATGCCTCAAACCCTCAGATGTTTTCCTTATATACTGGCACATTATGTACACTGGGAAAGCAAGGAAGAGTTCTAGTCTTCCATCCAAGATTTTTAGAGGCATAAAAATTTGCAGAGAAGACAAGATACCCGCACAGTAAAACATCAACCTTGTGACAATGAAATTCCACAAATAAATCCATGTACAGGCCAGAGCAGGTTTGAGTGTGACACTGTGAGTGACAGAGGCGGCTGGATGGAGCATATGAGTATGAGTAAAATGAAAAACATGTATCCGAGCTGTTGAAGAGTCTCTTTAGTGTATATTAATTCAGCCTTTAGGATGAGTTGAGATGTGAAAATGAATGTAAAAATGAAGCGTTCGGATGGAGCGGTTTGGTGTGCTGATGGATGGGGCCACAGATGGAAGGATCGGACACGGGAGGGCATGAAGATTTTCAGCGAGTCTTACGCTGTGCGCTCCGTTCCTGGAGCTGGGCTTGCGGTCCTCGGGGCGGTGCGTGGGGGGGGGCAGGCGGCCGCTGGGGTGTGGGTGGTGGGGGGCAGGTGAGGAGGCGCTCTGATGAGTCACGTGTAGTATTGGGGGAGGGGCGGGGCGGGCGGGGAGGCACACTGTTGCCTTCTTTGAGAGGACTGAGTGGCAGCAGCGTCACTGCCTGTTGACAGTCAACACAGCTGGTCTCATTCTGGGGAAATCACAGGGTGTTACTGGACTGTTCCTCAGGTTGTAGCCGCAAGCAGAGCACTGACTATGTATGTGTTGGGTGCTGTTGGGTGCTGGGCAGGTAGTGTGCAGTGGGATTAATTAGAGTTTTTCACAAAAACAGCAGTCTGCTACTGCTGGAAATGAAGCTGTTGAGAGTGAACTACAATAGTAAAGGTCAGCAGCTGGACAACGGTCAGATTTACTAAAACAACACATGACAGAAAGGTACTTTGTGTTGAGAATCAACAGAGAGTTGGCTTATGTAAAGCAAAGAAACTACAATATCTAAAAAATCTAATCCAGAGCAATGCTGTTATGAAAAGGAAATCATGGATTTGGTTCTTTCCTGGAAGTTGCTTTAAAACAGGTTTGAAGTCAGTGAAGTCATGAATGTACCAACAAGGAGGTTTGTTATCATTTCCTGCTCACAACTCTATTAACAACTGCCTGTAGTGTCATTTGGCAAAAAAGGTCACTGTAATAGATTAGCTACCTCAAGCACATTTGCAGATTGATTTTTATAGTGGCAGTCTGGTATGAAGGAAATCAATCAGCGTTTTTGTGTTTTGTAAAACACTCTGCAATAGTGTAAAAAATCCACAAGTAATATCTAACCGGCTCCAATTGAGAAAATCTAGTGATTATTCCACTTCTGAGAGCATGTGAAGAAAACTCGTTCATATATTCCTGATGAATCCTGTGGCCATGCGCTTCATACCAGCTCTTTAAGCCAGCTGCTGTCTCTCAGATAGACACCTTTATGATGCTGGGATGAATGCACGCACCATTAAACCCCTGTTGCTTACTCTGCCAGATCACAAACTCATTTTATCTTCAAAAAGGAGCCAGAAGCAAACCGATGTATGTAAATGTAGATGTTAGTATGTGCTGTGTAGGCAGGGGCGCTGCCTTACCTCATTCTTCTGTAGACTGGAGAGCGGTTTGGAGCCAGGGAAACCTGCCAAACAGGGAACATAAAGAGAGATGGAACTGAAGAGACATCAGAAAAAGTATGTACTCAATCCATGTGTCGTTTTACATCTGCGCTAGGTTTCTAGATCCACAACAGATTATGGGTGAGTAGCTTGAGATGCACTACATAAGTAAATGTCCTCAGAAATTCATTTTTTAGTCTCCATTTTAGTACAATATGGAGATATTTAACAAACAACACTCTTCAATGTAAATCACATCAGACACATTTGAAAAGAAAGTGTTACTCAAGACTCTCACTGCTGTCTGTGCTCCTCTGTGGTTTATTTTTGGCCAGAGCTTCCATCACGTCCTGAATCCTCCACAGCTCCTTCTGGATCTGGATGTGCCGCTGGCTTGGAGGCTCTGTCTGAGGGCACACACAAACAGAAATGCTGTTAAAAGCTTGATCACCCCAGAAAGTGTGTGTGGGTGGGTGTGTGTGTGTTACCTGTGGGCTGCCCAGGGCCTCCAGCTGCTCCAGCAGGTTGGACTTGGCCTGTGTGACATCTGCTCCCAGCCTGTCGTACTCTCTCCAGGAGCGCTCCAGCTCCTGTAACCAGGACATCGACCAGCAGTGGGGTTATTGGACTGTGAGTGCGTGTGCATGCCCAAACTTCTGCTTCCCCAAAAATTTCCCCAATTTCTATCTAACTCCTAACTGCATTATTCCCCTATATCTGAATGTATAAAAAATGTTAAACACTATTTGAATTTAACCGTTTGTCTTTACATCCACAGATTTTTAACACACTGTAAATATCTGTATATGGATGGATGGATAGAGGAGAGTGTCAGTGTTCTGGGGCATTAAAAGTGGAATACATCACAGACATTCATCCTCTCTGTGCCTAGAAAGAACCAAACAAGTCAGAAGAACAGGGTTTTATCCTTGAGTCTGATTTAACTTTCCAAGGTCATGTCACCAACAACAATTTTTTGTTAAGAAAGCATGTGTCCTGCACAAGATCTTTAAGAATGCTTATTGTCAGTGAACATGAACATCTCTGCCTGGCCACCATGTCCCACAATATTCAAACAGGTAAGTACACTCAGAGCTCTCCTTAACATCAGCAGGGATAATAATTATTTTATACAAATATATGTTAAGAAAGTTAATAACATAAAAGACCTGAACGTGGGATCAGATAAGACTGATTTCCTGTTCTGAAACACCTGAAACAAGCGAAGTTTCTTGGTCTGAACTGCTCAGAAAACCTATTTATATAGATAGAACTTCCTCTGCCTGTTGTGCTCTGATGTGTGTATGTGGGGTGTGTGTGTTGGCGTGTGCTCACATTGTGAACTCTAGACAGCTCCCTGCAGGTGCTGAGCAGGCCATTCTGAAGCACGTCTCTCTGCTGGACCAGGCTCTGTGTGGCTGCGCCGTTGGAGCCACTCTGTTCGCTCAGCTCCTGACTAGCAGACAGCAGGGCCGTCTCCAGCGTGTGCTGCCACACAACACGCACACATGCTTATTGCACACAAAGTCTACACAAAGACACAAACACTGATGCACACTGTGACAGCTGTACCTTCTCTCTGTGTAGCTGCTGCAGCTTCTCCTCCAGCATCCTCACTGCCTTGTCCTGCTCACACAGTCTGCTCAGTTTGGTCTGACACACACACAGACACACACGTGATGTAAACTTTCTTTGATATGTCTTATTTGTTTAATCTGAAAGCTCTGCGAGCCTTACGTCTATGTCTGGCTCCTCTGTGCGCTGGATGAAGGAGCCGTCTTTGTAGTCGTCTGGGCTGATCTGAAACAAGGAGGCACGTTAAGAGACGGACAGCAGGGGGAGACAATAACACGTATTCTGTTACAGAGAGCTCCAGATATGAAGAGTTCTCTTCCAAAATGCTACTTTATGCAATTTGGGGGAAAATAATGACCTGACATCTCTGGTTGCTGTTGTTGGTGTTCTTCCACTGCACAGAGGATGCAGGCTGTGAGTTAACCAAGGAGATGACTAATCTGATATCTTTCTGAAAATACCAGACCTGAATTATTGAATCATATTTGTGATGTAAACTGTGTTTTATGGAGACTAAAAGTAATTTGGCTCAAAATGCTACAAAATTTAGAGAGAAGCTCTTCATATACTTCTTGCTGTGTATTCCAGAGTCAAGGAGTGAGGGAATGAAGGGATGAGCATGTTCACTAATCCTGTTTCCCATGAAGCTGTTCACCTCAGCGTTACCAGGGGTATGGTGGCTGAATATTATAATGCGGAGAAAGATGCAGGGAGGTGAGCTGCCTGAAAGGGCAGATGAATGCTTATTAAGAGAAAATTAAGCCCCCACTATTATACATATTAATCAAATGCAAGAATGTTATTTTCAGCTTGTGACTGGGAGGACATGCTGCAAATCCTCATGTTGTTTCCTCTGATTTTACAGTTTCAGTCTGATTTATTCACTAATATCTCTGTAAACACTGTCCTCTGACAACATATACAACAGTGATAAGATAAAAGGATAAAAATGCTGATAAGTTCATCTATATTGCCTTCGATATTGCACTTTTAAACAAGTGACTTTGTTGCCCTTGTTTTTGTCTCTCAGGCCACATAGAGGCTGCCCTGTGATAGCTGGGCATGCTGCGCTTTTAAGCAGCCGAACAACTACATTTATATCATATCATATTATATTATTCATATTATTTATTCTAATAAAAAGACACAATAATCAAGTATTCAAAGCTTAGACAGAAAAGAAAGTGTTCTTGAGATGACACTTAACAGATTTGTGGTTACAGATGTAACCACAAACCACTGACCACTTACAGCATTGTCTTAATGTCATTTTCTATTAATAAGTTTCAGTGTGTTATCTTCTTAGTTCCTAGTTATCTTCTTTTAAAAAACATTTTTAATCCTCATGCTTGATTAATGGAGGCCACAGAGACAATTTCATTATTTTGCTTTATCTGCCATCTTAATATGAATTAAATAATACAAAATAAATAAAAATAATAAATGTTATTGTTTCTTTGTTGTTTGTTTCTTTGTTTATTCTTTCTGGTTTACGAGTTGGATGGCTGATGCTGCTATGTCCCTCTATTTCTAAAACCAATGAAAGAAAAGAAAGTTAAAAGCTAAAAACTTTTTTAATTTTAATGCAGCTGTGTTATGTAACAGAAGAGCTTTCTTATAGTGCATCAACATAAACTACACTGAGGCGACTCCGGAGTTCTTTCCTCCTCCGAAATAGGAAAAAGAAAGGCTGGCTGTTGGCTCAGGCAGAAGATGACAGATGAGGGCAGACAGAGGCAGATTTTCAGCGGTCTGGAGAAAAGTGATAAAACCCTCTGACAATTCCTCTGACTGAATTTTACAGAGCACATTATTTTGTTCTGACCCAGGTAATGGAGGAATCCAGAGACCTTCGAAAAGCATTGTTTGAGGACTATTCAACCCACTGGAAGCTTTTCTACAATTTCTAGCAAGTCGTGAAAAAGTTCAAATCTGTTTCCATGCAGAGAGATGAGGTTACTTTTTGTACTTTACTTTAGTGGATACATTTTAAAATACTGTTTGATTAGCTTAAATCTTGTCTAACAGTCAGTGCATCACAGCAGGACCTGGACGATCCTGACTGACTCTCTTTGGTACACTATAGCTGAAATCCTGCAGTGAACTGTCTTCAGACTGAATGCATCCCTAGTTTATGTCATTTTAACTGAGAAAATCATTAGAACCATAACAAGAAAAACATTTATGAAGGAGGCTCAGTGTCACTTCAGTGAGGCAATGAGCCTGATACAAGGCAGTTGGGGTTACTGTGATCTGACTTCACAAAGGATTCAAAGGACAAACAAATACTACTAATAACAAAGTTATTATGGGCTGCGGCTATGAATAAACTAATAAAAAGAATTTTGCTGGACTTCAATTTACAGGGCGGATTCACACAATAACAGAAACCGCAGGCTAAATGATAAGACATAAAGACAGAGAATATGTCAGTTACATGCCAATTGTTCCTCACAGAGGACAAACATATTCAAAAGCATTTTTCTTGTGTGGATTTTAAATTTGAAAAAGGCATGACCCTGAAATCCACGAGTGTGTATTGTTGCAGGTTGCTAGTCAAAAATGGTTGTCAAGCAACCTCCTGTGATCTCAAGTGCTCAGAAGCCAAAACGGCTAGAGAAAACTGAGAGCAGACAGAAACAAATGTGCATAACCTGGATTGCACTTTGCACTCACTAAGGTTGACTTGCAGACAGACTAGTTTTGTTCTCTCTCGTCTCTATATATTTAAGTTACAATATAGTTTGACTAGCTTATCATGAATACTGGACATAAGGGTAAATGTTTTCTTTGTTTAATATAGAAATGTAAAAATGATCACTTCTGGTTTCAGGGGTTGGTTTATGTGTTGAACAACAGTTGGTGCAGTGACTGTGTGCAGTGTTCTGGTCTTTTTGTCACAGTGGTGTTGTCAGGTTTAGTACCGCTGTACATTTACACTAAAAGCTGGGCTCACTCATATCTAACTCACTATCTCACTAATATCTACTGCTCTATAGCCAGAGACACTGAACAGAAAGGCTGTGCAGATGAATTAAACATTGTTCCTAAAGAAATAGTTGTAGCACACTATTTGATCATTTTTATATTTCTGTTTTGGATGGTTTAATCAACCAAGATCATCTGTGAATTAAAGAGCTCTAGAGGCCTTTTTTCTTTGCTAGCTGTTTCCCACTATTCTTCTCTATCAGTCTTCATACTAAGCTAGGCCATGTGTAGACTCACTATCACAAAGCAAATGTGTATTTTCTAAAGTGCTGAACTATTCATAAATACTGATGAAGAGCACCATTCTCCACAGAACATCTGAAGAGGTGAACCTTAAGAACAAACACATCCAAACAGTATGAGCATTTCCAAAGTGATACTTAACAATGAACAGTGTTGTATCAAGGAGGTGAGAGGAGAAATCCATGGCTATGTGGCTATTCACCGCAAACCATGCTCGCTTTCGGTCACCTCGAACAGCATCAAAAGAGAAAACAATGAAATGAGATGTACCAAAAACCAAAGTGATGACATCAGGGGATGTTTGTTGATTGACAGCTGGTTGATGAACAGACTGGACTGACTGCATCCAAAGTGTTGAAACAAGAGATTGATGGTGAAGGGGAAAACGATGCACAACCATTGGACTACCAGGCAAAGGTCTGGTTTGAGTCTTCTTCAGTCAAGTTCAGTTAAAGAGTTTACTTTAGAAACAACACAGACACAGATACTATATATATCTATTTATCTTTGAGATGGAACTCTTCCATTCTTGCCCACAAAAATATACTTGAAATATATGTGTATTAATGTAAAATGTAAGATTACAGACAACATACTTGACTTGTGAAAACCTTTAACAATGGTTGGTCTGAATATTCCATGACTGCCATGAGGTTTCAACACAAGAACAGGGATATACAGTATACGTCAAAAGACAAACGGATGGTCTTGAAACGGACTCAAGCCAGAACCTGCCAAAGACCTTACTTGCTGGTAGAGTTGCGGCCTCGGTGCCGAGTTCTCGATCATAGTGTGAATCATGAAGATTAGAGGCTCATTCTCCTTCGTCTAGCGGAGTACCAAGGAGAAAGAGGATACAGTGGTGTAATAACACAGCAGTACATGCCTGAAGGATCAGCCACTGCTTAATGGCTGATGTCCACAAGCTGGAATGGGAATTCTCTTACTTTCTTTAAAGGGGAAAACCCAGGATGAACACAACTTTTTAACGTGCAGTTTACTGTTTTTAGCTTGGGATCAGCCCTAACTGTTGACACAGGTGTGAACAACTTACAAAATAGGCCTAGCTAGATATGTCCACACTAGTTTAAAAGTTCTTTAAGGTGCAGTTATGCAATTCAGACTTTCCAAATAAATCCTCACTTTCAAATGCACTTCCAGACACTTTTAATAAAAATATTACAGAAATCTAAGACACGATGATACTCTATCACAAACCAAACTGCAAGAGGCTTTTAAATAAAAAGTGTGATAATGATTTGAGGTTCAATAGAGAAATAAAATGTTTCTTGACCAGACAGACCTATTTTTAGTGATGCTGCTACGCACAACAGTTACTTTGGTGAATACAGTGTTATCATGATGGATAAAACAAATGGCCAAAGCTATGAAAATAAGCCCAAAATTTTCATAAGGCAGTAGTTTCTGCAAGTTGACTGTCCAAACATATGGACCTATATTAACAGTAGACTTTAGAGGATGGGGCACAGCTTCTTAAATAAACTCTTTGTACTGTGTGACAATCAAAGCACTTCTCATTTTTTCAATTACCATCCAAACTGCTAGCCACTCCCTCTTACATAGCCTGTCCAAGGCTAGCGTTTCTCTGAGGCACATGACCTTTTCAGAGCCAAGCGGTCGTATTCAATAATGCAGGAACTGTGCGAAGGCAAGTTCTAACCTACAGGCCCAAATTAAACAGTGCATTTCGATGCCTGCCATGTTATGCCTCTGTGAACTGTCGACAGGTTATATATTTTTTTTTATATTAGCCCAGCGGCCTGAGCGTGATGAAACACAATATTAGTGAGATTCCAGTGGAAACATTATTTCTAAGGTTATGCCAGTAAGAGTGGAGGCCGTTTGAGTTCCTCCTCTTACCTTAGTTTCCTATAAAGCCTCCATGTAAATAAAACTTAAAACATTTACATTTACTTCTCCACACTCAGTTTGTTGTCTGAACTGGTCTTGTCTTGAGTGTACAAGGCTGACATTTGCAAACAATCAGAGAGGTTGTTGCTGCAATAGGGTACATACAAATAAGGCTGCAAGTGATGTTTAATACAGCTCCAAGTGGTGTGCCAATCTAAAGGTTGTGATGGCTTTGAAAATTACACAGCATTGCTGTATTGGCTTTTTAAAGTTATAATCTTGAAGATTTTTTGCAGTGCCTGTGTTGATAATCTGTAATGGCAGGTGTGACTTGGACCTCACTTCCCAAGTTTCATTGTCTATAGTTATTAACCTTTTCTTTATTTGTTCCATAGTACCTGTTTATTCACAGCACAAACAGAGACCAGAAAAAAACAGTATGCCGCTTCACACACAGAGTTTAAGAGAGTGTCTATTGTGTTAAAAGCCTTGTTAAAAGCCTGACTGTGCACTGCTTGAAATTTTACCGGGAAAGTTGCCATCAATACCCAGGTTGTAATATTACAAATGCTTCAGGCTTTCATCAGCGGGTCACAGGCTCAGTCACCATTGTGTTGCATCATTCTGCGATAGATAGTGACTTAACAGATATTTATTTAAATAAAAGTCTTCTAGATTTTATCTTTAACTACTGGTCATTGCTTTTATTTCATTTCAGTATGCCATGAAAATCAACTATGAAATTCCCACCATCACCCAAGAGTGATGACTGAAAAAGTGTGGTCAGTCTGCTTCTGTATTTTATTTCGTCATGTGCTTTTCTTATTTATTGATATATTTAATTTGCAAAAATACAAAGATTATTAGCAATGTTTTCTTATCAATACACCTTACCTATGATTGTGAGAAAATATATTAATTTCCATGCTGTTGCGTAACCCAGACTTTACTATAACAGCCCACATGTCGGTCGCAGGAAAAGTCGATTGCACTGAAGAGTAGAGGATATTCTACCAGCATCTGTTTCAAAAGTACTTAGCTGATTTAGAGCTCTGGACCAGTCAACAGAAATGTGTTTCCATCACCTTTCTCTATTTCCATTACAGTTTTTGAAGTTAGGTAATTTCCACAAAACACTGTAAAGGTTTACAGTTGTTATCCTGTGTTAATGTGTGTGGGGCAATGCAATAAAAAAGGGCAGTTATTTAACTAACAAGAAGAGGTTTGACTGAGGATTTTTCGCTGATAAAGGAAACATCAACATCTAGCAGGGAGTCCTATCTGCAGTAGTATTTCCCTTGCTCTGATTTTCATGCGTTTATTTTTAGTAATTCATGCCAGTCACTGTCGTATTCACATTATTTATCAAAGTATTTAATTAGTCTTTGTCTGTTTTCATAGCCCATGATTTCAGCGCTGATAATAAGCAGGCTTCATATCACCACATGAACAAAACAATATTTAAAAAAATCTGATCAATCAATTAACTTTCATACATAAAAGTGACCGTGATATGTGATCCACAACCAGTTTCAAGTCTCTGTAAGTTGATTTTCATGGTGTACTGAACTCAAGTGAAACCAATAGCTTCCTGCAGGTTAGCTTGTCTAAAGAGCAAGGTTTACAATTGAAAAGGTTCACTATTAATGCAGTAAAAATGGTTAAGCACAAACAGAAAAACACCAGTATGGTGCTGTGTCTTAAATGGAAAAGTCAATACATAAAAACCATTGGCCTTTAGAAGTGGGAACTGCTACGTTAAGGCTCAAGAGGCGCTTGAGATAACACAATCAGAAGATAGTTTGTTTAGATTAAAGGAAGCAAACAAGAAACAGAAAACAGAGATTATAATAAAAGTGCATGCACGAATACAGCCTATAGAAAAACAAGTGGAATAAATTCATGTTAGTTTCATAAAGGGAAAACTAAGAGTTAAAAAGTTCTGGTGCCTCAAAAATGTTCTGTTTGATTCAAATGTCATATTTAGTAGCAGCTGAAGATGGAGACAGGCAGGAGTAAGCTAGGAAGTCCTCACCTGGCTGTCCAGGTAAATAAGGTTCCTCTGGAGGTGATGGGAAAGAACATCAGTCTACAGCAGCCAAAGAAGAAGGAAGAGATGCAGGAAAGGTAAGACCATGTTTGGTAGAGATGGAAGGCCAACAGGAGAGAGAGGGGACAGTCAAAAAGGAGTCAAAGGCAGATTTCAACAGGAAGGAAGAGACAATAAAAAGAGAAATTGTAGAATGTACTGATACAGGATACGTTAGCAGGAAGTGCTGCTTATTTAATTATGTATCGTTATATATTAATTCATCAGTGACAATAAACTTGAGAAGAACGTTTTATTTGTCTAACCCACAATCTTTGCCTAACTACAACCACACTAGAATACTAATATTGTATAGAGAAAGAATTTCAAAAGGTTTGTTTAACGTGCAGTTCATGGAGGGCTGCTGCTACTTTCAGTTGATATTTACAGCCAAGAAAATCCCACTAATAAAGAAGAGTCACTTCACTTTGCTGAAGCAGGCTAGTAATTTGAGAAAACATATACAAAACTAATATTATCATCATATTACCACAAAAGCCCAAATGACACAGTATCTAATCTTACATCACAATTTTATTTTATATCTATACATTATGTATATTGGCACATGCAGTCAACCCAAAACACATGGCAACATGCTGCACCATATAATGCTGCATACCTACTGTATCTGCAGGTTAATACAATGCAATGTCAATGTAATACACCGATAAAAACAGCACACTGATGAAGCTCAAGATGTACATCAAGCCGAGAAGACATAGCAGATGCCATGCATCCATGCTCTCCTGGCTCACAACCGCACAGAGACCTCAAGCCAACATGCATGGACAGGAGTAGTGTTCCCATGCAAAAATGCACATCCACAAGCACACACATATAATGATGTAAAAGAAAGCCCATAAATCCACTGATCAGTCCCCAACATCCCTGACACACCTACACCTACACCAGCCTATGCGCACATTAAAACCAGAACAGCACTCCAAAATGAAATTGAATTTGGGGTATTTATGTAGCTAAATGGCAGGTTTGAGACTAAAATGTCCCAAAATACCACAACTGTAACTGGTCAAACATGTCATGGACAGTGATATGTAGTTATAACATGATGCTTACAGAAAACTACTGACAGTGTGAAATGTTGATGTTGGAGTTTGGGTTTACTGTTAATAATCTGCTGTCAATTATTCAGGATTTTCTGATGGAACATAGGCTGACATAGAGGACTAGGAAAGAAAATGTTACCCGGGTTTTAAGTGCCCATGTAGTGCTATAAAAACCTCCACAGCTATGTTAGCATTTTGTTAACAATATCCTGGCTTGCTGTTGAAGCCAGTAGCAGGCTGGCTCCAGTGCAATATCACTCTGTAAGAATGTTGTAGGTGGATCATCCTGATCTGTAGAGAGTTTTTAATGGAAATCAAACCACCAATCAGAAAGAAATGTGTTGGAAGGGACTTACCAAAGTTGTTACGATTCATCCCTCAACACTAACATCACCAAATTTCACAGAAATTATTTATCTGAACATATTGTGTTAGTGGACACAAGTCAGTGGACCATTAAAGTCAGTAGGACCCCTCTTCTGGCACAAAATGTGGTTCAGACTTTAATGGTTTTCAGTGTATCTGGTAAATGTCAAGCTATTTATCTGGTGGAAACTGTAAACAGTTCAACATCCCAATAGTACTAGATAAAAAAGTCAGGGTATGACAAAAGTCATTAGGATTCATTCAGTGAGGGCCATAAAAGTCTGAGCAAAATTTCAAGACAACGCAGCCAACAGTTGTTGATGTTATTTCAGTCTGAAAAGAAATGGCGGACCATTCAACTTTGATTGCCAGCACAAACAGAAATAGCTTGAATCATAATAAACTGTCTTTAACCCACAGAATCTTTTGGATCACACCAAAATCAGTTTCATAATAGTAAATGAACAATCTCACGCAAGGATCCTCACCTTGTGGGAACAAATAAACACACAGAATATGAGATTTTGACTGCTTGGTTGGTTGGGTTGGTTGGTTGGATGCATGCACACACAGATACTTTATACACTCAGTGCTGACCTTAGCGTTGGGCCCCTCCATACCCAGGGCCATTAGCTGAGCTACTGTATGTTCCCTCAGGCTGTTGAGCTCCGCCTGCTGCCGGCGGAGCTTGATCAGCAGCAGGGTCAGCTCCTCGGGCTGCATAGAGCAACACAGAGGAACAGAGAGGAAGAGCTGCTATACTGATGACATCAATAACAGCTGGCCACTAGCTGACACACGACTGACTCTGATGACATTTAAGAGGAATTGAACTACTTTCACAGCTGATACAGCAAACATTTCAGCCCCAAGCCTCACAGCTTAATGGGCTGTCCTCAAGTTAGTAAAATAAAGACATCATTGCCACCTTAATGTAAAAGATTAGACTAGACTCTGATATAGAATAGAATAGCCAGAATCTTTATAACTATATGTTTCAAGGTACATTATCTCATCAGTATTTGTATATTTTCAAGACTCCCAACAAGTATTTTATTGTAGCTCAAATGATCTGATCTGCACCTGGTATAAAGTTGAACCAATGAGTCCAAGGCTATTTCCCTGTCTGTACTAATACCCAGAAAGCTTCTGTTAAAATCCTTGAAATATGAAAAGGTTCCTTCATTTGACATGACGCTAAGTTAGATAAGAACTATACTGCATCTGGTGAAAATTCAATATGTCAGCCGTGGAGAAAATGTTCCTGACTTTCACTGACCTCATAACTTTGCTACTGGTCACTGAACTGAACAGAACTACTTGATTTATTAGATGTCAGAAATCCTGGTCAAAATACCTTTGTTACCACCATCTTGATTCAGTTTTATTGCCGGTTTAGAAACTGCTGAGATGAGAGTAAAGAGCAACGGCTGCATTTTAATTAGACATTTGTGGATGAATTGGTGTACACAAAAACGTAACTGCAGACACAAATACAAACCTGGGTAGGTCTCACACACACTCATATCATCACTTGTTATAAGCCACTGTGACAAAACAGTGCACTGCAAAAGCTGTGTCGAAAATTACTGGACAAATTTTTATCATTACAACTGCTGAGGTGCTCGATCGCTATCAAGCAATCACAATATTATTTATAGCTTCAGCTATCAGTCATCACCCTTGATTGTCACTGCTTCAGTATGAAAGCAAAGGCAATTTCACTTGTGCCGCTGCACTGTGTGTGTATGTGTGTGTGTGTCGCCATTAAGAGACAATGGCATTGTCAATAATTACATTGGTCCCACTGAGACAAGAGAAAAAAAACAGCAGTAAGAGGCTGCTGAGAACAAAACATCACTGAGATAGCCATATGAGTTGTGTGTCAATGAGTGTGAGTGTTTAAATGTCAGCAATGGGCGGCATAGGCTGTTTTTCATTTGTGTAAATGCTGCCAGAATTCTGTTCACTCTTTGTTTTCTGAAAGCAAGGGGGCAGTCAGTTGAATCACACAGGAGATGGGGTGCACTCTAATACTCACTGTCTTGCCTTGCAGGGACTGTGGGGTGATGGTCTGAGGAAGGACGCCCACCGCGATTGATCGTCTGTCAGGTGTGTAGCCATACTGTGGGGACAGGGAGGAAAATTATATGAATTTGACAAAAGGAAGTATATGTCAGTTTTCCTTATTTCAGTTCAAGTGATCTCGATTCCTGAACCTGAAAATGTGTGTTTTGTCCAATTATCTCAAAATGACCTACACTTCAATGACCACGGACCATTTTCTACAGCATGCCATGTTGATGATCTAGATCATTTTTCATGCTGACCATTGTACTGTTTTTGCAATCTGAGTTTATTCGCCTCAAACGTAATGACTGTATGGATGTTAGCTGTAGCTATTATCCTTGCAGCCACTGTACACTAGCGCCACTGCTCTGTGCATTCCTTTCAGTCTCTCCTTTTTCCTCATGATTCCTCTTGTACATTTGTAAAATGGACTCATAAAGCCTCTGTCTATGTGTCTAATTTATTGCTTAATTTAAAATATTTCAGCTTACACAGATGATCCTGCATCACTGTGAGCAAATCTTTGTGTCAACTTGCGTCAATGGCCTGACTGACAAATCAGTCCTGGGCCTGAGTCTGTCCATGTTGTTATCAGGCTTTATCACCTGCAAATGTCTGTTTCCACTGCAATGCAGATGAAACACAGTTCAGATGCGCATGTAAATTGCATTTCTGAAATCAGTGATTGGTTCAAAATTTATGCATTCAAATAAAAACAAAATTGAGATATTATTTTTTGGGGGAACAGGCAAAAAGAGGTAATCTAATTTACAAAGGTAGGGTTAGTGTAATGCACTGTTCGTATACCATCATAAGAACCCGATCTAACATCATCTAACATGTGCAGCATACCCATTGTTTGAGTCAAGTTCCAGTGCTACCTGACATGTATACTTGAGAAAAAGCTAATCTAAAAATAAACGCCATGCATAAAGGAAAAAATGACTGGCAGAAATGTAAAGTAGAAATGATTTGCAGTTAATTAGCTAATGCCAGCAGAGGCATTTGAAATGCTACTGAGCTTTATTTATTCATTCACTAAATGTAACCAGGACATCACTGCATCAAAACAGGAACATTATTAACATGAGAAAATAACAATAGGAAACATTCAGACAGAGCTTCATCCTGCTATCTGTTGGCCAACATCTGCTTTCTTTGTTAGCACACACAGAACAATGATTGGACTCAATTGATGTCAATGTAATTAAATTCAGCTGCTCCAGTGGGCTAAAACAAATGTACTGAATTTAGGCAGAACATTGTTCAACTTAAGTAAAATAAACATCTCTCTTAAAGCCATTTAAACTTATATTCAATTATACCAGTACAAAAAAAAATTTGATTAGCAAAGCAGGCAACTGCTGCAGAGCCCCAGACACTCAGAGGCCCTCAGGGGTCTGGATTTAGGCACAGGGCTCATTTTTGAGAGGCTGTGAAGGTTAATACAGCATTTTTTAAGAAATCTGGAAGTTGTTAGCACTATATTCTCCATGATAATGAAATAATCTGCACATTTGAGTATTTGTTTGTGTTTTATGTATTTGCAGTGCATTTGTGTATTTGCAGTGTGTTTTCTAAATGCTCTTCATGTGTTGTCACATTGCTGTGGATGTTTTCTTAATTTGCTTTTATTCAATCTATTTGCATGTGCTTCTTAAGTTGCTATGTGATAAGCTCTCAGGGCCACCGTACTATTATCCACAAACATAACATTTCTATTGCTATGCACATGACACGCAGTTCTACAGTATATCTCTGCTGCATCTGATGATCTGAGCTCAATCAGCAATCTCGTAAACTGCATTTCAGAAATGAGTGATTCAGTGGCTCATCAATTCTGGCTATTGACAAACAGGCCTAAACTGGGTGTACACATCATGTTTCTTTATGAAATATTTGTATAAGTTAAATGTTCTATTATCACAGTTTGAGCAAAATACAATGTCATGCCCTTTACCTTGGTGAGGTGTGTCCTGTGTCGATGGTCCAGCGTCACATCCCCCCTGAGGACTGGTGAGGACACCTCGGAGTGGGAGCTGCTGGAGTTGTGAGGGACCTGCTGTCGAGGAGGAGAGAAGGTGCTGTAGAGAGCCAGGGAGCCGTGAGATGGCGAGGTGGGGATGGAGTGTGTCACGGCATGTTCAGAGATGTTGCCCATGGTCTTTGTGCTGGGTAGGGTGCCATAATGACCCACAGCTGGAAGCACAACAACAAGAGGAGGAGAAAGGAATGTCACAGTGCAGCCAGAAGCTTCCCTGTGATGGTATATAGACATATATACATATTCTGTGATGGTCATAAAATTCTGTTCCAAAATAGAGAAGTCAGTTATCTGAAAAACAACAAAATGGAACACTTAGCCAGTCCAACAGAAGGCCTAATAACACTTTTTAGGCTAACATTATTTGGATTTTAACTTCATCGGTTGGACTGTTGCAGGATTTAGAAATAAAATGTCTCATTAGATGAGAAGAGATGTTACACATTGACTTCAAGTATTTTTCTTACTTAATCAGAAATAGACGTTTCAACTAAGACAACAATGCATACCCCCACCTTACAGCAACCGCACCCACATTAAAAGGAACTTTTACTCTTTACTCTTTAACAAGTTCTTTCCTTTTTTACGAAGTGAATTTCAGCCCTGACTGTACTGAAATATGCTGTGTTGTAAAAAAAAGAAATTCTACATATACTAAGTTAAATTCAAACTCTCTCTCCAGCAGCAGATTAGGCAGCAGCAGGGATAAACAAGCTGTGGGCTTGTTGTTTGCCTGCTTGTTCCAGACTCGTTCCTCTCCCTGGCCCTACCTGCTTGCCTCATTGACATTACAAACTAACAATAACTTTTGTTGGCTTTGTGAAATCTTAATAAAAAAAGTTTAAAAATCCACAACAATTCCACAGTCCACAATAATTGACCTTGTCTGCAGTGCCCTATTGACATTTTTATGGATGTCTCTTTAATAATGGTGGTCTATAGGGAAAATGCTTATTGGGTTTATTGTAGTTTTATAGTAGCACAGTGGGCTGCTGTGATAAATTGCTATGGCAAATTTACACTTACACTTTGCTTTGCTGTAGGACAGGAAGTAGTATTAAATGTGTCTGTGGTGTCTGCACCTGTTGGCTGAGCCAGACTTTGCCTGGAGAAGGCCTGCCTCTGCTGCCACTCATACAGCTGCCACATGGTGTCATCCCTCATCGACCTCCTCTTCTCCGCTGTGGTGAGGGTGGTGGAGGTGGGACGGAGGGCCCGGTCGTACACGGAGCCTGCCACGCTGCAGATGCTGTCGGGCCTCATGATGCTGTTACGGGGCAGTGTGCGATAGCCCTCTGGGTAGCGGGGCACAATCTGAGCACGGTGGCTGGGCATGTTCCTGGGTAAGGTCTGGTAGGACGTAACACTGGGTGAGAGAACAGACAAACTGATGAGAAATTAGTCATTTAGACAGTTTTAGATGCTCTGATATCTGATGCTGATTAGCAAACCACATCAAGAGCTGTTTTCATCATGTAATGAGACGTGCTTTAATAAAAAATTAAAGTCATCGTCGTGGCTTAAACTGAAAAAAATCTGAATCTGTACTTTAACTCTTCTGCCTTTCCAAACTGAACGGGGCAGAAAAAATGGTAAAACCCTCAAGTAATCTTCAATTGTGGAAGAACATGATACAGTTTTTTTTAATCCCACCCTCTACTGTCAATCCATTTTATACATTTGATATGAACTGCAGTCATTCACCTCACAGAGTTTTATCAGCAAACCAGAATACACTGGTAATCAGATGGGGGATGTTCAGTGTTGAAAGAAACAAAGTAATAGATTTCATTCCTAAATTACAAAAACATAAATAACACAACAATAATAAGAAATTCAGTGGTAAGAGCCATAGAATCCAGACCACATCCTCGTAATTTTAGACAGGTAAGATAAGAAAGTACTGCCATAAATCAGCAAAAAGGACAGAGTAGCAGAGACATTTTCTTCATTTTCTCTACAGGAAGACAGCAGCACAAATGACCTGATGTCAGAAATGAACAAATGTGCAAAATAAGTGAATAAATGAATGAATTCGTCATTCTCTAAACTCACAAATCACATAGTGATCAGACCTTTATTTCTTACTGTACATATTCTGTTTTTTTGTATTTTTGTATATTTCTATTTGTGCTCTCTGTATCAGAGCAACTGGAACACCAAAATTTCCCCCCAGGGATAAATAAAGTATTCTGATTGTGATTTCTCTACTATAGCAGGACATCACAACAATCTTAAACTTGTGGGTTTGATTAGGGAATTGCTTGACATTTAAGCCTCACTTAGTTACATGTAGCACCCACTCATACATTGTAATATGATTACTTACAGTACTTATATTTACCTAAAATAATGAAGAATACTCGACCCAAAAAAACTGAAGGCATCCACACATTCCACTTAAACACCTGCATTCACTGTTATTCAGCAGCCAACTGAATCAATGCCTTTAATCAGGGTGTACTGGATAGGAACCAGCTTAATCATCTGTATGTGTGTGCCTTGACATGTATGGTGTGGTTGACTGGCTTTAATTATCAAACTACTTTTGTAACCAGAACTCTGCCTCACTTTCACTTTTGCTTTGACTTAGGAACATGAAGTAATGAGGAGCTCGATATCATTACAGTCATTAGGAACTAATCATAAAATGCATGCCTCGATACTCTAGGACTCTGGCTTTGACCTTATGAGTCCACAGGGAGACATATTATGGTCCATGTCGTTTTGACTACCCATCATCATTTGTCACCTGAATGAGTAGAGCAACACTGTCTTTGTTTCATTTAACCTCTGAATTCAGCAGAGAGACTAAAAACCCTGAGCTACTATCTACTCAACAAGCAGGCATGGATGGAAGGACTATACCATTGTGCATGTTGTTGTCCATTTCATACAAAATGGACCTTTTTTATCAGAATCAGTTGTTGGCCAAGTATGTGTACACATACAAGGAATGTAGCTGTCTTATTTCTCTGTAACTCACACAAAAATATACATATAGCTAATTTCCGTTTAAGAGTCTTACATCTTATATTGATGTTTTCCTTCTTCCTTTCAATATTG
This sequence comes from Scortum barcoo, assembly GCA_023238725.1. Classification (NCBI taxonomy): domain Eukaryota; kingdom Metazoa; phylum Chordata; class Actinopteri; order Centrarchiformes; family Terapontidae; genus Scortum; species Scortum barcoo. The sequence goes on from CM041540.1 coordinate 19,583,993, forward strand.
GCTATTTTAGCATAGATAAAAACAGTATAGTTCAGACATCAAATGCATTATCTATATGTGACAAAGTTCTGGCCTTCAAAGAAGAGGAATTAAATGATTAAAGCTGTCGTTTAGTCAGTGTCACCACAGTGTTGCATGATGAAGGTTTGTTTGGAGACCCGTTGCTGCCAGCTGTTCAACCTGTCTGTATGCAGACTCATCTATATATCTATAGTAGCTGAATCAACTGTCTTTCTCTAGTGCTCTTTTTCAGCTGGGAAAACCTCATTTTGCAAAGGCAGTTTTTAGGCAGTTGACAAGCATGCATCTTGCTTGACAGAGTATTCTAACCATGGCCAAGAGCAAATTGAGTTGAATGCATGAGGACTGTGGGATGCCGGTGCCAGGCATTCGGTACGATTTCAGCATGGACTACGATGCTGTGATTGTGTTTAAACTGCAGTCTGAATCAACACTAACGGCAGTGAGGCCTCTCTGCTCTGGCATCTGACGAGTAAACCCACTTCAGACAATGATTGACAAGGTGTGCGGAGGTGTTAACCTCTCTCTCTTTCAAACTCAAGTTTCTTCACACACCTACGTATGACACTTGAACAACAGAGGGCAGTTATACAAATGCCTTTGTCCCCATTTGTATGATTCAGGATATCTTACTACTACTACACGTGCCTTTAAACATGGTAGGTCAGAAGAACTAGTTACTTTCAAGCAAACCCCTTTCTTCGCCCACAAAACTGTGATTGTTCAACCGTTTCTTCAACTGGGGGTAACATGTATTAATTACCCCAACACTAACTCTAGAATTACTGAACAAATCTGAGGTGTGGGTGGTGATTCTGGAACCAGGCCATGATATGTAGTTCCAAAATCTCAGGCTTACGACTGTGCTGGTGTACTCTAACATTTTCAATGCAAGTAATAATGACTTGTCTTCCTGACTAATGTCTTATTTGCAGTATATCAGGACCCTAACAAACCGTGCTACTTTTGTATGGACCATAATAAATGAAAATCTTTACTCGTATTGTGTGAATTAACAACCATGATGATTTATTTAAGCAAAGACGAAGATAAAAATACAAATTAAAATTGATTTCTTTCTGATCCTTCCCCATATCAAATACATGTAGACCAAATGTAAAAGTAAATGTCAATAACCCATCAAACTACAACATATATTTAAAAATTTCCTAGATTAGTGTGTGTAATTATGGTAGAACTTAACAAACCACTCTGAGGGAAAAACATATCTCTGCACCTTTTGTTTTTGCATTTCTGCTTAGATGCTAAACTGCATTTTGCTGCCTTAGTACTTGTACAATGACAATAAAGCTGAATCTAATCTTATCCCAGTCATTGATGAGTTAATCAACCACAGAGGAATGTTGTTCTTATTCAGGCCTTTGAAGGGGACATCAGCACTGCCAAATACATCACTTCTGTGCTCTAGGGGAGTTTATTGATTTTCTTTCTTTCTTTCCAAGTCCTTTTGCAACATACACTAAAAACAAGATTTTCTGTGCAATACCCAAACAATGAAATGCTCTGAATGCTCTCCAAGTTTTTTGGAACACTTGGAAAAGAAGAAAATAAGAGTTAGCAATTATTATAGGGGATTATATGAATATGAATTAATTTCTAGGAATTATTAATTACTAATTTTAATGCAAAAGCATTTTCATCTCTGTCAGCAAAGCAGCTTTGCTTTCTATAGCAGATTAGTATAGCACATTTATTTTGTCTGTTGGAGACAGGCAAAAACACATATATGGACACTGAACAATTTACAACATATCAGATATTATAGATAATAATGCTATACAGCTGTTTCATTCCACTGTATTGACGTATGCACTGCATGTGTATCGAAAAACTACAACACTTTAATTACTGCAGAATAAAACTACAAGCACAGACTTTGAATAAAAAGTTTATCAGACTGTCACTGATGATATACAGCATAGGGCTCCAACCACAATCAAACCAGGGATGTTACGATAACACCAATGGGCTCATAGGATGGCTCATATTATAACATTTAAATCTTCAAATTCTCAATAATTTAACCTGTTCCCTGGCTCATGAAAAGTTGTGAAAAATCAGCAGGGAGTGTTTCTTGGTAGATTTGGTTGTTGGTAGATTTTTATTTTTTTTAAACTACCATTTGTTCTTGGAGAACACTCCCTTTGCTAGTATTTGTAATACTGGAAGACTGACTGTAACAGGGACAGAAAAATTAAAAATAAATTAAGACAAGCTCATGATTAGGTACACATATAGACACATTTACAATGCTGCACATGGCCATTACCAGTTCCATCACCACTGCACCGTGCACGACTCTGCTCACTTTAAATAATATGGCTGTTGGCAGAAACAGGTCGGTGTTGACAACAATAACAATCAGTTCTACAACAAAGTTTCTCTATTTCCCTCCCTCCTTTGCACTGAATGCTGATAAAGATGACAAATGTGGCTCGGCAGTGCTCAGCTTGCTCTGCTCTCATTACAGTCTCATTTCCATGACTTATTCATGGCAGCAGAAGCAGAGGGGAAGCGCTGAGAGCAAACAGAGCGTTGGCTGCTGCACTTCTGTTCCGCTGCGTTCCTCGGTACAGCCGGCTAAACGCCAGCTAAACGCCAGTGTTCCCAACTGAGATACACATCTGCGGTGACACAGAAAGCTTTCAGCTCCCTCTGGCCCGCAAGGTCAGAGCAAGGACGGAAGAAGATACTCTGGGAATGAGGGGCAAGGGTGGAACGGCACAGATGAAAAAAAGGTTTTAAATCTTCTAGAGGAGCAGACCTGTCGGGATGAGAGGTTGCCCTTAGATTGCAGTGAAGACAGAAAGTTGATATTGCGCATAAATTACTGTGTAGGGTTGAAATCTGTGGCATGGAAGCACAGCGGGCTGAAAACACATTCTATATTTGGGCTAAAAAGAAAACATCACATACATGGACATGAAGATAAGATATATTGTTGCTGCCTCAAAATAAAGTTTGTTCTGACAAAACTGTTAGTTTGAAGATATGGATTATTATTTGTGGCCTTTATATATATTGAGTTATATCTGAGTTGTAGATAAACAGTAACACTTACACCAAAGTGTTACTGTTTACTGTGTTACATGTATTAGATAAGTTCAGCTGGTGGTCTGTCAGTAACTATGTAGTGTCAGTAACTGTAGTTAATGCACTGCAACAAAGCTATGCAATGATCTTAATCAGTATCACACAGAGAGCTACTTACTTTAATTTGGAGTATGACGATTGTTGGTATCATAAACTGGTATCGATACAGAAAGAAAGCGTGGACCTCAGCAGACTTTAGACCAGGTGTACACACTGTGTTTGAGAGATGGCTGCAGAGGATATGATGAGGTGGACACGAGCTATAAAGTGAGGGATGTTACTCAGAGGTACATTTATAAAGCTCCATTTTAAATTATTAATGAGTGATGAATCTGATCATTCTTTCCATCTACTGTCTCTATGTTCTATTCAGCCCTCTGTAACTTGGTTTGTAGGAACCGAACACTGAGAAAGAGAAGAAGAATACTTTTCTTCTTTACTCGTGTCAGATTGCAGACACTACAACACAGATCTGGTGTACGGAGGCTCTGGACTCAGAATGCAGAGCCACAGCAGTTCTCCCGGCATCGTCTTTTAAACCTCACTGCCCCTTCCCATACTAAGCTCCTCCTAGTGGGTTCGGATGTTTCTGATTGGTCAGTAATCTGAAGCGGAGCTCTCTGATTGGTAAAATCTGGAGATACAGATCATGCGTCATTTCAAGTGTTGCTAAGTGAAGCACCTGCCTGTTCTTCTGCTACTTTCCTGTGGATGGCTGCTCCTGGCCTCTGCCTCTCTCCTGCAATAACCCTCCGGGTTACACACCCTTTCTAGCATGTACGGGGCAAGATGACCTTCTTCCTATCTGCGTTCTTGTGCATGAACATACTTTCTTACTGATCATGAGTAATGCTTTCTTCAATTAAAATTCTTAAATATCAGTTATGTAAATATTATGTAAATAACACAATTTCAACATTACATTAATAATACATGGCTGTATTTATATAGTGTTTTTATCCAAAGTGCTTGACAAGCTTTTCACCACAGCAGCGAGCTACAAAGCAGGTCCAACTGTTGTGAGAAATTTAGGATTCAGTGTCCACATGTCAAAGTGCCCTGTGCTACTTCTATCCCTGATTCCCTGTTATTCATCTTCATTCACTTTCATTCCATCATGAACTGTGAAGAACTTTCTGAAATCTGTTTCAATATGAGCTATACACATGAATTATTGCTCATCCTTCTGACATTTTATAATTATGACTGAGATATTGTGCAATATGATGACGGTTTACAGGTATCCATTAGTAGTTAAATGACTCTTTTTCTCTGTTATTTTTCTCATATCAATTCAGAATCAACATGCTAACACCTTCAAAAATAAAAATTACAGTGCGGTTCTCTCACTGAAAGGGGTGAGGCCAGAAAGTGATTGATTTCTGATGGGATGCCCCTACAGAGTTTTTTGCATCTGGGCCCAGATCAGCACAAATGAGAAAACGTTTTGCATGAATCATCCCTATGCCTTACCTTAACTGGAAAAAAATTAATCATCAGCACTTATCTAGTCTGCTATTAGAAATCCTGAAATCTTACTGAAAATGTTTCCAAACTAGTCAGCTTACTAGAATACTCTACACTCAGTCATGAACATTGAGTTATAGGGGATTCAAGTAGGTCTGGTATTGTGCTAAATTGTCACCAACTACAGTATTTTCAATAGAAAGTAGCTAAGGACTGTTCTAAAAGTTATTAGATGTTCCTAGGTTTTGTAATGTAATCATGTAGCTATTCACATCAACTGTATATGTTGTATAACTAGCTTTATTGCTACTTAATTATAATTATTAAGTTACTATAATTTCAGTAATATGTGTCTAAATCTACAATCTATTTAACAACAATGCAGCTATCTCTTAGGTGCAGACTGTGGAACTGAGGTATTGTGAATATAGAGGATCCATACCACTCCCTGGGTAGTGATTGGTCGTTAGGCATGCTCATTCACAGCTCATTCAGGTTTTAGTCTGGCTGCCGGTTAGCTGACTGAATGCGCTGCTGCTCTCACCCACTTATGGTACACAGTCAGTCCAGAGAACATGGGACCATGTTCTGAGAAATACTGGCATCTCTCTTCAAGGAAGAATTAAAGCTTTTTAAAAGGAAATATTGGCCTTACGTTCATCAGATGACAAAAATACTGCTCCAAATGAAATGTTGCTTTATAACTGATAGGTGTATAAACAAACACATTCACTTATCAACTGACACCATGATGATTTTGCAGTGCTGTGTCCAGAACTCGTTTCTGCTGCCTCAAAGTGGCCAAAACAGCTTTTAATGCATACATCAACATATTTCTTGGTTAGTTAATCCCTACTGCAGCTTCTAAAAAGATATCCAGTGTGATTATCAGTCTAGTTCTAGACCAGTGTTTTGAATGTTGATTTACATTTGAAGAGACAAAATAACATGAGCTGTGACCAAGTGGAATTATCTGACTGAGGCCTGAGGGCTGAGTGTAAGACTGAATGACATGTTGGATGTCCCAGTTCTGAGACAAAGCCCCTTAAAGAAGAGATGATGAGACAAACCACCTCATTGAACAAATCATGTTGAAAACCCCCAAAAGGTTCCAAAAATAACAGTACAATTACAAAAGGCACATGTGAGCACACATTCAGTCAGCCTCACCTCCTGGTGTCATCGTCCAGTCCTCTCGTCCTGTGTGTGCGGACCCAGTGCTCCAGCTGCTGCATGGAGTTGGTCCTGGACAGGCCCTTCTCTGGCTCCTGGACTGGAGCAGGGGACTTTCCTGGACCCCCAGCCAGGCTGCTGTCGACCTCTGCCAGGCTGCATTCCCCTGTCTGCTCCCCCGCCGTGGACCCCGAGCCGTTGACCTGTGTGGGCTTTTGGACACTGAGGTTGGCCTGGCCCTGGCGAGAAGCAGACACAGCGGCTGCTATAGCGGCGGCCTGAGCCGGCTGCAGCTTGATGCTGCTGATTTTAGTCAGAGACCTCTCTGCACTTGGGTCTCTCTGGAAGCCATATTTATCCCCACCACGGACCGTAGCATACTTCTCTGTGTCTCTGAGAGCAGCGTACTTATCCCCCTCTCGTAGCGTACTGTATTTCTTCACTTCCTTCAGAGTGCCATATTTGTCCACAACTTGTATGGTACCATATTTATTCTCCATCTCCCTCATAGTGCTGTATCTCTCCTCCTTCAATGACAGTTGTCTCTTCACCTCCTTCTGAGGAACATATTTCTGTCCATCTTTCTGGAGAGTGTGTCTGTCTCCTACTTTCTGCAGTGCATATTTTTCTCCATCCTTCGCGACCAGGTACTTCTCTCCATCTTTAGATGGAGCATATTTCTCCTCCGTGAGTGTCACCTTGTGCTTCTCATCCACTTTCTGAACAGCGTATTTCTCTATATCTCTGTGAATGGCGCACACCTCTCCATCTTTCTTCAGAAAGGATTTCTCCCCATCTTTTTGCAGCAGGTACTTCTCTCCATCCTTGTGAAGGAGATACCTTTCTCCGTCCTTCTGAAGCATGTAGCTCACACCGTCTTTCTTCAGGGAGTACCTCTCTCCGTCTCTCTGTAAGGTGTAGTACTCACGCTCCCTCTGGCCGTTGTGTTTCTCGAGGTCTTTTGGCCGTTTGTCGTCGGCTCGAGATAGGGAATGCTGTCGTACAGGCTCACGGTTGCGTTCATTGTTCTGGATCTCAGGCCGGGTTAAGACTCTGTGGTTCAGTAAGTTGTTCAGTTCCTGAGGCGTCCGCTGGTCCACTTTCAACTTGTCCATTCTGGCAGAGAAAGAGACAAATGTGACAGAGAATAAAGGGAAGAGATTTCTAAGAGATTTAGAAATTACTTAAGTGTCAGAAGTTGTGTTTTTGCCGGACAGCCCTTGTATCTCTGTCATCACTCCTGTCTGGCCTTCCACTTATTAATGGTGTCTGATCTCTGACAGAAACCCCTGACAGAGCAGGGAGTCCTGGGTAATGACAGGGAAGAATCGTGGCCTTTAGGATAAGGGTTACAGCTAACTTTATGGTAAATTTGTGAATATTTCCCTCAGTGTTAGTGTGATACTCAGTGAAAACATTGGACCATATAGAATAGTGAAGGGTGGAGAAAATGTTACTTTTTTCTAATTTGAATAGCTGAGATCTTGGATTGTGGCAACATGGCAACAACAAAGAAACGCAAGCAAACAGTTTATCCAGATGATCTGAACCCCTTTATTCAGAGGTCAGACTGCTTCTTTTCTACCACCAAACCTGTAGCCTCACCAGAATTAACCAGAAAAACAATGAAGCAAGATCACTGAAAATAAATAAAAAAGAATATTAATACTGAGACATACATGATAGTGAATAGCAGAATAAAGCATGACCAAGGCAGACACCACTTGGATGTATGAGAAACACAAACAGCACATCAGTCCAGTCTGAGCTCATGCTTCCTGTCCTGCCTGCATGTCCCAGCTGTATGTCCCTATGAGGAGGAGGCTTCTGCTGCTCGCTCCTCCTCTTACTCACCCGCCCACACAGTTTATCCAATCAAACAAATGATGTCACAAAATGTGTGCTATATGTTCAATTAGATTCAACTGCTTTTCCCTTTTCATTTATGGTTCTGTAACTCAGTGTAATAAATTAACTGTGAATTCTGTAAGCTCCTTCATGAAACACAGTATTTCCTATGACAACAAGCTCAACTTCACCACGTCTCTTAGTCTGAGTTCTCCCCAGTCTTCATGAATAAGAGGAAACTCTTAAGTAGGCACTTTTAGAGGCATTTAGGAGGACTCTAGAGATATGATAAAATACTTCATGAATATTAGAGCGCTTTAATCCGGAGAGGATGAATATGTTCCACCGTGGTGACTTTGTGTCTCAAATTTCATTTTACAACCATTACATCTGTGTGTGGGCATGTCCCTGTGGGCGGCACCGACCTTCTGACCGGTTCAGTGTGGACGAGGGCAGCATCCGTCATGACTTTCATCCAGGACTCCATCTCTTTGGCTGTGTCAGTGCAGAAATAATACGTCCGCATGTTGGGGTGAGTGGCCTGGCAGCGTAGGGAGAGAGGGAGAGAAGATATAGACATTGAGAGAGAGATAAATAGGAGGGGGAGGAGACGGAGATAAACAGTGAGGGAGGGAGGGAGGAGATACAACAGCAGTGTGAAAAACAGCGTTGGATGGTGACCTTGAGATACCAGCAGGGAGTCTTTACATCATTTCAGTTGGCAGAGCAGTGTGTTTGTGTACAGTATGACTGTGTGTGTGTGCGTGCTCCCTGCCTGCCTCTCTGGTGTGTTTCAGCTCAAGTGTGAAAGTCTTCAAGGTTCCTCTACGTAGTTTGGCTCAGGTAAAACTGCATAAACAAGAATGACACTGAGACGCCTGTCTAACAATTTTCTGTGTGTACAGTATGTGTTTTTGGATCATGCTGAGGGTGTGTGTGTGCTGATGAAGCTCCAGTGGCTCCAGTCATTAAGTCCTTACTCTCCAGCTTTCATCATGTATACTAAGTTTACTGTCAGGAAATAAATGAATAAAGGAATAGTTAAACATTTAGAAAAAATGCTTAAATCAAAAAGTCAACAGTTTACCCAGATGATCTGAACCCATTTATTCAGATTTCTACCTTTGATCTCACTTTTTGTGAGATGAGAAGATGGATATCAGTCTCCTGTGTGTGTTCAGTGCAGATGAGGCATCACGACAGTGTAGACTGGCATGAAGCCTGGAAGCAGGGGGAAACAGCCAGCCTCACCCTATCCAGCGTTCAAAAATACACCTATTACCACTTCTAAAGCTCGCTGATTAACAGGTTTGATCTTTTCTTTAACATACTTGAGCTATTTCTTTTTCATCCCAAAGTTTTGTTGTCACAGTGAGGCTTCCAGGTTTTGTATGTACATGCACAGAGACCAAAAGTAACTTGGTGAGGTTAAAGGCACCAGTATACTTTATCAGAACTGTCTCTCCTATAACTCCTATAACTGTCTCCCCCCTCTCATATAATTTCTGCCAATTTCTGAAATAACCAATCAACAAACTGACATTCACACCGATTTCATGCTGTGGTTGATCAGTAGTACTGCAGTGAGAAAGGGGCTCTTCCTCGTTAGGTCTCCATGTCACTTTTCATATGAACAACCAAGTGCAACACTATGAAGAGAGGAGAGACTGTCAGAAAATATGCTGTGTAATCTCCATATTTCGCTGACACATACGACTTTTCACTCAGCCTCCAAGTGTGGTCATTCAAAACAGAAACACTTTTGATTTCCAGTGTGGGCATACAAATTTGTTTCACTGATAGACACCCTCTGGACCCTACTTTTTAGTGCTACGCTGAATTCAGCTCTATATTTAATATGTAGGCATGAGAATGAAATCTATCTTTTCATCTCACTCTCAAAAACAAACACAAAACATATTCCCCAAACCGCTGAACTTTTAAAAAACTTTTTCTGCAGTGTGGATTCCTCAATAGAGTTCAATATGTGAACGATGTGCTCGTATTGGCTGACTGATTGAGGCGAATGTTTGTGGAAATGGGACTGGCAACTTGAGTGTCCACAACTTTCTACCTTTGATCCCTGAACTACACCATTCTTATCCTGAGCTGGAAACAATAGAAAATAAGAGTATTCAGGTACTCAGTAAGTAAGCTTCATCATCATCATTATCACCACCACTAATTAAAAAGTTTTGAAAAAACAAAACAAAACAGTGAAGTGAAGTCAAAGCTACGAGCATTGTTTTACCTTGAAGGCATATTTTCTGCTGATGTCATCCACTGATGTGGTCATCCACGGACAACATGGAGATGTGAAAGCTGGGCAGCAGGATACTTCCCAGGATGCTATCCTCTTTCCCAGGATGCTATCCTCTTTCTCATCTGCATCAAAGAATAAAAAAGAACAGTTGTCATGAGTCAACGTATAACAGTGGGATGTGTGCATAGAAAGCCACATCCACCAACTAAGTAAACCCTTGATCTGGATCAGTCTCAGTACAAAATTAGGCTAAGGATAACATATAGGGTATGACTGTTATAACACTAAATATTTATCTTTGGTTATGTTTGGGGGGATGAATTGTCCAAATTGAACATGGGACGGCTTGTACAGATAGGGTTGTAAGAGAAAATTTCTAAGGCTGATATTTTCACATCTTATACTTCAGTTCAGTTAGAGACACTCACATCAAATAATTAGATTTAATTAAGTTAAAACAGGATTTTGAACAGTGAGGGGGGACATGTGCTCCCCAGTCCACAGTGGGAATTATGTCCTTTTCCATTGTCTATAGACTTGTCCTGAGAATAGGAGGGTGTTGTTAAGTCTTGCCTTTGACTATGAGAACATGAAGGTCTATCTTTATCTGGCTGGTCAGCGCTGTGATGAATGACAAACAGATGATGATGGAACAAAATCTACTGAGGCTTATCAGCCCATGGCAGACAGAGACAGAGAGACAGAGAGACAGAGAAGGCCGGATGGTTCTTAGGAGCTCAACCCGCTTTACATATGAACTATGATGCTGTTTCCCTCTCCTGTGTGTGGTGCACAGTGTGGAACACACACATACACACACACACACACACACAGACGTAGACAGACACACTGCTGAGTATTGACTCTCACGCTGAAGCACACACACACACACACAGCTCTCTGTTCTCTCCTTGATGTTTGTCTTTCACAATTCAGGAGCACAGCGGTTGCAAAGCACAGAAGATGTGAAACACAACCATGAATGCATTACTGTCAGCTCTGTGAACCAAGTAAATATTGATCAGAATCAGCTTGATTGGTGTAGTATGTGTACCCATAAAATGACTTTGGTCAAAATACATCCTTGTAACAACAATCTGAGCTGATGGTGGTAGAGACTTCATCATTCTATTGCCTCTCTGTGCTCTGTGATGCACGATGTTGCTTTGGAGAGTGCAAACATGTTGCTCACAGGCTACAAACTAAAGGCAACATAATGTCTGCTGCACCAGCTGCACCAAAACCCACAGAACCTCCAGCCATCTCTACTGTTTGTTTCAGCTGAGCCTGCACGGTGAGCCCTGCAGCTCCTCCGGCCCCATCCCTGCTGCTGAATTATTGAGATACAGACACACACACACACACACACACACACACACACACACACACACACACACACACACACACAATCAGCAAAAAAGAGAGGGAATGAGTAAGTTGGCATGCAGAGAGATGCTGTAGGTTTATACTGCAGTGTGAGTGGGTGTTTTCTCTTAAGAGGGCTTTTTCAGAACGACTGACATTTCAAGGTTCTTCATAAGATTCACTGAGGTGAGTGTTCAGATGAGCTTCTGACCACAAACATTTTACATTTACATACACACTCTGTAACTGTGAATACCTAGATTATGATAAATTTTGATTAAATGGTAATTCTGTTTTATTACAACCAGGTGACTACATATTTCTTTTACTTTTGGGCATGTATAGAGCCTCAAAGGAAAGAAATGTTTTCCTCCTGCGCACACACTATGTAATAACTTGTACACACAAGATATTAGATCCATACTTCTTTCACACATTTTTCAGGATAATAACTTGTGCCCACAAGGTGGTAACATTGAAAATAATTTGCATTTTTGCATAATTTGCAGATTTCATGCTGCCAATATCATATAATTGTAACAGTGCCTATTTGCCTATTTTCCCACTGCTATGAACAGTAGAATAGAAATCTTGTGCTTGGTTAAATGACTCGATATAGAGAAATGACTGACAGACACCTAATGTCTCCACTATGGAGACCACAGAGCTGCACTCTACATCCAATATAATGTCTGTTTCATAATATAACATCACTTATACACCTGAAATATGATAATGAGAATTTACTTTGTTTTCTGTTTTATGAAGGCTACTGTTCAAGTCCACACTCCATCATCCAGTGTGAATTAAAGCTGAGGAGCATCATTTCGTGCTTGTTTATTTCTGCTTGTAAAAGCGTGACAGCCCAGAAGGGGAAACATAATAGGAACGCTTCAAATTCATCTTCATTTCCATCAAGTTTGTTTGCCTGCTCATTCAAAAGAATGAAGTACAATTTTAAACACCTCCCAACCTGAGTAACAGAAGGTACTTAGAATAAAGTGACAGAGCAAGCAAGAGAAAAATGAAAGAAAAAAGAGGTTATTATTGGAAAGCTGAGCACGCCATTGTCCTTCCTGAGGATGCCTTCTCTCTCTTGTCTCTGGCTGGCTAAGCCAATAAACATCCAATTTTCCCTTGGGTTTGTCATGAAAGCGACTGCTGATTGCGCTCTGGGAGCAGCTAATTTGTTAATTTATAGAGATGGAAAAATCTCTCTCAAGAGTCTAAGAGAAACGACGGAAAAAGAAACGAGCCTTAGAATGTAAAGTTTTAAACTAGTGGTGCTCCAGTGTGGGTGCTGTAACAGTGGGGGAAAGCAAGGACGGCTACTTTTGACTAGTAAGGACACTTGACCTCTTGACCCTTCATTTATCCACCACTCTTATTTAAGTTATAAAACCTACCTCTCCAATGCTGTGAGTGCCACCATATTCTAATTATATTCTGCATAGTTTTATCAGAGCCTGGCATATTTGGAATCAATCAACCCAATGATGGTTTAGAGCACTAATCTAAACTCAGGGTCTCTACTGAGTACCAATCCAAGACAAGAGCCTTTGCTTTTGTCACACTTAGGTTCTCTTAAGTAAAGAAAAGTAAACAATAAAGTAAACCAGTGTTACATGTTTTTATTTGATCTATTTAAAAAAAGATATATTTGCTTTTAACTACATTGTGTCATTCTTTGGTTATGTTACCTACCTGCAAATAGCACTGTCAACACTTGTAGTTTGAAAAGCCTACAAACATCACTATGTATTTATTGTGAAGCACACATATGTGTGTGATGTGTGTGTGTGTGTGTGTCCTCACCGCTTGGTAGTAGAAGAGGCACATGTCGGACAGAACAAACCACCTCTTCTTCCACAGCTTCATGCCTGTGCTGTCCTGCAGGGGTCAAAGGTCACAGACCAATCAGTCAGTAATTATTACAGAGAACAATACACACTCTCTCTCTGACACACACAGACATATCCACAGTTTTTCTTCTCTTTTGATCTACCCTCACTTCCCTCCTCTTGACACCCTTGCTGTCTCTCCCTGTGGCTGCTTCTATTAACCAGCTTCTATCTCCTCCTCTGAGACAAATTGCTCTGTTTTATCTCTTCATAACGTAGTGACAAATTTGCCTCAGTGGTGCTCGGGGCAAAAGCCTGTGCTTTGTTCTCCGTGCTGCTGCTCTGGTGCCTTTTTTTTTCTTCCCCACCCTCCCTGGTGCTGTAATGACTGCGGTGACAATAACAAGTTTTTCGAGACCATTCGCTCACTTGGGTCTTTAGCGCTGCTTGCAATGTGTCGCGTTTGGGCCACAGATCCTCAGGTTAGGAGCTTTGGGTAAACACTGATGGCATTTCTTCTGTGAGGGAGCACTTTGCCTGACAGGCCTGTGGGGAGGAGGGGTGGGTATGCTGGTGTGAAGTGAATCGATTCTTGTCTCGATGTGAATACAGTGAGCGGTAGCTCAGGGGCCGAGATGGAGGTTATTGACAGTGACTCTAACTGGGGTCTGAGGGCTGAGTTGAATAGTGCTCGATGTAGCTGTCCTCAGAGAGCCACACCGCGGTCACAGGGCCATAGACCAATTGAAATATTGACCACAGCAGATCTCTGTGGGATGATGAAAATTGCTCAACTTGCAGTGAGTGGGTGGAAAGGTAATGAAAGAACAAGCTGAGCCTCAAGCTAGGTTAGCTAATGTCCAGTTGAGCCCTGCAGTAGGAACAGAACTGTACAATTTCCTCAGGTTCAACAGGCATATCGGCTGCAGCAGGTTTCAGTGTTTTCAACCCAACAAAGCGTTGCTGACGTTTAGCTGCTGGCAGCTAAACTTTACTCAGCATTTACTCAGACCCGATTGCCATTTTTCACTAGCTTATGGGCAGCAACTGACTTTCATGGATTTCTGTTCAGAACTTAAATCAACCACAACACACTTGGAACTGTGTCAGATCAATGTAGGTCTAGTAGAGAAAGACTGCTACATTACTTTGATGTAGGTACAAATTTAAGCATGAAACACACTGATACAGACAGATCTTTTGGGGTTTTTAAGTCTAAATAGTCAAACTCCTAACAAATTTCTACAAATTTCAGAATACTATGCACAGTGATTGCACTGTTCCAGCACATAACTCAATCTAAAACTACAATTTAGTTTATGCATGGATTAAACAAATCAGACCAAATCTGTTTTAATTATTGAGCCTCACAGGTATCAGGTAAATTGTGAACTTTGCAAAGAGCAAGGCTAGCTGTCACTGCCTCCATGTGCACCTTTAACCACACATATTCCACTCTTAGTCCCATATAAACTCAAACACATCCCATCTTCTTTACGTTGAATGGCCTTCTTCCTACCTGTTTGTAAAGCCAGCTGCTCTTCACCACTGGGGCATTGGGGTTCCTCTTGATGGAGTTGGACCTCTTTCCAAAGTTGTGAATTTTTTTGGAAGACCTCGAGGGCTATTGAAACACATGAATAATGATAAATATCCATCCATCCATTCATTATCTATACCTGCTTATCCTGACACACAGGGTCACAGGGGTGCTGGAGCCTATCTCAGCTATCTTGGGCAAGAGGCGGGGTACACCCTGGACTGGACACCAGTCAGTCACAGGGCTGACATAGAAGACAGACAGACAACCATTCACACTCACATTCACACCTAGGGGCAATTTAGAAGTCGCCAATTAACCTAACCTGCATGTCTTTGGATTGTGGGAGGAAGCTGGAGTACCCAGAGAGAACCCACATGCAGGCACAGGGAGAAGATGTAAACTCCACACAGAAGCCCCCATGAGGCGACAGTGCTAATCACTACACCACTGTGCTGCCATATGATAAATATCAGTGTAGAGAATGTGTATACATATGTTGTGTACACGTTTTTCAGAATAAACATTTTCACACTGAAATGCACATTTTTGAATAAGTCACACAAAACAATTCATAAACATTTGCGAAGAACAACAATGAAAAAACTGCTCACATTGAGCTTGTGTTTCCAACTTGCATCTCCTACAGAGAGAACACAGCAGGGAGAACTCCAGAGAGAGAGAGAACATGCTCCAAATATCAGCATTTCTTCACTGATCTCAACACAACAAACTGACAAGAGTTTGGTGCATTGGTTGTAGAGAAGCTCATACACAAAAACAGTAGCTTTTCTAGCAGCTATAAAAAGCAACAGTAGAGGCAGATGTATTCAGCTCATTACACAAGCACATTCCACGTTCTGCATATATCGTAAGTCACAAAAGTGCAATGCTGCAGCCTAGAAGTCTCCTTTCATTAAGAATACATTTGTGATGGGATTACTACTGAACCATCCACCATTAGTTATGACATCATGTGTGTATATATATATATATATATATATATAAATCTATAATATTAGACAAAATATGTACAATATGTTGGTTTTAAAAATGAGAAAGCTGTACAATTAAATATTGACCAAGAAAATGCAAAAGTTAGAAATATGAAGTATAAGCAATATGGATAATGTGCAGAGATAATGATTCATAAGATGTGTGTTAATATAATGAATTGAGTCAGGTATGAAGTCATAAATATAGCATGTAGTGACTGTGGGGGGTATAGGAGTCTGTGTCAGTGGGGGGCCCTGGGCCTTGTTGATGAAGCCATCTGCATGCGAGAGGACACGGTTATATGTCGTCATGAGGTTTTGGTGTAGATGGACTACAGACAGCCACAGCCACAATCTTTCCTCAGGGTTCTGGTGGCGTACAGGTCATGAATGGACCTGACTGACCACAGCAGATCTCTGTGGGATGATGAAAATTGCTCAACTTGCAGTGAGTGGGTGGAAAGGTAATGAAAGAACAAGCTGAGCCTCAAGCTAGGTTAGCTAATGTCCAGTTGAGCCCTGCAGTAGGAACAGAACTGTACAATTTCCTCAGGTTCAACAGGCATATCGGCTGCAGCAGGTTTCAGTGTTTTCAACCCAACAAAGCGGAATGACTGCAGATTGCAGCCAATCACCTTCTCGGTGGAGCTAGTGATATGCAGTAGCCTGCCCTTGTCCTTGGCAGTGGCAGCAGTGTACTAGAAGGTGATGGAGGAGGTGAGGATGGATTCAGTGGTGGCAATGTAGAAGTGCATCATTGATCTGTATTCATCACTGATCAATTGTTTTTTGGGGGACAGAGATGATGGTGGAAGTCCTAAAGACTGCTGCTATGTGGAATCAAAGGTCTGTATCAAAATGTGCTCTGAAGAGTTGGAAGCCTGCCAGCTACAGCACAGAGTTCGGTATCGATTCACACAGCCACAGTTCCATGAAGCACGAAACAGAAGGTGTAGAAAAGTCTGAGGTTTTCCCCACCAGTAGCTGAAGTTCATCCAGCTTGTTGCACAGCGACACACAGTCACACTGTGCGTTTTCCTCTCTGCTATTTCACTGTGTGGACAAAGGTTAGGGCACCTTTGATGAGAATGTCCAGTAAATCCATGGATCAGGGGAGAAAAATGGAAAATACATCCAGTGGAGTCATTTCCCAGTTCACAAACTCTGTTGAAAGAGCTTATAGCCAGATCGCCATTAAACTTGCTATGAACATTGAACAGGCTCCCCTGTCTCCTAGAAATTTAAAGTTTTAGGAGAAATGTATTTGCTTCCTGTATTATGTTATGTATTATGCTTTTTTCTCCAGCCAAGCAAGGAATACTTTCTCTGGACTTTAACACAAGCAGCAGCACAAGCAACTTTAACACCAAGTCATTTATATATATATATAAATGACTTGGCTTGACTTTAAAAAATATGTTAGTGTTAGGGGAAGGGCTCATGGTAGTTAAATATTGAAAAGTAAAGCTCCTGCCTTCAACTTGAGTTGCCTAAACATAATCATAAAAATGTGAATCATTCTGTAGTTGCTATGAGAAGATATCAAAGGGAAGCAAAAAGAATATGCTGTCAGTGAACATTTTGCAGATATGGTCAGATAAAGATACAATAAGCTCATTGCTGTTACATATCCTGCTCCCCCATGGAAAAACCCCTTTAGTACTTTAAACAGTATTCTTTGAAAAGCAGCTAAGTAGGATTGGGGGATTGTGAATTTAAAATATACTGCAAAATGTTTTTATAGGTGAGCATAATGGATAAAATATAAACCAGTTTTTCTTAAAGATATTGAATAAGGTTAAGATCAGGTCTCTATGGAAGCCAGTCAAGTTCTTCCACACCAAAAAGGCAAAACCATCTCTTTATGGAGCTTCTGCGTGTCATGGAACGGGCATGCCCCAAATGGCTGCCATAAAGATTTAAACTCACAAGTTATTCATAAAATGTCATAGTAGCATCAATATTTCCCTTCAGTGGGACCAAAGGGCCTAGGCCCACAGTAAACAAAAGCATCTGGACAGGGGTTGGTCAAACTGTGACTTTTAAAAAGAGAAAAAGGCCAAAAACATAAATCTTTATCATCAAACTGTTATTTTGAGTGAACTAGTTTACTGTGGCATCATTTTTTTTGTGGCAGAACTTTTGAGCAAGGAAAACAAGTACAGCTTAATTATTTAGACTGCAAAATATCCTCAAAACATCTTCACAGCTGTTTTGACCTTTTTCCAAAAATGCGTCTTCTTCTATAGGTACTCTGTGTGTCGTTCTTTTTTAAATGTTTCTCAGGCGAGCGGCAGAGCAGGACCCATACAGCTTGGTTATAAATAATGACCTCTCATGAATACATCAAGATATGCGGTGTTATACTTTCTTTTGCTCATGAAAGCAGAAATAATAATAGTATAAACATCACTTATTCATGAAAGTACAGAACGTCTGATTTGATCTCCCCGAGCGTATACATTCTCTGTGTGTTTGTGAGCTTCACTAAGCATTTATAAATGGACACGCTGCTCAATCTAACAACGTGGTGACCCGTGCAGATGACACGCTTGCTGCTAATCCAGCTGAGCTAGCCTGCTTCGTGCTCCCACCTCTCCGGCCTCAAATGAAAGCTAATGACACAACATGGACTCATTCCAGTCCAGTCACTGAGTGCTGAGAGTCACTGACGACTCAGCATGTTACCATTATTAAAGGCCTGAGGTCGACCTCCAGCACAGCATTATGGGAAACACAAATCAACTCTTTCAGGGGTGCTAGGGGCTGCTGGAGGTTTATGTCAGCATGAAACTGAAGTGTAAAAATGTTCACGTCTTTATGGAGGATGTCCCTGAATTTCCCCTCTGATCACAGGCTTATTTTATCTTATGTGCAGGACGCTGGAATATTTCATGGCTCTGAACAAGTGCCTCGTAATCAGCAGAGATTCCAAGAAGTTTCTCTAAACTGCAACACACATCTATCGTGTCTATGACATGTATAACACACTAAAAGCAGCACTCAGACAGAAGGTAAGAGGACATGGTGAAAGTTCTGCATCCAAACTATATCCTGTATCTGTGTTACATGTCAGATGTTTGCTAAGGGTGTCACATGACACAGCTGTTGCGTGCTGCACTTAAAGAAACTTTAAATGGTCTATTAAGAGAAAGATAATGTTCATGTTTACCACATACCAGCACCTGGCACAAAGCACATCTGATGGGAATGTCTCTAGTTTTAGGCTGTAAGGGATGTTTGGATAGAGACTGACCCGTGTAGATGAAGTGGAGGTGGTGGTGGCGGTGGTGACGGTGGTAGCTGGGCTGCCAGGAAAGGTGCTGTAGTCGGAGCCACCTGTGTAGTTTGATGCCTCGCTCATGGTGCTCATGGGACGCTCCTTCTTGTCACTGCTGCTGCCCTGCTCTGACGAGGCCTTTGGAGCCGGCCTGTCACA
Source organism: Scortum barcoo (assembly GCA_023238725.1). Classification (NCBI taxonomy): domain Eukaryota; kingdom Metazoa; phylum Chordata; class Actinopteri; order Centrarchiformes; family Terapontidae; genus Scortum; species Scortum barcoo. Next base: position 19,603,059 of record CM041540.1, read on the forward strand.
GGGCGAGAGACATAGAGAGACAAAGAGAGAGGGAGTCAGTCAGACATTTGACCTATGAAGTAAAGTACCATGCAGCAAGGAGGTGTGACCATGACCTCAGTTTTGTTTCCAATGGTAACAAAGCATTGCATTACTTGATTGTGTGACAAATATGTGCCGCAGGTAGGTGAAGTAGGTGGTCAACCCTCTACTTTAGCTGAGCATAACAAACTTGGTAGTTTTCAATTAAACAGTAAGAGGGTCAAAACCTTTAAACACTTATAGCATCTTCTTAAGTATTGCAAGGAATCAAGTCTACCACCAATCCAGTGACATGTGTTTGGAGAGCTTATGATGTGTGTCTTTGCAACAAGTCATTCATCCTCTCTGTGGCATTGGGCTCTGGTAGGATTGTACCTTGTCACCTAATCTGTTTGTGATTTTCATGGGCAGAACCTCAAGGCGCATTTGAAGGACGGAGAGTGCAGTTTGGTTTTTGCAGTTGAGATCATTCTGCTGGCACTTGATTCAAATAACTGATAACTGGTAAATATGTTGGCTCCATGTTCCAAGAGGACACCTCCCCTCCTCCCCCCCCTCACACCATCCATGACAATCACAGCTGCTCAGGTCTGTGGAGAGCTGAGGAGGCTGCGCCCCAGCAAAGCTGCAGGTCCAGATGGAGTATCACCGCGACTTCTGAAGGCCTGTGCGAGGGAGCTGGGACACCCCCTCCAGCGCATATTCAACCTGAGCTTGGGACAGGGGAGGGTTCCCCAGCTGTGGAAGACATCCTGCATCATTCCAGTCCCCAAGAAACCACATCCTGGTGAGCTGAATGACTTCAGGCCGGTCGCCCTGACGTCGCACGTGATGAAGACCATGGAACGGCTGCTGCTCCATCACCTGAGGCCACAGACCCACCACGCTCTTGACCCTCTGCAGTTTGCTTACCGGGAGAAGGACGGGAGTGGAGGATGCCATCATCTTCTTGCTCCACCGATCTCTCTCTCACCTGGACAGAGGAAGTGGTGCTGTGAGGATTACATTCTTGGACTTCTCCAGCGCCTTTAACACCATCCAGCCACTGCTCCTCAGGGACAAACTGACAGAGATGGGAGTTGGATCACACCTGGTGGCATGGATCACAGACTACCTGACTGGCAGACCTCAGTATGTCAGGCTGGGAGACTGTAGGTCCGACACTGTGGCCAGCAGCACAGGAGCACCGCAGGGAACTGTGCTCTCTCCGGTCCTGTTCACCCTGTACACGTCCGACTTTCAGTACAAGTCAGAGTTCTGTCATGTACAGAAGTTTTGCGGACGACACAGCCATCGTGGGCTGTATCAGGAGTGGACAGGAGGATGAGTACAGAGAACTGATCAAGGACTTCGTCACATGGTGTGACTTGAACCACCTGCTCCTCAACACCACCAAGACCAGGGAGATGGTGGTGGTGGTGGACTTTAGGAGACCCAGGCCGCACCCAGAGCCGGTCATCATCAAAGGGGACTGTGTGGAGGTGGTACACACCTACAAATACCTGGGAGTGCAGCTGGATGATAAACTGGACTGGACTGCCAACACAGACGCTCTGTGCAGGAAAGGACAGAGCCGCCTGTACTTCCTCAGAAGGCTGGCGTCCTTCAACATCTGCAAGAAGCTGCTGCAGATCTTCTACCAGTCTGTGGTAGCGAGCGCCCTCCTGTACGCAGTAGTAGTGCTGGCTGGGGGCAGCCTCAAGAAGAAGGACGCAGCGCGCCTGGACAAACTGGTGAGGAAGGCAGGCTCTGTCGTTGGCACAGAGCTGGACAGCCTGACATCTGTGGCAGAGCGACGGACGCTGAACAGGCTCCTGTCCATCATAGACAATCCAAGTCATCCACTGCACAGCGCCATCTCCAGGCAGAGGAGCAGCTTCAGTGACAGACTGTTGTCACTGTCCTGCTCCTCACAGACAGACTGAGGAGATCGTTCGTTCCTCCCCATGCCATACGGCTCTACAACACCACCTCGGGGGGAGCGATAACTCAAACAAACTCCGGACTCACTACACACTCTCACCACACACCTTGGACACACACGCACTTTATCACACACACACATACATCTATTTATGGACTCAAGTGTGTGTACAAACTGACTGTTGCACAACTGTATGTCACACACTGCCATTTTGCACAGCTGCACCTTTGTAGGACTACTAGATACTTACTTTATATTTTTTTTTTTTTTTTTTTTTTAATTTCATAGTTTTAATTTTCTACGGTTATTGTTATTTCACATTGTACTTTTACCTTGTATTTTATTTTATTTTATTATAATTTCTTTTTGCATCTTACTGTACTTACTGCATGCCCTTAAGTTTTCTACCTTTCAATGCTGCTGGAAATGTGAATTTCTCTTGGAGATCAATAAAGTATCTATCTATCTATCTATCTATCTATGTATATGTATAGGAGCTGTGATGTAACTGATTGTCCTGACACTAATCTCAAAGGCAGAATCGGTCTCTGTGAAAACGCAGCAATTCCCCCATCCCCACTCTCTTAATGACACACTATATCTGGTGGGCCATTAAAGAGAGAGGGAAAATGAGAACAAGAGGAAGGGTAGAGTGAGCGAGAGCAGAGAGGGAAGCGATGGAGACGAGAGCCGGAGAAACAGAGATAAAGAAAGTGAGAATGTGAGGGAAGAGAGTCGGTTGCATGAATCACAGCTATTATTCTCTGGGTGTCACCTCTGATATATGCCTCTACGTCCCAGCAATTTAAATGGCCTGCCAACTTGGCCTGACAAATTGAACCAGCTCAAAGTTTTTGCCCCTAGTTGAGTAGAAGGACAATAGTTAATTCATAAGTTCAAGGTCTCCAAGTCTGATTAAAACCACCACACAGTGACAGCTTTATCTCTGCTCCCAAGGTCAGCAGGATATAAGCAAATCACCTCAATGAACCCATTGTCCATGTTGTTATTATTGTTGAAGGCAGACAACGTGCAAGCTTTTACTATTTCTGCTCAGCGTAGTGCAGTTTTTAAGGTGAGGGCACAGGTGAGACCCTACTTTACAGTTTTAGGATTATCCCTACAGACGTAAGACACAGCCAGGCAACATTTTCAGGTCAGGCAGGTTTTAAATTCGGCATATGTTTTGCTATGTTCAGGGACAAGGTCTGATACACACTGTGTACTACCCTCACAGCACCAAAGAGCAGGCAGACACATCTAAAAGTGAAGAGGAAGCTTTATACCATGACAAATTATATCAAAGACTAATGGGTGGTTGTTATTATTTTATTTTATGTTCCTAGTCCATTGATAATGAATACCATAAACTTTGTTGGTCCTGGTCTCTTCTCCTCTAGTACCAACATGAGACCAAAACTACAACTAATACACAACAATAATAAATTCTGAGAGGCAGATAGCTGAACATATTCGGACACCCCAGAGGAAGAACTGTTTTTACTCCACAGAACTCATAGAACAACTAAATCTACTGTATGTAATTTATATGATTTTTATTTTAGAAAAAAAAGTGATTCTGATCCCAAGTCCATATCTCTAAAGAATGAAAACGAAAATTGGTCACTATGAAAATATGTGTATTATGTGCATTATGTGCACACAGTACTAATGACGACCATTGTGGTCAAAAGGGTGTGTTGAATACATTGCACGTTGCAAAAAGGAGAGCATGATATGTGAGCAGAGCTGCGAGAGATGACTCCCTGCAGGTTTTGCTAGTTTGGACGTAGGTCAAATGAATAAATGAGGAAAAGATTCCTCTACCCAGACTGTCTCTGATACCTATGAATACACCTGTACCTCAGAGTGTGGCTCCGGCTTTCAGACACACACAGGCAGGCTGATGGTGCCGATAAAAACATGGTTTGTCTCCCAGGTGTATCGCCTGTGATTGTCTTACCGATCAGATAAGTAAGATAGCAGCAGTAACAGCTGCTATCTCTCCTGCAGCACTCTCCTCTGTCATAATAGCAACCTGTCTTACCTGCTGTGTTAACTCTGTGTAATACAATCAACGCTTAACTATTCTTATTATATAAAACTACAATTTATCACTGCTAATCTTCGTAATTTATCATGCTGTACAAACATAGTGTACTTTCATTAACATTTTGTGCCAGAAAGAGCATAACTGGTATGGCAACTGTTAAAGCCTACTCAACAACAATTAGCTCTCTCCGCCCAATTCTGTAAATTAAATGTTAACTCACTTATAAGAGAGAAACATCAGTCAGCCTATTTTTGTATTTGAAAGGACCACTTGATAAGCAGATACATTCATTCAGAGGGTTTTAAAGAATCACTGACATGTTTTTGACCAATCAAAGTTCTTCGCAGTGCAGATATCAGAGCCTTTAATGTCATGAATTTTTAAAAGGAAATTTGGTAGAGCACTGGATGCACATAGCAGTCATCTCAGCGCTGAAGGCAAGTTAGCTTGTCACATTTTAATACTTAGACTTAATGGGGGTAAATGACTAATATTAGTTAAGGGAGCTGCAGCAGTGAATTTAAGTTCTGGTTAATTATGCCTTTTAGAGGAGTTTGGAAATTTCTGCTCTAGATTTGACACAGGGTTCCCCAGAAGCTACAGCAGTGTGTTGCCAATTACAACTCTGGTTCTCATTTGTTACTTCACAGAGAACATCCAAAATGCCAAAAAGCAGCAGTTTTCACACAGTTTGCTTTTATGTACACACATGAACATATCGTTAGGCTATTTTTGGGGTAATGATTTTCAGTCATCTTACTCATAGGATATCTAAAATATAAAGGCATCTGGACTTGCTGTAGTGTTTTTTAAGATATTCCACCTCTCAGCTGAAAGGCCTCTCAAGTTCTGACTAACTGATGGGAAGTATCTACAGCCTGCGTAGCAAAAGAAGCACATTAGCAGAGCAACAGCAGCAGCTACTGTCCTTCGTCTTTGTGTACACAGGATGTGTTGGGCCACAGTGCTTTAGAGGCCAACACACAGTCACTCACTGCAGTCAAGTGCATAAAATATAAGTAAATAGGCTTGAAGTGTAAAAATATGCTTCAGGGCGCGTTTAAGCGAAATTCCTCCTGCGTAGCCATGTCGTTATGCATAATGCCGTGGTCATTTAGAGATTCTTGCACTACCTGAACATTGCACAACCACAAATTAAGACACTTTAAAATCTTCTTTTGCATACTACTACCTCAAGAGATATTGGCTGTTGTATGTTTGTCATATGTTGTATATGACTTTGTACATTGTCATACCTCTATTTTCATTGCAGTTAATCCTATTTATTCTGTTTATTCTGTTTATTTATATTTATCCACTCATTTTGCACTAGCTCATTTTTGCTTATTCTATCTTGTTTATTTTGTACTATTCTACTTTTTTTTTATACTTATTCTACTTTTTATACTTATTCTTATTTGGGCTTGCACCGGGACCAGGGTAGCTAATCTCGTTCCATCCCATGTTTAACTTGTGTTGGAATGACAATAAACAATCCTTGAATCCTTGAATTCTCAGCTGCAGAAAGTGCTGTTAGACTGTTGAACAGTGCCTGATCAGTTGTTTCATGAAATGTCTGAAAACAAGAAATGTTTGAGTTCAAGTCAAAAAGTCCTCGTGCAGCCATGTGTGGAACCCGTCTGTGGGGAGCAAAGGAGGAAGTGGTGCCAAGTGGTATAGAGACAGAAAGTTCACACTGGGAGAAGGTCGGGGTGGATGGACAAACAAAACACTAGACTTTGACACAGGAGACTGGAGTTTGTTTCCTGTTTTCAACCAACAGTAAATAATAGTTCGTTTTGTCCATGGCTTCGATCGTAGCCTAGTCTTAACCAAGTGGTTATTGTTGTATTTATATTTTTCAAGAGTTGGAGGAGGCGCTGGTAAACGTGAAGAGGGAACTCTAAAGGGCAAACATGAAATCTATGTTATGCACCACAGAATTACAGCCCGAACATCACCACAAAATTTAATCAAACTCTCAGAAAAGTCTCAGAAAAAGCCCAATATTATATGCTACATGAGCTGACATTTACTGCAGAGTATAAAAGCATGTTTGAAAGTGTTTCTGACATCTCTCCAAGCAGCTATGTGTTTAAATAAAGAAGTGCACAGTGTGGGAATAAGAATACCAGTCTGTCTGTTCACAGCAGCCTGACAATCTAACGAACTTGAACGGATGAGCTAAAGAATTGAGAGAGAAAACACATTCATTATAAAATTGCTTCAGCTGAGTTGGCAACATTACACACACACACACACACACACACACACACACACACACAGACACACACCCATACATATATATGACGATATATACGACTTTCAATTGCGTGTGTGAAATGTCTCTAAGTGAAGGCATTTAGCCTTTAGAAGACAGAGAGCCATTGTTTCCAGAGGCAGATGTTCTCAAATTGCTCCCATTTCGTGGTTCTGTCAGTGACACTGAATTGGTGGCCAATTGACTGTGAGTGAGAGAGGAGGCCTTCACCAGCCTCTAGTAACAAGAGCCCTACATCTAAAGCAGGATGACTCACGGACACAACAAAATGGGCCCACTAATCGCACAGGCCATCAGGCCAATCAGTTTTTTCCTCCTCCTTTCTGCCTTTTCAATCCTTCCTGATGTCTCATCTCATCTGCCTTTTCATCTTTCAATCACACGTTATCCATGCCTTTCCATTGGCTGTTCTGTTCAGTCTCACTTCTGTGACTTGCTGATGAAACTGGTTTGTGTGTACGGTGGTGTAGCAGGCCGTTACTCAGCCATCTAAGCAAGACCAGAACTCTGGAAAGAAATAAAATGAGTTTCCTCCCCTGATCCATTTGTTTGCAGTCTTCCTCTGCACTGTTTGAGTTTATTTGCTCTGAATATGACTGATGTTACTGATGACTCAGTTCTATTTCAAACATCTATTTTATGTTCTCTGTATCTTACTTCAGGTTCCAGTCAAAGAGAATTTCTCATTGTAGTAAGATCACACTGGTATTTGCTGCAAGTACAATAAACACTACAACCACTAAACAGACAATGTTAATAAGAGCCCCATCCAGGCACTGTATGAGCTGACTGTCAGTTAGGAATGGGTAAGGAGACTCCATCATGCAAAACCTTCCAGATCTAATGAAATAGTTCATTCTAAAAAAATATGTAATTTGGAAAAAAAATCTAGATCAAGACAATTCAACAGATTCAAGACAAAATATAGGTGCAGTAAATATTGACTGACTTTAGCATTTTTTTCTGCCAATAAGCTGCTCTTCAGCAACTGATTATCTGAACACTGGTGCATGAAATTCCCTTTGTACTGGAACACATCACAGAACACTAGCTCCAATGCAATAATGTGACAAAGAAAATTCAGTATAATGTACATTTCTACTACACTATCAATCAATAAATTAATTGAAAACATAGTGTCTGGCTGGGCCATGTATGGTCATTTAGCTAAATTATGGCCAAACTGTGGCCAAGCATAGTCAGCAGTCGTGGCTATAATGTGAATTCTTGGATATTAAATGTTCTGCAATCTTCTGTATCTGCAATTTTCTGTAGTGGTTCCAGTGATATTTGTTCTTAAGTGTACTGAGGCAGCATATCACATGAAGCTACATGAGTGAAAAATGTTTTTCTATCTGCAGGATATCTCTTGTTTTTCTGACTCACCCTGTGTTGAGTGTTTTGTCATAGTGGTTGTTATTTAGGATGTTAAACTTTGTTCTCACTCATTCTCAGCCCATGGATCTGCTCCATCTGCAGTTCACCCAAAAATACAAATAGGTCTCAACTTTTTAAAATTCAGAGGTTGAAGGTTCTGTTTCCTGAGAAGTTGGAGCACAAATGCACACTGAAATATCTGTATGCAACATTCAGAAAATGCTCGATAATAGTCATTTTAAGTTTGGCAAACTGTGTCTGTTAGTCTGTAGCTCTTTCAGACTTTGACAGGATACCACCAAACAGTCCTTTTCCATTTCTGTTGAGCTTGTCTGCATTGTCTCTTTATTATATTGGTACTGTTATGTAGCCCAGGTGTGGTATAAGTTTGACTTTCCTCATTATTGTAGGTGCTATGGTATCATGTACAATTGACACGTATTGTTGTGTGCAGTTAAAATCAGTTGAATCTGGGAAAACTTTTGGGTAACAATCCATTTAAAACTGATTTAAAACAGTAATCACAGTTCATTTTCTGAGCGACAGAAGTTGTAAGTCTTCACAACAACATAGAATAAGAAGAGGCAGTATTAAGGTACAATAAAATCTATTTAGAACAGGAAATTAAAAATGAAGGTTAATAACTAAATGAGTAAATAAATCATGTTTGTCTTGGCTGTGAGAATGACTTACTGTGAGGTACATTTCCCAGTAATATACCAAACTCTTTTTATGTTCATGGATTTGATCAATGAGTCACAGTTTACAGAGACAGTTTAAATCTTCAGCTGAGGGAGAATACTAAGGCTTGACTTTAAATCCGCCATTAACAAGGGAAATGTGTGTGTGTAGTCACAGTGGCAGCCTGACACCTGATTTTATTTTGTCATTTCAGAGGTAATACAAGCCTCTGTTGAGGTGAAAAAAAAGGATTTAATAGGATTTGGATGGCAACAAAAAAGCGTTTCTTCCTATTAAATTACACACAGGGTTATTATTCAGAGAGGAAACCCTGCTGTACGCTCCAGACACAACTCTTGACATACACATTTATCATCCACAACATCATTTCTGCATTAGTGTTGCACACTGGCTTATTTGGCAATTCATGCAGAGGCTGAAATAAAGTTAGTGTTAGTAAGAGGCAGAAACAACAAACAAAGGAATGAAGCCTTGAATCAAAGATGAATGGAGCTGAAGATAAAGGTGGAAGAGGAATCCTGACATTTTGGATCAGTGTGTTATTCATTGCCTTTCATTTCTGGCATAGTGGGGTTTCACTAATGAGATTGGACTGAAATGAATAAAAAGGCTTGAGTTCAATCACATGAGAAGATCAATATCATCCCTGTGTGTCTAGGACAGTTAGAGGTGTAGGGCAGGTCTAGCTAGTTTAGCACAGCTGACAGGAAAGCAGGAGGAAACTTTACGGCAAGAGTGCGGCAAGTCTTTCACCTCAGTACCATGAGAGTAAAATCTAATGTGCAGCTGCTGTTTCCTATAACATAATACTGATACATCATGAGAGTGAATACCATACACACATTGTTGGAATACACTGTATGTTAGGACTTGAGCCTGTCTGAGCCTGTCTCTTGCACTGAGTGTGGGAGACCATATGTCTAATGAAGCCAATGTGTGTTGCTCTTTATTAACTTAATAAGATCTACATTTGCCAAACCAACCAGTCAATCCTTAACCCAAAGGTCTTTTCTCTTGTAAAACTGAAACTGATTTTTCACTTCTTATATTGATAAATGCAACTGTGAGGCTACATTCATACATTAGCAATGCTTTTCCTTCTGCAAAGATGCACTTGGAACATAAATAAAAAAAAGACAGATTTGTGTTTGTCATGTCTTCATGATTCAGACAAAACACAGATCAACACATTTTTATTTGATGTATACATATAAATATTATACACTGATGCTGTTATTCCTGTCTCCATAGTTAGTTTGCCTGATCTATTATTAGTCTGATCATGAAACATTATTAATATTACAGTAAAGCTGTTTCCAACAGCCTGGTCTGCTCTTTTTACTCTCCCACGAGATCAGCTGAATAATCATAAACAGATTCTGATCAAAGGGAAGCTGCTGTCCGATAAAACCTCTCCATATGATACATCTGTGACTCCTTCCTCGTAACTCCTCCAGCAGCCTCCTCTCTTCCCCTGATCTCCTCTGAGAGGCATTTCAGGGACTGGAACATCCTCAGTGATGGTGGAGCTTTATTTACAAGTTTACAGGATGTGGTTATACAAGAGAAAAGGCTTCTAGTAATAAGACTAGTTTGGCAAATGTGTGTCTAGTTAACTGCAGACCTCCAATAAAGTGCAGTGTGCAGCACTTTCCTATGGGAAGCACCCAGGACAGTCTCCGACACAGTGAAAGAAGCAGTTGTTTGATAAAGTTAGGAGGTATAAACACACTGTTGCATGGAGAAGTGCATGGAGAGGTCAAATACTCTGAAGAAGTCAGAACTTCAGCAACACTTTGTTGTAAAACCAATGCATCTGTGCGTTGTGTTGTTGTTTTTATAAGACTATTTCTACTCATATTAATATTGATCTTCTCATCTGACTGGTCAGAGCAGCAACGAAGTGTACTTTCCCAGATGAACCCACACCCACTAACAACACACTCTGCATACGAGCGGTTTTAGTCTCTGACAATAGCAAACGAGCATAGAAAGCATCAAGGCTGATAGGGAAGCTGAAGCCAAAGCAGCTCCTCTGTGATGTAAGGGATCATTACCTGGTGAGAGGCTCTAGGGGCTTGTCAGGGTGGACAAGCTTTCCACAATTCACGCTAGAAACAGAACAAGGGAGGGAGAGAGAATGACAAAATAATAAGAACTCAAACAGTGACTTTGAAATCAAATTCTGCAGTAAAGAAACAAAGATAGAAATCATAACATTAAGAATAAAAAACAAAGATGAAACAAAATACAGATGAAAGTTCCTCACTGGAGGTGACGGCTAAAATATCTTTTTGTTGCATGTAGAAATGAAACATCACGTCCATGTAGGAACAGGAAGCTTTTGTGGTCAAATAAAAGTCTTTGTTATCCTAAAGAGTAATCTACCAATGCTTCACTCCAGGCAAGCTGATTATTAATTAAAGGCCACACAATTTTTCTATCAGCTCTCTCAGGCATCAACCCAACAGCCCGCCATCGTTCTGAGCATCCCATTACCCATCATCATCTCTGTTTTTCTTCCACTTTGTCTCTTTCGTTCAGATTTCCAGTCAGTCTTCCACATCTGCCTCTTATCATTTTCTATTGTTATCTCATCTTCATATCTTTCTGTCATTTGTAAAGTCAGACAACTGAAGATATCTGAGCGGAATCTGTTAATAATTAAGGGAGGATGGAGATGGAGGAAGCAGGAAGAGAGGAAGAGAAAGTGTCAGAAAGGGTCAGAGCCGCCCCAGATGAGCATGGCACATCTTTGAAAACTCCTTCTTCTAAACTTGATAGGATGGGGAGAGCAGCAGGAGATTAACAAAACATCAGGGACATGGAGAGAACTAGATATTAGTGAGTTGAATATATCACAAAACAGGGGAAAGGGAAACTAGAGAGTCATTAATAAAAGGAAGAGCTGCAGAGGTGTACGGTACATTATAATGAGATGAGAGGAGGAAAACTTCCCCCAAGGGGACAAAAAGCAACTTTCTGGATGTGGGCTTTAGGAATCTCTTAATTTAAACTTCTCCTCAGTGAGTGATATTTGAATAGGTGAAGATCTGTGGAGCGCTGACTCCCATTAAATAGCCTCAGGCAGTGCAGGAGAAATCAAATTTGTGATATATGAAGAAGATATGAAGGCAAGAGATGGTTAAGAAGGGAATGAAGGAAATTTGGTAATATTTATTTTTAACTGAAAGTAGCAAAAAAAAAAAAAAAGATCTTTATGATGCCAACATCAGAATTGCTCCATATGTTGCTTAACTTCTGAAATAATGTCTGAAACTTTCTGAAACCAACAGTGAGAAGTTAACGCTTCTTTACACAACTACTTTGGTACTTTTCCTGTATACAACCCAGTGTATGTCTTCAAGGACAGACTGATGGGGGCTGTGCTCTTTCTCCCTCCATTAGAGCACTTATCTCTGCAAAAGTGAGTGAATCTTTTCTTTCTACCTTTGAGCGTGTATTTTTCTTCAGGTCAGGTCTTTAACGTAGATTAAAACAAGGTCAACAGTGTTTTGTTAGTGGTGTTGTTGAGTAAGGACCACACCATTTACAGAGGCATCTGTTTAATGATCTTCAATATTTAATTAGCTATCCGACCTGCAAACTGGTGTTAGCAGTGTAGTTTGTTTCACTCTGTCAGTAAGCTAACATGAGTTCATGTTTGTAGGTGTGAAGGAGATATTAGCGAGAAAGCTAACATTGGTTGAGGCTATTTCTATTTTGTAGCTCAGGCTGGTTGTTAGTATTATCAAATCAGTGATGAGTGATCACGTTACTGCTATATGCATTTAAAATGAAAATGAAAGAAAAATATACAACAGTGCATATGTTGGCCATGGTGACACTGAACATTAACATTAATACCCTAAACAGTTTTTACAGCACCATCAGTGTGAAGGTAGGTCTGGTCTGTTATAATTAAATGATCAAATCTGAACATCCAGCATCATAGTAAGTAGGACTCTTATTTACTTACTTACTTATACTTATTTCAATAAAGCCAACTAAAAAAATGGTTTCTACATTTCAAACCACAGAGAAAGGAAGATGCAGTCACATTTAGCAGCTTCTGAGACTGAAACAAGCGACGCTGGTTTTTAGCAGTTCCTCAAGGATCACTTGAGTCACCTCTGTGGAGTTCTCTTAGACTGAGGAGATCCTGAGCCTGGAGGGAAAGCTGAGTGCATGTGCTCATTTATTTTCATAATCATTTAAAAGTTTGAGAGGAAGGCAGAAGACGTGAAGACTCTTAAGAGATTATGTGCTATCAAATACAGCGAGTGTGTGCCATGTGTTCAGAATACAGTGTTGAGGGCACATAATGACACCTGTCCAGCTTTTGAAAACTGTCTCTTCACTAAAGTTGCTGATGGAAAAGCCACATTCAGAATAACATGAGCCCTGCATGAAGACATGCAGCCCTCTCATTTAACTGAATGGAGCCATGATAACTCTTGAGAAAGATAAAATCCTGTGAGTATAATTACAAATTGTTGTTTAATGTTTTGGAGTCTGAGTCACACATCTGTTACTCCAACTGGACTTCCTGGATTATACTTGTTGTCACACTGGTACCGTAAACAACACGCCAACACAGCCAGCGACCTGCTCCTGCTGTGTCTGCTGCCTTGTGATGGTTGTTGTTCTGTATCTGAGTGTGTGACAAGCATGGCAAATTAATAAAGCCTATCTAAATAGTGCCATTAACATTGCTTCCTGACCCAGAGCACATAATCATTTTGAAACTGTGAAGATGATGCTGCTTTTAGTTTTACTAAACTGATATTTTGTACAATTTAGGGAACTTATTTACCTCTATAATTTGCTCATGCATAGTGTGGTAGCTGCCGTTAAAAAAGTTCAACTGTCAACACTTCAGATGGCAGCTGTCATGACCACTGACCTTCCATCATTGGTGGTGCAGCCTTTAAGCTACCGCCTTTCTCCATCCCTTCAGAGAGACCCCTAGCAGCCTATATAATCTGCCTGCTCACTGGAAGAGCAAAAGACTGGGCCAGCGCAGAAAAAGAGAGGTAATCTCTGGTTGCTCTTTGGTGGAATTATTCACCACTGAACTCAGGAAGGTGTCTGATTATTTCACTCTCAGCAGGGAGGCAGTCTGAGCGCTGTTAAACATGGTGCAGGGTGCCTCCTATGACAGACTGTCTGACATTATGAAAGATGATCCAGCTCTGTAAGGGTCCTCTGGAATACTTCAACATAAAGGAGGTCATCAGCAATGATTGGGCCATGTTGCTTTCTCCCCATTGCCCTTAAAGGTGAGCCAGTCAAGGAGAGTTTGCGTCAGCCCATCTCCAGACCTCTATCACTCCGCTCACTCATTGACAGGGTGCCTGCCTACACCGTCACTCCTGAGACACCCTGTTCAGATCCTGTCAGCGTGGGACAGACCTCCAGTATCTGGTAGACTAAAAGGGATACAGCCAAAAAGAATGGAATCAATAGAGAAAGTGGCTGCAACTACACCTTGTCCAAAAGTATGTTATTGTGACTCCACCATGCGCGTGTAAATATGGAAGCTTGGTGGATCTTTTTTGTCTGCATAAGCAATTCGTGAGCAACTTGAAATGATGTGGGGTCCCATCTTGGAACATGGTATCCAGTTTCATTAAAACATGAATGCAAAAGTCATGCAACATTCACAGCTTGAACTGTGAGGGGGGAGTACAGCTTTGTCACAGCTATGTCACCCCAAAATGTGGATGTCCACAGTGTACAGTGAATAATCACACTGTACACCACTGAAAATCTAAGACTGACATAAACAAGGTTTACTTAACAGCTCTTTGCTCCCCAGTTTTAAATTACAGTCTCATCAGTAGCCCTACATCTTGTGCAGCTCTATAAATAGCAAAATCCTGACTTTGTTGATCAATTGTTTCATTACTGTTGTGTTATGGTGTGTAACACTGCAACCACAAACGCCAACCTTTGTGTGTCTGCGGGTCAAATAACATTCATTATACCTGCAAGTTACTCAGGCTGAACTTTAAAGCAAAGACATTACCCTGTGACCCATCATCTTCATGCCAGTCAGGGCAGGACAAGGAGAAAGTCTCATTAGCGGCATCGCTGCAGTTAAACACCTTTCGTTCCTCGTGACTTTCTCACCTCCTCTCTGCTCAACAAGTTTAAAAATACAAACCTTGCACACCTCATTTACATATCTTACACACACACACAGACCTCAACACTCCTTAACAGCAACAGTGTGACAGAGGAGATAATTGGAATGGGAGATGAATGGGGTGAGTGTGAAAGCAATGGAGAGCGAGTGTGCGAAAAAGAGAAAGAGAGGTGCTGCCATGGAGAGTGCAGGTCCACTGAACTTGTTAGCAATAAATCAGGGTGTGTGGGGTGGGCGCCCGGTATCTCCGCCGCACACTTTGGAGACGAGAACAGATTGAAATACCATCCTGACGACTTTTTTGGAGCTGGAGCGTGTAATTGCCGCAGTTTGTTTGTCTTTCTCAGAAGCGCCGGTCCTAAATTTCATTTCATCCCTGTCATCCTGACTTTTTGTTGTTTTCTACTCCGTCTCCTGGGAAGGAGAAAGTACTTTCTTTGTAAGAATTGTGTGTCGTCCACAGACTAGATCCCATTTCAATGTTGATGGGTAGGGAGCATCCAGCAGTCAGTCATTCCGACAGCGCGGAGAGAGGAGCAGAGAGAGGGAAAAACATTCAAAGAGATTTTCTGTTTCGGTTTATGAGTCTGCTCTATGGCTGCTATAAACAGACCATACAGCAGAGACACAGACACAGACAGAGGAGGCAAAGAGAGAGAGAGATGGATTTAAGAGGCAGATGGCAGATGATAGAAAAAAAATGAAAAAAGATAAAGATGGAGAAAGAGATGCAAAGAAACAATCTAATCAAACCATTAAAAGCAAGCAACGGCAAAGAATGATTTGTAGTCTGAAGGCGGACTGCAGTGCCGCAAAATCCTACACAGTCAATAACTTAACAACAGTGTCAAACACTCCAGCATGTCTGCAGCAGTATCCAGAACAGGAGCTGAAGGGTAATATGGAACTATTTCTTTTACAGAGAAAAGACAGCCAACTTAGGTAACTTGGCCATTTACTGTGTACTGGTTATAATAACACTGCACTTAGCAATGTATTTTAAGAAGTGGGAATATGGCAAAATCCCTACAGAATTCGACTGATTTCTCTAGGCAGCTCACATCTTGTGGGCTGGGTCTGGATTGGGTTGGTCTCTATGTACTTGTGATCCCTCACTGACACAAGAATCTCATCATGCCACATAAATTTGATTGTGATTCCAGTTAAAGTAACAAAATGGTCTATAACACTGTAAACTTAGCTCTTAATTACCTATTTTTGTCTTCTTCTTATGGATAACAAAGGTTTCCTAACCTTAAAGACCACTGCACTAAGTCACTGCAGCAATGGGAGAAGTTAAACAACGGGAGGTAAGCAAAAATAAGATTTTCAGGGAGTGTTATCCCTAACAAAACAGTTTTTGTAAATGGCTGTATATAAATCTTAACTATAGCTTTGAGGATTTGGAAAACACTAACAAACCTCTGTGTGGTAGCTTTGTGATAGTGTGGAAGGTGCTGACAAACCACTTCGTCCTGCCACTTTGGGGTGTCAAATGAGAAAACACTTACATAGTTTCATTTTGTAAGGCGATTACAGATTACACAGATTCTGTCATTTAGTTTAGAGAGCACGTTACACTGTTGCAGACAATGTTTTATCCAACAGTTACACGGCACAAAGATATCTCAGAGTTTCGTGGCACTGAGAAAAGATTTTATAACAACCACAATCCTCTTACTATTCGAACACCGCCTCCAGGAGGCTCAGACAACAACACCCCAACTGAGAGGATGGACTGGAAATGGATTCCACCATGATTATTTTGTGTCATGAAAACCCGACGGAGGATTTGGAGCGGTGTGCAGAGTGCGGACTGTGAAAAGCGCCCAGTTGTTACGCTCTCAGTGTGGGCGCACATGCTGCCGGAGAGCTGCGGCTTCTGTCAGCTGCGCACTGATGCTCTGTTGACGTCCTCACAGCTGCACAGACACTCAACAGACTCTCTGATTATTACATTAAAAAGGGACAGTCATGGAACAGTCAGAGCTACATCACCTACAGACAATGCAGTCATTCCTTTACACGAAAAATAACACAGCTTCAAATATTTAGAGGCCGCTCGTATGTGTTCAGAGTGCATTATCTGTTATATAATAATGTATTTTACATCAACACTCATCAATACTCATACTGTACAGTCACACACACAACTGCAGTTTGATGAATGAACCACCTAGTGTTTCCACTGACCTTTCTAATCAGTGCAGAAATCAGAGGCACACAGAGATGCATGGGTGTGTCGGAGTGCAGAGAGACTTACTGTTCATTTACGACAAAGATGCAGTTGTCTTGGGAGGGGATGCCTGACACCGGGTGCTTACAGGTCACCTTCCGCTCATTGTGACTGCAAAGAAAGATAGAGTGAGAGAAAGAGCAAAAGAAAGACAAAAAGGGGGAGAGAGAAATCATTCACTAGTTCAAAACCACAGCAGTTGGAACATGTGAAATGGACAGCTGAAGGGATGGAGCAGGGAGCATAAAAATCAAATACAAGACTTTACTGTCTGCTAGAAAGGTACCAGCTCTGCATCATAAACCTTCAAAAACAATCAAATGTGTGAAGCAGCTCCCTGTAAAGAGAACATCCTTACACCCCAGGATCACACTACAAACACACTCATAACAAACCTGGAGCAGTGAGTGATACTAAACTTCAGCATAATGTTCAGTCTGATCTCAGGCACAAAACAAAGGAAAAAAATGTTGCTGATGATAAGGAGACAATCCCCTCCAAAATAAAAAAAACGCACACTATACACAAGACACAAAAATGAATAATCGTCTTCTAAAACACTGCACCGTGTCCAGTCTGATGTCCAGTCTGCTGCCCAGTCCACAGCAGACTGGAAAATGTGAGAGACTACAGGAGGACAACAGAGGACTGATTCTCTCCACCCCCACCAGTGCCCCCCCTCATCTTTTTTTTCAGTCTTTCAGTTTAAGCATTTTTCTTTTCACTGTTCCACTTAGTTTATCTTTTCCAGTATGGAGTCCAAAACACGCAAAAGAAACAGTCCAAGACATTTTCTGTGTTTGATTGTAATCAATTAATCAATGGATACATAAAAAATGTTAAAACATTTTGTTTTTAAATCATTCATGAATTAACTCGGGGTAAAATAAATATAAATGAATACATAAATGTGTGAGTGTTAGTTCATTTTTGACCTCGGAAATAGTAGTTTGACTTAAAAAATAAACTACAATTCATAAAATAAGTCATGCTGCATTAGAATGGTTCCCTCTGTATTGTTTTTTTTTCTGTAAACCATCAGTTATCACACATAGCCGATGTTATGACGTGACAACCACCTGTTATAATGTGACTGAGGTTCCATACTGAAGTCAGGTGATGACAACTGTGCAGTCTCCATCCACTGATGCACACTATGACATTCAAAGCTCCAGTAAAAGTTAGTAAGAGGACATAGAGTTTAGATGTTTTTTGTCAAAATAAAAATGTAAATTTCTATTTACTTATGTGAGTTTACCACATTTCATCTTAAAATTCATATCTTTCCTAGTTTAACATTTACAATTTTGTGAACGCTTTGAAAGACATTTAAGGAATCTTGTCACTGGCTGTAGTTTTCACTTTCCAAAGACATAAAAAGTCTCTGCATGGAGAGATGCTGATACATGAGAGAAAAACATGTTTTTGAACTGAGCCTTTAAACCCTCACTATGTGTGTATGTGTGTATATATGTGTGTGTGTGATCATTGAGGCCATTAGTATTAATCACCATTAGGCCAACAAACACGAGGACAGAACAGCATCTTAAGTGAAGCAGGAGTTCATGCCTTTCACCTGAGAATCTTAATAAAACTCTCACCAGTTTGTTGCTTCTTACAGTGACACGTATTAAAAATGAATCATAACTTTTCATATGAGCGCCCAAAAGGACAAAAAGGTGAGTAGACTGGATTTATTTCCCCTCAGCTCTGACACCTGAGTTACAATCCTTAAATAAACTCAGCGGGCTCTCGGGGGGGTCAGCATGTGTTGGCAGCAGATGGAGGCTGAGCACGTACACTGTTTTCACACCCACATCTGGGGACGGCAGATGTGCAGGAGCTTGGGAGAGTCAGGGAGGGAGGGGTAGGGGGCTGCTCCTGGGTCTGATCTAACCTGCCGTGTAGCGTTGAGAGCTGTAACTGCTCTGCTGCTCCAGTTCCCTGCAGCTGGAGGAGAGCCAGGCCAGGGGGCTGCAAAGGCCAGCTGGCATGGGCAAGACCACAATGAGTTTAACACAAACACACACAGAAATATGTGGATGTATGTATGTGTGAAAAAAAAGAATCTAAATGAGTTTGTCTTGTTGAGTCACATACACACAGACATGTGGCTTTTATGATACTGTGACAAGACTTAAAAAAAAACAAACAAACAAACAAAAAAACACAAATAAAGTCTAAGGAACAGAAACATATCTGTCTCCGATAACAAGACAGCACAGCCTAGGAGCAACACATCATAAAAAAATGACAAGTTGTGAATAAACCATCAGGGCGGCTTTCAACAGGCTTTCAGCTCCAACTTAAAGCAGCATTTCAAACCACAAGCATCATTACACTCAGTTTCAGATACGCAGCGAGACAAATCACGGCGTCGAGTCGAGTGAGTGGACTCGACGTGAACTGTGTCTTATCCAATTTTAACTACAGTCACATCTCTGCTGCTCCCCTGCCTATTGCTCTGGTGAGACAGAAAAGATTGCCAGAGCCACCTTGAGTCATGAAAACATGGGTTCATGGTCTCATAATAAAGATATTTATGCATGAACAGCGACACGCAGCGCTGACATAAAATGCAAACAGTTTCCTTTGAGGACAGTTTGGATTTTAACCAATCTCTGGCTCGACAGTCCAACACACTTACCCAATGCAACTTTATGCTTTAAGTGGTTATTTAAAAGCAATGAACCTGTCATCTTGTGAAAGTACAAGTGTTACACTGCTTCTCGTGAAAAAGTTAAAGCTAAGCTTGGGTAATATTTAGGCTTAGTGATTTGTTAATACATTTTTATTTTTCAAAGGAAGAATTCAAATATGAGAAATGATCATTTTGGTCTCAGCAGGATGGGAAGATGCGCCTGTGTCTGTTGGATTGTAGCAGGTGGTCAGAGCGCCGCTGTTACACCGCAGGGGACGAGACGCAGCTAAGCTGGGCTGTCGCTCCATGTCCTGTGCAGACGATGTGTTGTTAGTGGTGTTGAAGAAGAGGGAGCTTCTAACCGGACCACAGTGACATTTGCAGGTACGTTTACATGCTGTTTAAAGAGCTGCAGCTGAGCATCTAGACTACAAACTGATGTTAGCGGTGCACTGTTCCCTGATATAGGGTTGCTTAAGTTCAGGACAGGGCCGGTGTTCATGTTCATAAAATATATAGAAGAAAGAGGCTTTGAATTTTATATTGTGGTTGCAGCCCTTTCATTAACCTGAGAACCACCTAAAACAATGCCAGAAGATTTATAAGTCCTTCATATAGATCTTCTGTTGTATAGGTGACAGCCTTTTTGCAAGCTTCTGGTGAGGCTCCCAAATGTTGGACATTTTGTCATTTACACTGTAGAACCCAAAATACACATTTTTTTCGTATGTTTGAATGAAGGTTAAGATTTCTAGTAAAATGTGAAGGGCTGCAAAGATGCTCACCTTATGTGTAAATAAAAACAAACACTGATATTCTATTTGCCTAACGCTATGGCAAATAAAATATGGTTAATGTATAATCAAGGTTTGCTAAAAACACTTAATGTAGGTTAGGGTAGAATTATAGTTATTGCTAAAAATAAGAGTAACCATCAGTCTACGACAGTACCAGAAAATGCTTATCTTGCATGGAAGTTGGATATGATTTATGACCATCCACCGTCCCACAGCGTCCAGCAAGAGTGAAAAAGAGAGGCAGTAGGTGAGAAACAAACTGTCAACGCAGGAGGCCAAGACAAAGAAATCAGCAAATACATGGAATAAACAAAGAGAACAGAGTGCCAATTCACAGCAGCTTCCTGGTGTTGTTCCAAGCACACCCAATTTAGATGTAATCACATAAAAACATAATGGATGGGAGGAGGAGGATGAAGACGAGGAAGATGGGAGGAGTACTGTGCTCCATCACAGCAAGAGGGTAGGAACATTCACTGCTACCTACAGAATGAGCTTTGTGCTGTCTCAAGTTCTGCCCATTCACATTTGAAGGGTCTTTTAGAGTGAAATGTAAATGAAAACAGACATTTTGGTCTTTCTGAAGATGAATTCTGTTGAGCATTATTCATCATCTGTACTGGGAAGATTTACTTGTATGTTGAAGTGTAAATTTTTTGATACATTTATTTTTACATTTGAATTAGTCCAAGTAGCTGTGATGTGAATTATCAGATTGAGTCAACAGAAGAGGAGGATGCTGTCTCTCTGCTTCCAAACAATCCATCTCCCAGAATTCCATGGTGACTGGTTATGTTCTAGAGCAAAGTCATTTTTGGCTGTAGACTATTTCTGGTGGCCTGAAGGTGGCAGACAACTCTTTCATGGACTAACTTTTAAAATTGATCATGAAAAAGTGGCCAAGTATCAGGGGGCGTTGTCCAATTATTTTTAATCATACAGGTATTAAATTAAATTTCAAGGCCATCTGTGCCCTAAGTGCCATTTAATTGAGCATGCCCTTGTAAGCTTGTTGTGTTATGCATATAGCTCCACCTGTGCCATGGGTAGTAAAACAAATCATACACACATTTCTTTATCATCCTAGACAGACATTTTTTGTCTTGTGCCTGCAGTCCAGCTTTGCAAACCCACCATGCACCTGCAAATCTCAGTATCGGATCAGATGTGTTGTCTGCAGTTATTTCAAAATTCATTTGGAACCTGACCTGACCTAATAAAAGACTTGCCACTTTCCAAGTAGGTTAACCAAACATGATCTGAGCTGCTGCTGGGCAGTAGAGGAATAAAACTGTATGGGCGCACAACACAGATGTTAAAAAAAATAAATCGATAAGTGCATAAAACGCAAAGACACACACAGATTGTGCAGCGGGAAGGATTCTTCATGTCTTCCTCCTGCTCAAACCAACCCAATTGCACAGGCACTCACACGTCCCCAAATCCCTGTGTAATATTACACACAGCTTGCACAGCGGGGTGCCTTCAATAATTATTTAAATCTTCTGACATGCCATCGGGATTTAACTGCTCACTGACCTTGTGTACTTTTCCTGAAGATTCAAGGTTTATGCAGTGAGATCATTTCAAGACTAAGCAACTGTTTAAAAGCTTTTTTTATGTCCAGACTTCAATGAGTTTTTTCGAACATGGAGAGGAGGAGCAGAACGTATAATGTCACCTGTGCTAATGGTATGGTATGGTATGATAATGGTATTTGCACTGCTACTAGTATCCAAAGCCAGCAGATGTCTGTTCACTGTCTGTCACATGTTCTGTCGTGCTCCTCAGTACTGTCCACAGCTAAACATGAAAATAGAATCCTGCATTATAGATAAATAGAAAATAAAATTGAATTTTGACATCTTTGGGGGGTCCTAGGTGTTAAACACGGGGGTCCAAACCCAGACTCCTCCATTTTTTCCTGCAATAGGCAGCGAAGGACTCAGCTGGTTGGATAACATGGTCCAGCATCAAAGGTTGCTAGCAATGTCTCTACCAGGCTGTGAAGGTATCAGAAGGTTTAGAGGTGTTCAGTGTGCATGGGTCCGCAGCCTCTTCTGAACCCCATCCCCATTGTCTCTTTCACTTTGTGGGGGCGCTGCTTTGTTTGGGCATTTGTTGCTAGTCAGTATCTGTCAAGCTGCACTGAATATTTTGTGAATAACAGTGACTTGAACAATAGAATATGCTAAAATGCCCAGATGACTCATATTAACATTAAAACAAAACACACACACCTGCATGTCCAAACACCAAAAACACACACAAACAGACACACACACACACACACACACACACACACACACCGTCTTTGAACAGTACAATAATAAGTCCTTCCGTCCATTCAAAATGTCAGCTAATGTTTAATGTCATTAGTCTTCAGTATGGACGAACGTGCGTTGCTTTAAATGCCATATGAAAAAAAACGCTCTGTGGTCAGATGACTATGCGAGTGAGTGTGTGTGTGGTGTGTGTGTGTGTGTGTGTGTGGTGGGTGTGTGGTGTGTGTGTGTGGTGTGTAAGGGCCCTGTGTCCACATCCTGACCACAGCTCCCTTCTTCTCCCTGCAGAGTGGCTGCCATTCACCGTGTCTCCCTCTGACCAGGCCACTAACCTTTCAGAAAGGCCACCAGCATTGACAGCCCTGCCCCCACCCTTTCCTTCCTTTCTCCCTCCATCCCTTCGCTTCCACCAATCCTTCCTCACCCTGGCCCTTGATGTTTCCTTCATATCTGTTTCTGTCTTTCTTCTTGCTGCCCCCTCCCGAACCTTTTCCCTCTCATTTTCTCCTTCACCTTCTCAATTAGATCTCTCTCTATCTGCCAGCTGTTTCTCTCCATCCCCTCTGACCTTTAAACTCTCTGTTTCACTCTCCTTCCTCCTCCTCACTCTGTGGTAACCCTCCCTCTGTCTTGGCCTGCTCAGGTCGTTAATGCTCAAACATCTCCCCTTCAGGGAGGGGAGACAAACACCATCAAAGGCTAAATGATAACACTAAAACTTAAAGGACTTATCCAGGTTGTTTCCTAGAATGTCAAATGATTTTGTTTATTTGAAATTAATACATGTAACCCACATATAACTTTGACCCTATTATCTGTCACAGCGCTCGATCACATCACAAAGAGACTGAAGACAGACAATGTTTGACATTCTTGTTGGATATATTTCATTATTTAATTGATACTGAACTGCTGAACTAAGCTATTCATCAGTCACATCCCTTAATTTAAGTCCCTCCCTGTGACAAGTGCTTCTAATAATCGATTAAGTAACAGTTTGTTTTTAGAAAAGAAAATACCATTTAAAATGACAAGGTAATAAAATACTAAGGGACTATAAAATGGCTTTCACCAAACTGAATATCACAAGTACCACTGGGTAAAGAGCTGGTTTCTCTATATTTGTGATGTTCATGTTAAAGTCATGTTATTTGTTTGTCTATGAAATACACATCACAACTAGGCCTGTGTAAGGGAAATGCCATGGTCTGGTACACCTCAACAACTTTCCAGCTTATTTAGTCATTTCTGCTGTTTTTCTCTTCAGTGGAGACAAACAAGCCAACTGACATCTGATTTGCATTCGTTATATGTCGAACAAATGGGACTACTTACAGCAGCTGTGCCACTGCATGCACAAAACGCTCCGTTCCTCCCCTCCTCATGCACCTCTTTCTTTCTCTCTCCTGCGCTAAAAATAGGCTTTTCTCCCCATTTTAATGTCTTATCGGCCATGGCAACTTCTACCTAATGAGCTGGGTTTGGATCAGGTGTGCGTGTACAGTATGAGCCCTACAGTCATGCGCTTTTGACCAGGAGTGAATTCTTCCATTGACGTCATTACAATAATGGCCTGAAGAGGGGAGAAACAGATGCACCATTACATCTGAAGAAATGTGATAATGACACATCATCAAGTGTGGAGAGCATTTTAGACTTCAGTCTGAGCACTGTCTTCAGACTTCACATTTAATATCAAAAATACTTCAATCCCATAACCACTGAGGACTATAGTAACGCGTAACACCTGTCCCCTTCAAAGTAGAAAATTGCCTTTCTAGACTAGACACAAATGAATTAGTGTGCATGCTGAAGTACTGCCAGAGTGTGAAACTAAAGCTAATCAAAATCACTACGGTGTGTAGGCCAGCTTATTCCTTCTAATGTCAGCTGAAATCCACAAGTGAAAGCGTAAATTACTAACCAAGCTAAAGAGGTCCAGAGGGAGAGGTCCCTGTGAAGAGCAAGTATCACAGATCTAAATGTGTCAGAAAATGAAGAACTCGAATCTCACATAATGATGCTGGTAGGACATGAAACAAGTGATGATAAATGTTATTGGGAAGAAACGCCCAGAAAAATCAAATCACTCTAAATATGTAAAATGGCCCAAAGCTGTTACTGGCGATGAAGGCTGATAAATGATAGCTGAGGCTGACAAATATAGCTAATGCTGATATACAAGAGCTGAGGCTGCAGAGTACAGCTGAGGCTCACAAGCTGAGAATAATAAAGTGCATCTGAAGCCTACGGATGTTGATCTTAGCCTGACGAGGTTTATAGTAGTATACAGGGCCGTGTGATATGACCAAAATCTCATATTCTGAAATAAAACATTTCCTCCAGAGATGTAGTGCTATCGTTCCACAGTGCACCTATGAAAAAAGACTGGAAGAGGAGGCTTCCAATCACACTGTTCCCAGGGCCCCCCACACCACTAAACCATCCCTTAAAAGGGTATTCAGGAAACATTAAAGGCGTCTTTAATTGCTAGAGGTCTAGTTTTTTTAAAGATTATCTGAGGATGGGTATGGTTGCATTTCACAATAAAATCTGGATGCTGCATTATGGTTTTAATTAACTACAAATTCATATACCGTAAGTCGATACATGAGAGATACAGGGGAGTGCTTCTCATAGTGGCTGTTTGTTATTTTACTATGCAGGCTGCTGTTAAAAATCCCATCAAAATACTTCCACCACTGCTCATGCAGACCATGTAGAAACTCCTGCTTGGCAATCATAAGCAGCTCTACCTCACATACCAAGTTGGCTTGTCAAGTTAATGTGCTGTTCCACTCACACAAAGCTGTCCATACGAGTGTGCCAACACGTTCAACTAGCTACAAGCCAAAGCTCTTTCTTACACTGAGTCCCAGCAGCACAACTAATCGCCTTTGTTGCTCAATCACAAAGCAATTTCTCTCCCACATTATTACTAAGGGAAGAGTCTTAATCAGGTTAGCAAAGAGACATGCTGTGCTGTTGGACAAGTCTGTTTACCTGTGGGTTATGTCTGAGCTGTATGGTGCATGAATACCAATAAGATGCAGCCGTGCAGTGTGATTTAATTTTAATTCATGGGATTTTTTCTTGCCCAACAAGATACAACACAACACACAGAATCACACAACTACCAATTCTCGATAAAAAGCTCCATAACAGAAAAATACAAATGTAACCTTGCCCAGTCAGTTCAAGTGGTATATACAGCTGAGTTGTGGGCCACACTATGTGTGATACAGAAGAAATAAAGAAAACAAAAGTAATATCTTATGGCCGCACTACACATTTACAATCTACAAGCTTTTGACCTGCTAAGAGACGACAGATGCGAGATAGTTTTAACTCTGGGAAAGCACATCTGTTGGCAACATTTTAATATCATCCATGGTGCCATACAAATCAAAATAAAATGAATCAATGTACATTCATAAATATTTGTTATATTTAAACAGAATTATGTGAAAACATGAAATGTAACTTGTAGTGAGAAAACATGACATCAAATGAACGTGAATATTACTGCTTCTCTGCTGAATGTGCAAACAAGCCATTTTATACTTACATTAGCAATATGGGATAGGGCCTTTTTCAAGGCACACATTTTGACATGTCATAATAGTTAAAGTACAGCTGTAACTGATACCATAAATAAGGAGTCCCAGATCCTGGACCTTGGCATTTAGCATGCTTACATTGACAGTTAGGAACTGCGTCATTATTAGCAGAATTATCTACTGCTCATGTCTTTTTCCAGACTGTCGATTGGTTCACGTGTTAATAGAATCCTGGATGGTTCAGGTACTCAATGGTTTCTGGTTGTGGAATGATTTAACTGTAGTTTGGGTGCACTTGGATTCCAACAAAATGGCTGCATGGTGCCTCTTCCCAAACACAGGTACAGATTGTACAGAATGCTCTGTGGCTATTTTGAATGGTGTGTAGCAGTGATAAAGTGTTCTTATTCCCCCTTTGTGGTGCAGTCAATATGTTGATGGATGTCAACACATTGACCTTCTTGAGGTTAGCCTGTTGAAGTCTCCAGTGACAATGAGCACAGCATCAGGTGACTGGTCTGTGAGCTGTTCAAGTCTTCTGACAGAGCAGCCTCTGTCCTCGCCTTTGGTGGGATAATGATAATAATAATAAAGTCTGTATTTGATGATTCCAGGTGAGGATGAATGGGATAGCATGTTAACATTCCTGCTGTCACACCAATCCTTATTCACCGTAAAATACACGCCTCCTCCTTTTTCTTGCCAGAGTCCTCTGTAATATCAGGTTGGTATACAGAAAAAGACTCACCTGGCTGAATGGCGCGGTATGGTGCTCCAGGATCAGTGTCATTATAGTTCCTGATATCCCTTTGAAACTGATGTGGACACTGAGGTCGTCCAATTTATTATACAATGCCTGCCCATTGGCTAGCAGAGGCTGCTTGGCAGAGAAGATCTATCTAACATATCCGGTGTTTAATCCCTCCATGTTTACCTTTGTGTTTCCTCTGATGTCGAGATGGATGCAGAAACGGACACGGAGAAGGCCTGACCTTCATGGCTTGACCTTCATGTTCAAGCCATCTCCTGAGCATTTCGCTATCCTGAGTGACTCTTAGTCATATGTTATCATTATTAATATAAAAAAAATCACAATTTGTAGAAATTCAACAGAACCAATAGAGCCAGTTCTGCCAGATTATCTTAAATTGTGTAACAGCAAAGAACATCCCTGAAGACTGTAGTCACAGTACAAAGCACATCACTCATATTGCTATCAAACTACTGTATTGGCTCCCATGTTGCTATTGGTAACTGTGACAGATGGATGATGGGATTGCAATTGTGATGACAGATCCCTGGAGTTGAGCGTTATCAGCCAGATGAGAGTTCCACCGAACAGACAATCCAAACAAATACTGCAGAAAGGAAATCGGGGAGGAACAGAAGCCATCTCTCTCACTCTGCTCATATCCTCCCCTCTTTCTTTCCTCTCCACCTATTATCATCATCATCATCACCACTGTCAGCTGCAGTCCGCCTAAACGCCCACAGCCTCTCAGTGCATAAAAAGGCCAGTGATATCAAGGTCCTCCTGGCCTTTAGCCAGCGGAAACCCACTCATTTTACATTTTCACATTTTTACACTTGAGGTGACGACTACCTTACAGTGAGGGCAGTGGTAGACTAAGCTTGAAGACCTGCCATTAACTATTCATTACAGGGTGGATGTGATGGGTTTTATATGACCACTTAGCTGCTGGATGAAGTCCTACATTATGTACATAGCACTTAAACCTATGTTTTATTATATGCACCTGATATGAACAGGATTTATGTATTCAAAGTGCCGTGTGCAGCATTTTAACATTTATTAATGTAACTACTTTCTACATTTTTAAAAACATTATAAGTAAATTAGTAAAGTAAATTAAATTAATTAAATTAAAGTAAATTAGTAAATTAGTCTCTACTGTATTTTTTAAGAATGTTGACATGACAAGACAATAATAAAGTATTTTATATATAGTATAATATAGTCTACCTTAGTATATACATTTGAAACAGCTGCAAAATTATAAGTAGATTTTATAAAGGCTGCCAAGAATTCAATTCAGTAAGTAGTTTGGGGTGCATTAAGTTGTTTTTTACCTGTGAATTGGAATGAAGTATGCAAGAAACTGTAAGACTCTGATCAGGTCAATAATAGTATCCAATATTTTGGGAAACCTCAGTAAAATAGATATTTCATGTATTTGATTAGAAACTGTAACTGGGAAATGGCTTGTGGAGGTACCAGGGACTGAAGCCTGAATAAAGAAAATACACACAATATATGCAATAGAAAGATCAACATTGTCTTGGAAATACAGACTTACATCACATTCATCCTATTTACACTATATTAGACTGAAACTAATATTTTGTTTATTACTACTGATAGAAACTGATGTTGTTGAAGTCACACAAATAAGACTTTAACTGTATGAAACTATAATCTTGTCCTTGGTCTCATTTGTGTGAAACAAGTATGCATTTACACCTAATTTGATGGTGACAAACTGAGTATAAAAGAATGCTGCACATTAACTCTGATTCCACCAAAGAACCAGCATAGGAGAAGAAATAAAAGATGGAAAAAATGAGATGAGAGCAAGGACAAGGGACGTGAAGACAAGGGGACGTGGGAGTCTATACATTACGTACTATATGCCTTCACTTGCACATGTAGGGCACTGCTGTATGGACGCAGATGCACAAATAAGCAGCGACACAAACAGGTCACACAAACAGGCAGGATGGTAACTGCACTGCATCGCTAAATTGAGCCACAGTGAAAAATTGAGCTTTCCACTCAATTTGCAAAAAAAAATAACTAGCGTGCTGTTGGTCACGCTCAATTGATCATTTCCAGTTTGTGTCAACACTTGTTTCCAAGTCAGTTTCCATCACCTTGTTTATCAAAAACCTGGCTACAACTCTCAACAGGGTCAGATTTGTAGAGAAACAGCAAACAACAGCAAAATCACATGATCCTGTGGTGATGGAGATGCCTTGTTACGCTTCTTGATCTGTCTCTTACTGTGTGTAATTGGCAAAGATTTGTCTGACTTCCACAGAATCCATCAGCTCAAACCTTCCCATCCTTTCCTCCCCGTCCACAGCTGTTAGAACTATGACAAAACCATCTGCATAGTTGATCCATCAGCCGGGCTGTGGCTATCTGACGTGACTCTTGCAATCATGCTGCTGCAGTGCTTCAACTGCCAGCTGGAGATGGTAGCAAAGTCCTGGGTCTGAATAGATAACCTGATTATATAATATGTAATATGTATGTGAATTTATGGAGCTAAACATGTAATACAATTTGTGATTTTCTTCCACTAATGAAAATATATTAGTGATTTTTTATAACTAATAGAAGAAAATAATTTGAAATTTGATTGAGAAAATGGATGGAATGTAATTTTCAACACCAATAAAAATGGTAACTATGTATGTGTATTTTAACAAACATCTAGTATGTTTTCAGAAAGTCACATCGACCTAAAATCCAGAATGAATGAATCATTAGTTTCAACCAATGTGGGAAAATAAGGTTCCAAGATAAACAAAAATCCTGCTCTAATTTAGTTTCACATTGACCAATATTCTGTATCTGAGCACCAGCAGCCAGCGACAGTGTCCAGCAGCCGTAATGACATTAGCTGCTGTTAGAAAACCTCTGAATCACCCGATGAAACAGTACACAAACAGCTCAGAGCTGTGGTGGAGTGGCTCATTTTATTTTGCTCATGTTTTGAAAGAAAGCCTTGGCAACAGCATGTGTGAATCTTGCATGGCAATCTACACTGCCAATAAATAACCTCACAGCATACGCCACACTCTACAGCATATTTTGGTGTCTGCAAACCATGAAAATATGCACACTCCACACATCGTAAAGAAACACAACATTGATAAAAGTCCACAGCTTGTTGACTCACCAGAGGAATTGTAGCAGGAGTTACGGAGGCAGGCAGAGCAGGAAGAGGACGGCTGCCTCTTCCATGGGCTTTGCTCCGGGTGAAGGCAGCAGCTCTGCTTGTGCGAGCGCTGCTAAACAGCCCTCCCTCCCTCGCTTTCTCTCTCCTGCTCTGCCTGCATCACCATTGTGCCAGTGTTATCAGACTGAATTGTCAACGTGAAGGGGTATCCTGCAAGAAAACCCCACGAGGCTGCACTGTGAAGGCAGCAGAGCCGAGCAGACATGTCCGCTCAGATGTCAGGAAAAAATAAAATAAAAGAGTATGGATTCTGTACAATGCTGCCCTGACTTCATGAGAATACAACATTTGTTCATGTATTTAAAATGTGTCTTTTTGGATCACCATTCATCAGCTGTTTCATTGTTTCATCACAAAACCTCCGAGGTTACATCAGCAACTGAGCCATTAACAAGAATATACCATAGAAAACATAAGAAGACAGAGGAGCTGGTGTTGGACTGTAGAGGCCCATGGTCATCCATGATTACAACATCTCACAGATCTTCTCGCACAGTTACCTTGGTGTTTTGATTGATAGCTGATTTGACATGTATCAAGCATGTTGATGTAGCAGACTACAGCAATGTGCCCAATTAGATACAGCATCACAGCTGGGTGTGGAAACCTTTGTGCCCAACCAAAGTCCAAATTAGTCCGACTCATGCAGACTGCATGGAAGATAAAACAGCATCCATCCCTGCAGTCTACCTACAAACAGGCTTTTCTAAATCAACCACCTGCTACACGCTGAGGACCAGTTACTGCCATCAGGGAGGTTCAGAATACCTCACTATTGATTGGCTAGATTTAAAAACGTGTACCACTATTTCAATACATATCCTAAATTATGGCAGAATTAACAGACAGAATCACAAAAAACATCAGCAATTGTATGTTTAAGAGATATTTGATCAGAAAACAAGAATATACTCAGAAAGATACAGTCAGTCCCTACAAACTGTTGTTCAAGGAGCAATCCTGAGCTGAAAGTGATACAATATCAAAGATCAGGGGGTCACGAAAATCATCAAGAGCTGATTTCCTGGCCTCTGACGTAAGTGTTAGACACACACAACAACCAATCCCTAGGGATGCTGGAAATTTACCTCCACGAGTGTCTGACTGCAAACTGACCAAAGGGGATAGCTATTCAGTAACATGGCAACAAGACAACTACTGTTAAAATGCACCTGACAGTCAAATTTTTTGTTGCTATGTACATCACGAGGAGTCCATGAAAACTGATTACAAAGATCCTAGAAGTAAGTCCGTTTGTCCTCTGTGTGTAAAAACTCATTTACATACAAATGGGATTATGAAAGATTAAAATTGCAGCTCAGGTGTGAAGATTTCAGTGTTTTGTGATGCTCACTGTAGAGAGCTTCTGTTCATGTTTGAAGTGGAAAACCAGCTGTGTGTCTTTGTGTGTACTTTTTTTCTCAAAAGTTTCCAGCAGGATGACACACTTCTGAATATGAATATGGTTTGATACTGTTTCTCCAAATGTGTGTCCTGCATAAGTGCCTTCACTTGTTTCTGAAGTTAAAAATCCTCTTCAGCTGTGAAATGAAAGTCTACTTCTTAAAGCCGTGTGATTCTTACAGCTATCGCAGGCTGCGCCTTTTGCTGCACCATTTTTCTGTCACTTAGCTATTTCCAGAACAGAAGTCGTAGGTGTGAAGCTTTTAAAATTCAAACACTGTATCATTCATTAAACATGTATACAGTTTGCTCTGAGCTGAAACCTTACAAACAAGTAAAAGAGGTAACCCACCGCATCTACACAAACTGTTAGATCACAGAGACGGAAGATGAAATAAAGACGAAACATTAACTTTCTTTTTAGTGAGTTGTGTTGCAGTATCACACTGTCTGATACAGTTTTATTCAGAAGAAACCTTGAATATGATCAAAGCCATCCCATCTGAGAACAGTTATATCATCTCATTCTCTGAACTTGCTGTAAGCAGCATTTCTTAGAGGCCTGCTCTTGAGTCCAGTATGGGACCCCCTGTCTTAGAGAAACCACTTACGGCGCTTTTCCACTAGCATCTACTCAGCTCGACTAGACTTGGTTTTTACGTGTTTCCATTACGTGTTAGTACCTGGTACCAGGTACTTTCGTAGTACCTACTCAGCCGGGGTTCCAAGCGAAGCTGAGTCGAGCCGAAAATGTGACGTCGGCAGACGGCAGGCCACTGATTGGCCAAGGCGTGACATCACTTGATGAGTCAGGAGAGCGAATCGTTCATAAGAGTCAACCCCGCCATTTTTAAAACACATTAACAACAACGAACACAATCAGAGATGGCTGCACAGAAATCAACCCCGCATGGAGCAACGACGAGGTGCAGACATTTCTTTGTCTGGTGGCCTCCATTGCTCCATAGTTGTTTCGTGTTTGTGTCGCATAAGCAAATGACGTCGCTGGAGTTTCGGCTGCGTTGCTATGACAACCCCACCCACGCTGAGGTGGTACTCTATTGTAATGGAAAACGACCGAAACTGAGTCGAGGCGAGTCGAGTAGTGCTAGAACTGTGTAATGGAAAAGCACCATATGATAAACACTTTTCCATTAGACATGGTTGTACAAACTAATTAGTTTCAAGGGTACTCAGACCTTTAAGTATGAAATTTGTCTTTATGAACATGAACTTGTTTATTTGAATTTCCATCTTAAGCCATTTGAAAGAAGTATTTTTCTGTTTTTTTAGGCAAGTAAAGGGAAAGTGAAAGGATGAATTGGTGAGTCATTTCAGTTCAGATTAGTAGGCCTTTCCACAGTGTTTTGCCCCATCTTTACTGGCAGATGAAACCCATTTAACTGTTGTAGATATGAACCTGCCAATAAGCCAAATCATCTTGTCAAACTACTTCCTCCACAATCAAGGATGTACCCAAGGCTAAGATTGGGTTATGGTGCCAAAGTGGTCGTCACAAAAGCATCAAGTCACCGAGCCTGCGTCCACCAATGTAAACCGCACAATGACGCTCCATGCTCCATGTGACGATGAAGAGCATGACATATGGTAGAAACTAGTAAGTAGACCTGGACATTGATAATCGTTGGTCATGCATAAACATTAAAAATACTCTCTCATTTAGTAAGTGTGAGTATGCATTCATTCCATTTTCATTTTTCCCCCCAAGGTTACACTAAGATAATGAAGAGCAAGACTGTCTGGTTAAAGAGGAAACAGTGTTTGGGTGCACTGAGGGAGATATAAAGAAAACCCTTCCTGTAAAGTAAAACTTTGAAATGGTAAATATTTTCAAGGGCATGAAGAGCAAAGTTAAGGCACATTAATGAAAAAAAAGTTAGTTTGCGTTTGGCTACATTTATGCTAATTAAAGAGATTACCTCTTTTGGTCACAGAGTGGAGGGTAAACAGAGAAGTCTACTCCTCTGATATGTGAAAACAATTTTTAAAAGGAGAATATATTAGGAGTTGCTGCCATCTGTTCTTGTTAGTTAAAGTGCGAGTATAAATTAAGCGAGCACAGAGATATCTAAATGAACACAGACAAATGGCACAAAGGGAATGAGATGTGAAAAAGGGAGCTCATTGATGGATGGGATGGGTAAGGACAGATGAGCCTTGAATGACAAGGTAAAACTTCTTTTTAAAGTTGGTACTCCTCTTTCCCTCCATATCCCTCTATTCTGCTTCTCTCTGTAGTATCTTTGATGCTGGGCTGTTTTCCTCCCTCTTTCCCTATCCCTTACATCAAAAATGCAGAAAGTTTGAGAATAGCCTCTCAGACACCATGGGACATAGCTTACTAAAAAGAAATGGTGTATTTCTTCAACATTCTGGCTTCATCGTCTTTGTGCAGACCATCCGGGCTTATGAAATGTGATGCCAATTCACCGCACTGTTCAGCGACCAAAATAGTCTGACATTTGGGACAAGTGATGTCGTGTTTTTCTGCTTCCACATCTCCAAGACTGTGGTAAAAGGTAACGCTCTTCTAAAGCTCCATCAATAAAAGTTGCACTCGGGGGCTCAGAGGTTGGTCTAATGTAATGAGTTTGGGCCTTTGAAAGAGTACCATGCACTTAGGCTACCTTGCTACAGTGGATGGAGCACATGTGGTGCATTAAGAAAAAAGGCCAGAGCCACCATTCTGCAGTGGGAGGAAATGGCAGGCAGAAGGGACATCAAGAGTGAAAACACATTAGCTGAGATATTGGCACGTGTGTGTTTGTGTGTGGGTGACAGATGAGGCACAGTACACACACACACAAACACCCTTACTGTAGTTACAGCCCACTAGCAGGGCTTCTATTTTTCATGCCCCCCTATATTCCAGGGAAGAGCTGGTCTTTTCAAAGCCAGCTAATGGTGCCTTTAAATGGGGTCATGGAAATGGTGACCTGAATTGCCACCTCTTGAAACCTCCTAACTCTGTCAACAGCTATTTAAGAAGGATATCACAGATCTAAACAGAAAACACATATCATATAACACTGGAGAGGCTGAGATGACTGTGGCAACCTATGATGTTCTACCATCTCCCTAAAACATGAGAAAATGTTTACGCAAAATGTAATAATGAACAAATAAAATAAAAACACAATTTTTAATTTTCTTAAAAAATGTTTTTGATGATTAGCTAATTGATGGATTCAGTTACTATTTCAGCACTACATGCATTCATTCATGATTATAGGGGGGGAGAAAAATCAATAATCAGCTATAACATAGAAATGTTGCTATTTTTGCTAAACTATTTTTTTCAATATTTAAGTCTTCAAGTGCTGTACAGATTTCCACACTGAAATGTGTTTTCAGGATTTGGGGAGTTCTGAATATGTGCATAAAAATATAAAGTTTAGTGTGTCGAGAGTGAGCTGTGTGAAGTCTGATAAAAGTTCTCAAGTGATGTCATTTGAATCATCCTTGGACAGGTCTTACCAGACCTTTGGACCCTCTTGTCTGCTTGAGATTGTGCTACATTAGCTGCAAAAGGTATGACCTTCACCCATCTGTTGGCTCCCAGGTTGCATTTTGGGAAGTATAGTGTTTTTTTTTTCTGTGGTTCTTCTTTTTCAATTTTGATCCTCTTTTCAAAACTGTCCACTGTGAGTCTGAATGAATGTCATACTGTTTTAAGGTGTTCAGACTGAACATGAAGCAGCAGCATTTAGAGGCAGAGTGCAAACAGATCCAAACTGAGTCAAAAACATGTCCATGAGAACTGAAAATGTATGCTACATCAGAGGCAGTCTGACTACAATGACCACAAACAAAAATGGAGCATGGAGGAAAACAAGGAAAACAACAAAAATATGGAAATGAATACCGACTGCACAAACAGTCCAGTTGTTACATTTGCTCAAATAAAGCAAGATAAGATGCGTTCAGAAAGAGCTTTGACAGTTACACACATTCACCACTGGAAGCCACCTAGCAGAGCTGCTGCTTTCCTCTGAGGCCTCCCTGACAGCACACCAGGAATAAGGAAGAAGCTGTTCGGGCACCCTGCTCGTGTGTGGCAGTTAGCCACTTTGCCATGCTCTTCACACACATTAACTGTATTTCAGGGCTGTCACGTTTAATTCACGTTACCAAGACAACAGGTGAAATGTCCTCTATGCTTATTGAAGTGTGAGAGAGAGTCAGGGACAGAGAGAGAGCAGCTGAAGGACGCTCTGCATTCTACTTATTTGCTATATTGGCTTTTAGGAGGCCTAAGTGCTAAATTCACTTTAGTTCAGCTGTTAGTCCAACTGTTGTTGCATTGTCAGGTGCAGCAGGGAGGGGAAATCAAGAAAAATTCAAAGACAGTCAAAAATCAAGCTGGTCAACAGCTGGATAAGGTGGTATGATAAGATGTTGTGTGACAAGTCCCCAAGTGGGTCAGTAATGGAGGAGTGTTTAAAGCGTTATTCCAGAAAAAGTCAACTGAGCATGTTTGGCCTTTACGAGCAATGTACTCCTCATCTATCAGCTGGAAGTAGATGAGCTGCGACCTGCCACACAAAACTGGACAGCTGCTTTCTTGGACTTTGTAAAATTAACTTTGAAAGGCTCTAAATATGTGAACTTTGTGATTTCTAGGCTCAATAATGCCTGAAAGATGTGCAACTGTTCAACTGGAGTTAAAATGGGGGTCTCTCAAAACTACTTTCATTGATTTTTCTCCCAACTGAGATGATTGCCAGCTGCTGCGATGTATGGCTGCAGCAAATGAGAGCAAGACATATTCAGAAGAATTACCTCCTGAGATAGGGGCGTGAAACCAGCTGGGAAAAATACAACAGAGCCTTTAAAATTCAAAAGCTTCAGTTTCCTGTCATTTTAACAAACACCACGTTAGTGTAAAATGTTTTGAACTGCTCCTACAGTCCCGACTCAAACACTAACAAACAACCTTTCCTCAGGAAACAATTAACTAGTGATTAAATATTTCAAAACAATAAATAATATTTTCAATGGCCTTGATCATGCATAATAAAGGTATAGATCTAAATACAGTTTTAAATATTGTATGTTAATTCATAGTCATTTAGAATTGCACACGTACAACGTTGTGAGATTTTTGAGAGTCAGATTAAACAAGAATGGTCAGTACTACAATTCCCATAATGCAACTTGATACCATCCTTCATGAGACCCTCCCTGCCTGGTAGACATCCACATCCTTCAAAGTTTATGCTATAGGCTCTCTGTTCTAAATTCGTCTCTGAGCCTGAGCCAAAATAACCCCTGTGACTTCACAATGACATCACCAGGGTTATTTTGACAGACATCACACTGCTGTTTTCATATGCTGACTAGAACTCCACTGAATGATTAAATGACCCTCATCTGTAGAATCAGTGGAAATCAGCTTTAAGTGACAGATCTTTACATATACCAGCACTGGTAGTGGTACCGCACCAACAGAGAGAGAACGGGAAGCCCACCGAGCAGATTGATCCAATCCTGTCATGGAGCCATTACATTGCAGGATGAAGTGTGTGTTGGTCACTGATGAGGGCTAATTAACAGTCAATAAGTTGTTATTGCTAATTAACAGTCACTGCAGCTACATACATCATCACCGTGTGAAAAACCAACAACAATCTCTGACACTTTCTTTGTGTTGCTTGGCAACAAAGGCAGAATCTGCTTCTGTGTACAAAAGGATTCATGACTGCATTTTGATTTCCTGGGATAATCTGAGCTGGTCTGAGAGCAGCAATTTGGCAGCTCCACAGAGGAATAGGAGAGGAGGTAAAGAAAAAACATGGATCTGCTCATCAGTCAGTGTGATGCTTATGATGCTGAAGGCAGAACATTGTGCTGTGTGCAGAATGAGCAGAACATGTGATGACTGGACTGTTCAGTAATGTGACATTTGCTGTTTGGATTCCTGATAAAAGTAAAATATATTTTCAAATTAGCTTCTCTAGCAAGAAATGCATTCAGAGACCCACACAGCACCATGGGACACAAATTTACTGTGCCATGAAATGCATCTCCTACCGTGGCATAAGTAAATAGAATAAAAATACAATGTCATCACAGCATTCATTTACACTGTGGACAAAACGCACCTCCACAACACTTTCCTGACTCCAGGTGAGCACGGTGTGACAGAGAAGCAATTTCCTGCACAAAATGGGACCATGTGACAATGAAGCCTTTCATGCAGTGAGCAGGGAGATGCGTGCCCTGCCACAACCAAACGCACTGCCTCGACGGCTGGTTAGCAGTTTGTGCAAAATGTGATTTAATGAGTCTTGATTCATGCATGAAATTTCATGACAAGGAATAGACAATATATTTTATTGCACAAAATGTCAACCAGAGAGACTGTCCTTCCATGAAAAGTGACAGCATCAGTCATTTGTGCAAATGCTGAAAACCCCCACAGTTCTTGTTTAACTGACCTCTAGCAGTTGGATGGATGAGTCAACAAAGTGTGTAACTTTAGGATAGGAGACCACTCTTTGCTTCTTCTGTCCCTTCAACAGTCGGCTAGGTTTATTTAAACCCTGACCACGATGTGGACCTTATCAAATGGGTATTGTCAGTGAAGTGACTGATCAAGTGTCTTTGTCATCGTCAAGTGTTTCTGCAATCAGTTCCATTTTTTCAGACTCAGTTTCTATTGTCACAGCAATAACTGGCCTCCTGTTTCCTCACATAAAAATGAGTTCAGGTGCAGAGTGGCATACTATTTAAATTTGGGAAAAAGAGAGCACAGCCACCAGATGTGGCTAACATAACCAAGTCATCCTTTTAGACATGATGTTGACGTTTCATTTGAATGTCATGGTGTGAAATGAAAAAAGATTCTTTTAGACATAGTTAAAAGAAAGAGCTATAAAATCAACTCTAAGTAATGGAAAGTTGAAAACAAAGTACTGTAAGTTCACATATAAAAGCTAGAATTTAAATCACACATAATCCAAAACAATTTCACAAACAAGATAAAGGCCACTTCCGAATTACTAATCAACACCAATCAAACAACAAAACAACAAAATCACGCCACTCTTACCACTCAGCTGTGTTTAAAAAAACTCAAAACAGCATAGTTTTCAAAATAACTACCAGGAAACAGAAGGCTGGGCATTGACTCTAGTGTAACAATGATAGAAATAAATAAAATGAAAAAACAGTGAATGAAAATAGTTCTTCTGTTCATTTTCTGAGGTGACTGTGACATAAATATGTAGTTGTTGTGATAGAATTAGTGCTGTGAAATGTGCTGTATTCATCAAGTCCATAGGTAAACATAGAGGAACTGTCTGAGTTAACCAGGGATCATAGGAAATCAGAAATAATAATAATAATGTTATCAGCTAATATCAGCTTTTAGAAAGGCCAGGTCCCCTGCGATTGAGGTACATAAAGAAAATTGAGATCATTAACAGCTTAATGTCGATAACCTCTGCTGGAGAGGTTGTCTCTGTCCCTCTCTTCCAGTTGCTGTAATTTTAACATCAAACTGTGCTTTGTATTTGTGACTATTGCCCTAAAGAAAAACTCATTTTGCTCCTTTTAGTTTATTTTTAAGAGCTTTTCTTCATCCTCTCCCTCCTGCCTGCCCTGTTGTCTCTTCCTCGATCCTCCTCTCTACTTTGGATTCTGTGTGTTCTGTGTGTGTGTGTGTGTGTGGGGTGTCTGTGGTTGTGGGTGAGTGTGTTTACCAGTGTGCCCCACACTTCTAGCCTCTGCTCTCCAGTAGCATCCTGGGAGGTTTGCCTCAGAACCGAGACAGCGGTATTTTTAAACCCGCCTGCTACCCAAAGAGGGAGGATCTGAGCCACAAATTCATCTGCACATGACACACTTGAGTCCGCTGAGGAATTCCAAACACCTCCCACCTCTGGAAGCTCTACAAGCCACAAATTAAGACATCATTGCGATGCAACTTTTAGAAAACGTTTAAAACGACTACCATCACTTTCAAGCGCAGTGTTTACTCTTACACAGCTGTTTAGAGCAGAGGCATGCTAACTAGTCTCAGCGGTTTAGAACATTTTACCACATTACACATTGTAAATCACACTATGTAAATTGTTGCTTTTACTGCACATATGTCCCTCAGAGACAAATACACTGTGTGAATGCCTTTTGGGTTTTTATCATCAGGCCACCCGCTGCTCCACTTTTTGGAAGGAAACTCAAAAATGAGTTAAAATCA
This sequence comes from Scortum barcoo, assembly GCA_023238725.1. NCBI lineage: Eukaryota > Metazoa > Chordata > Actinopteri > Centrarchiformes > Terapontidae > Scortum > Scortum barcoo. The sequence goes on from CM041540.1 coordinate 19,642,701, forward strand.
GTGTTGGGTTGCAGTAATTTGTCAGAACTTTGCAAATATTCAGTTAACATCCCAAGTGCTTTCAAAAGCAAGCTGACTGTGATATAGTACAGTGGAGATAAAAAGGATCTATATAAAAAATCAAGATTAATGGCCATTTATGAATTTAAACATTATAACCATTAGTTTTGTGAACTTAATATAGTAATACTATTTAAAATGTATCATTTTATATGTGCATAATACTTTTGTCCTTTCTTGTAGAGCCTTTTGTAAAGGTTGAGTGAAAAAAGGTGGATTAATGATACAGACGTCATAAAACACAGAGCTGTGCATAAAGGTCCCTCTTCATGTGTATTCACGTTGTGGTGAAAAAACAAGGATCTTGCAGTGCATGTTGGTCGGCACAGTGTTTACCACTTTGGAGCTCCCTGTTGTATCTATAGGGTTCATGCTGCAGTAGAGTGTGATGTCTCAGAGGCTCAAACTGTGTTTTTGTGACAAATCTTGTAGCTGCATCCGCAATCTGATAATCTAATATATCTTGGCTTTTCCTCCATATTTAAGCCAAGTAGTGGTCAAAAGCAAAAGGCTGTGCCCAAAAACATCAGCGCTGCTCTGGTTCAGCACATCCCCGCTCCACCGGGCCCACTGCAGACATTCGCACAGAGCCGTCACGTCACACCACATACACGATAACAGAGGACACTCACACAAAAAGCTGATTTTCCGAGACATTGTGAATATACATTTGTCTTCTTTTCATTAACAGACAGAATGCATCAAGTTTCACTGGGAATAAGATCTATAAAAGATATCTGAACACAGAGCGTTATTAAAAGAGTGTGTTGGCATATTTCTCAGAGTTTTCATTGTGAAATTGTAGTTTGATGCATCTGGCTTTGGTCCAATGTATAAAAAGAAACACAAGGCGGAGACAAATGTACTTTTCGATCTACATCCATATTTCAGTATACTTGAAAAGATGTTGAAGCATTAATTCAGAACTAATTTTGCTTAAATATTGCTATTGTTAACTAGAATCCTAAAACTCCACCTGAGGTAATTCTCATGGTTGAACTTAATTTGCAGGATTAGCAGGGACTTACATCAAATCATTCCAGTTACACGTGTTGTCCATTGAGTTGTGTTTTCTTGTTTCTTGTAATTTTTGAGTATACTTCATCAGTAATTTGGTATTAACTTTACATTTTTGCATCATACTCAGATCTGTAATGTTCATCCACTCATGCATTCAGTTTTTTCCTTTAATTTGTCACAATTCAAGTAACCTTCTACTAAAAATAACACACTCTCTATCGGTGGGCAAAGAAAAACATCCTTAGGCTTGCAAAATCCTTTCAAAGTCAAAAGAGAGCTTGTGGAAAGCTGACATTTTGAGCTTTTACCTGCTAGCAGTGGGGCTAAAACTGACCTGCAGACATGTAGCTGACAAAAAGGATGAAGTAAAAGATTTTATACACCAGCATCCTGGCGCATCACTGTTATGTTCTACATTGTCTACATAAATGTTAGCATGTGGCTTGAATAAAAAGTAGAGCACTCTAACTGGGATTTGTGAAGGATCTCTACATGCCTCCTGGGGGGGCACTGGAAAGTCATTTTATCACGCGTGAAGCGCTCAGTGGTGATGTGCTGTTTTTAACCACAGCCTCTTAACATCAGAGATGGCCATCACTCTGTGAGGCTTTCCCCCGTCCCCGTCACATGACACTCCCAGTCACAAGTGGGCACTCAGCTAACTGCCCTTTGAACGTGAGCTCAAAAAACACCAACACAAGGACAGACAGGGACATGGCCGCCACGCTGTGGCACTGTAATGTAAAATGACACACGGTTAGATATGGCAGAATGGAGGGGCAGCCTGTGTCCTCCAGCCTGACATATCATCGCAGAGCCTCACCCACCTCTGAGCACGCACACAGGCGTGCGTGACACAAATCACTCATACATGAGGTCACAAACTCTGAGAAGCACACACTCACTTACACACAAATGTCAGGCCGAATGACAAAGCCTGTCTATCATCCTGCTGCCTTTTACAGATGGTCTCTCACATCCTCCAGTCAGATAATGAAGGTTGAAAGTTGATCAGTGGTTGACTGACTCCAAACTATCACCTCATATATATATATATATATATGTATATATATATATATATATGAGGTGAAAGTTTACTCATAAGCTAAGTATGTTGTAATAACTGGGTTATAGCCGGACACCTGTTTTGTATGTATGCAGATAGATGTTCTGAAATTGTGAGGCTGGGGAAAAATACTTTATATTCATGTTACATTATAAAGATCAGAACAGGAAACAGACAGATATAGGCAGGTATGGTAGTAACCAGGTACAGATAAATAGAATTTATGTAGATTTAAGGAACTATTCGAGGGCAGAAAGCTATATACCATAAATCTGGTTGTATTCATGCCATTTTATGCAAAAACAATTGTGTCAAAACAACTGATATCCTTCTAATGATAACGTCAACATGTAACTGTCCGGTTGTAAAGAGATTTTGGTTGAGGTGTCCTTGAACACACCAACATGTATGAGTGTTTGCCTGCAGCTGCGTTACATAATGTTGATGTCACTTGGGACCTGACAGGCTTATAACAATAGTGAGAACATCTTACAGACATTTCTTTAGAACAAACAGCTGACGACAGTGTTGTTGATGTGTTTCCATGTAGCCACTGCTGCAGCCTTTTTACAGGCATCTGCAGGAATCAGACATTTCTTTCTTTAACTTACAAAATGCTCGTGTTCCCTACATCTACCCTCATCTGCACTCTATCCAGGAAGCCACTTTTCCCACTTTCCTTAGGTAACGCACAGCTAATTATGTAATCATATTGGCTCGACATCTTCATTAAACCTTTGTCTAATTGAGGCGGTGAATTAGTGGCTTGGGTTGCGGGGACAAACCAGCGGAGGAGAGAAGAGAGGGATGAGATAATGAACGAGGGGAAGGGAAAGGAAATGATTACCTCCACAGTAAGCAGTGAGTGTGTTTAGTGTGTGCTGACCTCAATCACAAATTAAAGGAGAGATTAAGGTGCCGCTCTTCATGGAGATGATAGTGTTGCTAGCAGCAATTAGATGGATGACAATTTGCATTTTTGTATTTTTTGTAGCATGATAATTGCATGCATTGTGGAAAAAATGTGTTAGTGTACATGCTTGGATTGTGTGTATCTGTTAGATGCAGGCAATAATTATGATTTATGAATCCCTCATTGGGGGAATTAAATTTTTACACTTTGCTGTAACATGCATGCTCACACAGCACATGGACATGCATAAGTTGGAGAGATGGTACAGTAATGTAGCTGAAACATAGCTGGTGTTCCAAGCTGTTAGGAACACCAGCTACCAATCCAGACTCCACGCTGTGGGCCATGCTGGACTAAAACCAAACTGGATTTATATATTTTCTATTGGCAACAATGTAAAGTGTGTTCATCCATCTATAAATACTGTCTGATGTGCCTTCCCTGTCTTTCCATTAGTTATACTTGAACTTGTAAATCTTTACAAACATCTTACAAATATACAGCATAACTTAATTTTAAAAAAGCCCCAGTAATGTCCTAAAACATTTGGTCACTCTAGTTATTAGCAATCATGAGTCAAACAACAGAGCATTTGTTGGGGACTATTTTCAGAAGTGCATTAATCCATATTTGGTTGTGTAGTGACTATTTGTGGCAGCAGAACAGTGTGTGAGATTTAATCATTCTTATGGCTCTACTTGCTATGTGGATACCTTCAGTTTTGGTTTGACACTGCGTATGGGATCCTGTAAAATACAGGATATCATTAGACTTATCATTTAGTGGAACAGGATGAAAGATGTCTATTTTTGTGTTATTTCAGTGTCACTTCATCTCCCCATCATTATGGAGGGCAAGATCCCTGCAATGATGTAATGCCCCCGGCTGTCACAGAATGCATGCTGATTTGAGTTAAACTTTAAGAGCCAGATGTGTTTACACCCCTTCAGCATCTGGCTAGAATGCATCTCAAACCTCCTGCAGAGCTGACGTGAGCAATCAGAATTCAGCTGTAACTCTAATGCCTCTTGGTGGGCTATTTTCATATCAGAGGGCCATCCAATACTTCCCAGATGCATGAAGTGGCTGATTGTAAATTGAAGAGTGATGACGTATTGCACACGTCCTGGCTGTATCTACTGCCTGTGTGCACGCATATGTGTGTGCATGTGTGCTCATACACTTGTTGTAAAGCAGTTCTGCTGAATCCTCTTCCTGGCTGAGCAGAGCAGCAGGAGGAGAGGGGCGGAGAAGATGGTATTTCACAGTGTCAATTGGAGGTGAAGCAGGTGGAATTGGAGTGAACTGAGTTGTGGGGTGGTGAAAACTGAATTTAAAGCGATTGAGATACTTGATTTCGAGGCACACACGATGTAGGAGGAAGCATGGAGATCCCTCTCTAACACAGTGTCATGAAGGTGATTCAGCGCAGTGAGCAGAATTTGCCAACAGCAGCTCTGCTCTTGGCTGAGCGAGCTTTCAACACCCATATTTTACACTCCCAGCTCGACGGTGGTAAGAGGAAGACAGCAAGACAAGCAGACAGATAGAACTGTGGATAAGTGCATGGCTCACCTGCCTCTCTGCTGCTCCCCTTCAAACACAGAATCTAGTTGCTAAGTTCTTACAGCTCTCTTTATTACTGTGTGTGTGTGTGTTCTCACTCGTCAGATGTCAGTGTGAAAATGACGTGGCAGATCCCACTGCATCTCTGTCTCTCCTCCCTTTCACCTCCTTGCATCAGCCATCCCCCTAATGGCCTCTTTTACCAGTCAAGATTTGAACAAAATGTTTCAAACGCCGCTCAGTGTCTCTCAGGTGTCTCTTATCACCATCAGTGGTAAATGGTGAACAGTCTGCTCTGCTATCGGGCTCCTTTTTATCATGTCTTTCACATGCCTAAATCAGACCCATGGAGTCTTGCATTACAGCAGATATGAGCAACAACCTGCCCAGCATAGCATCCATCAGGCTGCTGGCAACCTGATACACTATAAGAGCAGTGCTGAATTCTTAATACAAATATATTTCAGTTTGTAACTATGGTGTTTCGAATATTTATCTGATTTATGCTGATATGGATAAATGAAACACCATCAGATGAGACAACAGACCCCTAAATTACCATAGAGTTGAATTCTTGACTTAGAAAAGTGAAGCTGAACAAAATAATCTCAACTCTGGGTCCACTGACTGGCTTTTGGCACTTTCCAGAGACTGAGTGATAATGGAACTGATCTCTATGACAACGAAGCAAACTGCATCTGCAATATTAAAAACTTGCAGGTGGAAAGATCTGAATCTCTCTGACACAGTTTAAGCAGCTAACAACGCTCCCTGAAGAGGAGACTCACTTCAGAGCTGCTATATTGTATCAAATAAGGTTTAGCTATGTGTGCCTGGCAAATGGACAACTCCATATATGCAGTATAGATAGCTGAAATCCCTGTGAGCTTCTTGTCCACTAGCTTTCATTGTAGATGCCGTCTTTGCATGTTGTCTTTGGTAAAAAAAAAAAAAGAAAAACATGTTCCATAACTTGCAATAAATATCTACAAAAGAAAGACAGCACCCTCGCAGCAGCAGCCTGTTGACCCTGCTGCTGTGTATCAGGTGATTCACAAGTATCTGCAGTCAAACCATCAGACTACAGGGCAGCTCCTGTCCTCAGGCTGAGACACTTCTCAACTTGTCCTCTGTACTCCGACATAATCAATAGCTTGCTTTTAGCAAAGTATTAGCATTTGTATAGAATGAAGGGACTGCAGCTTGTATTGTCTACGATTATGTGCTTTTAACAAGTTAAGTGACAATATGTGAATCATGATGTGGTCAGGCACCGGTGAGGGGTCTGACTGCTTAAAGCTACTGGTTGTTTGTATGCATGGTGAACACCTCTAACTCACTGCACCAGAGTGTGGACAGAAAAACAAAGTAACTTAGCTTTTAAGAAAGGCTGTGTGGAAGAGAGGCCAGCTGCAGTAAACACAGTGACAGTAAACCAGCTCTGGCCAAATAAGAGCCTGTTTAATGTCCGGATGCTGTTTGTACACATGCATAATGTGGAATTATGCATTATTAGCAGATGAGTATCCGTTTCCCTGATCCTGTCTTGTTTCACCACAGCATCAAATCACAGAGGCTATATGACAACATAAATGATCTGCAACAGGACAGTAAATCCAGAATATTCAAATCTCTGTGCACTGACTTCAAGATCAGTCACTCAACAGTACAGTCCTTGTATAGGATGAGCAATTCTGCTTTGCAAAACAGGAGGCATAGCTTTGGTCTCATGCAGACTGCAGCTGAGATAATCGCACAGATTAACAGCAGGATTGAAGAAACAGAGATGAAGAGCTGCATCCCTCTGAGTGGAGCGCATGTGTACTGGAAGTGTGTCAGCTTGATGAATGAAATGATTATTTATCTGAGATGAAACGCACACTGGCAGCGGGTCAGTTTGGATCTACTTCTGCTTCATCAGGGGTTTATTTACCCAGAGGAAGTTGACTGCTCCTCTCCAGCCCCCCCACTGACCTACTCACTACAACTACCACCTGAACCATAAGTACTACTGCATCTCCATGCTTATGTCTATTCTTAAAATAATACTAAAATAACATTTGAAGTTACTGGATAATTGCCTTGTTCCAGAGGTCATGTGTAGTGGTTATTATAAATCAGCGCCACTGGGGGAAAAACAGACAAACAGAGGAGCTTCACTGTCCCACTTATAACAGTTTATGCAAAACACAACATAAGACAAATGTGGGGACATTGACATAATGTCCCCACATTTGTCATATGTTGTGCTTTGCTTTTCATGATTTGATCAATAATTCCTACAGCAACTTTCAATTTTCATGCACAGCAGGTCGTCCCAACTGAAAAGAAATGTGTCAAGTACAATAAGAGGTGTTAGAGGTTAATTATTCATTGTCGATGCTACCATCGTGAGTTACACAACATTAACAATACAGCCCTATATGTATAAATCTGACTGTTTAACTGAATAATCTGGAAGGCAAAAATCCAGTTTATTGATTCCCATATAAAGACCTTCCCCATGTCATGTGTGTTAATTAGCTAGCTTGACAACAGAATATTACTGTAACATAATATGATATATTAGAGGCTATTACATTATTTGTGATTTTTTAAATCATTCCATTTGATTTGATATCACTATGTTGTAGCAATGTTTTAGTTCCAAAATTTCCAATTTCCTGTCCCAGAAACCTTTCTGTTTCACTGTGCCTCAGGTTGGACCGTGGACCTTGACAGTCTGGTAGCTGTGTTCATATTGTTGGAGTTCAAAAAGAATAAGCTAAATGTTGCATGACCAAGATAATAACTATCAAAATCTGAGCATCATCATGAAATCTTCAGACAGCAGATACAGATACAGTATGACCAGCATCAGCCTATACTCCAACATCAAGCAGTGACGTAGACAGGAGCATTAAGTCAGACAGCATCCAGAGTTTACCATGACCACAGGGCATGCTGGGAACACTGGACAGAGAGGAGAGACACACCTGCTGCAGCTGTCTGAGAATGACTGCTATTGGTCCGCTCTGCTTTCAGCTCTCTCTCTTTCTGTCTGCCACACATACACACTCACACACACTTGACATTGAAAATGGCAATACATTTGGGTCAGTTTGTAGATAGAAAAAAAAGTACCCATGATGCTTCTACTGCTGCTGTAGGCATCACTGAGGCTGCTCATGTGCTGACTGACTGCACATGCAGAACACAGAACAGGACGCTGCAGGGAGCAGAGACGCTGATGGAGTGTTTTATACAGAACAGCACATGTATGTCAATGTATGTTTTTCAGTCAAAACATGAAGAAGCTGCCCGTCAGGTACTAAAAGTTCAACTCTCAAAGCCATTTTGTGTAATAGACTCCAAACTATGCAATTACTCTGTGGTATGATTAATGAATGACGTGTTCAGAGAACATAAACCTAACAATATAGATGATTTCTTAGATAGATGACATTCTTTTGTTTTTCACTGTGGAGAGAAATAGTAAATTCAGACAGGGGGAACACTGAGAATCTGTTGCATTGGGGTTTCCTTTAAAGGAAAACTTTCCCCCAAATCATCAAATGCAATCTGAAAGATGTACAGAGTGCTAGCTGTTGTCATTGCTGCTGAAATCCTTTATGTGGAAGTGCCGAAGTTTAAAATAGGCCAAAGTCCAAGGCTGCATATACATTATAGTCCAGGTAGTTCAAAGATAAAATAGTACAACATTTGACACTGACTTCGCTAGTCTAGCTTAGTGTAAAAAAGAGTAAAAAAGAGTAAAATTTGTAAAAGAGTAAAAATGTCTCCAGAGGGAGCTGTGAGAAATCTGATAAATGTCCCCAAGTGATGTCACTTGGGTTAGTGTCGGTTGGATCTGAAGACCACGAGATTGAAAATAAAACAATCTGAAGGTGTGGAGTTAGAAAGAAGTGAGGTTAGCAAATCTCTGGAGCTTCTCATCTCTGCCTCAGGCCGGAGGCTACATTAGCCACTACTAGTCTAACACAATCCAGTGTGACTGTCAGAAGAAGAGTTGCATTGCTGATAATGTAGGTGCCAGTTTTATAGAAAGATGACAATATCTCTGGTTCTGCTGCATTGATTTTGAACGTTTTCATTAATAAAAAAAAAAAAAACCCATCATGCAGTCATACAGTTAAAGGAGTGCAATGCTAAGTCTGTGGAGGACTCTTCCAGTACCCATGGCATCCACTTATTTCCAGCCCAATAGTGTAGTATGCTTCAAGTATGTACTGTGAAACCTCTTCCTTGAAATCTGCTCTGTTTGCCCCATTTTTTTAATAACCATGTAATGATTTTCTGTGCACCTGATAATAAATAATAATAACTAATTACAGTGAAACACTTCCGCCCAGTCTGGTGTAATATTACTCTCTAAAAGAAGTTGTCCTATGACAGTCTTTCATAGATGCTTGTTATTACTCTGCACCCTAACTAATATACAATAAATGAGGATTTCAATATACAACTCTGACTTGATGTGCTCTACCTCTAAATCTACTGCTCATGTCAGGAGGCCAGCGTGACAGTTTATATGTAACACATCATTTCTAAAAAGGAAACGACATGTATGGAGACTGTGTTTAGATAGAAAGGGAGGAGGAGGAGGAGAAGATCTGTATCTGTAGAGGCAAAGAGATAGAAACATAGGGAGGGCACTGTGCTGTGCTGCCACGAGCACTCACACTTCAGGCTGCTGTTGTCATGGTTACCCATCGCCACACATATGATAGCCGTACACACACGTACATACATGCCTCAAGCACACATGGACAGACTCACATTCATGTAAAACACAGACACACACATACACACACACTGTTTGCATACCACGGATTGAGAAGAAGCACTCAAAAGAAAGCGAGACAGAGATAAATAAAGAAAAAATATACACACTCCAGTGACAGAGGGAGCAGCGAGGAAAGACAAACTACCAGGGCGAATCCACCCGCTCGTTCGACCATCAAGCAATCCTCCCATCAGCCCCATCAAAATGAGACAATCCAAAAATGTTAAGCAAGGACACACACACACACTCACACACACACACACGTCTATCTAAGAAAGTGAAGGTGAAAATCTTGTTTATTTAAATAAGTGATGGGGAACCTTGAGATGTGACAGCGGAGATGCAGCATGACATTTAGAAGGCTTAAACCAACAGACAGAGATGGATTATGTCACAGAGAGGGGGAGGTGGAGGTTGGGGGGGCAGCCCTAGTTCATGACTAATGCAATAAATAAACTGGGAAGAATATCCCTTTAGTTACAGACCGAGGTCTGATTAACAGCAGACCAAAAACACACACACACACACACACAGAGCAGCAGCACACTGCCACACACTCTTACTCAAATGTGACTTGAATTCACAAAGCAAAATAAAAGCAGCAGCTCTACCACAAACAAAGCCACAATTTCTTCCCCAGCATGCATCAGGTCTGAGCACCTGGGCAGAAAGCCATTATAGTCAGAAACCTTCAGGTAACCAGCCCTTATGAGAAAACAAAGGCAGAAACATTAAAACCAAATGTCTTACCTGTTGAGGAGGGACAGAGCAGGGCAGGAGGTGGACATGTAAAGAAAAGGCAGAGAGAGACTGTGTTAACTGTTTGACATACTGAAGTACACAGAACAGAACAACAGTGGCACTTTGGAACAGGTCACTATGACATCATGGACACCACTGGAACTTTGAAACAAAAGACTCATTTCCATGGTGATGAATGAGAGTTCTACACTTTTCAGCATAAACCTCTTCAACCATGCTGCTCCCCCCAGTGTGTATATCATTATAAACTCATGTGCTGCTCAAACCCACACAGCTGTACTCCACAGATTTAATGTTGTACTCCTGTAACATCACTGCATCACAACAGATTCAGCAGAGATGCTACTGTTTTTATTCCATGCATTCTTCCTTGTCAAAACCTGGCATCTACATTACCCACAATGCAACTCAAATCGATTCAGGCGTCTGTACACACGTTCTGGTGTGTTATGCAAGGTGTGGCTAATGTAGCTTGGATCCTCAAGCCTCAAGCAGAGATGAGGAGTGGGTTACAGAGGCCTGATAAGCTCGCTGGTTTCTACAGCAGCAGATTTTTTTCACTGTCTAACTTGCAGTTAGCTCCATGGATCAGAGCCCTGAGCAGGCTGACTTCCAGTTGGCTCCCCGCATACATAGATGAGATCAAATTCTGTTGCTCTTTCAGACTTTCCAAATGCTACTGGACCAAACGGAGCAAATTCTGACAATACAAGGACTCATTTCGGTGGTTTTGTGATACCCAGGAAAATGCAGCTGCTACACCAAAATCACCTCAGAGCCCAATGCTGCTCCTGCTTCGGCCCCAAGCAGTGCTGACTCAAGTGACATCACTTGAGGACATTCATCAGACCTCACACAGCTCCCTCTGGAGGTCCTTAACATTTGCTCTAGCTATAAATATAACATCAGTGTTTTCCTGTAGTACAATCATGAATGTCAAGTGAAGATGTGAAGTGTTTTTTCTTTTTTGTTATTTTTTTTAAGGTCTTTTAAGATTAAAGGTCCACATCACGTTACGCAGTCAGACAAGCCACTATCACTATATACATGAGCAAAATCAAGCAATCCTCCTGGTCTAAACATGAGAATTACATTTGAACATTTTAATCTCAAAGCTGTGTTATAGTTCTTCCTTCATGTCCAGCTCTAATAATAACATATTGGAGCTGTGTGACAATGTATTATACCAGGTAAAAATCTTATACCAAAACCTTAACCAAATAAAAAAACCTTTTAGAAAATCAAGGTTCCAGTGAAGTCAACTCTCAAAAGTCTAGGCCACAGGGAATGGAAGCAAAAACAATAGTTCAAATAGAATTTTTTTCACAGTGCTGTTGTATTGATCTTCCCTGAACTGTAAGGTGTTCATAATATGACCCACTACTAATCTGGGAAGGGTGAACAAAATAATATCATGTAACAATCGTTAACAACACTATGAAAAGACCATTGCCTTGAATGAACACAGTCTGAAGAGCTGAGGAACTGAAGGTGACTGAAGGTAGGGGTTATTGTGGTGCGTGCTGTGCTGGATTACACTGGTGTGTATTTTAGTGTGTCCGTCCCCTTTGTCTTAACAAGGACGGATCACAAAGTAAGCTCAACACTACCCCCCCTACACACAGCCATGCAACTGCAGCTGGACCTCTTCCTCACTGTGCTGTACAATCTCGATTATTCTTGATTATTTACATGGAACACTAAAATAATTGCAAATCATTGAGAACATCGAACAAAACATCTTATATGAAAACACACTTTGTTGAACAGTCTGATGTTGGGAACGCACCTCAAAGAGCCCATAAGTGACTAAAGGGTTGTTAAAGTCAAAGAATTAGGTGGGTGTTGCCCCCAGCACTCATCATGATTTTCTATGCAGATGATCACAGCCCCTCTGGCAACATGCCTTTGTGCCTTAGAGTAAAATGTTTGTTTTTTTGCATACAATTACAAAATCTGTAATCTTTAACTCATTTTGCATCCTAAGTACATTATCATTTTTGGTGAAATAAATAGTTTGACAGATCTCTTGCTATAGAAATGGACAAAATTGGTCTTCAGATCCAGTAGGCTAATTGTACTCATGCTGATGCTTTGAAGACAACTTCAGAGTAATTATATCTTCACAAAAAAACAAAAGGAAAGAGATGGCAGAGAGAATAATGAGGACATACAGAGGATGATGATGAGAGACTGAGGTGTCACTTTGCCTTTTATCTGTCATTTTTGCCTTTTTAATAAAATAATCCTTTCCCTGTGTAAAGGCCCGAAAAGAAAGATGGATTACATGCCCAGGGCCTAATAAAAACCATGAATGAAATTATGTTTTCAAATGTTGTCTCTCCACAAACACACACAACCTTCACTGTGTATCCCAGTGTCATTGCACAGTATATGATGTATATGAGGGCTGAAACGCACTGATATTTCACATTGTGCAGGCTAAATCAAATTCTGTTTTTTTTTAAATATCTAACATAAATATTTCATTTCTAATGACTCCATTTACATATACAAATACATATTTAGTTGTTTGTACATGCATAGGAACAAATGTATTAATAGGACAATGGGCCTCAGATTTCCATGCTATATTGTATTTTTAAATGATGATGGCATGATGACCAAGTTCAGGATTTCATTTCTACATTTGAGCAAACTGGCAGAGAAATGCTCTGTCGAACTGAACAGCTCAGTGTTCATCAGCGACATGTTAGTGTGCTCATCCAGGCTTGAAGACAAAATGTCTGACCCTGACATCAACAAGGAAGAAGTGTCATCTACGTACCCTTACTGCTACAAGTCTACAAATAAGGCTTGGCGAGGCGTACGTGGGGCAGTTAATAGAAGTTTAGTGATTTTCAAGCTGAAGCCAAGCAGATTTGGCTGGAACAAGCTCATCACTACCACTATTAAGTCAAGTATTGAAAGCTCAATGTCAATGCGTTGTGTTGAAAGCATTTCTGGACGTCTCATTCTTGTACAGGAGTACTAAATGAGGCCCTCCACTGCTCAGTTCACTCTAATATGTCCTTGTGCCATGAGTGTTAGTGTATAATGTAGAAGTGTAAAGTTGTCTGATCATGTTGTACCACTACACTGTATTAATATGCCCTGGGAAACTGCCAGGTCTACATTTACTGCACTTGGCAGATATAGCCCCTCTGATTCTGAACTGAGGCCCGCTCGGCAGTAACAACACTGAGGAGCAGTAGAGCTTTGTCCCCCTCTTGTGGTCACAAGCTAACATGACCACTTCCCATTAATACAGCATATAAACAACCTTTCAGTTCAGGAGCCCCCCCTTTTATCAATGCATACCTAACCATTGAAAAAGAGGCATTGTTATCTGGACCACTAGATGGATTCTGTCAGCACTGCAGGAGACGAGGATGAAACCTTTTTTAAATAGTGAATAAAGGAAGCTAAAGGTGCAATTCATGAATCCTCTTTTCACCACAGGCACATTTGGAATCCCCTAAAAGCAGAGGACGGATGTCTGGCACAACTTCACCTACTCCAAAGTTGCATGAAGAAAGCAACTCACACTTGTAGTATGAAGAAGAACATTATTATTGCCAAACTGGCAGAAAGGCAGGGGACAGACCTGACATCACCAATCTATCTATGTATACGTTCCCCATTGGCTAATACGTGTGTGAGTGCATTTGATTGGTTGTTTTATACATTTTACCTTTTTAAATGATTTTCCCTGATTTACCATTTTTTGTGTGTTTTATGATGACCCTCATGAAGGCCACAAGCTGAAACACATTTGAATCCCCTCACAGTTCTCTTACAGTCTTTGGAGTCCAGTTTGGGAAGCACTATTTCAGACATTCATTCCCTCCAATCGATAATCATTTAAATACAGTGTCAGAGGCACATCAGAAACAGCTCGAGGTGAAGCACTTTAGACTGCGGGCTGGGTTTTAACACAGCACGGGATGCAGAGCAGCTGAAGACACGAGGGAGGAAAACTCAAGGTGAAGAGTGAGTGAGCAAAAGAGTATGTGTCAGACACAGAGGGAGACCAATGAATAAAAACAGGTCTGAAGACGAGTGTGTGATGTGTTGCTGCAGGGAAGCTGTTGACAGTGTCAGTGCAGCCAGGCGGACGGCCACAGGCCCGGCAGAGAGTCCTTCATCACACAGGAGCACTGACTCAGCAGGATCCCCCCCATGACGTCATCCGTTACCTCAGCACTTTCTTACAAACTGCAAAAGTATCATTTCTCTTTGGAAAGCATAGGCACTGGCCAGGGAGGGAAGACTAGCATGTGATGCAACTGCTGCATCGTGGGAAATGTAGGAAACAATAAGATATTTGGAGCTTAGTTTAAGCATAGACAAAGAGTCAGGATATCTCAAACTTCAGTTTTCTTGAGTTTCCTGCGTTGTGCTTATTTCAGTAACCACGTCCCGACTCCAGCTCTGTCCTCACATTACATTACATTTATTTAATTAACAGACACACAATTGATCTTCTCATATCACACACAGCGAAGTGTATTTCCTAAAAACAGTTCCTTGAAGTACGATGACACTTTGCTGTACAGTAGTTAATTCTACTGCTGAATCATTCTGCATGTCTGACTAAGAAGTGAAAAATGAAGCTGATATTATGTATAAACTCACTTATTCGTGTAATTTTCAGTCTCAGAGAATGCTAATGGAAAGCTCTAATCTGTAAGTCTGATCTGAGAAAGAAGCACAGGGACAGACAGTGATTAATGACTGTGATATTAAGTTAAAATAACTGTGAGGCCATCCAGGTTTAGACTAATAAGAGTCTTGTAGAGCTGATTCATGGCCCATTGTGATGATAATTCAGCATATAGAGGATGACCTTTTTAATTCTCCCAGGAGCAGGACTCCTCCTGAAGGCTCTCACTCTCCCTCACTGAGCGGGCGCGTGGAGGAGACCCAGCTTTCCCTCCTCTGGATGCTCACACTGAGGGGAGGAAACTGTCCAACCTCCACAGCCATCGACCGGTGATTCATGGAAACGTTCAAACAAACGCACAGCTCAGCGACAGCACAGGGAGCAGAGAGAGAGAGAGTTGGAGAGAAAAGTTTGAGCTGTTTCGGTCCAAACCCTGCCATACTCTGCCCCCCTGCCCAGGTTACATCAACACTAATGCTCCTCTACCTCTCTTTGTGCGGTCATATTCCTGACTGGTGCTGCAGAGTGGCCATCTCTATTGGTCAAAGTGAAATGTTGAATTGGCCTATGAGAGCAGATGTGCAGCCTTTAGGATGGAGGTGGCCTTTGATAAGTCAGTGCTGCAGCTTTTGTACTGGGATGGGCCACATCCTGAATCCATTTGTTCACAGATTGAACAAAACATTGTGTTGGTAAGTGTGCTTTAGGGGTGTTGGTAGGTTTGTAGGATCTTAAAGGGTAATACAGTAACACCCCCTTTTTTTTTTTTTGCTGACGTTCAGCTTTTTAACATGCCACCTTGCTGATGACACATGAAGAGGTACTCCAGGATCCCATGACATCACTGTTGGGTGTGGTTACAGGTGGATCAGGGCACTGCTCTGGAAGGTTTCCATCGAGAAGGCAGTGAAACACTGCTTTACAGACACTTGACACTTAAGGTTCCTTTGAAAAATCTGTACAGAGCCAGGCTACTTGTTCCACCCTGCTTCCAGTGTTTATGCTAAGCTAAGCCAAACACCTGCTACCCAGCTTATTATTCAAAGTACATGCATGTGTTCAACAAAGCTAACTTCTCATTGTCTGCAAGAAAATGAAAAATCAAATGTTGAGATATTCTTTTCTTTAAACTGCATTAAAACTTGGGTTAGGGTTAGGACATTTTTAATAGATGACTAACTGCAGATTAAAGTGAAGATAAAACTCAACATAAAGTTTATTTCCAAATTTAGTGCAAATTTTAAATGGATTTCAAGCAGGCAAAAGACAATGCAGATTAATGTACATATTCATCCACTACTGTAATGTGAATGTAAGGAGTTAAGCATAAACAGTTGGCGGCGCTGATTCTCCAGTTGGCACCTTTAAAACATTGCAGAAGAAGAAGAGGACACAGCGAGGTGACATCTGTGAGAGAGCTCAGGTCAAAACTCAGACGATGGATAATGACCAAAGTGTGACATTAGGTTAGGTTAGAGTACAGCCTCCTCATTGCTCCACACAGATCTGATGTTTTTGTCTCACCAGTGGTCACATGCTTCATGTACGTCATGATTTATTCTCTCGGTCTCTCTCCACTTCACTGCTGCATTTTGTTTCTATCGATACATCAACTTTTCCACTTCAGCGTAGTGTAGAAACGTCTTGGCGATATCTCAAATTTCCAGTGCTTCCACTCAAGGTTTTTTCTTATGTGCAAACTGAAAATCTGCATAAAGTGAATGGAAAAACACTGAAAATAAAGGTGCTTTATGAACTACAGCCACACACACTGTGGTTATGTCACTCTGTGATGTTTATGGTGCTGAGATGTGGAATAAAACCGCAGGTTTTGTCCAGTGTGGAGAGGTAGTCTGCACAACTGTAGCACTGACGAAGGTAAAATGGGGAGAAATTAAAAGACGAGAAGCAGAAGGAAAGAAAAGGAGGAGGAAATTACAGGGCCTTAGAGAGGAAAAGCTGGAATAAACTCCTTTCATAAGAGGAGACTGCACAACAAAGTAAGCACAAAGAGAGATCAAAGAAGAGGCAAACAGACAGATGAAAGATAGATGAAAGAAGGAAAAAACACAAAGAAAAGTCTCTAAAATACAAGAACAAATAGAGCCTAAAAGAAAGACAGAAGTGGGAGAGTAAAGGCCAAAGAGGGGGATCAACGTGACAGAGAGGGGGCTGGCGGAGGGTGAAAAGTGTGCGATGTGAGGAGGAGACGGAGGATGGGATCTCCCTCCTGCTCCTCTGAGTGTGTGATGTGCTGCAGCCGAGCGTGCAGCCTTCATTATGGGCCCGTAATTAAAAGAAGACAGGAGTGGAAAAGTGCCTAATACTCCTGGCTGCGTCCCGGGAGGGCGCCGGGATCAAAGCCCGCCCAGACAGGCTGCACGCATGCACCGGCGCTGGCAGCACCCACAGCAGCCTGCCGCCCCACCCAAGCCTCCCCCGATGGCAGCGATTAGTATGAGGAGGAGGAGAAGCTGCGGGGAGGACAGGACAAGATGAGAGGAGTGTGAGATAGAAGGAAAAACACGGGAGATAAAAAGAGAGCGAGAGAGAGGACGTTTTCTTGCTTCGGTATGGAAATAATGGAGATTTTTGCTTTCTGGTGGAAGTTCAGACCACCAAAATGAATAAAATTCAGAAAACATGACTCCTCATTAGTTAAATACATGCACTCTAAAAGATAATTGAGGAGATCTATTACTTAATCAAATTCACTACAGCAGGATAACAAGGGGCTGATTTAGAGATAGTTAACCTTTTTGAATTGCAAACATTGTTTTAATGAGTCATATTGGAGACTCATATTGGTAATCACTACAACTTATAAACTACTGAATTATTCACAAACTCTCCTCTTTTCTCTTTGTTCTTTGAGTAAAAATCTAATTCTGCCTGTGTTTACTTAATGTTAATAAAGGTAGTTTGATGACTTTTGCTGATTTTGAAGAGTTTCCATCCCTTTAACATGGCAGGACAAGCTCAGCAAAGACAGGGAGAAGATGCAGCAACATTTTTAAACATGCTCAAAGAGAGCATCATTTCATTTACAAAATGTACAAAGTGATACTCAAAGGGACATCTGAGAGTATGGTCTCACTTTTGAGATCTTAAGCTACAACTACTTACATTGGCGGAGTCTGTCGTGTCTTACATTATTCAAATTAAACAACTTTGTGCTCATTTTTAGATTTCCCATTACTTTAAGTTTGGATTTCATTATGTTTGTAAGGATGCGGTTTACATGGATACATGGATATGTGAGCAAATTTATGTTTTGTTTTAAAGGACCTTAATATTATGTGGTCAAATACAACACTGCAGTGAAAAATAAAGTCAACTGCATAACATTGTTTCCATTTACAAACTTATTGAATTATAGTGAGAAAAGACTGTTGTTGTTTACAGTGACAGTAACTGAATACCTAATGCTTATGATTCCTGTTGAATATTGAGTCAAATTTCATGTAAACAGGTTATTATGGATTATTGCAGATTTTCAGCCCATTTGGTTCAAATTTGCACTAGAAGAAGCAAACCTGACTTGCTTGAAATGTCACAAACAGAATGTAAATTAGTGAGTATTTTTATCAGCTGGTTGTCTGTTTCAGGTAGAGGAAGGTTCAGTATCAGGAAAAGAACATGGAAACAAAGAGCTTGGTGGTCTGGACCTTACTGCTGTTAGACAGCTTCTTTAGTTTCAGATAACATGAGACCGTATTTCTTTCTTTCCCAAGCAAGACGATGCCAGAGAGGGTCTCTGGATTTATAGTGGAGGGTGTCTCCTATGGCTGCAGCAGTGTGTGTGACAGCACTGCTGGAGGTCATCTCCTCACAGACCTCTGCTGCTTCAGCTCAGTCTGTTTAAATCCAGTTTACAACTGTTGTGTGATGTAGCGCCATGTAATATTCATAACATCACTATTTAATAACGAATGCGTTACCATCACCTAGTTGCATAAAGACTTTATGGAGATGAGGAAATTTACTTCACTTTTATCTTATCATCTTGGATTCATCAGGATCTGAATATATCTACCTCTACCGTCGTTCTCTTTAGGTGACGCTGAACTTAGTTTCAGATTCACAGCTTCCAATGCGGCAGTTAAGGGGAAAGTTAAGGGAAAATTAACTGAACACGCTGACAGACTGTTTGTCCATTGATAGTCAATTTTTGTCCTTCTTATTGATGTAAAATCATTTTGGGCATTTTACGTTAAACATTATATTTGTCTGAGACCCACTATTAGTTTTGTATAACCTTTATTGTATTTATGAAAATGCAAAAAAGGCACATTTCACACACATTGTCTTTTTTCACATCTAGACTACTTTGGACCAGGTCTAGATCTGAAACCACTATATTGGTAAAATAAGGTTAATGGTCTTTTGCTAGCTCTGGAAACTGAAACTACCTGAAAGAGTGTCTGGTGAGCACATGAAAGTTTCTCGTACACACCAGATAGTTACCGGTGCGCATCAGAAACTTTTTTTTTTTGCACATGTTCCCTTAGGGGCTCTAGGTTCATCTCTATCTACATATTATTTATTAACTACAGCCTGAGAAAATTAGCTCTATATTTTGATTCTATTCACATCATTTCCATAAATTCCTGTAAATTCCCCTGGAAAGTTTCCACCTTGAAAATTGTGCAACCCTAGTTGCGGTGTCACCTTGTTTTGAATCTCAGAAATGACTTTGTTTAGTACAGTGTTATCACAGTGGAAAGAAATGATAGCTTAAAAGATACGCAAATACGATACAAGTTTAAAAAAGTATTATGCTTTCAACTTTAATTTTATTCATAATAAATACTCAAAACATTATGCAGCCCACATCTGTACCAGGAATACCTTGGTTAACATAATATCTCTTAGTTTGACTGATGCACTGTCTGCTCTTTGGTTGTGCAGCATAATACTGTCATCAAGACAAATGCCTGTGCATTCATTACAGTACATCTGGTGAATAAAGTGGTTCGGATTCTGGCATGTACTTATACAAAATAAATGGCTGGGAGTATCATTCCCACTCAATATGACAGAAGCTATGATGCTGTTCTGTAATGCAGCTTTTCCCAGAACAGCTTGTGAAGGGCAGACAGAGGAGGAAGAGCAGCAAATGAAATGAGTCGTTCCAATATTCCCACGATCTGTAAGCAGCCACATCAGCTGAGGGAGGACAAATCATGCTGGCACTGCTGGAGAGATTCCTTTACCAAACTCAATTCTTTCAGGTCATCTGACAGTAGAATCTAATCTGGATCAGTTAGCCTGATTCATCTTTGAAAGAGTGAAGATTTCAGAAGAATCCAACCAATCCACCAACAACCTAAAACAAAGACCGTTTAGCAGAACACAATCTGTTCATGCTCAGATGTGGTATGTAAAGTGAAACATTAACACACACTACATCTATAATGCAAAGAACACACAGGAGGTCGACCATAAAGCGATGTGATGAGACAGTTCTCGCTGCAGTCGGGTTCATTTCTCCACACTGGTCAACAAGTGATTCTGCTCCTCTGCCCATTTGAAATCATACATAGAGCTGATCTTTAGGTAATAACCTCAAGCTTTTTATGTGTTCCTGGATAACACAGTACATATTTGTCCAATCCTGGAGCACCTGTAGTATTTAGAGTTTTTGCTGGGGTAAATGAATGTCCACAGTAAAGGCCAAGAGTTTGTGACAATGTTGTGTATTCAGGTCTTTATCTTCAGTGATATACAACTGACATATAACAACCATAATAATGTGTTTGTTTTTCATTTCTATCATTTAAAATACATTATCATTGTCTTGTCAGGACAGATTTGTTTGGAGTGTGTGGAAAAAAACAAACTGATGACAAAACTACCACTGCTCATCTGATCAATGTTTCCTGTCTATACAGCTCATCTAGTTAACATGGACACCAAAGGAAGCGGGCTGCACTTCAGGGGACTTTTGTTCCACCTCCTGTGTGTCCCTGGCGTAAATCCCATGTACCATATTTTCTGACCAACCAAAAGGCGAGTGTCTATGCAGTCAAAGTGTTTGTACAGTTCAATTAATCAATATGTTTTCTCCACAATAAGTGATACGATTAGGGAGCAGATCAGGGCCCAACTATACCTGGTTGACACGGTGGTATCGTCTTTGACAACCTCCGATTTGCTATGACGGAAACATAATTATATAGGGCAACACTCTTTTACACGCCTTTACAGATGTACTGATCCCACCTGCTATAAATAGGAATCATGGTTGATACTGACCAGCTGCCCTGCACTGCCAACAAGACACTGCTAATGGTTAACGGTGCGAATGGCCCACCCTACAAACCGTACACTCCGCTCTGCTTACACACTCACTGTGAGGGCGCCCAGCTAACACGAACAAAACCACTTGTGTTTGCTGTCCTGACTCCACAACATTCATCAGTCGCTTTGGATAAAAGCTTCAACTAAATAAATGTATTGTAATGACCTCATTAAGCAGATTGGTCAGATCTGCTTGATGTGCTCTTCAAAATGTTTCCGCTCCGATTTACATCGATTGACTCAAAGCAGTCTCAGCTTTAGTGCCACATGAATTCGTGGCCTCCTGTTACCTTACATAAAAATAATGTCAATGGCTCCCACACAATGAGGTTTACAGATTATTAATTTATAGATATTTATGACATATTAAGTTTTTTATTTGTTACATTCTCAACAATTACAGTGAAAATGTTGTTGGCAATGCAAGACTTTGTTCTCAAGCTCACTTCGACAATGCTCATTCAGTATGTATGAAAGAAAATAACGCAAGTAAATAATGAGAATCTAAGACAAAAAACAAAAAGGAATTAAATAAAAATATTTAAAACATTAATATAAAATGAAACATAATGTAAAAGAGTTAAAACTATGGTACAGAATAGACACTGGGAGAGAACAGGTCGGTGTGAGGACACTCACAACCAAGTCTCATTTAGAACACAGGACACCAGAGAGGTGTGCGATTGTGATTGCTAAATGAGCAATCACAATCGCACACTGCTAATCAGTAAAACAGGCTGAGACAGAGAGAGCATGCAGCCAGCTCAGTCCACCTTTATAAAGGTTCAGTTTGAAGTTTTAAAAGAGCAACTTAACACTCTGTTTAAAATAAAAAAAGCATTCTGACACTGTGACACACACCACCGCTGCACCGCTGAAAAAAATGGATTAGTGTTAGATTACTCTTTAAATACTTTGCCTGAGGGTATCTGGTAAGTTGCTACAGAGGGAGCACAGAGCATCTCCTGTTCACTTCCACACGAAATGTTTCCAAGTAGGTGCAGTAAATAGCTCATCTGCTGCCTGCTGGGCTTGGCAGCTCTGATCCAGACCCTCAGTAACACAACCAGGGCAGTCACAGTCTTACCCTCACATTACTCTTCTACATTCGCTGTAATAAAGGACAGTGATAATTGAGCTTCCCTGGACTGTAATTGCCTCTTGACTAATAGCTATGGCTGCTTACTAGCTTGCTTAGCACTGATCCTAAAAATGTTCCCTGTTCTTGATGTTTAAAAATATCCCTTTGTCAACATAATCTATTCAAATTAGCTTTTTAGCACCACGGGATTTAAATTTAAGCATTCAGTACGACAAAAAAATACTACTAGACAGCAGTTACACACGACATAAACTCGGCTCCCCTGTTTATGACCAAACACCAGCGGAGAGCCATGTCTGCTGGAGTGTGTGGTCTTCCACAGTTAATAACAGCCTTGGGCCCGGACACATTAACATACTGTACGTCAGTGGTGTATGTGGGACTAAATTATATGAAATACACAAAGCAGAGAGGTGGAAGACATGTAATATAAAACAGCCCAGGTTGTTTGTTAAGGATCGCCTATTTACTCTGTAGGAGAGGAGAGGGGAGTAAAGGAGAAGAGGAGAGGAGAGGAGGGAAGGAGAGGAGGGAAGAGGAGGAATTTTTTTTTTAAGTGAATTTTAATTTTCTAAAATTGCAGTCTGAGCAAGAAGTCAGATCATTAAGCAAACTTTTTCTTAAGTTATACTGGAGGGTAAAGGGTCATATTTCTGTGTGTGTGTGTGTGTGTGAGAGAGAGAGAGAGAGAGAGAGAGAGAGAGAGAGAGAGAGTATGCAAAAGGCCAAAGGATTTGAAGGCCCCAATAAATAAGTGACGTTTCAAAGCTTACTTTGCATTCAGTAGTGGGAGAGAGCTGTAAACTGAGGGTGTCTGATGTCCGCAAAAGCATGCATGGAGCGAAGTAGTGGAGAGAAAACAAGGCAAGGGGAGGGAGAGAAAGGGGAGGAAAGAGAGAAAGAGGGAGGCAGCAAAGAACAACACACAAAACAACTTAAAGGGGAACTGATAACTTTGCGTACGTGTGTATGGTGGGATGTGGGAATGTGGGCGTGGATTTGGTTGGAAGTAATAAGAATGTCCATAATGAAACACAAATGGGGAGACGAGTGTGAATACTCATAAAAACACACACACAATCCCCCTGCTGAAAAATGGAGGACACTTCAGTGAGCCAAACCTCATACTAAAATTGCTTGATTTTTCAGTGTGGTTTTGATGGAAACTATTGACCCACAATGCAAAGCATAACAGATATGGAGGAATGTCTGGAAAAAGGTGTAAACATGTTCCACAGTGGTGTGGGGGCTGTGGTAAAAGCTCGGAGAACAAAATAGATCCTTCAGAATGCAATGTTTTCTCGCTAGGCCAAAACACCCAGTACCATCCGCTGTACTGCAGTCGACATCACAGCCTCTAAATATCTGACATACTAGCATGCAGAAAACACTGCTCTCTGTCCTGCTGCTGTAAGTGTAACTTCATTAAAGATTTATTATTTGTTGATATCAGTAATAAAAGGACAGTGATGGGTTAAAAAAAAAAAAACTACAGAGAAAGAAGTGGTGAATATGAAAGTACTAATGGAGCACTTATGACAGTGGAATTTGTAGTTGTATGTGTATCTGTAAATATGAAGTCATTGATAAAAATACTTCAGGAGTTGCAAACATGAAATGGATTTTTTCTCTCCCACAAGCACAAACACTACTTATGTCATCTATCAGCACAATGCCTGTCAGTCACACTCAGTTTTCCTGTATGTCACGTCACTGTTTTGGCTGAGTGTGAGCGCACGTCTGAGCAATGAAGCACAGACTGTTGATATAAAGGCCACAGGTGCTTTTGGTAACAAGTATTTCCTGAAAGTTGCAAACAGGGCCCAGATGTGATGTCCCCAGAGTCAGCGTTGGGCTGAGCATAACAAGTCTGAAAATGAAAAAATAATCTGGCAGCTCACGGCACCAAAATCTCTGACCACACATTAAATATTATAATAGTATATCTCTGGTTGCATCACTTTTTCCATGAGTCATGCAATATTATAGGAGTGTGATGCTACAGAGTTCTTGTTGCTCTGAGTCTGCTGGATGTGTGAATAGGCAGCTGTCAAGTTCACCAAATCAAATCTTTAAGGTGATAAAATGGTGTGGTGTTACTGCTTGCTCTACTGCTCAAGTCATAAAAAAATTTATAAAGTCAAATAAATGAAATAATCCTGTAATGCTGCTTTAAGTTTTATTTCACACAGTAATCCTTATTTAAGTGTGGTTATACTGAACTGCATCTCAACATTAGGCTCAGTGCTTCCCTCCGACAGGGCTCCTTTCCCACTAGCTCAGTGTGAGGGAATTTAGTATGTTGTAAGTGCACCACGTGTATACTACACATTTCCACTTCACTCTAACAGTGCTGCAACACTGTGGAGCACAACCAAACTGTGACGGCCTCCTCTCTGAGCCGCGTTATGCCATCACTGTAAAGTGATCGGCTTAAGATGTGTGGTCATGGGCACAGTGCAGCGAAGTACAGGTAGTCCAACTGTATGGAAATTGAACATTACACATCAAAGCTCAGGCCTATAACCGTTGAGTGTAGCGGCACAGCTCCAGTGCTGCAGCAGCATCAGACACAGCTCCTCTCACCATACCGCAGCCCGCCTCAGACATAAGGTCAATGTACTTCATCTTTATTCACGTCATATTCATGGAGGACCATACCCAATTTATGGAGGAATGTGTAAGTTCATGAATTTCATTGCATATTGACAGTGAAATAAATCTAACTGTGCCTGGAGGAAAAGCAGTGAAGGAATTCTGTACGATATGTTACAATAACGAGAGCCCAAACAGACACAAATGCAACAGCACACATGCTGGAGAGCAGGCTGACCTCACAATATATTATTATATTAGAGCCTTTTTTATGCTGGTATGCCTCGAGACAGTTTCTTTCTGTATCTTATATCAAGCAATCTTCCAGTATTTTTCAGGGAACCAATGACTTTATCATAACATTATCAAAAAGAACACAAGTGCAGCTGGCTGCTTCTTGTAGGCTGTGACCAAAAAAGTAGCTGCTCAGTGTAAAATAAACCCTCTGAAGCAGGCGCAAGATGCAAGAGAAAGATACATTGTTTAATTTGAGTGTGGATGAATGAGGGCCTGGTTTAAAGCTACTCAGATTGCTCTCAGTATCTGGTGATATGAGCTTCTACATGAGTCTTTAGTGAGAGAACAAGTGGGAAACAGGGCAGACAGCAAGAGCTGTTATTAATGTCCTCGACAGAATTAACACACTGCTACCAGTCTGTGCCTGCAGAGAATGGCTCCATTTGCTGAATTATGTTGGGCCCAATGTGTCCTGCTAATGTCTGTGATTTCCATCCTGACCTGACCATAATGAGGATTTTTTTGCAAATTCAAGTGAGGTCTGACAGCAGACCATTAGAGGTTATTCAGTAATGGATGTGCAGACTGTCAGGGAACTGAGGCTCTGACCTGTGCTCCCCACACTGCCGCTCGTCTGTAATTGTCATCTGAGAATTGACACCGTTATTATAAGTCACTTTGGCTAAGACCCCTCAGCCACATCACCCACAGTGCTCTGCAGCTTACAAATATAGACCTGTTATGACTCAAACAGGAGCAACAACAGGCCAGAGTGTCCGTCACCTCTGGCTACAGGATGACACAAATGTACTGGAAATATTTGAACATGAATATCATAACATAGATGACAGGAACTGCAACAATAGTGCATGTCCATAGAGGACCACTGCAAAGTCAGATGGTAGTTCCTGTATATCCTGGACTTCACAGTTTGAGTTTTGTATATTGCACTGCTGTTAAAACTTGGAGGAATTTTTCAGAGCACTTTCTCTTCTGTCTTTGTCTTTTCTGCACATACTGACAGCCAAGTCTCTCTTCTGAGAAGTGCAGGCTGTGAACAATATATAGAGTGAAAGGCATCTCATCTGTCACTGGTCCTATCTCACCGACCTGACTGAGGCTTTACATCCCACGCAGGCCCTGCAGGATCAGACACCTCTACACTCTTTGGTAGTTTTATGAAAAAACGATTCATCATCAACTCAGCTAACCTAAAATACTCTCATACATTCAACATAAAGATGAGGAGAAATGTCTACAGAATTTATAACTTATAGAATCATTATAGAATTGTATATATTGACAGGGTCATATGTGAAAAAGAAAAGTATTTCCATTAACTATTCAGTCCCCTCAGTCAGACAGAGGAGTTTTCAGAGTAAAATTTATGTATAATGTGGAGTTTGAGGATTCTTTATTGCAGCGATTACTCCATCACAAAGAGGATGACGTCCCGAAGAAAGAGCAGGTTCATGCTTTTGACAAGCAGTTTAATATTTCACGACGGAGTGTGGATAAAGCGGAAGAGATTCCGACTTTGTAGCAGTGAAAGGCTTTGGAGTTGGGAGGCCTCGCAGAGCTGAAATATTCATTCCTCTGCTGGAGTGTGACTGAGATTTCCATTGCGATGTGAATTAAACATGTGTGTGCCAGAGGAGGGAGTGAGACAGAAACAGAAAGACCGACAGAAGCTTTCATTTTCATTCAACTGTCAATCGAAAACTTTAGAAAGCAAATGTGAATGAATAGAGTTTGCATTAGGCTAATGATGAAAAAGAACATCTCTTCATGATAAAAAGGGTAAAGTGTCTTTTGAGAATTGAGGTTGTCTTTTCTGGTGACTGCCATCTAATGTGCTTTTATCCACAAGGAAACAAAGGAAAGAACGTCCCGATCCTTGAAGTGCAATTTTCAGGTTGAATTCTTTACTAAATTTATACATAACCTTTCCTGAAAATCACCATTTCAAAGGTCAGTGTAGGATTTGAATGCAGGATGTTTTACAAGACATGAAGGTAGGGCTGTGTGAGGCCTGAGCTGCTGCAGGTCCTTTAGTGAACATTGCTACCTCATCTGGTCCACTACTGAAAGCATAGATAGATGATAGACACTGAAACTCACCCCTTAGTTTGAGTTTCAGAGCAGTGTCAATATTCCTGCAAATATTAAAACTTCACTTTTCTGATATGAACAAAGCAAGTCCATCATATGTGTATGAAAATACATATTCAACATCAGTGTCAAAACCAGCGTTGGAATCAAGATCTCTTCAGAATGAACTGGACCTTGTTTGGCTGCTCTCCCTTTTGTTATGCCGCATCCAATTTTTATTTTATTTTTATTTTTATTTTTTTTGGGACGTCCTCTCTCAGAGAAACAACTCTAAAAGTTACTAGAGTGTATGCTGTACAGTATATGTGCTATGTTTTTATAAAAATATAGTTTCCACATGTAGTTTCTTCACTTGACTCCTGCAAATTATTCTTTATATAAGAACTATCCATACAACCACAATGGCCTTAAACAGGGATGTAACAGGTGTCATTTCCCAGGGGCGGTGGTGATAATAAGGAGACCTAATACAGATCGGGAACAGTGGGAACACACGCACACACATTAATGAGGAGGTCATCTGACCTGACCCCACTACATCCCCCACAGATGTCAGATTAAAAGGATCATCTTTGGTACAGTTATGTGTGCTGTTAACTAGCTTACAACCAGCTCCACTAGTTTACTGTGTGTCTCTGTAGCAGCTTGATGTTTCTATGGTAAAAAGTAGGATGAAGCATGTCATCAACATTATTAACATTATTTGCATTCAGAAAAGTTCACTAAACCAGAAGATTTTTTCTTTGCTGGACTGGAAGCTTATTCGTTAACATGAATCAAAACACATCTTTACACCAAACTATGTAATATATAATATACTATATTTTAGTGATGTATAATTAGAATGATTAGCTTGTTACACAATAATGAGCTCATTTCATGGAAACCTGGACTTTCTATAACAGTGTACCTAATCAGATAAATCACAGCTGCGACTCTGTGTTTTGGATTAAGAAATATTATCTTACCAGAGTTTAAATGGCCACTCAGACAACTGTTATGATCTAATATTAATATATTATTGCTATTAGCACATAGTAAAATAGAAACACCAACACATTTTGCCCAGTCACCATGACTACTGAAACAATAACATGACTAGAGCTGAGCAGGAGAACTGATCTAATCAGCGCCAATGTGCAATAACATTACAGTGTTGAAACAACAGCAGAATTACAACTAATGACTATTAGTGTGTAATTAGTATGTTGTACATATATTCTACAGTATGTATGAACTATCAAGTTAACACAGCACCTACTGTAAAACATTTTACTTTTCCATCACATTGCTCGAACTAACAAGAGTTAGACACCACAAGAAGAGTTAAGTTGGTGAAACAAAGCAAGAGGTAAAAAAAAGTTGCAGAGACAAACAGAGAGGAGACAGACAGAGAGAGTGTGAGGTGAAATGTCATGCTGGCTGATCTGTTAGTGATGACGAGTGGATTCATTACAGCCACAGCAGATAGAGAGCAAAACACCAGGCAATTTCTGTCACACATCAGAGAGAAAAGTCACTCCATGGTTCCAGAATTGGGATGGAGCAGTCAGGCCTCCTGCTAGAACAAATGGCATATGAGATCATTTCTTTAATATTCCAACAGTCATTAACATAACTCAGATGTCAGATCTACTATAAAGTCATTCCAGGGTTACCTTTCTGAAAACAACCATTCTGAATTTCAACATGCCAAAAATGATTTTCTTGGGACAGGCTCAAGACTCTGACAGCTCAGCAGAGGATAAGCAAGTAAAGAATATATCCTGCAGGAGAAAAGAAGAAGCAGGAGATCAAACCCCCAAACCTGCAATTAACAGACAATCGGCTTGACCACTTAACCCACTGCTGCCCACAACGTGTCAAACTAATCAATGCAACAGAATCAAAGAAACTTGTCTAAATATAAGTCAGTGATCGATCAATGAGTAAGGGAGCAAGAATGAGAACTTGACTAAGCAACTTTCAAAACTTGATTAATATCATTATGTGTAGCTTTATTCAAAAACAGTTGAGCTCTGATCTGAAGACTAGTTGTATTTCTGCACAGTGAAGATCTGGGCTAAATGCTATAGTCTGCATGGTAACAAGCTCACAATGGCAATGCTAACATGCAACGATTGAGCATGCTTACCATAAAGTTTAAGGTGTGTTAGCATGCTATCTTTGGCTAAGTAGTACTAAACTACATTATGCAAAGCACTGCAGTATTAAAGGTAGCATAAATGTCTGTTCCAAATGTCACTGCAATCCATCACATAGTTGTTGATGGACAGCTGTTGGTGAGTGGTGGACAGATGCACTGATCCCAGTCTGGTGAATATATTAGCTGATTTCCAGACCATCAGCACTTTAGATGAGGATGACTTAAATTTGGTTATTAAAGAATCCTAATATGTGGAGTGCGTGGGACATTTCATGGGTTTCATTAAAAAATAAATACTGTAAAAAAAAAACCTTGTCATTGTCTTCTGGTGGACAAGCTGTAATAGCAACTAATAAAAGGCTAATTAACGTTTAAGTAAATCAAGGCCTATCCCATTACAAAGGCTTAAGTGATTGCACTGATGCCCCTTTATGGATACAATGGAGTCAACATTAGCTTCTAATCACCTCTCAGCAAGAAGCGCCCAGCCAAGCTCTGAGCTGGGGACAGAACCTGATTACTTGGAGTGTTATCCTCCATTTTCCCTGTCTGGAATAAACTCAAGGCTCTGTGGTAGTCCTGAAACTTTACTACTAGCATTAGCATGAAAAGACAGACCTCAGAAAAGGTTGGAACCTGTTGCTGGTTTAAAATGAGATTTAGTTCTGCAGCTTAACTCTTCCACATGAGCTTTAGAGAGGCAGCTGCACGGAGCACTCTGCAGCGCTGGCAGCTCTCTGCTCATTTACAGAGAAATAATGAAGAGTTAAAAGCTCCATCCCTCTCCTCTGCTAACCAAGGAACACTTCCAAAACAGGGGATGAACTGTGGTCTTGTTATCTGTGTTAAAGTGTGCGTTTGAGACATGCCTTGCATTCATCACTAGGGTGGCTGCCTCGAGTTTTAACCCCGTGTTGATATGTCCTATTTGTAGAGCAGCATGACCTAATTTTTCTTAACTGTACAGGCAAGACGCTCTGAGTTTAACAGAAAGGGCAAATTTAAAGCTGAGGACGAAGAAAAGGAGGAGGTGAGTGGGTGCATGATGGAGTCATGCAGCGATGGTTGATAGATTGATTGATCTTTCTACAGCACTAAATTTGTAAAAAGGAAAGAAGAAGAAAGAAATGAAACTGACAGACAGTAACAGATCTAAAGGCTATGAAACATGTTACTATCAATAATAAAAGCTAATAAATCAATGACCTGCTCTCACCACTGGCACTGTCACAGTATTTGTAAAGTCTAGTATCAGATTTCAAAGCAAGACCCTGATGATGTCATCTGCTGTATCTAGGAGCTAGGAGAATACACTTTTATTGCCTTTTTTTTTGTTTGTAAGCGTAAGTTTGTAAGTGAGCTACTGGTTGAAACCTTAAATCCCTGGGTTACCAAGACACACAAGAGCACATTTTTAACACAAAGCCAGCATTACAAACTGGGCTGAAGTTTGAAAGACTGGGAATTCACCAAGAAGTGGGCATCCAAGAATGCCAAATAAATACCATCAACATACATTAAGGAAAATTGGGATAAAGCATTTTTAGATCTTGACCCATACAAGGGACTAAGAGGACATTTAACATTCATGTCATGTTGGTAAAATATCTTAAGATAACTCTGCCTCTGCTCCAAATCAGATTCATGGCAGTGCAATACCAAATCTCTGGAGTACCCCTCAGCATACAGTATGGTGGACAGTTGGCAGGAAATGTGCCAGGTTGATGGGGAACATTTGTATTTAAATGATCTGTATTCCCACTGAGGAGGTGCCGAAGGTCACTGGAAAGCACAGACTAATGCCTACATCTCAGGTGATTTGGAGGAGTACAGAATGTCCGGGTACATCTGCCTCAATAACTACAGCCAAGCAGCACTCGTGAAGTGCTTTGAGAGGTTAGTAAAAACGCTCATCACCTCCTCCCTCCCTCACTCACTATCTCACAATCTTTGATTTTGTTCTTTTTTTATATACATACATTATTGTATCTCTATACTTTAATGTTTGCACTCTTTACTATGTCTTTTCTCATTCCTCATTTAACTCGTGTGATTTTCCTTCATACACGTTAGAACAGTATCAGAGGGAGCCAGAAAATGAGAATTTAATAACCAATGGCTGCTTTACTGTAATTGTTTTGTACATGACATATAAACAGCTCTAAACAGCTTGAAACTTGAAACCTTCAGAGTGGGTTTGCTGTTTAATGTGCGTCTGGCAGCCCCTGAGCTAAATGGAAAAATAGTAAGCGAGTGTGCAAGAGAGGCAAAGCATGTTGCTTCCTTCATATTACCTTCTTCACTGTGTGGTTTGTCCTTCCTCAGCAAGTAAACAAGGGGAAGGCACACAAACACACACACACACACAGATGCACACACACACACACACACACACACACACACACACACACACACACACACAGAACCATTCATTTCAGCCCATATAATTTCAATTAGCTGTGGAGGGACTGCATGAATCTCTTTAGTGTTTGATGAAGTATGGCACTGTGTGTGTGTGTGTGTGTGTGTGCACATCAGACATTTTCTAAGATGGGCTTGACAGTATTACTGGTGGGACCTACAGCACTGAGGGAACACACACACATATAGACATACAGTAAACACACAGCACCGTGACAACATACCAGCAACATGCTTCGTGGCTTGTTATATGTCAGATTTAGGAGATTTCTGACTGAGCTGACTTAAGTCTTGTCGAGCTGCATCTGTCAGCAACCTCCAAGTTCATCAAACGAGTCTCTTATCAGTCGGCCTCCAGAGATGGAACAGTTTGACCAGATTTAGCTTTCCTATGATAGGAGTACCTCACAGTGCTTTGCTTCTACTCCACAGGCTCCTCCAGCCACTCTAATTTAATAAAGATACCAACAGCATCTGAGGCAGACTGGCTCACCATGCTCTCAGACATGTCTGCAGTCACTTACAAACACATAGCATTTTGCATCTTGACATTATTGGCACCAATGTATTTTCTCCTGTTTCTTGATCTTGCATGCATGGTTAAATTTCTGTTCTTTTTCTTGTATATTATTTATACATAAGGACTACCTACACTGCACTGAATTTCACTAAACTAATGAGAGTGCATGTCCAATGAAACAGCACAAGAAGCTATTTGGAGATGAAATAACCAGATAGGAATATCTGTTTGGTGAATTAAATACATAAAGTACTTCCTTTTTACATTCATCATAATGATGCAAAAATGTATAAATCAAATACTGTCATAAAGCGGTTCTGTTTATTTACTTGCCCACGGTTGTCTAACACAGACAGGGTGAAAAAAATGGATAGCAACCTATGGAAGGTATCAACTGTATAGAAAAATCTGTGATGGTTTACAAACTACTATAGTCTCACAATACATAGATATCCATTATATGTACACTGTGTGCACAATTATTAGGCAAGTTACAGTTTTCAGGATTAGTTTTGTTATTTAACAACAACAGTGCTCTTGGTCAATCTAAAAAGTTAATAAACCTCAAACCTGAATATTTAAGGAAGTGAAAGTGAGGTTTAGGCTTCTTGTATGAGAATATCTGTGTGTGCACAATTATTAGGCAGCAACTATTAGTGTGCAGAATTATTACGCAACTCAAAGAAAAACAAAAATATTCCCATCTCACTTCTTTATTTTCATCTTTTAAAGTCAGAATAATAATAAAACAACTCAAATCTTTACAAATAAACATTTCTGACATTTCAAAAAAATAAATCAGTGCCTTCTTTTCAATAACATGGAAAAGTCTTCCTTCCATGGAGTCTGTCAGTTTCTTGATCACTTGACCATCAACTTTTTGTGCAGCAGCAACCACAGCCTCCCAGACACTGTTCAGAGAGGTGAACTGTTTTCCTTCACTGTACATCTCACGTTTAAGAAGGGCCCACAAGTTCTCAATAGGGTTTAGGTCAGGTGAGGAAGGGGGCCATGTCATTATTCTTTCATCTTTAAGGCCTTTACTGGCTAGCCACGCAGTGGAGTACATTTTGATGCCTGAGGTGGAGCATTTGTCCTGCATAAAAATCATGGTCTTCTTGAAAGATGCAGACTTTTTCCTGTTCCACTGTGTGAAGAAAGTGTCTTCTAGAAACTGGCAGTAGGTTTGGGAGTTGAATCTGAGTCCATCTTCAACCCTGAAAAGGTCCAACAAGCTCATCTTTAATAATTCCAGCCCATACCAGTACCCCACCTCCACCTTGCTGGCATCTGAGTCGGAGTGGAGCTCTATGCCCATTGCTGATCCAGCCACAGGCCCATCCATCTGGTCCATCAAGAGTCACTCTCATCTCATCAGTCCATAAAACCTTTGAAAAATCTGTCATGAGATATTTCTTGGCCCGAGTTGTGGCGTTTCAACTTATGTGTCTTGTTCAGTGGTGGTTGGGTTTCAGCCTTTCCTACCTTGGCCATGTCTCTGAGCAATGAACACCTTGTACTTCTGGACACTCCAGGTAGGTTGCACTTCTGGAATATGACAGCACTGGAGGAGAATGGGTTCCTGGTAGCTTCTCTTTGATTCTTCTCAAATCTTTGGCAGTTAATTTGCATGCGTCTTTTTCTCTCGTTAACACGTTTCTTGCTACCTTTTTGGGTATTTGCAACAAAACGTTTGATGGTTCAGTGGTAACATCCTAATATCTTGGCAATTTCAAGAGTGCTGCATCCCTCTGAAAGATGTTTCATAATTTTTGACTTTTCAGAGTCTGTTAGATCTCTTTTCTGGCCCATTTTGCCTGAGGAAAAGAAGCTCTGCACACCTGATATAGGGTGTTGATCTCCTAAGGCCTCATTACACAAATGCACATCACCTAGTATGCTTAAATCCAATAGGCATTCAAGTTTATTCAGCTTGGAGTTGGAAAGTATGCATAAAAATGACGATATGGTCAAATGTACACGTCAAAATACTCACTTGCCTAATAATTGTGCACACAGTGTATGTCATGATTGAATATGTTGTTGAAAATGATGTCCATAATTTCCATTTACCTCATTACTACCTGATTCTAATAAGACAAGTTAAAATATTTTTTTTGGGGGGGGGTTGTTCTATAAATCACTCCAGCAATTTACCTCCTGATACTGAGACACACACTATAAATGCAGTATAGCACCTGTAACCCATCTCACCCAAACCACCTCACAGACCAGGGGTCAAAGGTCACAGACAAACAGCTTGCTCTGATTCTTTCCACTCAATAACATGACACTGCACTTTCTGCTGCCTCTGCTTGCCTGGCACTGACATCTCTGTATGTGTGTGTATTGTGCTGTGCTGGGGATTTGGCATGCCTGGCTGGCCTGTGACCAACATCATGTGTGTGTGTGTGTGTGTGTGTGTGTGTGTGTGTGTGTGTGTGTGTGTGTGTGTGTGTGTGTGTGTGTGTGAACGTGCATCAGAAACAATGAGCTGAGCACCTTTCAGAGTTTTCAGTAAGTGAACATTGAGTTGACACTGTTTTGTCAACTAGAATAATTTTTTGCTCATACTGCATTCATTCCATTCCGTTTGTTACATTGTGTTTTATTTAATCCAGTTTATTTATACTTAATTTTACACTGATCTAGAGCTGAAACTGCTAAAGACTAAATCAATAAGTGGATTGACAGAAAATAAATGGGCAAATATACTGATAATCAATGAATCCCTACAGTCATAATTTCTTTGGTTGTAAACTGCTGAAGAATTCACATGAAAATTAAGAAAATTTTACTGGCATTCACTATTTTTTCACAATTTTCTGACATTTTATAGACTGTCAATAATTGATTCATTGATAAAATAATCAACAGATTATTCAGTCATGACAATACTCATTAACTGCAGACCTTCTATAACTGTTATTTTTAAAGCACTTGTTGCTGTAACATAAGTGCTACTGTATGCAGTTCTAAAACAATATTATATATGCAAATAATCAAGATTTAAAGACTAATTTTGCCATTTTCAGTCAGGTGCCTTCACTGCAGGGGGATACTCTATAACATCCATTTACTGCCTCAGAGGGAGAACCTTCAGTTCATCCCGTATTTTGTGTGTGTGCAGAAATGAAACAGCTCCTTGGTTAGCAGAGGAGAGGGATGGAGCTTTTAACTCTTCAGTATTTCTCTGTAAATGAGCAGAGAGCTGCCAGCGCTGCAGAGTGCTCCGTGCAGCTGCCTCTCTAAAGCTCATGTGGAAGAGTTAAGCTGCAGAACTAAATCTCATTTTAAACCAGTGAAAGGTTTCCGCCCTCTAATATTTCACTTTTTTTTTTGTTGTTTCTTGTCATCCTGTTCTTTGTCTGAGCCAGCTGTGATGCTCACCTCAAACAATCATTTGGTCCCACCCTTTGTTTTCTTCTCCTTTCTCTTTCTTCCTTTTGTCTTTGCTATTATCCCTTTCTCTCCCTCCTTAATGTTTTTGTCCTCTCTTTGAGTCTCTTCAAGGCTGCTGCATTCTTGTTTTTTCCCATCTCACAATCATTCTCTCTTCCTTCTCTCCTCCTCTCTTTCACTCCGTATCATAATTTCATCTCTGAGTGGTTCCTCTTGAGGTTGGGAACCAAAAGACAAACAGAGAACAGGCCAAAAAGGGGGCCACAGGGGTGAGGGGGGTTCTCCTGTTACCACCCTGACCTGCAGCAGCCGCGACGGAGGGGAAGATAAATACACATATCGTCATGCAAAAAGACATTCTCTGTGAGGATGACATCACTAAGTTAAGGCGAGGACACTCCCGCACGACACACACACACACACCCTTACTCCAACTCCAGACACACTAAGCTCTGCATTCAGGGTCACATGGAACACTGTGTGTTTGGATGGGGAATATCTGAAAGCTTCTAGAAATGTTGTGGAATGGAAGATGAGCCGTTCCTCCGGCTGCCAGTGGGAGAGATGATACTAACCCACCCGGCCGCAAATGGAAAAGTCAATAATGATGTTTCATATGTTTATTTTCTCTGGTGATAAAGTATTATCTGTGAGGTCGCCGTGGTCAGGCCGTCTATGCTGAGTAGGAGAAAAACAGGCGCGACTGGCTCGGCCTCGCTCCTCCATAAACAGCAGTCTGAGTTTATCTGATCTGCTACGAGGAGATGTTTAGTGTTTGTCCCTCGTCTTTTCCAGCCCCTTCTCTGAGATCGTGTGACAAAGCCCTGGTGCAGTCCAAGCACCTGGCCTTATGCTGGGGCAGAAATTCTCATCCTCAAGGGCACTGTATGGTAGCGGATGATATGTAGAACGCAAGGCTGACAAACAGAGAGCAACGTAGACCAAACATCACAGACCTCACATCAGGTTGTCTTCGCTCCCGTTACTCACATTCCAAACATACTGCCGTTCTCAGACTCATTAGTTATATCTCACAGACAGTGAGACCTCAACACACAGTGCACTTCTGACCAACTTGGACATTTCTTCACTTGGAGAGGTCATTTATAAAGTATGAGGTTATGTCCTTGGTCAGCATCTACCTGTCTAGTTTCCCTCTTGAGCTGAAGGCCAAACAGAGATTTGCTTAGAACAGAGAGGAGTTCCAGCTCAGGTTGAAGTATCCCTACAATCAATAAGAAACTCAGAGACCCCCTACAGAGCAGTGAACCAGGCAGTGGTACAGTTAAAGGGAAATCTTAGTCATGTCCACCCAAACACACTTGAAGTTTGTATTTAATGCAAGATGACAAAAGGGAACAGTGTGTCAAACACCAGGACAAACAAGTCTTTTTACACTGCTAAGACTTGCAAGGCTTGCATGTAGCAGGGCATGTGGTCAGAGATAATTGAGCTATTCTGTTTCCTTCCTGCGTCTGTCCTGGAGGAGAGCTGGCCTCAGACACACCGCAAACAAAACACTGATACAACCTTCTTGTTCGAGGAGGCCATGTTTGTGTTCCTGTAGTCGCGTGTGCAGCTATATTCATATTCAATCCACATCCAACACAACACTCAGGAGACCTGTATCATAAAAGGCGGATAGGATTCAAAGTTATTATTAGAGAGACAGAAGCGGGTCATGTGACACTCACTCATTCTGAAAGACATAAAATCTTCCGCACTGCGGAACTAAGCTAAACAACAGAAAAAAAACAACACAAGAACACATCCCCTTTTTTAGTATGGCTTAATCCTTTCAAGCCCAAACACTTCACTGTCACCACTCACACGGTGCAGAGTGGGAGGATGAAGCCAGTCTTTCAGGTTCAACATAAACACAAACACACACACATGCACACAGACACACACGCACACAGACACACAAGCACACACACGCACACAGACACACATGTGTTGAGCAAGTTCAGCCTGGCTGGAGTCATCTGACAACCTCACCTTACTTTAACATTTTGATAATCCTGACTGCTCTTTTCCTAGCTGAGCAGTGGTGTGTCACTGCTTCGGTGATCATTGTGATTTGAAAAAAAAAAAAACCTGTGTATTTGACCATATTAAAATACTTCGTATTTATTTAATATCGAGTATTACTCAGACATGAACTAGGGATGTTGAATCATGTCGACTTTAATATTTACTGCTCATATTATAATCTTACTGAACTACCTGCTGATAAACTACATTGTATTGGAATAACAGCAGCAGCCTTCTAAGCTACTTGATCCAAAGATTCTGGTTTGAAACTTTAAAGTTCACTCTGCTGGATTTGAGGAACTACAGGGCACTCACAGTTATACAGCAGTGTTACAGAGTGGAGCGTCTTTTACTTTCAACACAAAATGTAGACAGTGTGCATAGATATTCTCTATGGGCACCTCCCCACATTCACGACTCATTCTAGTATCTTATTGGCCCCTACTCACATAAGGGCCCCATATACTCAGTCCCATTTATTCTCTCATTCTTAAGCCCCTGTAGACAAAGGCAACAAGCTTCAAGCCATCACTTAGAGAATCCCCAGCATACTGCTGTATCCTCTTACATAAATGTGACTTGACTTTAAAAACCACAATAAAAACACCAGCATTGCAAGAAACAAAGGCACAATTTCTCCCCCAGCACACACCAGGTCTGAGCATCTGGACAGAAACCCATTACAGTCAGAAAACATAAGACGGGCTGCCTGTGCAAGACAACAAAACAAACAAAACAGGGAGGAGGCAGAAACATTAAAACCAAATTCTTACCTGGTGAGGAGGGACAGAGCAGGGCAGGAGATGGGCATGGAAAGAAAAAGACAGGAAGAGACCGTGTTAGCTTTCAGGTTTGGCAGAAATACATAAATAGGTCAAACTGTATAAATGACAGTGTGGTTATTATTTCTGTCATCATCTAAAACCCTGAAATGAAAGGGCAACTAGCACTTGATATGTTGATGAAACCAAAAGACACAGATGCATAGAAAGTGCAACAAAGGGAAATAAGGGACCTTGTCAATTACAACATCAAGAAATCTTAGTTAATGTTAAATTC
Organism: Scortum barcoo; assembly: GCA_023238725.1. Classification (NCBI taxonomy): domain Eukaryota; kingdom Metazoa; phylum Chordata; class Actinopteri; order Centrarchiformes; family Terapontidae; genus Scortum; species Scortum barcoo. Next base: position 19,681,471 of record CM041540.1, read on the forward strand.
AATCTGTCATTTTCAGTCTTATTTTCAACTGTATCACATGGAAAATTAAAGGTGCAGTCACCACTACTCTTTGTTTTTGTTTGTTGGAGCCATAGATAGAAAGTCAAATGAGACTACAGCCATGCTTTAAGGTGAATACTAACATCTGCATACTATATGGAACAGCTATGAGAAAAAATAGATAAAATTGTAAATATTTTGTACAGGTCCACAAATCCTTCAATAAACAACCAGGATGCACATGTCTCCATAACCTGATGCACTTTTCAATTGCAGCTGCTGGCAGAATGAATTGAATTTATATGGAAGAAATTATCCTTTGATTCAAAATTACTTAAGATGGCGGAGCCTACTGCGTTAAGAATTTATGATTAACATAGCTGATAAAACGTTTTATACACATGCTCCTGCAGCTTAATGATAAATGATCTTAACTGCCTGAAAAGACAGTTTGGAATCGCTGCTGTTCTCTAATGTCAGGACACCACCACAGTACATAAACAGTAGGACTATAGACACACACACACGCACACACAAGCTAATTGTGTCTCCCTCCCTCGTATATGCACACACACACAGCAAAAACTGCTTACATACATCTCCAACACTGTAAACACTGTGGCAACACCTCACCAAACGTCTAATTTGGTTTCAGGAAACACAGTCTTTTACTGTTACATCACAACTGCACACACATCTTTGTTAAACTGCATCTCTAACTGCCAATGTAGACAGATCTCATCTTACATTCTTTTTCATTTATCAATGGGCTGCAAAATCCTGGGATTATTCAAGGTGGAAACTTTCCACGAGAATTAATAGGAATTTATGGGAATTAACAAAAATAGAATGGATATATAGGGTTCATTTACTTGGGCTGTATTTACAATGTCATATGCAAATAAAATCAACCATATCATAAGAAGACATAACAGTAAACCCTCAAAAAATCAACTATTTGAGTTGATTAAAAGCACTAATGCGATGCCACATACAGACCGTGTACAGATACATAGTTCAGCAGTTTGATTAACAGACTAAATCCTTTGCTCAAGAACAAAATGTTCTTCAAAGACAAAAATCATTTTTTTTTGTCAAATACAACGTGAAAAGGCCCTGTGGTGAGTTAGCAAGCCTGAAAGTTAATTGGGAAAGGTAAAAATTAAAGCTGACCATACCGGCTGTGAGCAGACTTAGAGTCTCTGAAGTGAGCAACAAATTTATAAAAGAAATGTTTTACAATAAAAAATGAATGGAAAGAGATTCAGTAAAACTCCTGAATTAACATGCCATGTGAGTATTATATAAAATATATTCACTCCAGTAATATAATGAGCCTTATCTGAAAGCATGTTCTTTGGCGCATGTTCTGGGGCAGTGGTGTTGGCAGTAGTGTGGGCTGCACATGTGATGAACTGTGCGTGCAGAGGGTTGAATGCTGAAAGGCCTCTGGTTTCAGCTGTTACTAAGCTACAGTATCTCCTAAGGTCATGTTAAAATGTATGATGTAAAGGCTGACAGAGACAGTGACAATACTCTCTTTACTTTTATACCATAAATACTCAAAATGGTTTCTTTTTATCAGCTGGAATAAATTTAATACATGCTATATAAATACAACAAAAACCTTGCTTTGTTGTGTAGTTCATTTCAGTTGTCTAGACAGAGAGAGTATTTTTTTAAAACAATATAATTGTGTATTTTAATGGCTCTAACAATTTCTCACTATGTCCACTACAGGTTACCACCTTGACAGCTCAGACCGGACCAGAGTCTGAGAATGGACATGGAGGGCTGACTGTGTTCTAAAGTTTTTTAGAGTGGAGAGATTATAGGTGGAAACTTGGAAAATGAATATAATATATGAAAGTGTGAATGGATATCACTTTTTTAAAAATATAAAAGGGTCCAAATCAATAATAGTAATAGCAGTAAAGTAAAAGTATTCTCTATGGTAAACCATAGGATAACCGTAAGGCTCTCTGGTGAAAGCTGCTCAGCACATCACCAGGACAGAGCTGCCATCCATGGGAGGACCTCTACACCCGGCGGTGCAGGAGGAAGGCCACCAAGTTTATCAAGGACCCCAGTCACTTACATTGCACTGTTCTCTTCAAGTTGCATATTTTCTTAGTTGTAATATTTACATCTAAATTGAATCAATCACAGTATTTTCAAATGTTGATGACAAAGTTACAGTTAATCCATCCATTATCTATACTGCTTATCCTCACAGAGGGTCACGGGGGTGCTGAAGCCAATCCCAGCTGAGGCGAAAAGCGGGATACACCCTGGAGAGGTCACCAGTCAGTCACAGGGCCGACATGTATAGACAGACAGGCAGTCGCACCTAATTCGCTAATTAACCTGCATGTCTTTGGATTGAGTGAGGAAGCCTGGAGTACCTGTTGAAACCCCACACAGGGAGAACATGCAAACTCCACACAGAAGGGCCCCAGCTGACCGGTGGGTTCAAACCAAATGAAAATATTAGCATCATACAGCATATGTGAGTAGTGAGACACTGTCAAAGTTGGCTGATCTTTAATTTTGGAGGTGGTGGAGGAGATAGGTGTGACCGAGCGTCAGTCTGAACTGTGTATCTTTCTGAAAGTTTACTCAGTTTAGAACAGATCATCCTGACAAATCTACAACACTTGGACACCCATTCCTCTCAAGTTGCCATGGCAACACACGCTCACACACATACAGACACACACACACACACACACACACACACACACACACACACACACAAGAAGGCTCTCTTGACTTCCAGTAGAGGAAGAGGCAGTGCAATCAAATAGCATTCAGAGCCAAAAAGCTCTTTCCTGTAATTATCCCCTTGAATTCAGGCCAGAAGGCTGAAGGCTGACGCATCATCTTGTATGTGTGTGTGTGGGGGGGTGGGGGGGGAAGTTAGGGGTGTGTTTGTGTGTAGGTGTGTGTGTGTCGGTGTGTGTTTGAGATAATGGGTGGGTAAGAGCAGAGAGCGTGACTTCTTTCCCAAACATAAGACCACCTCAGATGAAAATTCAAGTATACACACAGATGATATGATATGCCCCACACACACACACACAAACACACGAACACACACTAGAGAGACACACACAAATCAGGTGACACTTTCTAAGACAGAACATCCAGAAACCAATTCTTTCTCATTCTCTCTCTCCCACAAATAAGTCCACAGTCTCTCCAGCTGTGTGTGTGTGCTGTGTGTGTGTGTGTGTGTGTGTGTGTGTGTGTGTGTGTGTGTGTGTGTGTGTGTGTGTGTATTTATTCAGCAGGCTCCAGGGATGCTGACGAGATGTGAGAGCAGATGAGTGCTGGGAGCTGCTGCTGTGTTTGCCTTAGTTAGGGTGGAGACACACACACACACACACACACACACACACACACACACACACACAGGCAACTAAATAACACACAGTACATGTCACAACAAACCTACTTTGTGACTGCGCTGCTTATGTTGGAGTGGTGGCTCTGTTTTTTACTTACTGCATCTCATGAGTTTTTTGTTAGAATGAGTCTGCATATTACTGTGTGCGTGTGTGTGTGTTTGTGAGAGTGTGCATTGAGTATTTTGGCACCTAGAAATGAGGTAAGCTCAATACAATGGAGGTGGATGGAATTCAGTCTGTGCTGCTCACAGCATTGGAAAATTAAAAAATCAGGAAAGCAGATCAGCTGATCAAAAATGTAAGTGCATTTATTACTTCTGCAAATATAACTTCTGCAGTACCCCACATGCCAAGTCTCATTTCCAGACAATAAAGGAAGAAGCCTGCATTCTAATCATTTGTCAGTCATGAAATGATAGTACAGATTGTCTCTCCTACATGACTCCTGACAGTGCTGATCACACTGGTGTTAGTTGGGCATCTCTAACAGTAAGATGGGACATGCATTGATTTCTATTCATTTATAAAGTCCTTTATGACTACTTACCATCGTACATCTTGTTTTTATTAACTTGGTCCCACAGTAATTATTCAGCATGTTAATGTTAATGGCTAATGCTGGGAAAACTGCTTTTAGTTTTTGTGCTCCACACAATTTACAGAGCACATTAAAATTTAATACAATTCCACCTACAGGTCAATTTATGATCACAAACTATTTCGCTCTTGAATGTAACAGTGTTGTCTTCGTCTGTATATTTCATTGTGCAACATCACTGGAAATGAGGGCATGCCCTTAATGATTGTGAATGAATGAGCAGCAGTAGAAGCAGCATGAAGGGAACGTAAAGGAAACCCAGTACAGTGCTTCAGCAGACTGTCTCACAATCCTTACAGTACTACAGCTTGTTTCACGTAATGTCTCCTGTCTAGATGATGATGAGTCAAATCCATTAAACCAGCACAGGGGGCACAAACCATACAACAGCTTTTGTAGTCAGGGGTCACTAGGGGTCACCAAGCATTCTAGAGCAAAACTGACAACAAGTCAGACTCACACAAAAAATATGTAGATATATGCTGTGCGTGTGTGTTACGGCAGCGCTGTCTTTCTCTGTCTCCTGATATGATTACATCAGCCACTGCCCTTTTGTACTCCCATGTTTTGTGCCACTCTCTGTGCACACAAGGTCTTCAGCCTTTCAGATCTCTAACACTCTGCCACAGCAGCCGGCTACCTTTAACTCAACTATGCTTCACCTGTACTTTGGACCAGAACAGCAACGTCACTTTAGACAACAATACAAAAAGAGCCGCTGTGCCATCTGAATCTTCAGAGAGAGTGTGTGGGATGGCATGAGGAGAGGATGAAGACGAAAAGACAAATCCATTTTCAAATATTCACTGGACCCATTAGCTGACGTTTGATACAACTGAAGGGAGCTGCCTTACTGCCATTTGTAAGCATTAACAATTCATTCAAATGCTGAGCGCTGTGAGATACAGACACTGGATCATCATACACCAAATTTCATCTCTACATATGATCATTTATCCTGACAGGATCAACTATGAGCTCAGACACAGCTGAAGCTGCAGCTGTCTCGTTGATTTATTGTTTACATACCCACACAATACCTGCATTTTTAAAAATATAAAATATCCTTATTCCTTTGAATGATCACAAAGGCATTGTATGCCTCTGAATGACTATCAGATGACAAGCTGAGGCTTTAATAGTTATTGGGACCCAGCTGCAACAGGCTGCTAGGTTCAGAAATAACAGTCAGCACTGATCAGAGTACTCATGTATCACACAACCCGATACACTGAGTAAAATCATACATAGCATTTAACTGGAATTAATTAAGTGGATACGTACCGGTTGAACACGGTCGCTCTATTTAATCAATTCATTAGTATCTACATACTGTAGTTCTTTCCAGGAAACCTCAAGGAAAATAGGTGAAAATTACAGACCTGTGTTATAATAAACTTTTATGAGTGTTTTTATTTACATTCAAGAAACATTTTACTTCTTAAAACAAACTTAAAACAGCTTGTTTTCTGTTTGCTTTATCTTATTTCAGAGAGCTGACAGACAGGGAATAATGAAGAAACTACAGGAAGGCAGGTCACTCACGCTGCGTCTGTCGACCCCAGTACAGACCAATCCGCTTGATGTTCACACACACACACACACACCCTGCTCCTGTTGTTGGCTATTGTATCACATGAACTGTTTGTTGTCAATCTGTACGCCCTGCAGGTGCTAGCAGACACACTCACACACACACTCAGAGACAGAGCCACTGGGAACTGTACAACATGTGGCCAACACTTCACTTCTGTTACCGTCTGTTAGCTCCTGCCAACATCATTATTTCACACAAGTACACACAAACACACACACACACACGCATAAGCAAAACTTATGAATATGTACACACTCATTTGTATAAAATATGTTAAAAAGGACTATATTCTCTTTAAAGAGCTATCCAATACACACACATATACACACAAAAGGGTATGTTGATAACTCCTAAGGGCATTACATTGACTTATACTGATTCTCTGTAGACTAACCCTAACTATAAACCTAACCTTAAAGCAAGTCTTCATCCCACAATGCAATGATTTACATTACGGGGACTTGTATTTCATCCTCACACACACACACACACACACACACACACACACACACACGCCTGTCCAGGATCAGCTCAATAGAAGTGCCTCTCTCAGCACACACTCCAGGTTCCAGGCCTGTGTGGCTGCTCTGCTCTTTAATGATCACTAATAATCAGCAGTAAAACATCAGTTGTCGACCAGAAAAAGGCGACAAGCTGTTAAAAGTACAACGGGTCAAATCCTGAAGGCACTCAGACATGAGTGGGTGATGAAAGCTTTTTGAAGTTGAAAGCTTCCATTCTAACACACTGCAGGGACAAAGGTGTCTGCTTTTCAATAACTCCACATGCTGATTACTGAGGCAAAAATGGCTCCATGCAATCTGAATGTTTCGACAAAAAATTAGCATCTAAGTTAGAAAAAAAAAACATGAAAGGGGTGAAGAGGAAAATAAGAGAAAGAAGTGATGAGATTGGAAATATACCAGTGGCTGACCTGTCACATCAACACAGACACACTTCACCAATGAGGTGAGTTATCTTACAGCTAACATCTGCACAGTGGTTCATTGGCTGTTTAATGGCAGGAATAGAGCAAGGTGAAATTTAAAAAATAATACAGAATCAAAAAAACAGCCTCCTTGTTCATTTCTGTACTGTCCGTTTGTCCAACAATTCAACATCTTTTAGAGCTAATCCCATTTGCACTGCATTGGCAATCAAACACTTAACTAGCAGATTACTTTGTAATATAAACTGAACAGTACAACAAGGTGTTCCAACATAAAGTGGGACTATGGGGATGTGCTGATGAGACAACTGAGAGAGAATGAAATATCCAGGAAGTTAAGAGATCCATGACATTAAAGGTTTATTGGATGCAAAACACTACAAAGGTGTATGTAGTAGTACGAGGAAGGACAAGTTATTATTGTTGCAGTTCTTCTATCCTCCAGTGTGACGATCACAGGGTGAAAAGTACAGTTACCCTGGTCACAGTTCAAAGAGACCTACCAGCAATGTGTGCTTGCATGTATTTGAATGGCCAATGTAATGCATTTCTGAATAAAGTTATATTAGTTGTGACTCAGTGAAATGCTCATCATAAATGTTCTATAGATAAAGTGTTTTCTTCACCAAACGTTTTCTGCCCCAGTCTAACAGTGCTTACCAGTAAAAATGTAACGAGGAATAAAAAGTAACTGCAAAAAAGTAGAGTCATGGTCATCCTATGTTGCTGCATGCCAGAAAATCTTATGGTGATGAGCTCATTAAAGATTTTGCAGTGTAGAGCTTAAAAGCGTTGCCTGCTGCTCATCTGGAAATGCAGAAATCATCCTCTGGGGAACTTGAGTATGCACAGTAAGTCCAATGACCATCTACCCTCTATTTGCAGCCGTAGAATAAAGTGTTTGCTGAAGAACAGACCAACAGACTGAATGACATCGCCATCCTTAGGCATCACTACTATTTGAGGAAAACAAACTGCTGCTGTGTCTGCCGGGGACAGAAAAAGACATCACATCCTCTGCTGCACATCCTGTGGATTTCTCTCAGCACAGACCTACCAGCCAATGTTAAAGGCTTATTGGTTGATTCAGGCTTTGATAAAGAAGCGCCTTGACAGCTGTGGGTCTGTATTTACATGCCAACAGCAACGCAGGAGCTCAGTCCTGTGTTCATGTTCCTTTGTTTTGATGTTCTTTGCCTCTGTTTTTTTAGTTCTGATCTTTATTGATCCAGGGAAGGCTGACTAAGCATTAATCCTCTTTTTCTTGCAGTTTGACACACTTGAGACTTATTCCCACTTGTGAGTTGCCTGCAACAACAACTGCCTGCTGCAGCTGCCAGAGGTCAAGTGCCTTGCTTCTGTCTACCTGTCTGCCTGGCTTCCTCCACCTCTCTCTCTCCATGTAAGGCTACGAGTCTATGGAGACATGTCGGCTTTAATGGACTGCAAATCCACACAGGAAGCAGTGGGGTGAGTGAAAGATACAGGGGGGAACAGACTGCAGGCTGGGGGTGGGTGAAGCAGAGATACAGGGGGGAGGATTATCAAGAAAGGGACTGAAAAGCCCCTCAAAACAGAAAAGGCTTTTAATTACTCCAAATTATGTATTATGTATGTATATACCACTCAATCCATCCATCAGAGAGTGAAATACAGATGTCAACAGCCGGCAAACACCCAGCTGTCACAGCAGCCAGTGAGTGCTGAGGATAATGGGAGACCAGCAGCCTTGGTCTTGAAGCTGTGGAGAAGGGCTTTATTTCCACTGTTCAGAAGTGACGCTTTGCAAGCCTAACAGCCTCCTGATGAGCACCGTTTGATCCGGGTGCTTCCACTGCATGTTTCTGTCTTCAAAAGAGAGAAGCAGCTTCTCCTTTCCACGGCAGCACAAATCAAAGTCCTTTACTTGTTCTTATCAACAAAAACAAACATCTACAGGGGCCTGACGAAATAAAGACTTCAGGAAGAAAGTGCTTTAACTTTTAAGAAAGTAAATCACCATTGCAGAGTAACAAAGAGGAACCATCGGAGTTGAGTGTTGAGGCTGCCGCTAAAGCTGCGGCTTCTCTTATTGCCAATACAGGTCTGGTAAACCTCAATACCACCAAACTGTGTCAGAGGAGAATCAAATATTCAGTACACGAGATATGGAAATGTGGCATTAAATGCTTTCTCAGATTCTTAAGGTTTTATTGGATCAAATGTTTCCATATCCTGATTAGGAAGCTTTGAATATCAATATAGATGCTTTGAAGAGTTTGACATGTTTTAATAAATGACATGTTTACATTCCCCTCCTTGAACCGCCACCTTATTACAGTGGTGGAGGGGTTTGTGTGCCCGAATGATCCTAGGAGCTATGTTGTCGGGGGCATTACGCCCCTGGTAGGGTCTCCCATGGCAAACAGGTCCTAGGTGACGGGCCAGACTAAGAGCGCAGTTCACAAGCCCATCATGAACAGAAGAACATCAAGGACCGTTACGTCGCCCGGATTGGCGTTACCTGGGGGCCCCACCCTGGAGCCAGGCCTGGGGTTGGGGCTCATGCAGGCGAGCGCCTGGTGGCCGGGTCTTTGCCCACGGGACCCGGCCGGGCTCAGCCCGAAATGGCGACGTGCGGGCCCGCCTTCCAGTAGGCTCACCACCCGCAGGAAGGTCCATGAGGGGCCGGTGCAATGTGGTTTGGGTAGCAGTGTGGCAGTGGGGGGGCCTCGACGACCCAATCCCTGGACCAAAACTCTGGCAATAGGGACATGGAATGTCACCTCGCTGGGGGGGAAGGAGCCTGAGCTCGTGCGGGAGGTTGAGAGGTACCGGCTAGAGATAGTCGGGCTCACCTCCACGCATAGCTTGGGCTCTGGAACCCAGCTCCTTGAGAGGGGCTGGACCCTCCACTACTCTGGAGTTGCCCAGGGTGAGCGGCGGCGAGCTGGTGTGGGCTTGCTTATAGCTCCCCAGCTCAGCCGCCATGTGTTGGAGTTCACTCCCGGTGAACGAGAGGGTCGCTTCCCTGCGCCTTCGGGTTGGGGATAGGTCTCTTGCTGTTGTTTGTTTGCCTGTCACGGGCCGAACAGCAGTACAAAGAGTACCCGGCCTTCTTGGAGTCCCTGGGAGGGGTACTTGATAGTGCTCCGACTGGGGACTCCATTGTTCTACTGGGGGACTTCAACGCTCACGTGGGCAACAACAGTGATACCTGGAGGGGCGTGATCGGGAGGAACGGCCTCCCAATCTGAACCCGAAAGCGGTGTTCTGTTATTGGACTTCTGTGCAAAGCTAGTCACAGTTTGTCCATAACGAACACCATGTTCGAGCATAAGGGTGTCCATCAGTGCACGTGGCACCAGGACACCCTAGGCCGGAGGTCGATGATCGACTTTGTTGTCGTTTCATCTGATCTCCGGCCGTATGTCTTGGACACTCGGGTAAAGAGAGGGGCTGAGTTGTCAACCGATCACCACCTGGTGGTGAGTTGGATCCATTGGCTGGCAGAGGAGGAAGTTGGACAGACCTGGCAGACCCAAACGTATTGTGAGGGTCTGTTGGGAACGCGTCTGGCCGAGCCCTCTGTCAGGGAGGTCTTCAACTCCCACCTCCGGAAGAGCTTCTCACAGATTCCGAGGGAGGCTGGGAGACATTGAGTCCCGAGTGGACCATGTTCTCTGCCTCCATTGTCGACGCGGCCATATGTCGGTTCGAAGTTGTGGACGCAAGGTCTCTGGTGCCTGTCGTGGCGGCAACCCCCGAACCCGGTGGTGGACACCGGAAGTAAGGGATGCCGTCAGGCTGAAGAAGGAGTCCTATCGACCGGACCATGTTGGCCTGTGGGACTCCTGACGCAGTTGACAGGTACCGGCAGGCCAAGCAAGCCGCAGCCCGGACGGTCCTGGAGGCAAAAACTCGGGTCTGGGAGGAGTTCGGTGAGGCCATGGAGGAGGACTATCGGTCGGCCTCGAAGAGATTCTGGCAAACCGTCCGGCGCCTCAGAAGGGGGAAGCAGTACTCTGCCAACACTGTTTACAGTGCAGGTGGGGAGCTGTTGACCTCGCAACTGGGGACATTGTCGGACGGTGGAAGAAATACTTCGAGGATCTCCTCAATCCCACCGACTTGCCTTCCAATGAGGAAGCGGAGGCTGGGGTCTCTGAGGTGGACTCGTCCATCACCCAAGCCGAAGTCACTGAGGTAGTTCGTAAGCTCCTTCAGTGGCAAGGGCGCCGGGGGTGGATGAGATCCGCCCTGAGTACCTCAAATCTCTGGATGTTGTGGGGCTGTCTTGGCTGACACGCCTTCTGCAACATTTGCATGGAGGTTGGGGACAGTGCCTCTGGTGGAGTGGCAAACTGGGGTGGTGGTCCCTCTTTTTAAAAAGGGGGACCGGAGAGTGTGTTCCAACTACAGGGGGATCACACTTCTCAGCCTCCCCGGGAAGGTCTACGCCAGGGTACTGGAGAGGAGAATTCGGCCGATAGTCGACCCTCGGATTCAGGAGGAACAATGCGGTTTTCGTCCTGGTCGTGGAACACTGGACCAGCTCTATACCCTCCACAGGGTGCTTGAGGGTTTATGGGAGTTTGCCCAACCAGTCCACATGTGCTTTGTGGATCTGGAGAAGGCATTCGACCGTGTCCCTCGTGGTATTCTGTGGGGGGTGCTCCGCATGAGTATGGGGTCCGGGGGCCTTTGCTAAGGGCTGTTCGGTCTCTGTACGACCGGAGCAGGAGCTTGGTTCGCATTGCCGGCAGTAAGTCAGACCTGTTCCCAGTGCATGTTGGACTCCGGCAGGGTTGCCCTTTGTCACCGGTCCTGTTCATAATCTTTATGGACAGGATTTCTAGGCGTAGCCAGCCAGGGGCCGGAGGGAGTCCGGTTTGGGAACCACAGGATTTCATCTCTGCTTTTTGCGGATGATGTTGTCCTGATGGCTTCATCAGGCCAGGACCTTCAGCATGTACTGGAGCGGTTTGCAGCCGAGTGTGAAGCGGCTGGGATGAGAATCAGCACCTCCAAATCCGAGGCCATGGTTCTCGACCGGAAAAGGGTGGCATGCCCTCTCCAGGTGGGTGGAGAGGTCCTGCCTCAAGTGGAGGAGTTCAAGTATCTCGGGGTCTTGTTCACGAGTGAGGGAAAGATCGAGCGTGAGATTGACAGGCGGATTGGTGCAGCGTCCCGCAGTTATGCGGTCGGTGTACCGGACCGTCGTGGTGAAGAAGGAGCTGAGTCGAAAGGCGAAGCTCTCGATTTACCGGTCAATCTACGCTCCCACCCTCACCTATGGTCATGAACTTTGGGTAATGACCGAAAGGACAAGATCGCGGATACAAGCGGCCGAAATGAGTTTCCTCCTCCGCAGGGTGGCTGGGCGCTCTCCCTTAGAGATAGGGTGAGAAGCTCGGTCACTCGGGAGGAGCTCGGAGTAGAGCCGCTGCTCCTTCGTGCATCGAGAGGAGTCAGCTGAGGTGGCTTGGGCATCTGTTTCGGATGCCCCCTGGGACGCCCTCCCTAGGGAGGTGTTCCAGGCATGTCCCACCGGGAGGAGGCCTCGGGGAAGACCCAGGACACGCTGGAGAAACTATGTCTCTCGGCTGGCCTGGGAACGCCTCGGGGTCCCCCCCCCGGAAGAGCTGGAGGAAGTGTCTGGGGTGAGGAGAAGTCTGGGCATCTCTGCTCAGACTGCTGCCTCCGCGACCCGGTCCCGGACCAAGCGGATGAAGAAGATGAAGATGAAGATGAAGATGTTTACATTCTCTGGAAGTGATAAAGAGTTGTTCTGGTATCAGCAAAACTCATCAAAAACCCAGGTATCATATTTAAAAAAATACACAGCTGACCACAATATGCTGGCTCAAAAAACATAGTTTAGGAGAATGGAAATCTCTAACTCCTGCCCACAGTTTGGGGAGGAGTTGGAGAGGTTGCAGGTTAAGCCTTTAGTCTTCTGAAGGTCAAACCTAAGTAGCATCCAAAGGTCAAAGATTTCCTGTCTAACTGAATTGGTCTAACTGATGCCCTCATTTTGGGGTTTTTTTGTTTCTTTTAAATATGAAAAAGGTCAATGTCTGGAATCAAAACACAGCTAGCCTCTTGGTACATTACAAAGTTCATAAAATCACAAGTTACACTGTTAAGTTACTACATGTGTGTGTTTTATGCAGTGTTGTGGTGCTGTGTGGTGACTTCCTGCAGGAAGAATACTCTTTCACCTTGTTTCATCATTCATTAAAAAAAAAACAAGCAGAAGTGAAGGCATCACGGTTGAGCAGGTCAGAGCAGGCCACATACCTTATGGATTTAAAGTATTACACAATTCACGTTTCTCCACATTGTGGCCTGACCTTAAAACCCACAACGTCTAGACTATTGTGACGACACATCTATTTCCTAACAAGATAACAGCCTCGTCATTTTCACAGGCCAGCTGGCTAACATGATAATGGCCACCTTTTATTTCCCAATAAATCCTGTTCAGGCCTAAATGAGAGTGGGGTCGTGACACCAAAATCTCATCTCCTACTTCATTCTCTCCTCTATTCCTGGCAGTCAGTGTTCATGGCTGTGTGGGAGCGAAGGGGTAAAAGGAGACACCAGCACTATGTTTGTGGCCAGTCAGACATATGAAGGAATGCAAGCAGAATAACTGGTTGGCCTGTCTGCTCGGTTTGGAGATAATTTACATTCTGCAGCGCACAGAAGCTGTGAGGACTCATGTTCAAGGCTGTTATTAATAAACACGGACACTTTCATATAAATATTAGTCTGTTTTGCTTTTATTTTGGTCATCTGCAAAAGACACGTGACAGACTCCATGCTTAAAGTATGCAACTAAAAGTTCACTATCTATCTATAATTTAAACAGATGTAAAATGAAAAAGTGAAAGAAAAACATTTTAAGTTGGCCCCATAAGGACTATATGCAAACAGAGCAGCAAAACAAAATTGTTGGGTACTGTATCTTGATGTGCATCATGCACGTAGGAGTAGATAAATCAGTACCGGAAAGTAAGCTGCTACTTTATTCATTTATCAATAGCATTTTTGAAGTGGAGCTGAATTCCCCAAAACACAAGGTTTCCAGAGCAATTTTTGCTGCATAAGTAATGAAAGCAGGATGTCCATGACAGAAAGTTTTATTTACTCTGGAATATAATGAGTGTATTTGTTAATTACATCACATATCCCTGGGTGTTTCTTGACATAAAGTGTTATGCCGCTTTTGCTTTATAGCTTAACTACTTTCAACTGCAGTTGCTCATTGTTGTTTAAAGGCAGTGTGGCCCAACCCCCCAAGTTCCAGTTCCAGTTAAATGAATGAATCAAAACACATCACAAATAAAGGCTTTCCCAGCCTGGTCTTACAAGTTCTCACAACAAGTGCATTTGGCTGTTTTGACTTTCCTCTTTCCTCTAGAGACAGGGTCTTCCAGGTTGGGAATAAACAACCATGAGGGAAAGGAGCTGAGACTTTCTAAGGTCAAACAGGCCTGCACACTCAAAACACATGAGGAGTTTATGTATAAAGTATCAAAATTGTGTCACCCTGTTCCATGAGATGGACATGTGACAAATGTCACATGCTAGAGAAATGTAAGAGTAGAGGTCATGGGTTATTGAAATCAAAAGAGTTCTTTCCCTTGGTAGCATGAATATGCTGTTAATTTCATGGCGGTCTGCCTTTTAGATGGACTATTTTGTTTGTGAGATGTTTGGCCTGAAAGTGTCAGTCGACCACTACATCCTGCTGCAAAAACCACAGTCGTAAGTCATTTAGTATCTCATGACGTTTGCAGTGTGAATGTTATTGGAGTCACCCAAGGACTTTTGTTAGCTACAACCCTTTTTTATGAGGCTCAGCTGTCCCTTCTATGACACAAATCACATCAATCAACATGTCAGCTTTCTCCAGATGCACAAAGATCTACTGGAAAGTAAAAACTCCTCAACTGCATCCACACCTGTCAGTTTAGTGGTTTTTAATGACTAATTCTTACACAACAGATGATGGAAGCTTAAAATACATAGTGTCAGATTAAAAAGAATGACTGTGCTATAACACTGCATTCATTACCACTGTTACCTCTGACTCTTGGTAGCAAATATAACTCAATTTTAGGATAATTTAGCCTCCAATTAACGTCTCATTCCCTGAAGGTGAGCGCAGTTTGTTTCTCGTTGTGTGGTAGGTGTACAGTTCACAAAAAAAAACAGGCCAAAGTAGAGGTAATTCAGCATCATTTATCACTGAATAATCACACTAATTAATTTATCAGGCCAGATGTCTTCCCTCCCACTGCAGTCTCTTCAAGAGTTAATTCATTTTGTTAACTGTGTGTGTGTGTGTGTGTGTGTGTGTGTGCGTGCGTGCATGGTAATCAGCTGCCTGCAGCTAGTGTCCGTCAGGTAACTCCTCAAGTCTTACAGGCTCAAATATAGTTATGCCTCTCCTTCTAAGAGGCCGAGTGAGAGGGAGCAAAACAAAAAGAGATTAGCTAATTAGAAGCTTCATCATCTCTGCTCTCTGATGGTCTGTGTTTACTCCTTTCTCCGGGTGACAGCGCTACAAAGGCGCTACAAAGGCAGGACGGCACCGGCAGATCTCTTGGGGGGAGTTAAGGAGGGAAAAAATACATAATTTATGAAAAGTGTATTAACATTTCAGCATGTTCACATTTGCTCTTTAACAACTGGACATGAATGCCATTTTAGAGTCAGCTCTGCCTGTCATGATTTCATATCCCTGTCTAAACAAGGCTGTCAGAGCGCTCAGTGTCAAAGGAGAGGTGTTTGTTCACTCACACGCAGGAGGAGGAGGAACTCCACAAGTACAATTCAACCAGTAGAATTAAAGGAGAACTCTTGAATATTACTCCAGGCTTATGTTCAGAAATTCTCAGTTGTGGATAACTTTCCGAGATTTACTCGCCAAATGGAAAATCTACCTGCATCTGGCATTTGTCAGGTGTTAATCTTGGAGTTTTTATTATTCCCTTGTGACTTGTCCAAGTAGGCTAGCTGCACATTAGACATACAGATTCTAGGCTACACAATGTTATACATGCTATAGTGACTTCTATCATCAGCAGCTCAGTTTTTACGCTTTTCGATGGACAAAAATGGCAAAACCTACAAACATAATTGTTGTGAAATAAAGCTGAAAAATAAATAAAGCTGAAAATATCCTCCAAGTCTTTGAGATTTAGAGGATGATTTATCAGCAATTGATCATTTGAAAATGTAAGTGAGATAGCACTCTCACCAAGAGGTGACATTTATCATTAAGCGTATGTGACCTTTCATACCATGTCATTATTAATGAAGAGTCATAGTCACATTGTCATTGGTTCTTTCCTTCTATACTGTCCACACAGATGTCATGTAAGATTCATTTTTGTAATCATGAATAAAGGCAAAATGTCAGATCAATCATCATATGCTGAACAGTTTTTAATTAGCAAAATGCAAAATACAACACAAGTTAAAGTCATAAAAAAACAACCTTATAACAGGTTGCACAGCAGAATTATCCTGCTTTTGTCAGCTGGCTTTACTATACTTACGTTCCAAACTGTCATATTTGACATCACTGATACAAAGGTTGCATTTAAATACTACTCGTGTCAACCATTAAAATGGCCTGCAAATGACCCGTGTGATCAATGAAGCTCAAAACAAGAAGGACGGGTGCCTTCTGACATGAACTATTACTCATGCTAATCATCACACCCACACACACACACACACATAAATGTCATCATGTTACCGGATCACACATGTGAAACACCCAGAGGCACCAGAGGACACTTAACCAATAACAGGTCAACAACAACATCACAAGCACATGTATGATATTCAACTGCACGTGCATGTGCTCACACACACACACACACACACACACACACACACATGCACAAGCACACACAGAAATAGGGAAATGACCTTGCTGAGCCGCTGATGGAATCAGGGAGGCGATATTTCACACCTAAACAAAAGCTGCTCACACCATATTTGGGCATCCTCTAACCAGGCGCTCACGCACAAACACACACTCACAAACACACAGCTGCACGCGCCAGCCTGGAATAAAGCGCCTTTCCCAATAAACTGATGTCAGTATTGACAGATTAAGCTTGTCTTTGTTTTTGTCCTTGCGTGTTCTCCACAGGGAGAAGGTGTTTTCCTGCTCTCTATCTGTGTGTGTGATCACACACAGTGATTTCAGTGCATGTCAGATAACCTGGTTAATGCATGGCAGCAAAAATAGGAGAAAACCTTAAAATGGTTATAATGCAGCTTTTATAGTTTATGTGAGCACACTCTGGGTTTTGGTGACTTTAAATCAAACTGAAAGAGCCTAAAACTGAACTAATGTTCAACAGTGATACAAGAAGATTCTTCCTCAATGAGGCAGACATACTAATGTCTCTACAGCCGTAACAGAGCAGAGTGTAGTGCAACTGCCAGACATGTTGTCATTTGAGGAAAGGATGCAATTCTCCCTTTTTCTCTGTTAGGATGATGCAACAAGTCGACATTCTTTGCTCTTCTCTGACGGTTATCCACAGTAATTCTGGGAAATCACCACCAGAAGTGAAAGAACATTAAACACATTCTAAGAGGACCCAGAAGGGTCACAGAGGGAAAAAGTATGAAGCAAAGACCTTTGCACTCCAAAAGACTGCACATGTAATGTGTCTTTGTTAGAGGAAGGCTATGTGGCATGTTGAAGGGTAAGAACTAAATGTCAGGTTGGCATTAAAGAAAACAACAATCCATTCATTTTCTGCTGCTTATCTGGGGGCTGGGTCAGGGTGGCAGCATGCTAAGCAAGCTAGTCCAGATGTGGACCTCATCCTTTCAAAGAAAACATTTAGAAGGCCATTTATTTGCAGCTATGTGCAAATGTCAACATGTCAACCAGTTCACAATGACAATGCTAACAAATTGTTGTTTCACCATGTTAACAAGCTAACAGTTGCTTTGACTAATGGAAATGTTGCAGGTAATGCATGTTTAAACAAAACAAATAGTCATTTGGACCTGATGTTGTCAATGGGTGAAATTTGGGATGTCACAAAAGTCATTAGGATTCATCTCCTGGAGACCCCGAACTTCTGTAACAAATTTCACTGATATCCATCCAAAGTTTTCTTTTCATTCACTTATTTCCAATAGCTTCCATTTTGCTTGCTCATCTCTGTACTCATTTTAGAAAAATACCCATCTAGGTACAGAATATGACTGCAATCTTCAAACACACACACACACACACAGATACAGATACTGACACAAATGTGACTCAACTTTGGAAAGCAAAATAAAAGCAGCAGCACTACTACAAACAAAGCCACAATTTCTTCTCCAGCATGCATCAGGTCTGTGCACCTGGGCAGAAAGCCATTATAGTCAGAATCCTTCAGACAACCAGCCCCTGTGAGACAACAAAACAGGAAAGAGGCAGCAACATTAAAAACTGAGTGTCTTACCTGGTGAGGTGTGGCAGGGTTGTACAGTAGATAAACATGGAAAGAAAAAGACAGAGACACAATGGTCAGCAAAAGCACTGATCAGAACAAACATGTCAAACATGGAACAGGTCAGGACGTACACAGTACAGGTACAATATGGACAAAGGGAAAATTGCCTTGATCCTGGCAGTTTCTCCCAAAAAAAGCTATGTGAACACAGAAGGAATGGACCAAAATTGTTCAATATATTGTTCGTTACAGTTGGTGTCTCTTAACATTCAGGCCCTAAAATGAGCTGTACTGTAAGATGGTGAGTTGTCAGGAGAATACAAAAAAAACGCTGGCACAGAAATAAGACTTCTCTCCAATCTGTTCCATTCTCTTTAATGTAGCATCATCCAATGTAGCAACACAGCTCTATAAGACAGAAAAGGGCACAGGACAAAATGTAACAATATAAAACAATAACATGGTGCCCAACAATGTAGCTAACATTGTAAGGTGTGTGTAGTGTGTGCTAAGAGCATTTAATGCAACACTATCAGACTCAACAGTATGTGAGTTTTCACATTAGAGACTGCAAAAAAGTAAGTGCACAATGTATGTCCCATCACTTCCAAACCTTTAAATCTTCTTTACACTTTGGTTTTTGTATGGATTAAACAATATGATATAATGACTTCATGAGCAATAAAGGCATTGGCAGGTGGATTTTGTTTCGTTTGGAAAGAGCTAGGCTAGCCGTTTCCTCCTGTTTTCAGTCATTGTGCTAAGCTAACGGGCTGCTGGTAGTACATTTGTATTTCCCATGCAGACAGAAGAGTGGTCTAAACGTCTAACTCAACAAGAAAGCTAATTTCCTAAAATGTGGAACTATTCCTTTGATCAGACTTTTGGAATGGATTCAACATCCCTCCCTGCTTCGCCTCCGATAAAGTTTGGCATGCTAAAATGTTTTTCTGCTAATGCCTCTGTTATGACACAGGCACTAATTCTACACACTAGGCCCACGTTTGTTGGAGGAATAAGAGATTAATTACATTTTACTTTTTATCTCTCTACATTTTCTGCAGCAGCAGGGCTACAGTCATTTTACTTCCCGCCTACAGACGTTTGAATGAATCTGAGCTCAGAATCGGTGCCTGCGACACGACACGTCCAAAGTGAAGAAAATCCTCAGTGTTCTCGCTGTAAATCTGGGAGGTGTGCATCAACTGCTGGCTCGGTGTGCACTTCAGAGAGGAAGCTTGGCAGAGAAGAGCTTCAGCCGAGCCAAGATTGTCTTTATATAGTGTAAACAGTCAACCAAGAATACACACACCATAATGAAGCAAAAAGTACTGCACATACCAACTCCTATACACAGTTCTGGAAGTGCATGATGCCAATACACACAACAACAGAGTAGATTAAAGCAGAGAGCACATGGTTCGGAGGGAAAGCAGAGCCAGCTTTCTCTGGATGTGTGCATCAGAACCTGCTGCTGCACTCATCTTTCCTTCTCCTCTTGCAAATCTTCTCTGGTCATCTCCTCTTTTCTAAGAGGTGGTCCTCTTCACAACCTTCTTCTCCTCGTTGTTTTCTCTCATGTCCTAAATTCAACCCTTTTTCAAAGTGACTCAACTGGAACTGCTCTCCAAAACCATATTTCCTGTCCTGCTCTCTTCTTCCACATCTACTCCTCTTCATGCTCTCTCTTCTTAAAGTGACTCTCTCCTCTTCTCCACTACTCTCTCTTCCCTTTCAGCTTGAAAATCCTTGTATGCCTTTTATGCACTTCTCCTTCATCCCCTTCTCTCCTCTCATCTTCTGTACTCCTCAAAAATGACTGATTTCTCTCCCTATCTTCACAAAAGTGCTCCTCATCTTCTCCCTAACTCTTCTTTCTCCATCCGTTACCTCAGAGCTACTTCTCTCTTATCTTCTCTTCTGATAATTTACAGAAAATAACTGCACATGCACACAGTTAAAATATTAACTTTAACAATTAATATTTTGAAAAGGCAGGAGTCCAGCGATGTACATGTATGGATATTGTACTTCTGTAAAACTCTGGGAATCGTGGGAAACCACTGAAATGACATCATCAGGGTCATTTTAAAATATTGGAGATAGATGGTTTCTCAGGCTGCAGGCTTCAGTCCTCCTCCTGATGAGCACACTGATCCCTATTGTATAAAATTGGTGAAGTGCTGCTGATATGCAAGGGTTGTCAAGAAAACACAAAGCTGTTTAGCTGTCATAACTCAGAGAATATATATGAGTGAATATCTATCTATGACCAAACTCAAAGTAAAATTAAACCCAAGTGCCCTGACTAAATGAATCTATCCATGTGAGATACAGTGACTGATAAACTATATCACAACTATATAAAGCAATACTGAGGAGAAAAATGTATGTATGTATGTATGTATGAATGCAGTAATCCAAAGGGCACATGCTGCAGTGCTACCTTTTTTTGAAAGCAAAAACAAAAAACAATGTGTGTCTACATGACATTATACTATTGTTTTTGCATGCATTTGGTTCATAGACTGTGTATAAAGATGGACAACATAACAGGTCCTTAAAACTGAAGCCCAAACAGGTCAGAATAGGTCATAAATAATAACATAGATCATAAACGTCGCCCCCTTCATGTTAAGTACACATCAAGATTTCTCTGTCATTTTAGCGAGTTCTTATCACTCTAATTTGTTGTTTGTCCAAATGTTCATTTTTCTGACTAGTTTAGTTTTAGTTGATGCTATAAAACAAGGGTGTGACCTCATGATTGACAGCTGCTCTGAGTGAAGCGGTCGCCTGCAGACTTCTTTTCAGGATCTAAAGTAGGAACGTCGAGAGGAGATGCAACTTTGACTCAACTTTCCAGAAACAGGATCGTTTGTTTCAAACCAACAAAGTGAGCTGTTCTACAGTAAAGTGTACTGACAACCTGAGAAATCATTATAGTTGTGTTACAGTCTAACGTTAGCTTTGTGGCGAAAAGCAGGCAATCGGTAGCTATCAGTTACTAATGATCTGTGCTCATCGATGAAGTCAGTCGGTGTATGGCATGGAGTATGGGCCAACCTCAATACTGCAGCTCCATCCCCTGATCATTACTGCACAGAGGAGCACTGAAGGGAGGTTTGTATTTGTATGACTGTTGGGTTCAAATATTAACACGCTTACTCCAGAATGGCGGTACAGCTTTAACAGCGACACCGAACCTTCTCCTGTCTGCATTCCTCCTCTGCTCTTTCAAAACAGCCTCTCTCCTCACCTTTGTGCTTCTCCCCTCTGTATCACTATTGTGTCGCTGCCCACTCTCAGATTTACCATCTTACATAAAGTCATTAGCACAGGTGGTTCATTTATACTGTGCGAACAATGTTTAGATTTTCTCTCCCCACTCCACTGTTTTGCTGCCTACTCTCAGTCTCTTATGTAAAGTCATCAGTAAAGGGGGTCCCTTTTCACAATATTTGGACACCCACGCATGAGTCTAGCCTGAGAGGAATATAGAGTACTAGCAATGGAACACAAAGAAGCGAGGAGGAGGAGGCTAACGCTGCAGAGGGACACATTACAATAGGGAGACATGGGATTCACTGAGAGAGATGAGGAGCTGGAGATAAAGGAAGAGAGGGCGGTGACACTAAGCTGATGGAGAAGAACATGCTGTCACAAAGGCAGATTTCTACCACTGAGCTGGAGACCTCCTTCCTTCCTACTCCTCCTCCGTGACAAACTGAGATCACAGATCAGATGGATGAACGTGTGGTAATCATGCTGAGGTAAAGACGAGAAGACAGAAAGAGACTGATAAATGAGAGGAGAACAGACATATTCATCACCACTTTTACCTGCTGCGCCTTGTACCTGTGGTTATCTTCACTAATGTTATGTGTAAAGCAGCAACCTTTTATCTGGAGGCTGACTGACAGAGGCCTGTAATGCTCAGCTTAGATTAGATCATATCTGAGTCACACACAGTCACACCTGTAAAAGTCCAACTGAACTCATGATTAATTCTTGCTTTTTCTGGTTAAAAAAAAATAAAAAAACACAGCATTGCCATACTGAGCTGCAAAATCCGGTGCCTAAATCACAAACAATGCAACGCCACTGCCAACAGTTCAGTGGAGATTTGTGTGTGACATTTTGAGATGTCACATCAGGAAAAGTACAGGTGTTTTATAAAACCCTGATGACTACATTCCACTCAGGGGAGGTCCTGGTATTGTGCAAACTGACTCACTGTAAGAGCCGACTGGGATACTTAATGAAACAGAGTCATCATTAATGTCATTAATCCCATTTGTGCTTTTCTTGCTGTGAAGAAAGTCTATTCAGCAAGGTTAACGTACAGACAGAGGCGCCATCATGTAACCATAGATGTGCTATTTCAGTTCCACATTAGAGTATAAAATCAGATGCTTTATTACAGTGATTTATGTAATATAATGTAACTTTTCTATTACCGACATTGTTTGCAAACCAAGAGGACAGCAAGAGTTTAACTGAATCTATAGTCATGTATTTTTCATACTGTTGAAATTCAAATATACCCTTTCCACACACACACACACACACACACACACAGGGTAAGACTTTGTATAGCAAACATAAACAGTAAATCCTGTTGACAGCACTGTAGCCATGTTAATCTAGACTGCAGGCAGGGTGTGTGTGTGTGTGTGTGTGTGTGTGTGTGTGTGTGTGTGAATTCACACCTGCAATCTGGATGCTGCTGCTCATCCTCAAATGTTTGTTTGTGTGTATGTGTGTGTCAGCATATTGAATGCAAACAATAGGCCAGCACTGCTGCATTCAGATTTCCTGCCAAGCGTGGGCTGAACTGAAGATCATCTTTGCAGAAACACTGACATGTTTCACACCACTTTCATCCTCTGTCTTGTGACTGCCTTACAACAGCTTTACTATGCTTATTCCCACATGCATTATTTCACATGTGGCCTGACACACTCAGAATGAACAGTGACAGAACGTGATGTTTAGTCCTGTTAGTGCACATACGAGGCTCTGTGTAGGCTGGAAGGCACAAACACAGGCATGCTTATTTTTTGGTTCCTATCCAGACACATTTGGGTCAACAATGTCAGCATAGTTTCTGTCTGATACACCACTTGTGATAAACTGGCCAGGCAGATGTATCACCCAGTATTAGCTCATTACAGATATATCAGTACGGGAATATACGACATGTCAGCTGGTAAATGAGGTGATGAAACTGAGGTAAAGAAATGGTCAAGAGTAAGCTCAGAGGTACCATTCTATAGTTTGTCAAGCATAGAGTCAGGATGAGTTTATTTCAGCTGGGGCATTCCATAAGAAATGAATCACTTTCTGGCCTTACGCTTTTCAAGGTGATTTTTCACCTCGTGACGTCTTTCATGTGTCCACTTAAATCATGATCACCACATTTATCATGTTAGCATGCTAATATTTGCTTATTTCCACTAATACAAAGTACAGCTGAGGCTGATGTCATAAGTTTTGCAGGTATTCGGTCATAAATTGTTCAGTTTATCCTGAACTTTAATAATGGCATCCATCTGTCCATGAATTGTTATATTTCATAAAATATCACCAGAAGGGTCACCAAAGTTATCAGGATTCATCCCCTGGGCACCATATTTCAGTCTGGACCATACCAACTGACACTGACATCCCTGGAGCCAAACGGTTAGTGTCGCCCACAAGAGGGGCCTGGTAGCTATCTGGGCTCAGGCTTGCAACACAACCAATAGGTTTCTGCACAGGAAAACCAACTTCACCATTTCTCTTCTCTACAGTGAGGTCAGAGATGATTTTCCCACCCAAGATTTATGGACGTTGAGTTCATTCTGGTACATGTATGACATCAGTGCATTCAGCCTTTATGAGAGCACACCATGTTATTCCAAAAAAGTAAATAAATAACTTTTCTTTCTCTATTCCTTAAAACTTAAGGACCACAGAGCACAAATTGGTCCCTGAAGAGGACTTTCTATTTTGTTCCAGCAAAAAGGAGCGAGGGAGTTTTGTGCGTATTAATGCAATGTTTACTAAATGTGGGGATGCTAATGAGAACACTGCTTGCTAACATTTGTTTTTCACCTGGTTGGAGCACTGAGCGGCAGATCTGTTCCCCCACGGACTACAAAACACAGACAGTGCCGCTAAAGTACAGCTGCACTGAGACCAACTTGTTAAAAGTTAGCCCAAGGGCGTGTAGTATTTTACTGTAAGAAAAAAATGTCCCAATTTCTCTTAATAAAAATGATTGTTTCTTTATTAAGCAGGAAAGACTGGAGAGGGGTTGGGTGGGTAACTTGTGACACTGGGCCCCCTGTCTAAGGTAAGAGCGCCACAAGGAAACACTAATTCATCTGATCTTAGCTAAATTATTTTCTGACCTCAGAGGTCAGGCAACAACAATTTTTGAAAAGTCATCTTTGCCCTTGTTCTCCAGCCTTCTGTATATCAGAGACACATACTTCCATTGAACAACACAAAGGCACACTGACTCATTTTTCCAATCCAGCATGTGGTACAAACCCTGCAGGTCCTTGCACTTTGTCACTGAGGTTGTCCTTGTTAAAAAATAATTTATACAAGGTGACAGAAATCATTTATTCCCAGCAGCGGGGGAAGAGCAGAGAAGCCCTCTCTCCACTGTAAATAAGCCTGGGAGCGTCTGAATAGTTCATTTGTGCAAAGATGAGATATGACAGGATTTGAAATACTTGGTCACAGATTATGAATGGATTAGTGTGTTTTACATGTGCAATAGTGAATATTAGACCAAGAGACATGATGAGCATCATTGTACTGGAGTACTGAGCTCTCTGGGTCTGCAGAGTGTTGAATTACTAGATAAGCCCTCCAAACGATGACTACCTCATCTGAGTGACCTCACCTTCTTTCCATCAGGAACACACTTCGCTGTGCGTGTGTGTGTGTGAGACCAGAATCTCACATACTGCCTCACAAATCCTCTGCCTTCCCACACCCAGTCTCTCAGACATGAACCACAGAGGCATCACAAGCCTAGCACACACAATAGCAGATGACCGTGATCACCCCCTCCTTCAACACTTCACATTACTTCCATCTGGTTGGAGCTAAAGAACTTTAAGATGGAGAGGACCTCACGTCTAACACAGCAGCCACCCAAGCAAATGCACTGTTGTCTCCTGTTTGAGTAACATTTGACAAAACATGTTAGGGAATCTCAAACAAGTTGTTTTAAAGGAGCTGAGCTGACTGAGGAGGACAAACATAGATTACGTCAACCTTTTCCATTAAGGTGCTTTCAGACAGTGCATGGTTACATCTGCTGTATATTGGCTGGGCCACTATTGCAGCTATGGATGATACATCTGATACAATGAACAACCTGTGGAATACACAACAGGCTGCTGCCCTCCACCCACTCCAATAAACAGAGCAGACTGAAGCTTAAAATAAAGAGATAATTTGCAATATGACAATTTATAAAGCTTACCACGATTATAAACATTTATCGTTTTTTCGTTTATTGGTCCAGACTGTGTGTCATATTTGTTTAATTTTTTTGTTTTTCGTTCACTGCTGGTAAAGAACTGCATAAACTATGTAACTGTCATACCAGTACACTGAGCTCCCACATCATTTCCTTTGGTTTCTGAAGTTGCAGTGGTCAGAAAGTCGAAAATATTCAGACATCATTAACTCAGGAAAAAGCAGAGCAGTCTCAAAAGACTGGAGGCTGCCATTACATTTTCATTGTAAACACTGTTTGAAAGTATCTTTAAGGGGTTGCTATGCTCCTGCCGCCACACTGACACCCAATTCATGCAGTGACTGGTTGGCTGTGAGGAGGTGAGAAAGTAAGCAGGATTTTCTCAGGCTCTTTTTTTCACTTTCCATGTGAACAGATGAGCAGAGACGGACTTGTGTGCTGTTTCCCCGTTTGCAGGATTAATGTCTCCCCTCTAGCCTCATAGCAGGCTCTCTGCTCTGCCTTCAAATCGAGCTGTTTGCATCAATAAACACTTTTTGCCTTCAGATATGGCCACACAACATGTCAAACATGTAGATTATTTCAAGCATACCCTAGCCTTTCATTGTGAACTCATCTAAATCAAATTTATTTATTTAAAGCCCAAAATCACAAACATCGTTTGCCTCGGAGGGCTTTACAATCTGTACAGTTGTGACACCCTCTGTCCTTAGACCCTCGAACCTGGAGTCAGGCAGGAAAAACTTCAAAAAACCCTTTATGGGAAAAAGAAGAAACCTGAGGAAGAGCCACAGATGAGGGATCCCTCTCCCTGGGACAGACAGACGTGCAATAGATGCCACATGTACAGAGAACATCATCATCAATCATATATGGAGTTAAACATGGGTCGTAATAAAGCTGTAGATAAACTGAGTTCATGGGTTTAGTCCATGTGTGAAGGTATCACAGGTAATGGAAATGAGTCCATGAGTCCAGGTGCATCTCTAGATGTCCTCATATGGAGCTCTGGCCACTCGGTCTTCTCTCCACAACACAGACACAGATCATGTCCCCACCAGGCCAGTGAAGCCTCAGACAGATGGACCACAACCAGAATCAGTGAGGAACTGATTACTGTACTTACGTTTTAGGTCTTTAGCAGGGAAGAAAGAGAAAGTTTCTGTCTTTATATGGTGATTTAGAATTGTCTCTCATGTTATGTTTTTTTTTTTGGCAGAAACAACTGTGGCTTCTAAATTTTGAAGCTTTACCTTACGGTGTATTGCTCAAATTCTCAGAACAAATCAAAACATGTCTGGTGTTTTTTCTCCCAGGAAAACAGGCTCTCATCAGGCAAAAACATGACTAATGTGATTCACACCCTTGTCCCTCCTTTTTCGTTTTTTCTTGTCACTCTATGCCAGGTACTGCCAATCAGGCAGAAACAGTATTAACATAATCAGTAAATGGCCAGCAGAGCAGGTATTTGTGTTCTTGCCCACATCCACACAGTTAGACCTGTGCTGCACCGGCAC
Source organism: Scortum barcoo (assembly GCA_023238725.1). Lineage (NCBI taxonomy): Eukaryota > Metazoa > Chordata > Actinopteri > Centrarchiformes > Terapontidae > Scortum > Scortum barcoo. The sequence goes on from CM041540.1 coordinate 19,708,499, forward strand.
CCAGCACTGCTCCGCTAACTTCATCCGATTTATAGCTTTAGTCTGTGGCAGGGGAACACTCTGCAGCGGGGAACACAATGCTCCATAACACTGGCTCCATATCATCCACTTATGGGTTGTGTGTGGAAGAAGATTTGATTTGCAGTGTGTGTGTGTGTGTGTACGTACGTACGTGTTTGTGTGTATCCAAAGAGTCAAACTGGAAGCCAGAGGAAAAACTTAACTTTTGTGACACTGAAGCTTCCGGTGTGCTGACCACTACAGCGGCTCAATTTATAAGCTGCATTTCTAAACAGTCACACACACACAGAATGGCCAACTTTTGTATTTTCACAAGCCCATTTGTGCTGTCATCTCCTGCTTTTAAATTCATAATCATAAACCAAACATAAGCCTCCACTGACTCCAGAGCAGCAGGCTCACCTCGAAAATCCTATTCAAGTTATCCATTTGTTTGTTTAACACACACAAACGTGTGCATACACACATGTACACACAATGAAGAGGGGATTGGCGGGTTTGAGCTCAGCTCTTCAAACCCAGATTGAGAACATTACCGTAGTGAGAGAGGGCTGGCAGCAAACAGGGTGGATTGAGAGAATTTCATAAGCTTGGCACACAACAGCTCAGATCCTCTCCATCATTGTAATCCTGGGCAGCCTCAGTACTAGATTACCTATTCATCCTGCCTGCAGCATGATGGGAGATGAGCCTAATGGAGAGAAGACAGAGGGCAGTGTGCAATCTCTGAACCACGGGGATTAGCCTGCTAGCCCAGTGCTGCAGGACTTTGATTGTCAACTTTAAAAAAGTCCTCAGGAGAAACAAAGTATTGGGGCGTAGTGTTGGTGGAAAAATCAAACAGAGGCAAACAAGAGAAAGTCATCATGCTATGAGAATAAATGTTTGAAATATTTCATAGACTGAGTTGTTATGCTCTGAGAATGAACTAAATGACTTGTGTTCACATTAGATAAGTTAAAGCAGCATGTGTTTTCTTTTTTTCTTGCAAATTACAGTTTTCTTATAAAATTATGATTTTTTTATAAGATTGGGAATTAATTCTCGCAATAATTACTTTCCAATTCGTTTTTTTAAAATGATGTCATTATCTCATAATATCATGGCCTTTTCTTTCTTTCTACAACTTTATTCTCACAGCAAAGACTTCTTAGTGAAATGACAAAATGTCAATCTCTTGATTTTTCCTTTCTTTTTCTTTTCCTTTATTCATCAAGTTAAAACTTTATTATGAAAAAAACATTTAGACTTGATTTAATAAACCATCTCTTTTACAATTATGGCTTTGTGTCATAATGTTAGGAATTAAGAACATAAACAATATAAAATTAGAACTTTTTCTCATGAAGATTTTAGCTTTATCAAATTAAGGCTTAATCTTTTCACAGCAAAAATTTATGTTAATTTGTTTCTCTGAAAATAGCACTTTTTCTTCCCTGTATCTCAAAATTACAACTATATTCATAAAACAACATCTCTTTTCTCAAACTGTTGTGACCAGCAGTGCCTCTTTTGTATGAATCAATCGGAGAAGCTCTAGCCTGAGTTCCTGTGATTAGTTCTGACCATCCAAGCCTCTCTGCTCCTGGGTGTAAACTTTATGTAATCCCCCCGACACAAACCAAGCGCCAGCAGCACCCAGTGTTTTATTTCTTTCTTTAACTCCCTCCATCTATCTGGGTGAGCAGGCTGGAGAGAGTGAGCGTGAGCAGATGGCAAAGGAAGCACAGCCACAGCCAACGCAGCAAAAAAGTCCACCTTTCTCTCCAGCCAGCAGACATTAATCACACTTTGCCTCGCACCAACTTGTACTGCTACCAATCAGCCGCCATGTGAGATAGCAGCACACCGTTACCCCTTTTCCACTAGAGCAGTTCCAGGGCCAGTTCGGAGCCGGTGCCTAATCTGGAACCAGTTCTTTCCTTTTTCGACCGCCTAAGAACTGGCTCTTGGCCAGGAAAACTGGTTCCACAGCGGCACCAACTCTTTGCTGGTCTATAACCAAGAACCGCTTACATCACGGGCTGGGGGGGGCGGGGACAAAGCCGGTGTTTGAGGAGCTCCAGCGTGACATGGTGACAGCAGGGTATGAGCGGAAAATTGAGCAAAAAATAACAAGCTCGGAAAGCTGAAGAAGGACTACAGGGACCAAAAGAGGGACCTAGGGAGAAGCTGCGCTGGTCGGCCGAGAAAAAGTCCACATTTTTACCTGCTCGACTCGTCCTCGGCAACAGACCAGCATGCCGGCAGACCGGGGTCCTGAACTCTGCAACTCCGCTGCTCGAGGATACGGTGGATGATACCATTCAAAGTTGTGTTTTTTATTGTTTTATTTGTTTTATTTTTTATTTTTAAGATGTTTCACCTTACTGACAATGAATTATGCATTTTTTTAGCTGTTTTACGAGCTAATATTACAAATTTCTCACATCAGTATACATTCGTAATGCCAGAAACGCTGGGCTTGCTTGGGTATTGTTAGCATTAGCTAACCATTTACAGATTTATTGTTAACACATGAAAGTTATAGAGCGAATAGAGCCTAATAATACAAATAACACATCCACAACATGGACCGTGTAAACGCAAGCAAATACAAGTCCAACATGTAATATGTTATATGTATATGTAATATGAGTGATGGAACCTACTTTTGTCTTAATTAATGTAGAGATGTAATGTAAAAGTATATCTGTCAGTTCTGCAGTGTGCTGTGGTATAGTATGAGTATGTTGTATAGAAATATAACACACAGTAGTATATACTCGCAATAGACAATATTTGAGACGATTGTTATTGTTTTGTACACAGGAAAGAGGAAGTGCGACGACAGCCAGGAGCTGCTGCAGCATCTGGAGAGAGCAGACGAGAGGTGCTTGCAGCACAAGCGAGGACATAAACGACACCTTACTCCAGAAAATGGAAGAAAACACCAGCGCTTTGAGTGGGCTGATGGGACGCATGGTCTCATTAATGGAGGGTCAAGCAAACAAATAAAACAAGAAAACAAGAAAACAAGACTCTCATTTTTAATTTTTTTTTTATTTAACTTTGTACAGTACTTTTACATTTTTTTTAACTTTTTGTATTTATGTCTGAAAATAAACATTTGTAAACAGACATGTCTGATTCAGTGTGCTTAATGAACAGAAAAACATCACACAAAAACACATTCACTCATTCCCCCTGTTAAAATAGTCCATTAATGCAGCTCTAACGTCAGTCCTTTCTGGATTACCATGCTCAGGTAATCCCTGCATAGGAGGCATTTGTGTCCCACCAGTGGTGAGATCGTGTGTAAGCCCAAACAACAGGTGACCTCCGCCTTGCCACCAGCTGCAGGATTACCTGTAATAGTAGAAATTGGTGTGTCAGTTGTTTATTAAATTTGTTTAATTGCAATGTGACTGATACCAGTGTAGTCAATGCTAGGTAGCTAGCTAGCGTGTTAGCTTACAACAAAGGCTAACAATAACACCTTACGCTCAGAATCAAAATGTGTTAGATAATTACCTTTCTTCTTGAATGTAGTCGCCGCATATAGCATCAACGCATCAGTACAGTCTTGTTTGGATGCCAATGTAGATTTTCAAAGCCAGGAGCAACACCTGAAGAGGTACGGCGCCCGCCATTCTTGTTGTCTTCTTGTGCCCGAAGTTGGCGCTAGTGTTGCTGGGAAACCGAAGACGTACAGAGTGACGTAATGACGTGGCTCTCTAGCCCGTAAAGCTGGTGGGAACACAAACAAGTTCTTGGTAGGTTCGCAAGTTCGCAATTAATTGCGAACTGGCACTAGCACCAGCCCAGAACTAGCACTATGTTCACCTCAATGGAAAAGGGGTATGTAACACACTGCAGGGTGCTAAAAGACACAGAAAGGGTGGAGGAGAGGGGAGGCCAGATGGGACATTTAGGGAATTACTGCTAGCAAGTTCGTTTACTCATGAATGCATGTGTGTGTGTGTGTGTGTTTAGAGGAGGTGTTGGATACACATGACAATCAGCCAACATCATGAACTTGTTTAACATCTGCTGGTATTTGGCTCTTGCCGACACACATGCAGACTTTGGATCTTTGGATTCTAGGCGTGTGTGTGTGCGTGTGTGTGTGTGTGTGTGTGTGTTTGTCCCCCCCCAAACGGGGACAATACTTGTCCCTGATTGGCTCCTTAGTGATTTCTGTCCGAGTTATCATTTTGCCTCAAGTATTTCTTTTCAATATTGTGTTATATAAATACATCTTACCTGTGTTATTAATTTATTGAGACATGTTACTGTATTATTAACAACTCATTCAAACACAACAGTATTTTACTCAGATCTCACACTCTGCTAAGCAGTTGATTTTATAAATGATCTATTGAGTGCATGAACACAATGAAACAGATGTGATTCCAGATACCTCTCCCTTCTTTAATTTCTGACTTAATCATATTGTCAGTATTTCTCAACATAAAAAACACAAGTCTCTTGGATTATTTAACAATGCTACAATTTTACTTATGATCATCAGTTTTAATTTCTTTAGCTCAATTCACATTTTTTTCCCATCAGTTTGATTTGATAGATTGCACTACATACCAACATACCCATGAAGCTTCTGGTGTCACTATGATTAAGAAGCACAAATAAGAAGCCTGGGAACTATGTTCGGTTACGGTCCCCCCACCTCCACCATAAACACTTTTGATTTATGTGGTCAGTCAACACATGAGTAAAACATGACTCTTACATTAAACTCACATTCATTTGGTGAACTTGCAGGTTATCACTTGTGATTCAGCTAATGTGATACTAAGCAGGCTTGTCTGTCAAACATCAGCATTTAATGATGTTATGATTTAACAACCACTTCACTGTTTTTACTAAGGCAAAAATGGCTATACAATCCATAAATTTGATTAAATATCATACAAAATATCATCATAAAAATTTCATCTGAAGATTTACTTAGTTATAGATATTATTCCCATACAACATTCAAGTTGAGCTATGTTTGTTACTGGTGCAGGATGCTGCAGAGCTATACAGTGCCATGAATATGTATTTGCCCCCTTCCTGATTTCTGTGTTTTTTGCATATTTATCACTCACAGAGGTTTCAGATCATCAAACCAATTTTAGTATCACACAGAGACAACCCAAGGAAATACAAAATGCAGTTTTGAAATGTTGATTCCATTTATTAAGGCACAAAAAAAAACAAAACTTATCTAACACTATGTGAAAAAGTAATTGCCCCCTGAACCTAATAGGGAGTTGGGCCACCTTTGGCAGCGATAACTGACGTTTGCGATAATTTGTGATGAGTCTTTCACAACGCTGTGGAGGGATTTTGGCCCACTCCTCTTTGCAAAATCTTTTCAAGTCAGCCATATTGGAGGGTCGTCTTGCATGAACCCGCGCGCTTAAGGTCAGACCACAGCATTTCAATTGGATTTAAATCTGGACTTTGACTTGGCCACTCCAAAACCTTCATTTTGTTTTTCTTGAGCCATTCAGAGGTGGACTTGCTGGTGTGCTTTGGATCGTTGTCCTGCTGCATGATCCAAGAGCGCTTGAGCTTGAGGGCACGAACTGATGGCCTGACATTGTCCTTCAGAATTTTCTGGTAAACACCAGAATTCATTATGCCATCAATCACAGTAAGTTGTCCTGGTCCTGAGGCAGCAAAGCAACCCCAGACCATCACACTGCCACCACCATGCTTTACTGTGGGCATAATGTTCTTTTTGTCAAATGCTGTGCCATTTTTGCGCCAGATGTAGCGGGCTGTGCATCTTCCAAAAAGGTCAATTTTTGACTCATCAGTCCACAAAATGTTTCTCCAAAAGTCTTGAGGATAATCGAGATACCTTTTGGCAAATGTGAGACGGTCCTTTGTGTTCTTTTTTGACAGCAGTGGTTTTCGCCTGGGTACTCTGCCATGGATGCCACCTTTGGCCAGTACCTTTCTTATGGTGGAGTCATGCACACTGACCTTAACTGAGGCCAGCGAGGCCTGCAGTTCCTTTGATGTTTTTTGAGGGTCTTTTGTAACCTCCTGGATTAGCCGCCGTCGCACTCTTGGAGTAATTTTAGGTGGTCGACCACTCCTGGGAAGGTTTGCCACTGTTCCCAGCTTTCTCCATTTGTGGATAATGGCTCTGACAGTGGTTCGCTGGATCCCCACAGCCTTGGAAATGGCTTTGTAGCCTTTTCCAGACTGATGGATCTCGATTACTTTTTTTCTTAATTCTTCTGGAATTTCTTTGGATCGTGGCATGTTCTTGAGATCTTGTAGCCTACTTCACTTTGTCTAACAGATCCAATTTAAGTGATTTCTTGATTTGAACCCAGGTGGTGGCATCATCAGGTTTGGGTGTGGCTTGTAGAATTGAACTCAGCTTTCCCAAAAACTGTTGTTAATCACAGTTACTTTGAGTTTTAGCAAGGGGGGCAATTACTTTTTCACATAGGGCCAGATACGTTTTGATTTTTTTTGTGCCTTAAAACATGGAATCAACATTTAAAAACTACATTTTGTATTTCCTTGGGTTGTCTCTGTGTGATATTAAAATTGGTTTGATGATCTGAAACCTCCGTGAGTGATAAATATGCAAAAAACACAGAAATCAGGAAGGGGGCAAATACATATTCATGGCACTGTAGCACAAATACAGACCCACAATCTGAAAGTGAATTTTGAAGCTCTGTGTTTGGATGTTTCTTGTTGAGATACACCTTGGCATCTCTGACACAGATTTCTATCTTTGACAATGTTCAAAGTTCAAAGTACCTGATATTCTTTAACACAGCTTAATCTTATTTGGTTCTTTTCATTTAACCAGGAGAGGTTTCTGTCAGTAACTTAACACTCTACGATCAACAAGACTTTTACTACTATTACTACTCTATTGTATTTACAGGTGATTAGGAAAAAAGTGTTGGTGTAAAATTGATGGCGAGTTTTCTTACATGCTCATGGATACACATGCATGTCAGCAGGTATTTTATGAGTTTATGAGAAGCAAAGCAACCAAAAGGAAAAAAACACTGACTTTTATTTATTTGATCCTAATTTTTGTGGAAAAAAACAACTCAATAATGCTAAGTTCAGTGGTACAAACACACCTACACCCACACAGGCACACACACATAAACACACAGATTACTGTTTTTCTGCTCCTTCCATCCCTCTAAACACAGACAATGCAACGCTTGCATAAGCCCAGCAGTGAAGCAGCCAGTTGGTTGAATCAGTACATTTTCTTCCCAGTAATGTTACGTCAGGGCTCAGGACACAAGCTCCTGCTGTCACACCGGCTTGTTTAGACAATCAGGCCTGATGACACATGACTGTGACTGCATCAGTAATGACAGCGCTAAGACTGCTGACTCCTCATCATCCACACACACGCCCTTATCAAGCTATTAACAACAGCGCTGCGTTGCACAACGAAATGTAAGTTGTAGCCACTTTTGCTACACATAAATAGATTTGAATAGAATAGAAACAAAATAAAACAACATATACGGTTGCTGATAGTCATGGATCTGTTGGCTCTGATCCAAGCAGGCTGGGTTGCTGTTTGTGATGAGAGCCAGTTTCTCAAAGTACTTCATCAGAATGTGAGTAAGTGCCACAGTCATTTAGACTAAGCACTGAAGACTCTTTAGGTACACGGAAAATTGTGAATGTCTTGAATCAGGTAGGAACACTCTCCTGTGAAAGTGAGTGTTAAAGGACTAGCTGGCTGGCACATGTTCTTAGTAGCCTACACGGCCAGGGATGTTATCGGGCCGAGCAGCTTTCCTCATATTCACTCTTAGCGGTGTTCGTCTCACATCTGCTGTGGATGCTGACGGAGTCGTCTTAAGGCAGAGTGGATTTGACAGCTGACTCTGTTGGGCAAATCAAAGCGAGGATAAAAGGTCTTAAATTCATCTGGCAACTTGGCCTCACATATGATGGGGGCACTCCAGCTTTTGTAGCCTGTGATGTTCTGAATCCCCTTCCATATATCTTTGCTGTCGTTGGAGTTGAGGTCTCTCTCCAGAGTCCTTGATGCTAGCTTTCGTGTCTGACAATGTTGTATGCTTCCTTGTCTCCTCACCTCTCCACCTTTTCACTGATGATTGATTGATGGTTTGACCCTTTTAATCGTCTTGTGTAACTAGGCAGGTTAGGCAGAAAAATATGGTCTAACAGTCCAAAGTGGGGGTGAGGGAGGGATTTATAGCTGCCAGGAATCTTTGTGTGAACATGGTCCAGTATATTGCTTCCTCTTGCGGGGGTATGGACATGCTGGTGTAATTCAGATAAAATTGTTCTATGGCTTGTTTGATTAAAATAGCCAGCTACAATAAACAGATATACATTAAATGGCAATGTCATTAGTTTTTCAGGTCATTGAGATGGGAATATTGATCTCTCTCCCAAATGCAATAGAAGCTCCTCCAATAGTTCTTGAGACCCTCCATTCACACCAAAAATGTTGATGAACAGGAGGAACAGAGGTCAAAATCAGTGGGATTCAACATCAATCTGTCAATAAAAACAATCTATAAGCAATGTCAGGAATCAGGCGCAAAGTGACAAACCTACTAACTGACCAAATAAACATCCCTATAGCCACACGGCTAACACGGTTAAAAAGGTAATCACGCTTTGTCATGAGTGGATACTAAAGAAAAAACAATATATATACAAAAAGATATGTTGGACGTTAATCCTGCAGCCACATTTGATAAACATTTTCCTCTTAACAAAGAAACTTTATCTAGCTGCATAACATTTCTTTCTGAGCATATTTGCCAATAAAAATTAGAAATAAAGATATTTTCTGGGCGACAGACAAAAGGTAATTATGTTTACAGGGCATCAGAAGAGAAAACACCCTGTTTAGTCTCTGGGGGGCATTCATGCTGAGAGACTTCATGAATTAATGAATTTCATGGCAATTGTGTGTTTTCTGAATCTGTAAGTGTGTGAGATGTTATGGAAGCAGCGTACTAATTTGGCTAGAAAGCAGCTGATTCATACTCTGCAAGAGCTTCCAGTGTTTCCCCTGCCATTATATAAGTTAGTGGTACGAAATTGCTCTATGCATATGCTCTCTGTCTCACGCAAGATAAAAGAGAAGCTAGCGGCTCGAGGTGACATTAACTGCCACTAGTATAACATGCCCAAGTGTCCAACCTAACAGTTGGTGAGTCAAGTTGCATTGTGGGTAATGTATACAATGGTTCTGATGAGAAAAAGATGTAAGTGTAAAACATATAAAACATATGATATCTCCAGTTCTGCTGCATTGATTGGGATCCTTGTTTTTAAAATGCCTGTTGCAAGTCTGACAGTGTTATTGGAGCACAATGCTCAATGGGTGGAGTGGTCCTTTAAAGTTTGACCTGATGGTGGTGTACGAGAAACAGTAACATTCATCCTCTTAAGACCAAGAGGATCCACAACAAATTTCATTGACAGCTGGACAGCAGTATAAACCTTGCGTGTGAATTTTTGCTGAGTGTGGCAATGCGGTGTCTAGGAACCGTGAACGTGCTTAGTTTTTACAGAAATCTGCCCCATTGATTTCCTTATTCATTTGTACAAGGAAAATTATTCATCCTTTGGAGACCATGAATATGAATTTCACTGTATAATATGAATGTGACTCTGCACAGTGTACTGTGTGTGTAATGTCTGACCAAAAGCCTTCTTCAGACTCTCACACTAAATATTATAAACAGTTTGAGCACCAAACACAGATCTAATCCAGACTCAGACTTAAAAGTGGGAGATGGCAGTACATTCAATTTTCAACTGGGACATTGTTGACACAGCAGGGTTCAGGTGATAACACTTTAACACAGCTGTACATCTACTGTGTGACAAAATAATGTCACCTCTGAGGTCTACTTACTGGCTTTTCAGACACAGAGTTGACTAGTCTGCTTCACTAATGGAGAGCTCTCACTGCAGATTCAGGAACACAAAGCAGAGCAGTTTGGTTTTATTCAAAATGTTTCAACAATGTATACTGCTTTAAAACAAACTAAACTAAGAAAGCTATTCTGTATTCATTACGCAGAGTGTATATTAAGCTGTCATTAAGCTGTGTGTAGTAGGTGGGCAAAGACACAAAGAAACAGTCCAGTCCAGACCGACTGACCAACACTGGCTTTCCTAAAGTTATGCTACACTCCCTTTATCGTCAGACAAACTAGCAACTTAGACTTAACTTAGATTCCAAAGTTTATCTTTCAGTATGAATTATGTCCTATGTATAAAATGCCAGAAACATCAGTGGCACCAAAAATTCCCAAAGGGCTTGTACAGCGTTAACACAGACTGTTCTGTCTGTGTTAAAGTCTCAGAAACGGTTGTGGCTCATTTTCACATGGTCATTGTTCTGATATATTGACCACATATTCTAAATTGAAGCAATACATTTTTGGTGATGTAGTTTAAATTCTGGTTCACATCCTTTGTCATTACTGCAGGTCAATGCAAAATGCATGCTAGGATACTTGTCAACCTCAGTATGATCAGACGTGTGTGCAGATTTGACACACTGAACAGCATCAGTCACTCTGGATAGATGAGCGTAGCCTTGGCCAGGGTTGAGATTCAGACTGCTCAGCAATGTATTCAAATCACGCTGTTAATTCCCCAACCCAATTGGTTGCCATGCCAACACTCCTGATAACCAAGGAGCTGGTGATCTGTTCAGCTCTGTCTTATTTTTATGCTCTTATGTACTCTATGCTGCCTGCCACTTGAGGGAAAAGATCTTGGATAATGCATATTAATCATTTATGGATTGGTAAAACCAGAAACACCACTGAGAACATTTCTAAGATGAATGAAAGCAGCGTGGTGCCTCAGTCCTACCTGTATTACTCTCACCCACACACAACCAGGGGCAGTATTGTTACATTTGAGTTTCAAACCCCAACTGAAGTGTTGAAGTGAAGTGAGCTACCCTCACACATGGAGAGCTGATATATTCATTCAGCTACTGGGCAGAGAAAAGTGTTCGGAATACTGGATAACATGTTAGAGGATGTTTGGAATTAGAAAGTCAGAGTAAAAGTTTGATGAGGACAAAGAGTTTGCATTCAGCCTGCCAGCCTGTGTGTGTGAGTGTGTGTGCGTGTCTGTGTGTGTGTGTGTGTTTGGACAGTAAGCACAACCACTGTGTCCTGACCTGTATGAACACACACATAACAGTGAAAATGAGTATGCTGCACTGAAAGGCAGCACGGGGGGGGTGAAGTGGACAGATTTCCAAATGAAAACGAATTAAAGAGGGTGTGAAGACTCTCCGCAGAACTCTTCCTGAGCATCCCTCAGGAGGGGCCATAAATCAGTAAATGAATCAGTACACAGACAAATGTATTGTAAACACAACCATCTGCACATGTGGCTTTTACAAAATGGGGCAGCTGAAAAGTGTGCCGTGGATGTACACTAACCCCCGAACCCGGTGCTGGTCACCGGAAGTAAGGGATACCGTCAAGCTGAAGAAGGAGTCCTATCGGGCCATGTTGGCCTGTGGGACTCCGACATAGTTGACGGGTACCGGCAGGCCAAGCAAGATGCAGCCTGGACTGTCCTCGGGTCTGGGAGGAGTTAGGTGAGGCCATCGAGGAGGGCTATCAGTCATCGGTCGGCCTTGAAGAAATTCTGGCAAACCGTCAAATCCGGCGCCTCAGAAGGGGGAAGCAGTACTCTGCCAACACTGTTTACAGTGCGGGTGGGGAGCTGTTGACCTCAACTGGGGACATTGTCGGACAGTGGAAGGAATACCTCGAGGATCTCCTCAATCCCACCGACACGCCTTCCACTGAGGACTCTGAGGTGGACTCGTCCATCACCCGAGCCTGAAGTCACTGAGGTAGTTCGCAAGCTCCTCGGTGGCAAGGCGCCGGGGGTGGATGAGATACGCCCTGAGTACCTCAAGTCTCTGGATGTTGTGGTGCTGTCTTGTCCTGCAGCATTGCATGGAGGTCGGGGACAGTACCTCTGGAGTGGCAAACCAGGGTGGTGGTCCCTCTTTTTAAAAAGGGGGGACCGGAGAATGTGTTCCAACTACAGGGGGACCACACTTCTCAGCCTCCCTGGGAAGGTCTACGCCAGGAGAGGAGAGGAGAATTCGGCCGATAGTTGAACCTCGGATTCAGGAGGAACAATGAGGTTTCGTCGTCCCGGTCGTGGAACACTGGACCAGCTCTCTATATACCCTCCGATGGGTGCTTGAAGGTTCACCCCTTTGTCACGGTTCTCTGTCTGATAACCTTTATGGACAGAATTTCTAGGCGTAGCCAGGGGCCGGAGGGAGTCCAGTTTGGGAACCACAGGATTTCATCTCTGCTTTTTGCAGATGATGTTATCCTGTTGGCTTCATCAAGCCAGGGACCTTCAGCATGTACTGGAGCGGTTTGCAGCTGAGTGTGAAGTGGCTGGGAGGAGAATCAAGTCCGAGGCCATGGATCTCAACCGGAAAAAGGGTGGCTTGCTTGCCTCTCCGGGTTGGTGGAGAGATCCTGCCTCAAGTGGAGGAGTTCTTGGGTATCTTAGGGTCTTGTTCACAAATGAGGGAAAGATGGACCGTGAGATTGACAGGCGGATTGGTGCAGCCTCCGCAGTGGTCGGTGTGCCGGACCATCATGGTGAAGAAGGAGCTAAGTCAAAAGGCGAAGCTCTCCATTTACCAGTCAATCTACGCTCCCACTCTTACCCTACGGTCATGAACTTTAGGTAATGACCAAAAGGACAAAAGCCACAGGGTGGCTGGGCGCTCCCTTAGAGATAGGGGTGAGAAGCTCAGTCACTCGGGAGGAGCTCGGAGTAGAGCCGCTGCTCCTTCAGCATCAAGAGGAGTCAGCTGAGGTGGCTCGGGGATCTGTTTCTGGATGCCCCCTGGATGCCTCCCTAGGGAGGTGTTCCAGGCATGTCCCACCGGGAAGGAGGCCCCGGGGAAGACCCAGGACATGCTATGTCTGACTATGTCTCTCAGCTGGCCTGGGAACGCCTCGGAATCCCCCCAGAAGAGCTGGAGGAAAGTGTCTGGGGTGAGGGAAGTCTGGGCATCTCTGATTAGACTGCTGTTCTAAACAGGACCGGGTCGCGGAGGAAGATGGATGGATGGATATACACTATTGAGTTATATTATGAGAAGTGCATTTGGAGCTAAACCCATATTAGGGACTGAAATCCAAGTTTCTGATCCATCCATTCTTTAAGTGGTTTTCTCACAAGTCCTCCAACTTGCAATACAAAATGCAATACTTAATCACTGGAGTACTCTTAACAGTATAGCAAAAGTGCCAAAATGATTGATGGTTGACTAGCTAATTAGTAAATGATCAGAAAATGATTTTCATAATAAATCAGTTAATGGAGTATCAAAAGAAAACTAGTAGTTAAGATCACTTGTCAAACCTGGAACCTTATTTTAAAATTTGATAAATTCTAAATGTTTTTACTACTTTGAATGGAAACATTAAAGGGAAATTTAAGAACAAACATCAAGGTTCAAAAAGTATTAAAAGAAACTTTTTTGTATTCCTAAAGTACTTTTCTACATGTATCGCACTCTGCAGTGGAAAAGTAAACAACAGCACTGAGCAAAAAGGCCAAATACAAGCTGAATGGGAGGATAATCCTTGGCTGAGAATGCACCTTGTGAGACACTTGTCCTAACACTTATTACAAGGTGACAAAACAGTCTCATCATTCAGTTTCTGAGTAGAGGACACTGAGCAGCAGTGCGCTGAGAGAAAGACCTCTGATGTTCCAGACAGACCTCAGTTCCTCCCCCATGTAGCTCCAAGTCTGCCACATTTCTAAATCCATTTACCACGGGAAGATCTGATCAGTCAGTTGAGAAATAAAAACTCTGGAATTCTTACAACTGGGGCAAAGAGAGCAGATAAGAAAAAAAAATCAGAACTTTCATCTTTCAGCTTTCTATTTGCTTCATCTTTATCTGTTTATCCAGCCATCTCCCCTGTTAGGCTGTCTGTTTATGTCTTTGAAACAATGACCGCCAGTCTGGGGCTTGTAACAACTTAATAACTAGGTAGCAACTTCAGCGATATATTGATTACCAGAAATGTCACTAATCAATGTTCTATTGATCAGCTAATTAATAACCACTAAATCCTTTGGGCTCTGCTTAACAGGACTGAAGAATTACAACTAAAAAAGTCAGAGGTACTGTGGTGTCTATAATTAAGACACACAATAGACTGTGATTGCAACATCCTCTGTTCAGTTCCACTTTGGGATGTCTCTCACTTCCTAGCCATTTTCTTGTTTTCATCTCTTCTGTAAACTAATAATGTTAAAATTTGACAGCAACATGTCTTTCAAGAAATAGGGCCCCTTGTCTGACTTTTCTGTCAACAGTTTTATTTGAACTCCTTTCGACAAAAGAAATGAAAATTGTTGACAGTGTGTTCTGAGGATTAGAGACATTTGAAAGAGATGTTGCTGTTAAATTTTCAAAACCACCACAATTTCTTTTTACCTCCATTGTACTGGAGTGGAGGCAGAAATCTCAGTCCGGCTCGTATTGGTTTTATTTGTCCAATCTTTGAGAGATCTATCTGCATGAATGGATACGTAGGAAATTTTTTTTTTTTTCTGATAAAAGCTGTCACAGGTAACCTGTACAAACTTAGCCTTTCGTCATATTTACTAAAATTATCACTATGTTGTACAATAGAACATGCTGCCTCCACCTGCTGACCATTTGCAGACCATTTGACAAGAATCCACCACACCCAAATCAAAACAACCAATCAGAACGGAGTATCTATCCTGCACAGGCTCCTTCAGTGCACATGTGCTAACTCGAAGTGGATGCAATGAGGAGGATAAACAACCACCAAACCATGAGAAAACTGTCCATCCCCCCTTTGTCAACAACAGCTTACATGACAAAGACAAGTAAACAGAAGAAGAGCAGAGCCGAAGTCCATTCTCTCCTCACTTCAGCTCTGAGGGACATGACCCTTTGAAATGTCAGTATTTTCATATATTTACAACATCACTATTTCTGTAGATGCTGAGCAGTTAACTGCATATCATTTTACACTGATGGGTTATTATGTTGTTGCACTGTGGTGAAACAAGCTTTTAAAGGAAGAATCAAGAAATACATGCATTACATTAACTTTAAAATGTATGACACTACAAAACTGTGTCAATGTTAAAGGATATTCCATATTCCAAACATTAACATCTTTATATTTTCATTTTTCTAGCAGATAATGTTATTTAGGTCTGCACAAAAAGTGACAACAGCAAGAAAATAACAAAACCTACAAGCAAAGCAAAACAACATGCTCCCCCTACAGTACACCTCAGTCCTGATTTTTGTCCAGGCTGATTTTTTTTCTTGAAATAAAACACACACACACACACTCTCTCTCTCTCTCACACCTCTCTCTCTCTCTCTCTCTCTCTCTCTCTCTCTCACACACACACACACACACACACTCAGAGTCTCACCTTCTGCATTAGTGAGAGGCTGAGACAGAGAGGTCAGGATGACCCGTCTGCTGAAAGCTTTCTTATCGCTCCACCTGGAATTATATTGTCATGCTGCAGTAAATGGTGTGGGGGAGGATAACATATGTGACTGTGTGAGAAAAACTACAGAGGTTTTCAAATAGTAAACCAAAGACAAAAACCCTAACCCTAACAAAAAGAAAATGTTTTACAGCTCTGGATCTTTGAAGATGGTCTTTATTTATTTCTTGAAGGAAGTGATTTTTGCTATTTGCTTTTGTTTGATATTAAAAAGCAACTCTTGCCTAAAAGTAATATCAATTTCTTACATAATAATAATAATAATAATAATGATAGTAAGAATGATCTGGTTTATCTGCTCTGCTGTTTTCTGTCAGTTAGCTCTGTGGGAGACAGTTTTAGGGATCACTGAGAATTTGTCTCTTTGAGCTTCATCATGTGGCAATATTTATGAAACATTCAAAGTATGATAATGTAGCTCTGGAAATGTTTGATCTTGCAGTGTTAAGTGTTGAGCTGCAGGCTGTGCTACTGGCAATTCACCTGAGTGGTCTGAGATTGTGAGGGTCAGATGTGCGCTCTCAGGCCGACACTCCACAGCCTACCTGAAGCACTTAAAAGCTTCCCCGATCCAAGTCAACAGAGTCAGCCAATGGAAAACATCCACAACTCTGCATTCCTTTGTTAAATGGCACAAGAGCTCACAATAAGCCTAAAATGAACAGTGTTCCCTGACATTTACAGAACGTTCATTCTAAAATTAGTTTCCAGAAGAAACGGACCAATGTTTTTCTTTCTTCTATTATTTATTTATTATTTTGCAACCAACTTTCATGTGATTTCACACGAGGCATTCCTAGCATGTTAGTAGTTTAATGGTTCGTAGCTTAGAATATCATTAGTTCAGCACGTTTTTGGATCATAAAGAAAAGTGTTGGACATTTAGTGTTTTGACCTGGTGAGGAGTTATAACAATTCATCCGATGCCAAGCTTTTCATCTTTTTCGATCCCTTTCTTTGAGGAAAAAAAAGACGTATCTCTCCACAAAACCAGTTTTTATTCAACAAAACATCTCAAATATTAAACTTGATCAGGATTAAACAGATTTATGTATTTTGAGTTTCAGGATCCCTCAAAGCAGTCCCCAGATTTATGTTTTGGAACACAGAATTGGAACACAGAATAATACAGATTTTTTTTATCTGGCTTTTCCATGCAGAATACGAATACGAATATGAATACGGATACGAAGAAAAAGAAGAAGAAGAAGAAGAAGAAAAGCATTGTCCTAACACTAAGCAACCAGACCATAACTATGAAAAAAAACCCAAAACATAGTATAGAATTGGTTAAATCAAAATCTGTCTTACAAAAGTAAAAATAAAGAAGATTATAAATCTGAAAAAACATTTAATGCCATGTTTCATTTGCATTGTTTAAAAATTGGTGCCACAGAAATGGAGTCACTCTGTCCACAACAGTCACAAGAATGAGAATGGGAGTGATGTGATTGAACTCAGTTTGAACTACTTTGACATCAGCAGCATCAGAAACTGACAGACTCTCCAAGAATTGTGATGTGCTACAATCAAACTTCTACATGTCACAATGTGTGACATGGGAATACTGACATTTCAGAGAAGGTTTTACATGATTCAAATTAAAGGTTTACAATGAGACTTTTACCATCACTGCCTGTCACTGCAAGGGTTTAACTTTGCAAAGAGAAACTCCTTCATGTAGAGGTAGCCCTAAAGCAAAGTAAGAAGTCAATGGTCAGTTAAATCATGTAATTATTCATGAACTAACAGTAACATTTTCTTGAGATGAAGCCTTATCTCAAGGGCTTAAAGTCTGAGTTACTTTACATCATGAGAATCATCATATATGGATTAATCTGCTGATTATACTTAAACATAAATGTACATAAATCATTTAGTATGCAAAATGTCAGAAAATAGAAAATGATGTAACTTCCCGGAATTCAAAGTAAAATTTTGAAAAATACTGGAATACTGGAAAACAGGGAAATCAGAAAGCCCTTATATTTGAGAAGCTGCAACCAGCAAATGTTTGTGTGTTTGGGCCTAAATTATAATTAAGTGATTCATCAATTATCCAGTTATGAAATCATAAAACAGTTGGTGTGAAATGTGTTTGGTCTTCCAAACTAAGCAACAAAATATGTTGTTTATTATCACCTTTACAAATAACCCATCATAAAGTTTTTTGTTTTGGCATCCCTACTGGCAGACATTATTTCTCTATGACTTCTAAAGGCAATGACATTGTATATACACACTAGCATCTCCCCTACAAGGGTTTATGGCTCTGTGACAATGTCACCTATTCCACCTTTTGTTCCTGATGTTGTGCAGCATTGGCTAATGCTTGCTTACTTACATTCTGAGTGAAAAATAAGTGGGAAAGTGGAAAATAATTTTAAAAAAAGATACATGAAAGTTATTTGAAAGTAAATAGGAGCTGGATCACCTCTGGCTGACACTGGAACATCTTCCCTGAGAACTGCTAAGTTTGCAAAACATCAACATTACCAAACATGGTGACACACAGGGAGGTTGGTATATTGTTCATAAGATCAGAACATCAGCAGCTTTCCCACACTGTGGTTGTGGGCTGGATGGAGTTTGTATTGGCCTTACTGCACTGTTGCATTCATTTCTGAGGACATGCACAACTAAGGCTTTGAAGGATACATAGAGAGGCATTTACATGTGACAGAAAAACTGTTGTACAAAATCTAGGTTGATGTACCTGTACCCTGTAGGCATCAGGGGCCGACATGCACATTTCTGGGCGCCTCTGATTAGGTGAGCTAGAATAACAGGGAAGTCATTTTCACAGAGCAGGGTTAAATGGGGTCAGTGGTCTCTTTTGGTGCTGCAGTACCCGCTCTGCTGTGAGAGGGGCCAAGACCGTTCGTGTTTCAAGGTCAAAGGATTGATTGGGCGTCAAACTGTCAGCGGAGACAGAGTGAGAGGCCTGCAGACTCACCCACACATGGAACAAAGAGTGAGCTTCAAAACAAGGCCATGACATTTTCCAGAGTTTCATTTTTAAATTAAATATCTACATCCACAACAAAAACAACGACAAAACAACAAAAAATAATGCCTACTCCTTCAAAACAAGACGGCATACCTCCGCCAGCCTCGGCAATTCACCTGAACACGTCATTCCTACAACTTCAATGTAAAGTTGAATTGATTTCTTAACTTTGCCAACATCCCCATGGGAATTAGAGTTTAGCCTTGGTCTCCATTAGTTTCACAGTTATGGTGCCAATCAATAATTGTTTAATGGTGAAACTCTCAGATCTGGATCAGCACCAAAATCCAATTGACTTTTCTTTGGCTCAAGGCAAATCGGTCCAGTAAATTTACTGGTAATGCACTTTGTGATATATCCAGCTGTCAGACACACAGACAAACTAATTAACAGACATTAAACTATACCTTCCTCGGTGGAGCAAATAAGTGCTTCATACAAGAAAACTAAGTTACTGCTTATATGGAGAAATACCATGGTAACAACTAAACCCGGCTTGTCTTCTTGCTTCAGTTATGGTCAGTTCTTTCACCCACCAGTTTGTCATGCTGCCGAGACAATCTGCTGTTACTTTTATCCTCCAGTTCCTATAAAAAGCTGATTAGCATTGTTAGCTTTCCTAATTTGAAATCAGACGACAGGCTGCAAATTGAAATTCCAGCCAGATAATATATAGATAAAATATATATTTAATCTTTTAGTGGCCCCAGGTAAGAAATAGGTCTTATCACTCATCACTACCTAATCATTATGACCTGAGGTGGATGAAGACCTGAGACCCTTTACTTAAGTAACAGTGACAATACAATGTAAAACATCCATCCATACCACTACAAGTACAAGGGTTGAATTTAAAAAAAATGTAAAAGACTACAATTAAACTATAATGAAATGTAATTAAAATATCAAAAGTATTCATTTTGCAGAAGAAAGATCCTTGTCATTGATATGTATATTTACACATTATAATATCATTGTCAAAGATGAGTTACTGTGTATACAGCATTTTATACCAACGACAGAGTCATTTTATGTTAAAATCTACATGGTGATTAATCTGATTCTGATTTTCTATTATAACAGTCTCTCTGACACATTTTTTCAGAGATTTTTTCAAAGTCCACATCATCTATCTATTTACATCATAACAGCAATTTCTCTCTCTCTTCTCATTCTTTTGAGTAAATTTCATTCATGCAAATGAATATTACAATTGTCTGCTATTTCCTAAATTATCAGTTTCTTATATTATGTTATCATAATATGTTATACATAATATGTTATGTATCAACATGTATTATACTGGTTCTCTTTTGAACAGTCGGACCCCCTGAAACATCTAGGTATTAGTGCACTGTATAAAACATTACAAAAAAAGCAGTTGTCAGAATCTTTCAGTCATGTGAGAACGTCACAGCAGAAGCTTGCAAAGGCTGGATAAGACATTTCTTCCTGCATTGCACTGCAGAGAAGATATCTGTTGTGATGTGGATGAGAATGTGTGGCCAGACAGACAGAAACACCAGGAGATTAGAAAGACTGCACTGTCTTCAAACCTTAGTTTACACAGGTTTACCAGGTCAGCTACCATGAACATGAATGCAGTATCAGGCTGAATGAATGATGTTAAGCAAACTCTCAATGCCATATGATCATCAGAATACCAGTGTAAAGAATTTTTATGTGATTTGCACAGACAATAGTAAACAAGATAATCCATTTACAATGTTATAAGAAAAGCACATTACAGAAGCTGCAGCCTGAATGTTTTATCTTAAAAAAAGGCTCCACTGATTAATGAATTATCAAAATTGCTGATTAATCAGCTGACAGTGCTTTTCCCATGATAGTCCCTGACCGTGTGCAGCCTCTTAAGTCAGACTATTGCCATTCATGTGAACATACTCAGTGTCCTGGTCTGTTACTCCTTGCTCTTGCAGTGGCCCAGTTTTCACTCTTCTTCATCTAATCTCATTGAGACTACAGCACTTAACTTCTAACATCGTTTAAACAGAATATGGAGCATGTGTTTCATTCTGAAAAATATCCAGACACACAACCGCAACCACAAGCTGTCAGAGAGCAAAGGTCAGGGAGAGCGGGGAAAGAATTCACTTATGGTAAACTCTTTAATGCGAGTGTGGTACAGTGTGCAGATTTGTGTGTGTATGTGCCTATGTGTGTATTTAGGTTGTACAGGAAACTATTCATGGGGAGATCTGCCCCACCCAGCAAATGGCCCACTTAGTAACTCTTTGTCCCAAAAAAACATTACACTCATGATATTGCAGAGCTAGTAATAATGGTGGAAAACACACACACACACACACACACAGACACAGACACACACACACACACACACACACGCCCTCGCTGTCAGTGTTGTTAGCGCTGCTTGTTAAGGGGGAAACAGCTGCAGAGTGTGTGCCTGAGTGACATGTCCTCTTCACCTCTGTCTTCTCCTCTCTCTCCTTCTGCTTCTTAATTCTCTTCATTTCCTCTCCACCTAACTCTCTCTTTATCTGAATATCTGTTCACAACAGAGGATTACTCTAACCGCTGGCTTGATACTGTATATGCACACACACACACACACACGTGCGCTGTGTCTTTCTGTTGCAGAGATAACCGCTCAGTCTCACATGGAGTTCAGTGTATTCAGAGCTCTAGCTTCGATCTGTTAAGCTGAACTGTTGGTGCAAACACACATGGAACTACATGTATAACCACACTGGACAGACTTGGACAGGGCTCTGTTTTAACAAATTAAGTTAGGCACACTCTTCCACATTTTACTCACAGTCACGCTTTACAAGCATGTGGGTTTGGATTCTGAATTAATTGTGCAAATAATAAATCATGAGCTCAGAATGACGTTTTAAAATATTTAACCACAAACAAGGAACTAGAGGAAATGCAGCATGCAGAGACTATGATTGAATATACTTTTAATTACCAATTCATTAGGCACCATCAACTCATCTCAGGGATCCCTTTGATTTGACTGCGTGTCAAAATATTAAAATCAAACCACCTTCACCTATAAATCAAAACACAAATTAAAAATATCCTTCCCAAAACATGCAAAGGAGATATATCAGTTTTTTTCTCTTCTTTCTTTAGGAGTTTTTCTCAGGCTCTGTGCAGCCATGGCAAGCTCTACCGATCTAGTGGATGGACGGATAGATACTGTTACATACACTACATACAATATTAGTACCCCTCTGAATGCAGGCAGAAATCAGAGCAGCCTTTCTGTAGAAAAAAAAGTCAGAAGAGAGGAGACCATGAGGAGAACAAAGTGAACAGCCCCACAATGCCAGCCATTAAATTCTGTTTCATTAACTGTGACCTGGATAGAAATAATAGGTGTTTTTGCTTGAGACATACATCATTTTAATTAGGCTTCACCCTTTCAGTCAGACTTCAACACAAACCTTTCCAACGCTCACTGGGCTGTCACTGCTTAACACTCAAGCTGGAAAAACACCGGCTGATCTGAACATTTATATTTAACTGTTTCCTGTTGGTGGACGATATGGATGGATCACAATATATGTAATCTTATGTTTCAACAGCAGTATAATGAATATCGTACAATGTATATATTAAATAAAGAAACAATTTATACATAAAATTACTAGATGGGATTGTTTTGTATCAATGTAAACATCATCCAGTATAACTATCAAGCGTCACTGATTTACAACATGAACCAGACACAAGATATAAATGGATTGCTAGATAAGGAAAGCTGTTTTAGAAGAAACAGTATGAGAAACTTTATAAAGAAGGTAGACACAGTAGACACTTACAGATAGTACAGATTGCTATGTATGTTGCCAGCATATCACCCAGTCCTAATGTCTATATAAATCTGTTTCTGATAAATCTGAGATGAGACATGGGCCATGTAGTTGCAGAATTGGCTATTACCTAATCTATACTACCTCCCAGGTTCACTAATCGGTCTGATGTGTAAAATAAGGCTCTTTAGCTGCCAGTGGATTTCTTACAGATTGATATCTTGTAGGAGAATATAAACTTGTTAAATGTATCTGGCTTCAAGAAGCTAGATCTGGTGCATATTCTGCTTAAAGACAGATACACACTGCCGACACAGAGCACAGAAAACTTTGAAGACAAAGAAGGAGGAGAAGAATACTGCTCGTTCAAACCACACGCACTCATTACTGTTATAATTCTGCCCTTGTTTGCTCTCAAAACCTGTTCTGTGCTCATGAATGTGTCCCTGCTTGCTGCTGGTCTCGCCCATTAGTTGTATAGAACCTCCCTTACGTCTGAGCACATGCAGTCGTGGAAGGGTATAAACAAGCACATGCATACTATGCACATACGTAAAATGAAATAATCCTCTATTAATCCCTCAGAGTGGAAATTTGCAGTATTACAGCAGCAAAGTGGATAAAGCAAATGAGCGTAAGTAAAAAAAAAAATTAAAAAAATAAACAGTAAACAGACTCAACAGTTGAACTCACAGTATTGCACGTCTAGTATTGATACCGCACCACTGATTATTGCATGAGTGAATTTGTCACTGTTTGTGTATGTGGTGGGAGCAGTGCTGGTTGTGGAGTCTGACAGCAGCAGAGAGGAAAGAGCTGCAGTATCTCTTCTTCACACACTGCAGGTGAAGCAGCCTGTGGGTGAAGGAGCTGCTGTCAGTGTCCTGCATGAGGTGGGACACATCAGAGACGATAACTTAGCCATCATTATCCTTTCTCCCACCACCTCCACTGGGTCAAGGGGGCATCCCAGGACAGACAGACGTCTTCTCTGTTTGTCTGTTAAGACTCTTTCTGTCAGCAGTCGAGGCGCTCTTGCCCCAGCAGACCACGGCTCTGTTCTCTGTGCTCCCTGTCAGGCCCATCTGTGATGAGGCCAACGATTGTGGAGTTGTCAGAGAACTTTTGCAGGTACCACTTAACTGTGCATGAAGTCTGCAGTGTAGAGGGTGAAGAGGAAGGGAGCCAGTTACCTGCGGGGCCTCCATACTGCAGTTAGCCATGTTAGACTCATAGTTCCATATCCTTACATTCTGTGGCCGCTTGGTGAGGGACTCCAGGGTCCATGCTTTGAGGTACTGGTCCACCCCATGTGCTCCAACATGCCCTTCTGCGTGGGCTGTATGGTACTGAAGGGATCAAAAAAGAGACAGGGATCTGTGTAGTAGGTAGATTACAGCGTCATCCAGCCCAATGACAGGTCTGTAGGGCTTCATCCTCCAGAGTCTTCATCGGGTTCAATATCTGTGCCACCCTGTAGCTGATGAACCCTCGGGGTTCAGGGTCTTTGGCACTGATACCACACAGGATGTTTTCCACAGCTGTGGTACTCTCTCCAGCCCCAGGCTCAGGTTGAAAATTTGCTCCGCTACCCCACGTCGCTGGTCTGCACAGGATTTCAGAAGCCTTGAGCTGATGCCATCCGGACTCACACTTTCTCGCCCTGATCCTCCGAAGTTCATTCCTCACCTGATTTGTAAGAGACAGATTTGGGTGGGGGGCTGTATGCTGAGGGTGGAGGGTGGGGGATTAGGGAATTAGGCAGGACATGCAGTGGATGTGCAGGATGGTTGTGAGCTGACTGTTCTGGGAAGAAGGTGAGTGTGGGGGTGGGGCAGGGGGTGCAGACGATGGGGGTTGCAGCAGAGTGGACTAGGTAGGGGGATGGGCAGGTGACTGATCAAATCTATTGAAGAGAACATTCAGATCATTCACCCACCTCTGGCCCCCCACTGGCTAAGTTGGGTTCCTTCTAACCAGGGATGGTTTTAAGGCCCTTCAAGACTGCTCAAGAGGTTTGTACACGGGCAGGAGGTGCACCAGCTTGTGATCAGATCTTCACACGGGAGGGAGGGCTGATGAGTTATATGCCTCCTTCATGTTGGTATAAAACAAGTCCAGTGAATCATTGTCTTTGCTGTGGAATATGACCTACTGAGTGAATGTGGGCAGAATGGACTACAGAGGAGCATGATTAAAGTCACCAGAAATAAGAAGAAGGGCATGTGGGCGCTGTGTCTGCAGCCGGCTTGTAGCAAAAGTGGAAAATATCACAAGCCGCATCAGGAGAGGGCGAATATATGCCGTTGTCACGACAATGTGAGAAGCCCCTTGGTACAAAGAGTCTCATGCTAACAGCTAACAGCTCAATGTCCTTACTGCAGGGTTGTTCTTTAATATTGATGTGCCCAAGTTACACCATCTATCATTAACAAACACTGCCAGCCCTCTGCCTTTAATCTCACCATTCTCCTGTGTCCTTTCCACAGCATTTGATACTATATTCCTCTAAAATATTTGCATATCAATTACAAGATTATTTTACTAACAGTGGAAAAAAATAACCAGACTTAATATGACAGGTCTCACTTATACCGTTTCCAGCACCAGCTTATTGCAGGCTAGAGAAAACAAGAGCTACTAAACTCACTTCTTTCTAACTTCACTCCTCCAGATTATATTCATTTTCAAACGTGTAGTCTTCAGTTTCCTCTGGAGATGCTATATTTTCACATACACATATTTTTTGCATTTGTGTCTTTTTACAGTGAAAAAGGATCATTAGCAGTGATGTTATGAGTAGGCTGTAGTTCCTAGTTCTAAATGCTTGTTTACTCCATTGCCCATTTTTGCCCAGTGAGTTGTGTTCACAATTTAGCTTTTAATGTGCACATTCAGTTCCCTGGACAAATTCTGATAAGTGCTTTCACATTCATATATGCACACACTGGTTGTTATTGTGTATGCGTGCAAGTGTGTTAGACACTTGCACGCATACACACATCAAACAGAATTGCACTTTATTGTCTTTTTGAGCATCATTGAGTTTTACACAGTGGCGCCGAATTAGCTGCTGCTGCTGCTGCTGCTGTGGATGCATGAAGTTGTGCTTTCTGTTGGGCGGGGAGCAACAAGGCTACGTTCATGTTACTCTAACTGTTTATTTTGTGGCGTTCCCAAAGCACCGAGTGGCTGCCAAGCTAAACCGAAGAGACACACACACACACACACACACACAGAGGAGAGAAAGAGAAAGAGATATGTACATGCACTGAAAATGGGAGAGAGGAGGAGGAAAAGACAGCCATGGTGGCCTGACATGACCGCTATCCCTCCTCTTCTCGCAGTGTCAGTTCCAGGTTACACTGATTCTCTTTCAGTTCATTCCTCCATCCCTTTCTTTTCATTTTTGATTCATCTGTGTGTTAGCAGAGAGCTGGAGTATCGTGAGGCTCTGCAGCACAGCTATGCTTTGTTGCACAGTCTCCCCTCATCTTTCATCTCCATGTGCCTCGGGCGAAACGATAACTCCACAAACCAAGTCCTGATTGTTAACTGTCCCACCACAGAGGTCAAAGGTCAGCTGCATGTCAGAGTCAGTAAAGTCAGATTTCAAACCAGTCAGACGACCCCTCGAACCCTCTCATTCCCTTTATGTCGCTTCGGCTCTATCTGCTTGTACCAGCTCCTCAGTGAAGCTATATGATGCTTTAACAGTAAAATATTCATACCCACACTGCATTGTTACATCAAAGAGAACGAAACCTGCAACCCTGTGCACCAGTTAGTCCACGGGTTCCCCTATCTCTGCCTTTCATGGTATGTAAATACTCTGTAAACTCTGTAAAAGGTAGCTCTACTGGAGTGAAAAACAAACCTCTGGTTAAAGATGCCTTTTTCAACACAAGCTCCACTGGAGTTTGGTATCAGCAAACATTTAGGCAAATTCAAACATCAACAGTAAAGGTTTTTGTGTCAGTGCCACAAGAGCTTCTTTCTTGACGCTGAGGTAGAAATCCAGTGGACGCGATGAAACAGAAAACATTTCCTACACTAAAGAACAGAGACTCCTCATTGCATTCTAGCAGTCCACAGCCTTGCTCCCCCAGAGAGATGCAAAACTAAAAATGTTGGACTTCTTAAACTGAGATTTGAATACCCAGATAATGTCATGACCAAACACACTGAGAGCAAAGGTGAGCACAACAATTGCTGGTCAAGTTGCTGGTTCTACTGTGAGTTACAGGTTATGAGAAGGTTACAGGTTACTGAGGTCCCCTTTGGTGTGAAGGCCTTGTAGCATTGCTAATGAAATAAATGAAACATTGTGGTCAGGGTTAAAAGAAATCCTAGTAGACAGTGAGTAGGAGAAGGAATGCAAATAAATTGTACTGATGCTTTGTATGACCAACTATTCGCCCTGACATCCCCTCTAAAAGGCTTTATAAAACTATAACAAAGACACATTCGGCTTCTACTTTTGCAAAAGTAACTGCAATATGAAGCAAAGTCGATCAATATTCTCACAACCAGAGCAAGGTCTTGTCAGGAAAACATTAACATGTTGAGTGTTCCAGCAATTTTTTATAGAGAGATCTCAGCCTCCAACTCATATACTGATGGACTGACATCCCCGCCAACACATTAAAAACAAGATATTAGGTTACGGATCCCAAAGTTAGAAATAAAATCCATCTTTGTGCTCTGCTGTTTTGCCATTATTCATGTTTGCAGTAAGGAGCTTGTCAGCTGCTTCAATCACAAGCTGCGGTTACAGAGCTTGTCGCTGAGCCTTCGTCCTGTGTTGTGTCCTTCCCCTCTGCTATATATCACCATCGCTAACTTCCATCAGCTGTGTTCATCACGCATGGATACAGTCCTCCACATCTCTACTGCTATAAATCAGCTACCATCTCCTGCACCCACCGAGCCCTGCCCCACAGTGCACCCTGGCCACACAGGCAGGCAGGGATTTAAAAACCCAGTATGGAAACACACCCACCAGTGACTGAGGTGTGTGTGAGTAGGTGTGAGTCACGGATGGAATAATAAGAGCCTTATAGCTTAAGAACCTAATCACATCCAGTGACATGTTTTCAGGATGTCAGTCGTCGGGCAAAGTGAGAGTCAAAATGGACCCGTGTTCTAGATCAGTGAACACACACATATCAGTGTGAGAGCAGTCAGGTCACACTTCTGATACCTGCCAGACTTCTATGATGTGTTAAAAAGCACAGGAACAAATTCAGAGGTGAGGTCAAGCTGGAAGTGTGCACACACACACACACACACACACACACACACACACACACACACACACAGAGGGTGAGCCTGAAAGAGAGATGTCAAAAGAAAAGTGGCAGAGAGATGTCTCCAGGGATTTGAGACTTGAGAGGAGAGGATGGCAGGCTGGCTCCAACTGAGTAGGAGAGGTCTCCAACACACATACACACACACATTATATACTCAATTGATATTCGCTTCGAATCTCATCCGACTAACTCATATAACCATCATGTGACCATCTTGTGCTGTCCGGTAAAAAGTCTGTCAACATTTGAATCCTCCCTTTCTCTACCATCCAGTCCATATCATATAAACACAGGGGGACACAAATACTGTCTGCTTTTAAAGTCGACATACAAAAAATTGTAACCACTCATTCATGACATACTCGCAAATGTGTGTGAGGGTGTAGTAGGAAGACACAAAATTTAGAGCACGATGCCTACTAGTAGCCCCCACTGGGACTTCATTAGAGAGAGAGAAATGATGAGAGAGACTGAAGGAAATGCTAAAGTCAACAAAGAACTCAACAGCTCTTGTGGCCTAGAAACAAACTGGTGACCAATTAAAAGACAAACCGGAGTAAATGAACAGAGAAATATAACAAATGCTAAAGCTTCTATACAGAGGATCAGGCCTTACTGAATGGCTTGTCACTGTGTATTCACTCAGCCATGGTTTCAACCAGCTTGGCAGCAAAATGAACAATATTTACTGCATTATGTCCAAAGCACACTATAGTACCCCAATTCTGCATCTTGTCACTGTCATCGACTGCTGCTGATAATGAATTATAATCTTTCAAATCTCAGTCTGACAAAGCAGTGCTACTTCCTTTTCATGATGAAATGTCATACCAACTAAACATTTTCTCTTCCTCTATTTTTGAGCAGCAGTAGCATCTACTCACGCAAAACTAAGGAATCACAGGCCCACTAGTACAGCAGAAAAGAGGCAATAGAGTGGATATAAGAGTCACATGCTAATCAGTTCCATGTTTTGAAGAAATTTGCAGCCTCTTCATTGTCCATGAGCTGATGTGTGCAGCACAAGCAGCCACCACAACAGCTACGTGTTGAAACCAATGTGGGAGTTGCATTTCCTCTAATGGCCTCATAGACACAATCACCTGGTTACACGGAAATTAAAGGTAAAACCTCAGAAATAAAAAGTCACGACATGTCTTCTGCGACAGATACAACCCTGAACAGCTGGTTTGGTTTCCTCATTTGTGATGAAACCTGTTGGACCATATTTGCATCAAAATTTGCAATCCCTCTCAACTTACTCACTTCTGCACCATAGAAAGTGATGTTGCTACAATGTCACCATATAGGCCAAAGACCTAGCTCACTGACCCAAAGCATGAGAATACACAACAACATGTGTATACCAAAATGGAAATTGAAAAAGTGACAAAATCCCATCATCATAGCTTTTGTGTTTTTACACTACCAACACATTTTTGAGAAAATGAAGGCCGTTATCACCCACCAACATGGCTCCACGCCTGAAACACTGACTGTCCTTTTTTGATTAAGAAAATGTCAGGTCTTAAATAGGTTTAGGCGGGTGTTCTCCCTGACTGACAAGTGTCCCAGCCTATCATATAAGATATAAGATATGGCTGCCAGTCTTTTGTCTAATGCAGCAGTAAAACCGAAATGTTTCCCTAAAAAGCAATGCGTTTTTTTTCATGTTTTGCATTTCCTCAGAAAAATGGAACATTCAAGCAGGTAACAAGCTGTGAAAAGGTTTTAATTTCACTGAGAGTCATGCTGTGCCTTGCTTAACTGAATGAAAGTGACACACATTGTACCATCGCACACAAACATGAGAAGCTGCCATGTTTCAGTATAAGCCAAAACTCCTTTTGACTTGCCATGGGTGAGTGCAGGAGCAATTAGTTAGCTGTGCAGAGCTAAACAGCTTGGCAGGACTTCAAAATCTTGGCAATCAAAGAAGAATAAAAAAAAAAAAAGTTTTGAAAGGCATTTGGAAGACATTGCAGCTCTGAACACTGATCTGAATCTAAATGACAAACATGCAACGACCCCACTGAAAATGTGGCGAGTCCACCATTCAGTGCTCCCTGAAACAACAGAGGCTTGGACTGGAGACGCAGTAGTTACAAAGAGAAGATGAAAAGCCAGTAATGTCTCTTCCTTATGTTCCAGCGGACTATTGCCCTCTTAGATGAGGGCTGACCGCCTGTCAATGGTCACTCAAAGGGCAGCGGCCCTTGGATTCCAATAATGGGCTGATAGAAGAGTGGCCGAGCAAGAATTTGGGAAGAATTCGAAGAATTTGAAGAAGTGGTGATGTTGCAGTGTTCAGTGAATATGAGACTAGGCCTAATTGTTCAGAGTCAAATGCTGCTCATTGTACAAGCTGCTGTGAATGTGGTAGCATGAATCCTTCGCCTGCAGTCCAGTCTGAGTCAGCCAATACCAGAAAAACAGCAGTGTCTGTCTGTTCAGACCTAATATCAGTGCCTATCCTCACTGTGACTAATGCAGAAACTGCAGTTGACACCTGGTAAAAAAATAGACAATTTCTGACCAGTTCCAACCCCCAATTATAACTCAAGTTCTCTGCCAGTGTACAGAGCACATTTGCGTTGCACCAGAGGAGGCCTGTTTTCTGGTAGCTAACCTCAGGTTTGGATGAGGTGGTCTGTCCATTCAGTCAGAGATGCATTTATATTTACTCAAAACCAGTGCTTAAAACCTTTACTTTGTGGTGTAAACCCATAAAATGGAGTCATGTCTACTCCTGGACTATCTGGAGTCCTGCTACGTAACCCAATTGGCCAGCTGGGGTTTTGGGTTGGGTTTGGGCTGTTTGATGCATAAAGCTTTGGGCTTAGATCAGGTGGGAAGAGAGAGCGTGAAGCATCATACTGGGAAAACAAATACTCAAACATGGATGGGATAAAGCTAAAATATACTTTCAGGTTACAGTGTGGCCTCTGTGGATTTGACATGACCAGTCAAGTTTAGCCAAGTCAGATCTGAAAGGTGTTGGGACACGCTCGGTTCAGACATCATCCAAAAGCGGATTTTTAGTTTATAGATTATTTAACTGGGGTTATTTTCAGGTGCCTGAAGAGCAGTCTAGTCAGTATTCAAAAAGTATTAAGGATGATACTAAACCCTACTAAAGACTAAAGAAAAGCCTGAATAATAACTGAATATGAACCTATCCTTTTAATCATCTTGAAGCCTCTCAGTTTCGTCTTGTGAGTATGCAGAGATAGATCAGGCAGAAGATCCAAGGTTCACTGCATGTCAATACGTTTCTGGTTATTTCACTGATTGCAAATTTATTAGAAGAGGATTTGCACCCGTAAAGTAAAATATCAACCAAATTGAGTCCTGCATTACTATGTAATTATTTGGCCCTGTTTTGTACAGTAGCACTGTGTCCAAACTGGGTCTGAATGAAGCTAGCATAAGTTCAATCAGGAAGTCCAGATTTATTCCTATTTTCTCTCTTTCCCTCTTTCTACTTCAAACACTGATTCAGCTGACTAAGGGCGTTCACTCCTTCTGTTTAACCAAACTAATTCTGCCACTTCCTGAGCCAGCCATCTCCCTCCTGACAGACTTTAAAACCGCTCCTGCTCTCGGCTGCTGTCAGCTGTCATTTCAGCGCAAAACTGAGACGATACTCCTCCACCCCACTCACCTCCACTTCTCATCACATCCGGCTCCCGCGGCTCCTTCCAACGAGCTTGGCGAGCCCCGCTCTGCATCACATTGAAACACATCTTCAGCATTCCCCTCATCTCTTCACCACCAGTGTCTAGACCCTGATGTTGGGATACTCCTGCCATCTCATGGCATCACAAACCACTAACTATGAAGACTCTTCAAACATCTCATTGAAATTTACACCAATTAATGTATTGTTC
The DNA here is from genome assembly GCA_023238725.1 of Scortum barcoo. Taxonomy (NCBI): domain Eukaryota; kingdom Metazoa; phylum Chordata; class Actinopteri; order Centrarchiformes; family Terapontidae; genus Scortum; species Scortum barcoo. The sequence goes on from CM041540.1 coordinate 19,740,120, forward strand.
ACTCTTTACTTAGCCTCTCTTGATTGGAATGCTTTTATTCTACATTACAATGAGACAATATAGCATCAATGTTTGATCAAATGACCACAAACTAACAACACACAGCAAACCAAGTGCTATTATTAAAGCAGAGGAGCAGGCTGCCGGTCTGTGCTTCACCATGAAGCTGTCATGGCTGCTCTTTGCAGACAGGAATGGAATAGAGGCGAACAGGAATACACAATGCACAGGGGGCCATAGGTTGTGCCGGGGTCAATACTGGCCCAACAACAATCTTTTGCCCATGGCCCTCTGATGTCAATAGCCACTGCTGCACAATCTCATGCCTCCCTGCACCACATCTCAGTGTGTCCTGCTCTGATCCCTCCTCACTGTGGCTGCATGCAACTCATTCAAGTCACCGTCTGTGTTTGCATGCAAGCACTCCACACGTGTGACTGCGCTGTCATATTTACATGTCAGTGTGTGCACATTCCTCGCGCATTCATACATGTCTATGAGCAGTGGTTCTGGCCTATTTATAGAACGACTATATTAGCTCACCATATGTGTCAGCTGCTGCTCTCAAAATGGCCACAGACAGCACGAGCAACAGCGGGGAAACTGGGTGGGAAAGTAGGTAGAACAAATGAAAGTGCCTGATCACAACCCCAGAGGGAGAATGTGTGTGTGTGTCAGCTGAGGGTGTGTGTGTGAGAGAGGCTTTGAACTGCGGGCCGTGTTCCTCGTCAAACAGGTCCACAAACGCAAATGTGCACAAGGAGCTGGAGTCACTACTAACCCTGGAGGGGTTTCTCTCACACACACACACACGTGCACACACGCCAACAAGTAGAGCCTGTTCGGCGCAGCAGAGTCACACTTGCTTGTCAAATTTGCGTCCCACAGCAGGGACTTGTTCCCAAGCAGATTCCTCCATTGGAGTGAGTGAGGAGAGAGAGAGATAGATAGAGAGAGAGAGAAGTGAAGGGCGAGCGCGTGACTGATAGAAGGAGCACGCCTCAACAGCAGCGAGAGAAAGTCAAGACCATGTAAGCATCATTCACACTGATTGTCTGTGTGTGTGTGTGTGTGTGTGTTATAGGAGAGGCAAACAGAGATATTTGTAGATTCCTCCATCGGGGCAGAGAGGTGGGCGTTGATGAGAGCTGAGGGAAATGGACCAAACAAAGCAGCTCCTCACACTGCCTGTGTGCACCCATCGGTCTATTCCTACCTCTCTCTCTCTCTCTCTCTCTCTCTCTCTCTCTCTCTCTCTCACACACACACACACACACTCACACACACCAGACATCCCAACTCACTTGATGAAACAGCGGGCTCCCTCGAATGTGTATCCTTCCTCCCATCCTGTTGGTAAATCTGCGAGGACAAGAGATTGGAAGAGGAAACACAAGACACAGAAACATAAGCAGCTGTGCAGAGATATTAAGATGACACACACACACACACACACACACACACACACACCTGCACGGCAATGCAGTGTCTGGACCACAAATAGCTCATTTATCTTGAGCTCTGTGATGCAATCCCGCGCCCCCCTCCCCAATAACGGAGCAGATATTTGAGGATTACTCAATCATCCTGTGTCTGCGCCCGCACTGCTCAACTTCCAGCTGTTAGCCTACACCGCTGATCTGCATGCAACAACGCCCCCCCCCTCCGTGGCGGCAGATGTGTGTTTTATTTTGGAGTATCGGCTGTGCACTGACGCATCAGACGCGCTGCATTGTTCTCTCAGCAGCCTCGCAGCTCTACGTGCTCGGACAGACTGTGTTTCTGCAGCACAGCGGCTCTCGGTGGGAACTGTGTCTGCAGGGAATCGGATCCGAAATCGGTTCACGCCTACGTGACGGAACTTTTAAAAAGTGTGTCGCAAAGTGTCCAGGTGGAGCGAGCGGGAGGAGGAGGAGGAGGTGGGGGGCGCCGTGCGTAATGGTCCGCCAGAGGAGAGCGGAGAGGGGAGCGGAGCAGAGGAGGTTGTTGCTCTGCTGCAGAGAGAGGAAATCTCCCCTCATCGTCTTCCACGGCTCTCTCCGCAACTTGTCGCCCCCCTTTCCTCCACCGTGACGCGCGGATAACCTTTCCGAGGCGCTGCGTGCGCGCCTGTGGCTGCGTGTTTTCTCTCAGAAAAAAAGCCAATCTCACTGTTTACCTGGAGTTTTTCTGTGCCCGGTGATTACAGCCTCTCCAGTGACAGGATGCAACCAGGTTGTACTCTTTGCTTCTTCGCTGTTGGTGGAAATAAACGGGGGAAAAGGTGAACAGAGAAGCCGCAAAAAGACAAACAGGAAAAAATGCGTCGGAGAAATAAGCAGTGCGCATCCATGAATCCACGTATCCGCGTGATATTTACTTGATGAAGAATATGCGTCCATCCCGAGTCACCCCATAACTCCAAGAAGAAGGAAGGCAGGAGAGCCAGTCCGGCTTAAGATCCGCCGCCATGTCTAGTTTGGAGCTCCACTGCTCTGGTTACTACACACACAGGCTGGAGTGCGCGGCGCCGTGCCAAGCGCGCGCCAGGGCTCCGCCGGGCGCGCGCCTGCAGGAGATTGGAGCGCGCCTGGAGGATAAAGACACAAGCAACGATTTTCTGCCAAGTGAGGGGAGGTAGTGGGATATTTTTTTGGCAGACGTCCTTATGAGTGTGTGACTAAATTGGCCCCAAAGTTCACTACTAGTATGATTCGTGTGTGTGCTGCAGGAGACGCTGCAGGACTCAGCTGTGACTTTCTAATTAGTCAACCAATCAACCAATCAATCAAACATTACACTGCACCAAATAAATTCAAATGTGGCTGACAAAAAATACTAAATAAAAATATGAGCATGTAGTCAGTCAGCAGTATATCCTTCAAAAGTAGTGATTAATCTGAAAATCCCACCTCTCTGCAGCAAAGCTCTTGTGAGAGCTAATGACAGCCTTAATGTTCAGTAATGAGGGGCTCCTCCAGGAGGTCCTGCCTGTCTCAGATGACAGGGAGCTTATTTTGGAGCCGAGTGTTTGCTCAAATATTGATCAGCCGACAGAGCACAGTGTGTACTGTCAGTGTTTTTGTTCCTGGCCAATCTGAATTTCTCACGGGAGGTCACACTTCGAGCTCAACCGGCTGGAAAATCCCCCCACCACCAAAACAAACCACCCCGCAACCGATGCTTCCTAATGAGGCCAGACGAAGCACACCCACATTGTTAAGTCTCTCCCCTATGTCAGGAATAGCTCACTGAACACACACACGCACACACACACACAAACCCTGTTAACCCCCCAAACACACACACACAAATCCAGAGGTCAAATGGTCTTCCAGGAGGAGGAAGAATCCCTCCCACCATTAAGTCCGGGCCAAATACTGTAAACGTTACACAACCTGTTGCCTCCACCCACCCGGCCCACCACCCTGCATGTTGATATGTATACACCACTGACTTTATGACTTTATGTGGTTTGAACACCCATATTTTAAATTTAAACTCATTTTTTAACATAAAATTCGTAATTCAAATTTGGATTTATAACTCAAGTTAAAAGATGAAAATGATTTTTTTGGACTAAACATAAGACATTTACATTTTCTGTAACACTTTATGTAAGTCACCATATTTAGCATGTATAAGTAGTATACTAAACATATCATGAATAGATTATATCACACTATAATGTAGACGTAAACAGATATACAGACATTTAAGTGACACGAGTGCTCTTCCTCTTCTCCCTCTACACGTCACATTAATGTGAAATCTACACACCTGTTTCTGTGCATTACATTAAAGCACATCTTTGGACTGTACCTTGCACATTGAAGTATCCTTTAAACTAAATGCTGTGAGCCAGTTCTCTCATTTCATTTCAATAACATTTTATACATTTGTCTCTATTTTCATTTTATACTGTTTTTTTCTATTTAATTCATGCTTCTCTCCGACAGTACTTGCTTTCATCTTTTCTTATAGGATATATGTTTATGGTTATTCACCAACATACCAAATCAAATTTCGTGTATGTGAAAACCTCCTTGGCAATAAAACTGATTCTGATTTGCTTCTGCACTGTCTACATTAACAGCCAATGATGAAATAAAACAGGACTTTGAGTTGAGCACCTTCCCTAACAAAATCCACTCAGTGAACGATGATCCACATTAAACATAGAATATTTTAGTCTCCATAGTTACACCCAGGTATATAATGCTTTTTTATGATGGCAATAACTCTTTTTGAGCTTTTGCTTTCAAAAGCTGTCTACAAGGAAATGATAAACAGCTTTAATATGGCCATTAAACAGCATTACAAATCAAACGTCTGTATTAAGTGGATAAACAGTTATGTGTGTGCATGTTAGGGCTCCCGACAGAACAAGAGATTTGTCTGTATGTGTGTGTGTGTGTATGTGTGTGTGTGTGAGGGGGAGGTGTCTGTGTTTGCATGTGTGTGTGTTCCCCCCAGGAGCCCTCCATAAAACCACCTAATTACTAAGCCTCTGTGTTAAAGGATGCAGCTTCTTAGCCGATTAGAGGGCATGTCAGCGCAGACAGGATTGTTAGACCCTCACTGAGGCTGTGGAGGTCAAGGAGGGACAAACAGCATTAGGAGTAATGTATTGGCTGTAGTAATGTTGTTAGGACTCACATCTATTAACCATATCCTTGGATTGGATTGGATGGAAAGACATTAATGGCAGCAGGTGCAATGGCAATAACTAAATCGACTTCAACTATATATATATATATATATGTATATATATATATATATAGCCTACTTTAATGTGATACTGCCAGCATTTTCAAAGTCTACCAGGTATTTCATAGGAAAACACAGATCTCTGCAGTGCCTCTCTGTTAGCGCTGCTAAATTTATGCAAATTCATGCATTTATTTGCACAAGTATTAATTGTACTTTTTGGATAATATTGGACAGTGATGACTATAGTCACCTATCAGGACAAAGAAATGGTCGTCTCACAGCTTTTAGGACTCTCCTCCTGCTGACACTGCTGCCCGCTGGTTTAGGTTTTTAAATGTAAACCTAGGGATAAACATCGAGGAAAAGCTGGAGAGGACAAACACCAACTACGTCCACATCACTGCATCCATCTCAACGTAGGAGGACACACTGCGGTAAATGTAGAGGGACTGTACACCAGTTGTGATCCCAGCCAACCTGCTGGCCAGTATACAGGCAAGATAATAAACTGGTCCACCTCTATGACCACATCACTTTCCAACAAGATATCAGGAACTGTAAAACTTCCTCTAAATCCTGGAATATCAGGCAGCACCATCCAGCTGGGGGGGACATGTTTTCTTGGCCATGACCATCAAGCTGCTGGGGTCAGTGGTGACACAATCCTGCTTCGACTTCCTCTGTGTGCTGGTTCTGGAGAAGTATGATGACCACCAGCATTCTTCTCCATATATTAGCTCATCGGGCAGAGAACTTTACCTTCTGCCTGGAGCTGAACAAACAGTGGACCTGGAAGATCATGAGTGCGTCACCACAGCTGCCATGACCAGCGACTGCCTGGTGTTTGTTTTCTACTTGCTGTGGTTGAGAAGAAGATAGCAGATACACCAGACCAGCACTGAGAGGCTCAGGAAGAGCTTCTACCCTCAGACCACAAGGATCCTAAATGAGGACACCGCATTAGATACCATAGTCAACATTGTTATTTATTACTTACTTACCTTTTTTTGGTAACATTGACATTGTCAAATTTAAACAAATAAACTTAAACTTTGCAGATTTATTTACTTCCCTTTTGTTACCAAGTGGTTTCAGTTAATTTAAGTACTTTGAAAAAATCATCTTAGGCCAAAGTCCCCACATTCAAGGGGCATTTCATCATGTTTTCTCTGCTGAAAGGTCAGCCTAACATGGGGCAAGTTGATTTGTTTTTTTAAACAATAACTTTGTTCCTTGCTGGTGAATATATCCATATAGCTTTATTTTGCAGCATTTAGCTGCACTTTCCTGCAGGGCCCTGAGCCTTTAATGCACTCCCTCTCAGTTCTCTTTACCTTTTACTTCTGCACTGTCCATTTTTACCACACTGCTCATCCATGAATGCTCCACCCACTGACTGATCTTTGTGTGGATGTGTAGGTGCATGCAATCTCATATTATGATCATACCATCAGGAGCTGGAGGGGAGGAGGACTGCCCCGTGGTGTTACCCATTTCCTTTTGCAGTTTTAACACTGGCCGGACACTCTAGGCCAATTATTCCAGTGACCCTGGTGGCCAGACCATGCCTGACGTAGGATCATTTCTGGAACTAAACTCGGAACTATTGTTCACTAGATTTCTTATTAACACATTAATCACATGTGTAAAACTTTTATTTATTCATTTCACAGTGTTGGAAAGGTTTTCCAACTAAATAACTGCATTTCATTTATTTATTTACTTGACAATTTTTAGATAATGTATTCACTTCAGTTAATTTAATTCTATTTACTTTATTTCTTCCTCATATTGTAAGTATGAATTAATTATGGATTGCTGTGTAACCATTTGCAAAGCTGTCTTCAGTAAAAAAAAAAATTGTATTTTAAATAGGAACAGATCAAAAAAATGGTTCCCTCGAGACATGATTAACATTTTCTTCCATTGTAGACACCCAAAGGAGATAAGAGCAATAATCACAGATATTTCACACAGTCACCCAACAGGAGGCAATCAGCACTCAAGGCAAACAACAAATTAGATAAACATTAGAAATTACACTGATCTCAGATCTTCACTAATGTGTTCATTCACATTAAATGACAGTCGTACACACACAGATGTTCAGCTGCATTTTTACTTAAACTCACATGTCAGTAATCTTAACACAACATCAGTAATCTTAACACAACATCAGTAATCTCAACACAGCATGTAATAACAGGATGCATTGATGGAAAGCAGTGTCAGATAGACATACAGATGTGAATTCTATATGTGATGATTCGAGTGGCACTTGACTAATGTTGGCTGTGTGAAATCACTTCATTCTATTCATTGTGAAAAATGGTGATCAGATACTTTACTCATTATTTTAAAATGTGGTCTCGCTGTGGTGTTTAAAATGTTGTGACACAGGCTTAGCACTGGTAACACTGTCACAGGTCTACTGGGCATCTCAGTCATATTAGCGAATACATTTTGAGGTAATGACAGCCAGATTATATTATATTATTATAATATTTTTTAACAACTACAAACATTGTATCTGGAAACAGTTCACTGCTGTCATAAAACATTCATACTTAACGTGTTAAATATGAATGTTTTGTTTGTATGTTGAGTTGAGGGAATTAATGAGTTATATAGTCATAACTCATCTTATTGTATCATTTACAGTGATGCATCAATGTGTAAGTTGTATTGTATAGCCGTTGAGGTGGAACTAATGTTACTTTATATACTGTTAATCTATAACATTCATATAGTACAATAGTAAAAATAGTAAAATGACATTTTCAACTGAGTTCAAGTATTAAGTTACACAAAAAACAACAGTCAGCTTAATAATAGCTCAAAATTGCACTACAGTACAATAACTGAGTAAATATACTAAAAATAATATAGTATACTATAGCATACTACATTCTAACACTGGGATCAAGTTTCTCTCAGCTGGAGCCACAACAACAGACTCTGTATCAGCCATGTGATACAACACACTCCTTCAAGGCTGGTTGTGGTGTGGCAGGTGTTTGGCTGCTTGGCTTCTTCTGACCTGCTCCTCTTTTGGTGTCATCCAGTGACGTTTTTATTGGGTAAAAAGATGGTTGGCAAATGTGTCATACATATGCCTTAATAACAGTGAACAGTTCTAACAACAGTTCACCCTCTCTGGGTTTCATGGCATGATTCAGCATCTACTGTTGCTCTCCTGTCTGCCCAGTGTGCAGCATCAGCTGTCACACCCGTCCCCCATGTGTGATGTCACTGCTCACCTTCTGATCTCTACCAAACCAGGCTTACCAAAAACGAATCACTATTCATTTTTATTTAACATCCACCACTTTCTTGATGTTTCTCTGCAGAAAAGGTGAAGAAAATGAACATAATCCAGACAGCAACTATGTCTCTTCAAAAAAACAATAAAAAATGAATTTAGTATTAATTTAAATTTAGTCAAATCAACATGATCATTATAAGAGACAGGGTTAATGTGTTAGCCCTGTGACAGAACCTGTTTGCATCCTGCCCCGTGCATGCTGGGTAAAGCTCTTTCCCCTGCTACCTGAACAGGATAAGCAGTTTAGAGAATATGGGACATTCTTCAGAAAAATACTGCTTTTAAAGCAGAGAGCGCCTTCAAAAATAGTAAAATATTCAGAATTGAGTTTTGCTATCATGGTGGCAGTCAATTTGTCAGATTAGGTGTCAACATTTTCAAATAAGGGATATGTGGCTTCACAGTGAAACTCATATAAATCATTTCCCTGATGATTTCCCTCTCCATTTCCTTTCCCCAGCAACCATCTCAGCAAGTTTTCTTCTTCAAAGACAGCAGCTTGGTAAATAACATGATGCAATAGGTTGAAAGGCTCTCAAACCATCGGTTGTTAATTATTCCAGTACTCACATTAAGGGGCCACCGGCCACTGGTCAGCGGCTGCTTCCAGAGACGTGAGTCCTGCAGCACTATGTGTGACCTATTTCACATGCTTAAATCTTACAAGCACTTAGATTAATGCACACACACACATAGAAACACACACACACACACACACACACACATTTTACATGAAGCGTAAAGGGTGTAAACAAATATGTACAACATACACTAACATTATGTTTGACCTGCAGAAGATGCAGTTTGTTGTGTTGAAGCTCAAAGGCTGTCAGATGTCTTCATTCAGCCTTGTGGCCATGTTTGAGGTTTATAGTGTTTTGAAGCAAATATTGGTGGCCTGCTCTGACCACTCTTCCTCATTGAGTTTTCATGGATATTGCCTCTTCCCTTAGGCACATTACAGAACTATTAGTATTTATGGCTGTGCTGTCTCAATTAGAACAATCTGCATGCAACCACACAGCGAAGTGAAGCATCATTGCCTTTTTTCAGTTTTATTCTTTTTCAGGTTGCATCATAGAAATTCTCAGTTCTTTGGATTGTGGTCTTTGCTGTTGTATTTCAAAGGTCAAAAAAAAAATTCTTGAGAATCTTAATTGGTAGGAACCCCGTTACATAGTCTTGTCTTAAAGTGATGTGCAATGATGTGTAGCTACCTGACAGTCACGCTGTTTATCCTGCTTTGTATTCTGAGACAGCGAATTTCTCTGGAGGATTAATGTATATATGTTCCACACTCTAATTACACACGCAAGTTAGAAAATACATGAGATAATGAAAATGTAAAGATAAAAATATTACAAAACAAAACATCCATGACAAACATGCTAGCTGCAGCTGGTACAATGAGGTGGAAGAAAATAATATGCATAATTAACACACTCTGTAAACTATGAATAGCCACACCAACATTAACGATAATAAGAACGTAGTTGTTAAAATATCTGTCTGAAAATGCTGTACTGACTGATTGACATCTGCATGGTGTGTTCAGATTGGATGCTGTGCATGAATTTGGCTGCTGGTGTATTTTTACAGTCAATGGTTTTTCTCCCAAACATCCAATGTACCACATTAGCTGTAGAGTGCAACTGCAGTGTGGCTGTGTTTATGTTACAGCTCAGACTCAGTCTCACCAGGAACCTTTTTTAAAATTCATCTCCATTTCCTTTAACCTATTATTTATTATAAGGTCATAGAGTTTGAGGATTTATAGGAGCTGTACAGTATGCTAAGCCCAAGTTTTGCTGAAACTGAAACATTTTAATTTCCACAGACAGAGTGAATATTGTGGTATATCAAGATATACCTTATTTATCTGTGCCTATAGTTGTAAAAATGATTAAATACACACCAAATCCTCCCTTATTACTATGAACACAGGCACCATAGTGTATATAGACTCAGTCCAAATACACCGTCCTGCTGCCCAAAAATACTCACTGACACCAAATGTGTATTAATGTGCTGCTAGTCCTCAACAAATGCACTGTTTCCTCCTATTTGAGGAACATTTTTTAAAAAGTGCAGCAATCAGCTGTTTTATTAAATTACTGGGCCCTTTCCAGAAAATAACCTATTTATATGTGAAGTGTATTTAAAGATTTATGATCAGATCCAGTGGACTTGCAGCTGAGAGCCACAGACAGGATGGGGAAGTCGGAAAGTTTTGAGAGATGAACTAACACTTAGTTGGTTTTGGTCTTTTCATGGGAACAGAACAGAATAAAATACATTTAAATTCTACTCTTAAAAAAACAGTGGCCAGGGCAGATGTGCTGTTTTCATGTTGATTAACTACTCTGTGCAGACATGAAAGACTTTATGTTTGTTCCCCCCTCATAGATCTCACCCATTCTCATCATTTACCACATTATCAACACTTAATCCTCCCCTTCCTCTGACTCCAGTTTCTCCTCTGTCGGTTCTTTATATTGTCAGCCTGTCTCTTCTTCTTTTGGCCCTCTTAGGCAGACAGTTTGACCTCCATTTCATTTCACCTGCCCACAACTTGCTTAGGTACCTGCCCTGCAGCCCACAGGTCCTCAGCAGCTCCCACTCATGCTGTATACACAGAGGGACGATTGATGTACCTGTGACATTTCATTTTGCAGTTCACCACCACTTGCTGTACAAAATATGCAATGTATGTGGGTGTATTTGTATGAATACCTCTCTTTCTTTCTGGATCACTGACTGGATCCACTTCCCTGCAGTAGATTCTCTTCTTCTTTGAGGCTCAGTGGAAATGCCACTCTACTTTCACTACCTTTCCCATCCTCTGTGTCACTTAAGAGCCATAGCAGTGGTTAAGGATATTACTGTATTTCCAATCTATTAAACATGAGTCAACACTTTATCATAATACTTCACACAGCACTCAGTTATTGAATATTTTGTTGCCATGCCTCACTGCTGGTAGAGAACATCGGTGTGTAGCAAACATTACTTCAGTGCACTGCCAGTTAACGACCAGTGAAAGTATCATTTTTTGCTAAATACTTAAAGCTGCACTAATCATTTTTAACAATATGTTGAGAGGGTTGACAGGCACATCCAGGAGGCCATCAAGGCTGTGCTCCCCGCAGACCACCAGCCCCTCACACTCTGCACTGAGCAGAGTGAATGCATGTCAGGCTGCTGGCCTGTGCTGGGCAGCTGATTAAGGCCCTGACTGACATGTTCAACCGGTCACTGGCCCAAGCAGTTTCAAAACACCTTCAAAACCACCTCTCTCATGCTGATGCCAAAAGACTCTGGTGACTGGTCCTGACTCATCTCAAAACCTGTCTACCATCTAAACCGGGTGCTGTCCAATTAGCCTACCACCTGAACAAATGTAGACTCCATCTCCATGGTGTTACACTCCACCCTCTCCCATCTGTTCAACAGCAACACTTATGTGAGAATGCTGTTCATGGACTTCAGATCAGCATTCATCTAAACTGACCTCCAAACTTGGAGACCTTGGCATGGACACCTCACTCTGCAACTGGACTGGACTATCATGAACCAGCTCCCGGGCTATGACAAATATGGGAATGGATACAGCGGATGATGGTGAATTAAAGATATTTATTGTAGTAGAGTGAACAACTAAAGAAGTAACTGCAAATGTGGAATTTGTCAGTCAGTAACAACAGTGACGTAGATGTAAATGTGTGAGAATTATGAAGTGTAAGGTGTTGTAAAACTAAAGCAAAAAAGTGTGCTGACACTGGCTGGGGATGAGTCCAGGTGAGAGACAGAGCCAGAGAGAGCTATGGGTGCACCAGGCTGGCTGCTGCAAACATGCTCCTCTCAAATTTTTTAAATTACTCATAAACAAAGAATAATAATTCAAATTATACATGACTTTTGTCCTGGATACTTTGCCCATAACTTGCTCTTACCCATCCTCAGCAACCCTGTTAGCAGGGAAGCAAATTAAAAACAAAGGCACAGCAAGAACAGGAAAAGAAGACAGGAAATTATATTATGCTTGGAGGTCACACTGAGACAGATCCAGAGGAGGATGTGACAACACACCAACAGTTTTATCTGTTCCTTAAATATTTCTTATATTCAGGTCAAACATTAAGCCTAAAGAAACACTACCCACCTCATCAGCTTCTGGTTTGGACATGTAGGGGAATGCAAAAAAGGTAAAGCGATTACATTTGATCCTACATATCACAGTGTTATTCAGCCTTAATGGGTGGCAAAGCCTCTTTCTCAATAACAAAGTAATTATGCTGGTAGTTATTTAACTTATTTGAGAAGAGTCTGACTGGCCTCACCATTCTCTGGTCATCACCCTGCAGCATGTCTACATCTGCTCCTTCGTGGCCAGTATCTACTTGGAAGATGAAAGCTCAATCAAAACAAGGAGCAGCTAGAACAGGAGAAGAACATATACTTCTGTATGCTGAGTACATGTACTACTCACTCACTGGCAGGAACAATAAGTGCACCACACGTGTGCTTGTCTGCAAGTCATTGTTAGCCTTGTAACAGTCAGGATTTCCTAAAACACAAGAAGCGTTCTTGGCCCAAAGATCAGAATTTATGGATATTATCTTCAAGGCAGATATTGGTTTCAGTTTCTTTCAGTACTGTGTGAAGATCACCAGGGAGTGAATTTGATTTGATTGTTGAAATTGGATAATATAGGATGCTATAGATTTTTCCAAAGTTAGTTTAATGTATTTATAGTTAGAAGCTGGGCCTGCTTTGAATACTGCATTTATGGAGCTCCGTCGCCCACATTTTTCATATCAACAACAAAGGATGATTTATTAATAGAGAAAGAGCATCAAAGGTCTATTTGAACTGGGGATGTTATGGCTGTTGGAGTTCAAATGCTGACCATGAACCTTGGTGTTCTTCAGAGGATCACTAAGAAGTTTAAATACACTCCCTTAATACTCTGCACTCTACATGTTTCTCTCTGCCACTCACACACACGAACATGTCTCTGTCTGGCAAGACAGCAGGGGTCCACTATAATCCTACAGCCATGTTGTGTGTCTACACAATTGTGTGTGTGTGTGTGTGTGTGTGTGTGTGTGTGTGTGTGTTAAAGAAAGATCCATATGTGTGATTAACACTGCAGCTCTGCAGGAAGATATCTGTTGCCAGCTGGTCACCCACAGAGACTTCTTTCTGGTTTGTTGAACTTTTTGTGTATGTTCTGTCTCATTGTGTGTGCATGTATTGTCTCGGTGAGTGTGTATGTATTGTCTCAATAAGTGTGTGTGTCTGTGTTTGTCTTCTTGTCTCTGTGATAATCAGTATGACTCACTCACTGGGACATCTTGGTATCCATCTCTTTAGTTTCATCTCAGCAGTAAACTGATCCTCATCTCGCTCAGATTAATTTATATGAAATTGCTGTAGAACTGTATTAATTCAAATAGCAGAAGAAGAAAATGTTTCTTTCTGCTGTTCCTTACCTCTGTATCATATGCAGCTTAAATATGGACAGAAAATAAAGGCTTTAATTTTCTTTAGATCTGTCAATTAAATGAAATGTATAAGAAAAAGTACTATTTTATTAATTTGCATAGGCTCATGTACTCAACCATTAGGAAATGGAGTTGATCAGTTGTCATGGAAATGTCCTCCAAACAAAATAACAAGATAGGCTTTTTATCCATGTCACCTAAAGCAATACGTAAATGCATTTTCTGATCTGACTCCCTGTCTGCATTTGTTTGTGCCCTCCAAAATGTTACTAAACACTGTTGAAATAAACAATTGATCTTATCAGGACAACACAGTGGTTAAGGGTTGGTTGGGGATTAGACACAAAAACTGGTTTAGGTGAAGGGAAAATGATTTCTTTCTACAATGTCTATGGATAGCAACAACAGTTCAGTTATGGCTAGGGAAAATTGTGATTGTGTAAATGGCAAATAAACTATGGTCAAGTTTAGGGCAGCAAGTCCTACAAATAAATGAATAAATGATCATTTCTGCATGCCCACTTTGTTTTCTTTGTGGGAGTATTGTATATTATTGTGTGCATGTATGAAAGTGTGTTATGTAAGTGTGTCATGTATTCATACATGACTAGTTGTGAACAGAAGAATGTGCAGGTATGTGAGGAGGAGGAGGACCTGAATTAATAAATGAGTACACGGTAATGATGTTAACTTTTTTTAAATGATTCATAAATAAAAAAGAAAAAATCAGTCTAGTCTCTTGTATTTAGTTTTCTTATCTCTTCTAGGTATTTTTGCCTTAGGCTGTCCACAGACATTAAGTAGGGAGCTTGTCAGTCCTAGTCACTCAGTTCTGACATTGAGCTGCCTCCCTCTTGGGGGGGAACCGGTCCACTTTGACTTTATTATAAAAACAAAGATTAGAACCATATTATCTGTAAAATGAATAAAATGGTGTTTATACCCTGTTAACTCAGTGTAGAAATCATTTCTTGGACAAAAGGAAAAAACAGTTTCCTCTAGAGAAGCATGCTCCTTTAACCCACTACAACAGGTTCACAATGGGTCATGTTGGATCTGGAATCATACATAATGTTCTACACACAGAGGAGCATGTCAGCAACTTCCTGCTGTATCAAAAGCAGTACAAGTGAAGGTTCTATTTTCTCGTTTTAGTCCAGAGGCAGACAGTCAGTAGCTGCCAGTCCTTCAGCTGTGACATTTGATGCCAGAGGACTGGTGGGAGTTGCGTCAGACGGGGCACAGGCAGGGCAAACATTGCCATGGGGGCCTTCAAGGGAAATGAATGAGAGGAATGTCAATGGTGCTAAATACCATTTTGTTTTTATCGATCCATGTAAGTATGTGTGTCTATGGCTGTTTGACAGAAACGTGCAGTAGTCAGAGGTGTACAAGTCAGGTGAGGGATTAGTGTCAAAGACAGACATGCTATCTGTGTCTGATTCTCTGTTCTAACAATAAGGTCAAATTAAGTGTCAGAAGCACTACAGAACACTGTAAGCTTAGTTTTAAATCCCAAAAGCCCATGTGCAGATCCAAATTGACAATGAACCAACATATGTACTATTTTCTTTTGTTTAAGTAACTGTGAATTTTTGAAGTGTTTCTGAAATTTTACATCTTCAGAAAGAACTAATAGGCTTCTCCTGAACCAGAGAAGCAGAGGGTTTGGGAAGTATTATTCAAAGTAAAGTACTGAGAGTTGTTTTCATAGTATTTTCTCATGGACATTAAATGTTGACTAAAACTAGACTGAAACAACAAAACAAAACACTCAGTAATGTCTGGTGTTGTGCTTTTCTATGGCTGTTTCCCTAATTGGAATTAGCTTGCATGAAGTCATCATCTTGCTTTGTCAGAACAATTCCAAAGAATCAATTAGAAACAGTGGTGACAAGCACAGATGAGAAGGCCACTGTTTACAGGTTGTTGTAAGTCATCTTACAGATAATGCATATTAACATAACTGCTCCACATCTTCGGCGTCAACTGTGACAGCAACATAAACGGAGTGGATACAACAGGCACTTGTAATTGATTGAGAAAATAATCCTTCCAAACAGAAATCACTTTACATGAAGACGATATCAGCCTGACTAATCAGGTTGTCTGATCAGGTTGTCACACTAGTTAAATGTGAAACATTGCATGTTTCCCATTACCATCACATATTGTGTGTGGTAGAAACAATCTGCCCATTAGGAATATAATGAGCCAAAGCTGTAGACTCTTTTTCACACATCACAATGTGCCAGATGGCTGAAATAAAGCTATTAATCCTTGGTGTATTAAATATTTAAATGAGAAAGACAATAGCAAATGAATCAGAAGAAACTAAAGAGCTGTACATGGTCAGTGAACGCTGGTCAGTGAACACCTCTAAGCAGGGCAATCAAACTAATAATCAGCTGATGTGGGTGGTACCTATGTTACATTTAGTCTTTTAGTTAGGGTATGCCACAACTCTGCTAGATTTAGGCTATACAAAGTTTGTAAAATCTTTAGTGTTGATTGAGTTCCCAGATTGATTGAGCAACTGAATGAGCTAATATTTATCAGAAACACTTCCTGGATTTACCTGCCAGACAGCAGATTTCTGGAGAGATTATTAAAATCCAATGCTTTCTGGTATCCCACCAATGAGGTAAATATATTTTTCTTATTTTTGAAGCCCACAGTGCCTGTGGTTGAGCATAAATTGTAAGCCATTTATCTCTTAAAGATATAGTTAGTAGGTCTGAGGAGAGAGTGGACTGGAGCAGTGCACTCAGATACGCCTGCTGGTTCTGATTGGTTGTTCAGATTCAGGTGTGGTGGATTCTTCCAAATAGCATGAGGAGCATTAGGTGGAGCCTAATTTCTTTCACAGATGATCTGTTTCATGATCTTTTTTCATGCTATAAATGTGTCCATTCATAAAATTGCAGGGTTTCACCATGAGATGGTGCTTCCTCCACAAAAGACATTCACACATCAACCTATGTGTGAAGGCCAAATGCACATTGCAGTCACTGAGTCATGTTCTTTATTTAGGCCAGTGTGTTTAGACAGACTTACAGGCTGGAACTTCAATTATTTTTACTGTTGTGTAGTTGTCAACTGTTATTATTCAAGTATTGTGAAAAACATGAATGCCAAAATTACCCTCACATTTAGACTTAATGACTTGAATTTAAATTCAATGCACCATTTTAGAAACTCTGGATGAGGTGTTGCAACGTAGGATAATTAATATAGGATCTTTATAGACCGTGACACCCAGGGATTCCTATGGGGAGTACTGCAGGAGTTTGGGGTACCAGGGCCACTCCTATGAGCAAACTGGTCCTCATATACCCAAAGTGTACATATTCAGTAAGTGTTAGCCTCTGCCAGGGTTTCCCCTGGCTCCAGTTCCGTTTGTGATAATTATGGACAGGAGCTCAAGGTGCAGCCAGAAGAAGGAGATTGTCCAGTCTGTGAACCTCAGAAATCTTTGAAGATGATGTGTTTTTGTGGACTATCAGACCAGGACCCCCACCGGTCACTGTGGCAGTTTATGGTGTGAGTTACTGTCCCTAGCAAAGGAGTTCAAGTATCTCAGGGTCCTGCTCATGAGTGAGAGCAAAATGTAGCATGAGGTGGATGGACAAGTGTGACAGTGGCAGTAATGCAGGTGTTGTACCAGATAGCTGTGAAGAGAGAGCAAAGCTTCTGATTTTGCAAGATCACAATCTGCTCTCAACTTCAAATTCATGCTTGAGGTGCTTTTAGACATGAGCAGTTGCCGCCATCACTTTCATTTTTTCCAGTGTAAACACAGCAGCAGGTGTGCCGCTGAGGCTGAAGGCTCCATCAGTGTTGCTTTCATCAATGAGCACAATGCTTTGCCACTGCATTCAAAGGTTATGCTGCATCAATTCTTTTTCAACTTGCTATGGGGATCCCTGTATTACCATGGCAACCACAGAAATTACAATACAGAAGCTAATTTTACCAGAATATAGGTTCCCTGATTTATACATACCGCTCATCTCCAGATAACAGTGAAGATAACAGTCAGTGAGGAACATCAAAGTCTGCTCATCTGTTCTGGGACAATGGAATAATTTACCATGCCACTTATCAAAACTTGCCAATTTAATAGTCATGTTGCTCATCATTTCCTCTGTTTTAAGCAAACACTCGCTCAGTTGCAGTCATAAGATTACAGCAGGTGGATGGAAGCAGCTTGTAATGTACAGACAGAGCCATAACAGCACCCTACTGCTGCCTATTCAAAACAGAGAAAATTGAACTTGCCAGGTGGCAACCACTCCCTGTCACAGTTTTTACTGTGTTTACATGTTCTTATAAAAATAGGTTACAGATTAATAGATATGATTTTTGAAACTAGATTTTTGCTCGAGATTTCTCTTTGGACATGTATGTTAAACTGTTCTGCAGTTGCAACCTCATTCAGATTGAGTTAGGTAGGGCAGTTACAAACAAAAAACCCAGCTCCATGGGCAAACCTTCAATATTGTTAATTTCAGCTGTTACATATAGAGTTCCTCTTAATACAAAGAGTGACTAATCAATAAAATTCCAATTTTCTTTGCTGGGTTGGACTTGAGACTGTTCTGGTAGAATCCTTATGAGAAGAGGGGGAAAGTGGTGAAACAGTGGCAGCTCCTAATATTCAATCCAATTTCAGTGTCAGTTACAAAGTTCAAAACAAGATCAATTTATCCCTGAAAAGTCTGTTGTGGCGTCTGGGGAAGGCAGAGAGCAGGCGAAGAGATGCTTCAGTGTCATCACTGCAGAGTGAGGCTGCATGTGGTATGAGAGCACACTTTAATGCTTTAATTTAGCCTTGAAGTCACAGCCTAACTTTGAGACCTGTAAATTCAGGGCAAAATGAACCAAATGACTTATGTTAACATTTGCTTGCACTCCTACAGGCAGGACATAATTTCTTAGTGTCAGGAAAAAAGACCACAGATAATCACAACATCAAATTTTGTCAAGTGCCACATTTATGAAAGAATAGTTAAATAGAAGTGAACCCCAGTATTTCCCAAAATGTTTCTCCAAGGATCGATTACATTTAGCAACTAGCGCTACTAGTTTAAGATTTGGATAACAATGCAGTCATGATTAAAAGTAGCATATGTTGGCTGTCAGAAGTAGACAACATGCTAAGTACAGTCTCGTGTGTTGAAGTCAGAAGCTTTGAGAGCCCGACCTCCTCCCTAATAGCTAACACCACTGTCCCTCCATTTCTGTGGGAATAAAAACAAGTGAACTTTGATCTTGCCTGGTTGTCACTCATATTGCATCAGAGGACATTTGCATTCAACTTCCCTCTGTAGTCCTGCTGGGCACCTTTTAAATCTCTATAGCTCAGCAGGCAGCACCGGGCTTCGATGGGAGCTCTCATTCATAATAAATAGCAGCTTTTGAGTCTGTATGCATGGATGACCCATAAGATGTTTTGTGGCAGTGTAAGAGCATCACGCTATCTCTGCCTTCTGAGAGACAACTCTCATCATTTAATCACCAGAGCTCATTTGTTAGGAAAATGTAAACATAGTTTTTTGACAGAATAAGGAATACTTTTGTTTTTCTGCTGAGAACAGTCTCAGATGAAATCAAACCTAACCATAAAAAATCAGTCTAACCTTGTGCCCCCTCAGATAGAGTGCACACCACTGAGTTACAGACAGACTGACTGCTTGATCTATTGATCTGCTGATTCAAGTGTATTTCGTCATTATTAGGTTGTGAGTGAATGTGCTTGGTGAAGTGAGGCTTATTGATTATTCCAGATCATTACTGCATCCCTCCAGCAGGATGTGTAATCATCTATTAGAGGCACGCTGATTACTTTAAGGTTTGAGCTTGTTACTGGAAGTTTGTTCTGTTAATGGTGTGTGTGTACCTGTGTGTGTGGATATATGCAAATGTTGTAGATTGATTAAGTGATTTTAGCTTATTACTTAATTTTCCTACTCCTCTTTTCACCTTGAGTGATGTTTAATAATTATTGGTAGATTGTTCAGCTATATTTTGTGTGGGTGCCTGTGCATGTGTGTAAGTCTATTAAAGGCAAGATGATTAACTCATTGATTTTAACTTGCCACTGCGTTCTTCCATTTTAGTTTGTATGTGTTCACTATGCATTTATCGTTGATGTTAATTGACATTTCAGCAAGCCACAGGAAGGGTTTTATGTTTAATTTTACATGTGTCTGAGAAGAGTTGCGATTTAATGTCTCAGAGGGCCAGATGGCTTTTTACTGGAGTGTGTGTTATGTGCTGTCAGCGTGCTATACTGTGGCCAAATTGTTACATGCATTGTCAGTGACTGTGTCTATAATGTGAATTCTTAGATATAAAATATTCATCTACAATTTTCTGTCATGGTCCCAGTGATATTTACTCTTTAAATGTACTGCGGTAGCATGTCACATGTATAAATGCAGAACATAGTTGTGGTATGAAAACACCCTTAATGTTAGGTATGTACCATAACTGTAGACTGTATAGTATGCACTATGATTGTGAGAATAGTTGGATTTTTTTCAACTAACTTGAGAAGGTGCACCTTTATCACCCACTCAATCAGTGACAGATTACCACATGTTGCAGTCCAGCCCAAAATCTTTGTGTCAACCAAAAAATGCAAAGCAAATGCAAAGTATTATTTAACACCAGCTTACAACATACTTATTATACTCATTTTGTTTCCTAAAAAATAATTCAGACACAGAAAATGACTGGGGGTATAATACAATAAATTAACATGTTGTTTTTAATATTTGCCTGAACTACCGTGCAATCAGGCCCTTTCACTCAGCGGATACAGTTCTGTATTCTGGCTTTTATTGCAGCAACTGTGAAAAATTATATTTTAACTCTTCAGTGCGACAGTAATCCACAGCTTGGCCCTGTTCTGGGCCAGATGATATGCAGTACGGCAGCGACACAAGCTGGCTTTAATGAGATTCTGAAATAATACTATACAGCCGCCGGCCAAATGATTCCAACAGCATGTGCATGTGTGTGTGTGTGTGTGTGTGTGTGTGTGTGTGTGTGTGTGCATATGTGTGTGTATGTGTGTGTGTGCTCACTCTCTTGTCTTCATGTAGTCGTTCTGATGCTTTAAAATAGCCGGCATTAACAACAGAAGGGCCTGGCATGACCTTTAAACAGTAGATGGTGAGAGGCCTTCATGCATTTCAAGCAGATTGCTCGGGACTTAATTGCTTGATACGCAGCAGGGTTGTTTAAAGATGTCTACAATTATAAATTCTTATTTCATGGCTACAAAAATGTTTCCTTCAGTGAAGAGCAAAGTAGAATTTGGCTCGGCTTTTTCTGAAACCAAATGATTATTTCCCTCTTCCACTGGTGACTGTGAAAATGTTATCTTACTTATTTATTTATTTAAAGCTATTTCTTTTAATTAACAATAGGTCAAATGATAATATTACATTGGAAAACCCAAATGAATTATCACTAATTTAATAAATTAGCATATAGTTTCTTTTAGCACATTGTTTTAAATTCCAGCAGCAGGCAGCTAATTTGAGTAAAAAAGCTCTGATTAAGTCACTATACACTAAACACAAAACAGCAGACAAAGTTAGAGACTAGCTTAAAAAGACACTGTCAGATTTTTTAATTGGTTTACACTGATTACTTATCATTTCACGTACACATTCCTTCTTAAAGCACAGGCTTTCATTCAAAAAATATTAAACATATTTTCACATACATTTGGGCATACTTGTCTTTTAAAGGCTCTGCACACCCACACACTGGCTGATTAGCCCTCTGCTCACTTTACGGTGGGGTGGGGCCATTTTGGAACTCTGCCTCGGTCAATCTACTCCATGTGATTAACAGAATGACAGAGGTATAATTTGACAAACCCCAGCAGGTGCAGGAGCATCTGGGAAATGGCTATCAAACACAGTCGGTTCACACCCACATAGTCCTGAGAGGAGGTATAATCATGAAGAAGAAATAACACCTGGCTAAGTATGGAGGAACTTTAACACTGTTCTCCAGAACAAAAACACACCCCACCAATCCAACCTATTACTCATCCTCCTGTATTCACTTTCTACCTTGTATATGCAGAACAGAGACAAAGAGCCTGGAAAAGAGTGCTATCAGAGGTATTTCAAGATTCAGCCAGCCTCTTAGAGCCCCTCGGTCTCCACCTCATGTCCACAAGCAGCTGTTCTTTAACTCACCATATTTTCTGTTCTGTGTGTAAATGTATACACAAGAGAGTGCTAAATTTACATAAGAAAAAGTTTTAGTTTAGTTTTCTAAAAAAAGTATTTTCTTGAAAATTGTCACATCTCATAGATGTGAATGTTACTGCTGTATGACTCTACACCTGTCAGTGATTACTCAAAATGATGATGATGCATAAGTGTCTGAAATCTCAATTTACTGCTCATTATTGATTTAACTACTGAGTACCTATTATGTTGGGAGTGGTGAATGAGTGAGCATGGAAATGACAAAGGAAGGGAAATGCACACTGTCTGAGGGGGAGAGCCAGTGATGGACAAAGAGAAAAAGGAATAGAGATGTCTGATCTGATACTTTCTGGATGGACTGGCCACGTGCACCCAGTTGCACTCATCCTTGCCTACAAGCAGGACCTGGAAGGAAACATGAACACAAGCAGTAACCCAGTGTAAATCACAAACCTATAGGTCACAGCAGAGCCAGGGGGCATTACTTTTCTGACTCATGCAACATAGTACTCAACATCTTGTCACAACGTGGCCTTGCCCTAGCATATTTCCTCTTTTGTGTTTGCAGTTCTCCCTCCCTCTGTCTGTATGTCTGTTCTCTGTGTTGTTGTGGTCGTAGAGATTCATTCCTCACTCTGCTAGCTCACGGATCCCTGATTACCTGCAGCCAATTGGCTTGTCAGCCCTGCACAACCCCGCAGTACACCCTGGTTTACTCATCCTTTACATGGTTGACTCAGCTACCGTGGCAGTTGCATGTTCTCAGACCACATAAAGGTCATTCTGTTGTTTCTGTGTCTTCTGAGCTGTCTTCCATTAGCTCCCTCTCTCCTGCATTCAGCATCTCCATTCTCAAACCCAGCAAACCCCTTCAATTAACCACCATCTTCAAATCCAACTTCTCTGTGTTTGTTCTGCGCTCAGGTCCAGATCACTGATCTTAACACTTCTACCCAGCACATCTGACGTTTTCCTGCTTGTTTGTTTCATCTTCATTGAAGGTGCTGATGAAAGACTGGTTAACTAACCACTTCTGGGCTCCTTCTAGTGGACAGTTGAGCCATGCAATGGGGTGAAGGAGCCATGGTGCAAACAGTGAGACACAACCACATCCAGTGTACATGAGCGCTCATAATGTTGGCGGCCTGTATTCTGATTTGGCACATAATTCATAACTTTATCTTTAACAGCCATTTTAATCATTTAGAGAGTTTTCTAAGCTGTGTTGCTTAGTCTTGTTGAACTGTATTCTTGATAGTTTTCCCCCTTGGTACAGTTCATTTGGGCATATCTGGACAGCAGCAATTGTCCTTGGGTGTGGACCAAAACAATTGCACCCAGATCCTGCAGGAAGTGGTCTCCCTCTGGTTTAAACGAATTCTGGAGCAGCTCATTTGAATGGAGTTCTGATCTCAACTTGCAACAAAGTATGTTGCTCTCTTGATATGTGGGCAGATAGGACATCTCCAAATCAAGGCCTTCTTCCTGTGTTTACTTTCTTGCTCCTGCCCCAGTCACATCCGCCCAAACTACAGTGAACACAGAGTGAATATTCTCACATTGCTTTTAGTGACGCATTTTGCTTTGCTTGTATCTCATCCTGTATGGAAAGACACTCAACCCTTTTCATACAAAAACAGTCTTACCACAAGTTTACCAACTCATCCACTTATTTAGATGAGAGCAAACAAACTAGCCTAGTTTTTACTATTGGATACTAATCCTCATAACATTTACCAGGAACTGAACTGATGAATCTGCAATTGCATGGCTTGTTAGTAGTAATGGTAAGTTACTCTGTGGTGTGAGTGCATGAGCCATGTACATGACACGCATGCAGAAATAACATCATGTGCACATATAGCCCCATTTGTCTCATGATATGGAGGTGTATGGCGTTATAAAAAAAAATTAAATTAAGTGAATGTAATCTTACAGAGAGGAGCTGAAGAGATGTTTAACTCTGTGGTTATGACTTTGTCAAGGTTTGTGACTGTGTCAAGTATTTTGAATTAATCTTTTTTTTTAACAAATGTGACTAGGTCTGATCTACTGCTAAAAAGGGTGTATTAAATCTCTGTTATGGTGAGATATAAGCATGCACTAAATTCAGGGTATGTTGTCCCTAAACAAAAGCCATAAACTTACATGTATACCATATCTTTATATTTGAATGATTATGGTGTTGATATATGGTGAGTGTGATGAGTCGTAACAGAACCTTGAATGATTTTCATACTGTGCATAGGGCCTACCTTTATTAGTGAATACTATTAATGGAAGGACCAAACAACAGAGAGGCTAACCCTGCAGGGGGTGTTGAGTCAACTAGGCAGGATCAGCCTTGGAGGTTTTTGTCTGTGTCATTTATATGACATGTGTTGTCACAACCCTTTCAGAAAGAAGATTTCAAGAAGATTTCAAGAATGTATTGTCATTACACAAACAATTTACATCAGCAATCATTAGTAATGAAATTCTTAAATCCCAGGCTCCCCAAACAATGCTAAAAAAAAAAAATATTAACAAGAATAGAGACACTCAACAAGAAAAAAAAGATTAAGAAAGAAAAATATAAAATTAAATTTAAAATAAATAATAAATGAGAGTAATAAAATAAATAAAGACCTTAAAATATAAGTTATACAAATAAAATATAAACTATAAATATAAACTAAGTATTACTAAGTACTAAAATATATACAATAGAAAAATATATACAATAGAAGTGATGGTGTTATTAAAGAAGTGGTGGTGTTGTGGAACACAGTTTAAAAGTCTTATGGCCTGTGGGATGAAGCTGTCCCTGAGCCTTGGTGGTTCGGGCTCGAATGCTGCGGAACCGTCGGCCAGACGGCAGCAGGCAGAACAGTTTGTAGCTGGGTGACTGGGCTCCTTAATGATTTTGGTGTCCTTCCTCCTACACTGCTGGGAGGTCCTCCATGGATGGCGGCAGCTCCGTCCTGGTGATGTGCTGAGCAGCTTTCACCACCCTCTGTAGAGCCTTACGGTTGAGGGCAGGTGCAGCTCCTGTACCAGGCGGTGATGCAGCCAGTCAGGATCCTCTCTATGGTGCACCTGTAGAAGCTGCAGAGGATCCTTAAGTCTATGTTGAGCCTCCGCAGCCTGCAGTGGAGACAACCTTATGATGTATTGTGATGTGATTTTTTAGTTGTAAAAATGTTTGTGTTGTATGGGAGGCAAGGTTGGATCCAAATACAGACAGGATGGAGGCAGAGGAGATGAAGAAGACTTTACTTGAGCATACGGGTGATTAAACATGCATGTACAGAACAGGCAGGTAGGCAGGCAGACACAGCTGGGTAGGTACGCAGGGGCAGAATCACAGGGAAGAAACAGCACAGGTACACGGAGAAGAAGACAGACAAACTGACAAGGGAAACAAAGGAAAGGGACCGATATATATAGGTGATAGGGAAGTGGAGACAGGTGAGGACACTAACAGGGGACAGGTGAAAGGAGTCAGGGCAGAGCAGAACAATCAAAGAAGTGGGAAACACATGAGGGCAGGAAGTAAAGTGATCAGACATGTGAGGAGAGGTAAGAATACAAAATAAAACAGGAAGAGCGCAAAACAACTGGGAAAAGACAAATACAATGAGAGGGAAAAGAAAAAAACAACAAACACGGGACACAAGGAAAGAGAGAGAAGCAGGAACACAAGGAACACAAAGCAGGACAACAGATGTATGTGCGTTACAGGTCGTAAGGCATGTTTGAAGGGTTTTGGTGGGTGTATTTGATCTTTTTTACAAAGGTTTGGCTAGGTTTAACAGTAAAAGGGTGTGGATTTAAAACATGATACAGTAAGACAGAAGAATGCACAAAATTCAAACAAACACTGTTGTGTGACACTTCATGTAAAACTATAAGTTAAAGATTTTGATTCAACTGACAACTGCTTTGGGTTTGTCAAATGCACAGTACTGTTAGAGGTCTGTATCCCCCAGTTTTGCATTGCAAGACGTGTGCAGAGAGCTTGAACCAGATCACTGACTGTCAGCTCAGTGATCCTAAAGAGTGTGTGTGACAGACTGTGTTTTAAGGACTGATTCATCACCATGTGGACTGATTGACCCTGAAAAATTCACAAAGTTGATGTTTAGTGATGACTATGATGTGGAACAGTTTTGCTTCTTCTCAGATGATGTCATGGTGCAGTGGTGTCATAAAAACGCACAAACTTATAGGGCTAAAGATATAAAAGTTTATGTTGGTGCAGTGGCAACAGCACACACTGGAATGTATGAGCTTCTGGGCTTTGAAGTTGTGGGACAGGGTTTTGTACTGTGACACAAACAGTATGTTTTTGTCCAGTGACGTGACTGGACTCCTCCTCTTGGGCCATATCTAGGTAATTTAACAGATGAGATTAAGTGATAGAGGACTGTGTGGAACAGAACACGAGGACTTTATCACAGAATATCTGTTTGACACTGGTAAACAGGTTTGTGAATAATCAGCCTATGAATAAACCACTGACAACAAAAAACAGATACCATTCAGCATGAAAAAAGAGGCTTTAGCTGAAAAAAAAACACAGTACAGAAAAGTCTGCAGGTTGTACTGGGGTGGCAGTACTGATGTTTTATAGGTCTAAAATTAAGCTTGAAAACAGCTTTACCATATGTGGATGGTATGTGCTGACCTGGTCAGAATTAAGACTAATTTCAATATTGGAAAAAGCTGATTTGGACAGTGGTACGTAATGTGGCTTGTCAAATAAAAGAATGGGGTATAGCTCATCCGTACCCGTTATATTAATGTAATGCAAGAGTGGGACGGAACTGTCACCAACAATATGATAATCAACAATGTCTGTATAAACATGCTATAATATCTGTCGTCTGGATGTGCATGGGGTAGTTCAACTGATCAGGAGTCAAAACAGCATCATGATTTTACTGCAGTGATAGGCCTCTAATTCCTCCTCTTTGGATGACCAATGCACTCAATTCATACAGTACATACAATTTTTAGTATGCTGTCATAGAAACCCAAAGGCAGATGTAGAACTTCCCTCTTTTGTGCTTTAAAAGAGTTTGTAAAGGGATGCCAACTGTATATTGTATCTCAACTAACCCCACCTTGTGTGGCTCCTTTAGGCTGATGGACTTTGCAAACTTTGTGGGTTTTTTCATCCAACCTTACATGTATCCTGTATGAAAAACAAATGAGTTCTATATTTACAATCATGCTGCCTTTGGCTTGGATGATTAATGTGACAACCACAACAGTCATCAGAAATATACCCCATCGGTTTGTCTTGTCATTTTGTGAAGGGATGGATGAAGCATTAGAATACATAAACAAACATTACAAATTTGAAATTTTATCACTGTAATCACAGTGAGTTTGATCACTGATGGGTGAGGATCTTTACCATCATCTGTTGAACACCAGGCGCACTTGACGGCATAATAGAACAGCCAATAAAACATTCCACCCTCTGATACAGCTTCAGTGCAACGTTGTCTTATATTTGAAGCCACTGTGGTCCACGTCTTAAAAAGTCCACTTCAAAAGTGTTTAGCCACACCATTGAATGAAAACAATATCAAAGAGTTGAAGACAGTTATACCTGGTGGTGCAGACGGTGCAGAGAGTCTGATGGTCTGGTGTAGCAGCAGCCATGGTCAATAGGTCTGTGGTGGTAGCAAACGATGCAGAGTATGTTTTGCAGAGAACCACAGGTAAAGTGATTTAACCAAATTTTATATACCCTTAAAAAAACACACCCCCTTTTATAACACCATACACCTCCATGTCACGACACATTGGGCCACATATGGACATCTGTGTGATGTGCGTATCACACACACACACACACACACATGCTGCAGAGTAAGTCAGTTAACGCTTGTTTCTTAAAGTGGTTTTGTTGGATCAGTTTTGGAGGAGTCTTTGTGACAATCTGAAACAAAGTTGGGGTGAAGACCTCGAGTGACGTGTTTGTCCAGCAACAAGTTAAAAAGGTTCATGTTGATGTCTCAGTAAATAAAGACTTGAACTGTCAGTCATCTAGTTATCCCGCTTACTTAAAATTAGGTGAGACCTTGTTTAAGGCTGACCCAATACTCCAAGCTAATCGCTGTTGGGTCTTGACTGTAATGACCTTAGTGTGGGTGTTAGTCAGCTAACTGTCTTTACGCTCACTGGCAAAGGTCAAGAAAAGGTTACTCCTCTCTTGTTTGTTTGTCCTTTTTTTCACAAGTCTTAATGTTTGTCTTAAAGAATCAGAATCCTAGTCTATTCCCTCACCTTTTCACGTAACTGAAAACCCACATTAATAAATCCCATCATTTCACTTACAAGTCTGTTGTGCTGTTGCAATCTGCTCAACTTATCTGGGAAATAAATAATTTTTTCCTGTTTCCCCCAGCAAAAGTTCCTCCTTCTCAAAACACACTCGAGGAAATTGTTTTTCGGTTGACATGTGCCTTTGAGAGGAAGACTGACTGATTTTTGCCTTTGAGGATCAAACTTCAAGAGACTGAAGATGTAAGCGCAGGAAGGTTTGAGATAGGAGAGGCTCTGGCACATCCTCTGATAAAAAATTTAAGCATTGACGTTCAGAGAAAGGCCTAGAGAAACATTCTTCTCCAATTCATCTGTTAAAAAGAATCAACTCTTACCTTCCACAGTAATGTCTATCTCTACTGTCTTCACCATTCAACAGGGTTTTACGTGGCTTCTTGCTCACAGACTGCCTGAGGTTTCTGCTTTGGTAGAAGTCAGCAGAGGCACATTTTACTGGCAGTAGTCAGGGAGGTAATTTACCGAGAGACAACTTGATCCTTTCTAGTTGGATTCACATGGACCCAGCGGTGGAAGTAATGAATTACATTTACTCTCCTTACTCCTTACTTGTTGTTCTTTTGGATTTGTACTTTGAAGTTTTTGAAAAGTATTTAAAACAGTAATTTTATTTGTACTTTAGTATTTTTATCTTAAGTAAAGTACATTTCAACTCACATCTGTACTGGAGCAACTTTGGGTTAAGTGCCTTGCTCAACAACACTTCAACATGTGGACTGGAGGAGATGGACCTAACCTTGTGATGAACACTAAGAGACCCAAATCAAAGTCACCCAAGATGTGCCATGACGAACAAGTGTATTCTGGTCTGGATTATACACTAATTACTAAAATTCTCATGGTGGACTCTCAGACAGTGATTTCTACAGTTGTTACTTTGCTTATGAACTTTTACCTTTATTTAGATGTGTGAGTGTGTTCCTGCTGTTTTTGACAATCTGTCACATTCTGACTTCAGAACCTCTTTCAGTTCAAAATTTGAAAACTTTGAGGAGTGCAGCGGGACAGAAAGGCTGACGATGTTCAGAGTAATTTTACTTGTACTTGAATAGATAGATAGATTTTAAATCCATGATCTCTACAGCATCTGGCAACTAACTGATCAACAACTGATCATACTTACGGTTACTAAAAAAGTGAAGGCTAGAGCATGTTTGTGACAGGCAACATGAACTCTAGTCTCTTTTAAAACAAGTGACACTATACCTCACTACCTCACACATAGTTACTGAAGGTTGGCATTGGTGCAGCAAGGTGCAGGATTGAACATAATAAATAGTGATACTAGGCTGAAATGGCAGTGCAAGCAGGATCGTGAACTTGGGTATAGTTATCCTTTATTCCACTGAGGACAAGATACCACCAGAAATCCCAAAATGGGTCTAGAGGACAGTTCACCACCACACCTCAGGCTGGGGTGGAGGGCTCATAGTGGTTTTCAGGAACTGCTATTTAACTTGGATGGTGAACACTGGGGATATCTCCTCTTTTGAACTGCAGATGACCCTAACTGGTCAAAGCTGGTTGCTCAGATATTTTTATTGTATTTTAATTTACCACCATCCAGCTTTTAATATTTCTTTTATGGCTAAATTCTGCAAATTCACTTTCACACCTATTATGGTTGGTGATGTTCCTTGCGGTTTCATTACTGACTCTCTTAATGTTTCTTAGTATTTCAATTTTATTCAGCAGGTGTCTGACTCCACACACATCAGGGCTCATACCTTGGATGTTGTTTTTACACTTGGTTGAAGCATTGATTGTATTTGCTCTGAGGAGCTGCATACTACTGACCATGAATGTGTTTTGTTCAGCTTGTCTTTTCATTTGGATTCTCTGCTCAAAAAAACGTGTACAATGCTCTGGCATCCTGAATTACTTCTAAGCTGAGAAGTTTTCTGCTTTAAACCCTAACATAGTGTTGTCTTCTCCTACTGACAAGGCTACTCCGGTGCACTCCTTTAACACACATTGCTCCACCGTTTTGGATAAAGTGGCTCCAAACAAAATGAGACTCATTTCCTCCATCTGTTCATCCCCGTGGTTAAATGAGTCTATTTGTTGTTTCTCATGGAAATGTGGGAGGGTAGAGTTACTGTGTGAATTCACTAAGCTCACAGCCTTTATCTTAACCTTATAACTGAGTACAACAACATGGTTAAGAATGCGTGAGCTTCATACTTTGCCAAACAAATTTCTTCCAGTACACAACACAACCCTTATCAATTTGCATATATAATTTTTAATTTGTATAATTTTTGCTAGATTTTTTGGTTATTTTGTATACTCTAAACATCAGGTTTTTCAGGAAAAAATGATCACACCGATGATGTAGAGATCTCAGAAACTCGTGTATCGAATATGATAAACTTGGCGTTAAAGGGTTAAACCCTGCTCAACATTATTTTAAGCATGCAGTTCATCCTAAAAAAACTAACCTAGATCCTCCTTTCCAGAAAACTGTAGACCTATTCCAAGGCTGCCTTTTATCTGAAAATATTAGAGGAAGTTGTTTCCAAACAGCTCAGTGATGTCTTGACTGAACACATTTGAGCATTTCAAGGAAAAAAGTTCTGCTCAGAGTCTCCGGTGACATAATGATGTTTTCTGATGTGGGTGAATGCTCTGTTTTGGTGGTGCTGGATCTCAGTGCAGCTTTTGACAATGTAGATCACAGCATCCTGACTGAAAGGCTTAGGCCATGAGTGGGTGTCTCATATCTCTGTTATGCTGATGATACCTAGCTATATGTCTCTTTTAAACTTGATGAGACTGACAAACTGAAACAACTGTTTAATTGCCACTAAAGACTGGATGGCTAACAACCTTTACAGTGGAACCCTAATAAGAGATTGCCTGAGATAGCAGAGCCTCCAAGTTTGTACAGTGTAATTGGGCCTGACTCTTTGGCTGTACAGTGCAATCTTAGAAATCTCTGTTATATTTGATCAGTCTGTGTACTTAGGTCAACACATTAAATCACTCACCAGTAAATAGCCAAACACAGGTCTGTTGTATCACAATATGAGCTAGAAATGATCATTCACACTTTTATATCCTCCTAGCTAGACATGAACAATTCCCTTTTCACCTGCCTCAGAAAGTCATCTCTGGAGCACCTAAAAATAGTCCAGAGTGGACTTCCCTTCCTATAGACATATGCTGTCTCTGCTAATGTTTTTGAATTTGTTCATAATTTTTGTGTGTTTTTTTAAGGTTTGGTGTCTGGTTTGTTTTACTGTTTGTTTCTATTGACTGTTTTTATGGTTTTATTTAATCAGCTGTACTATTGTGATTCACTTTGTGTCCTTGCTCTGTGAAAGGTAAAACTTTTCTTACTTACATAATACTGAAACACTATTAAAGTAAGGAATATCCCCCTCAAAAGTAACATTATCCAGAGAGCTGGAGCACCAATTTAAGTTTCAGAGACATTTGAAGTGAACTTCTCAGTTTTTTAAGTAGCTCATTTCAGAACATAAAAGTAGTCAGCTGTTCTTCTAGCATGTTTTTTCCACAACCTTAGCCAGCTTAAAAACTGGCCCATATTTATTTAATGGGTTATGGGCCTAATGATGACTTCTTAACTGGATTAACGATTGAATATAAAATGCATTTAAAATGAAAGGCCAATTCCAGTCGATAATGAGCTATGAGTGACTGATGGAACAAAGGGAATAGAATATTGTATTGTATAATCAAGTTGGAAGGATGACAAGTGGACTGGAAGAGGAGTGTGTTATATGATCATGTACACAACATGTCAGGTAAACAAGGATCATTCACTCCTGCCTATCCTAAAATCATCATTCACCTTTATAACTTGCACCATCAGATAACTTAATTACTTCCATTAAAATACTAACGGATGTAATCAACTTACAAATTTATTCTCTCAAATGATATCTCCCTCATTAAAGCCCTTAAAGCTACTTACACCCTTGAGGGTAAGTCTGCCAATATTGAGTATTATTTTTAGTATCAACAAATCCCAAAATATCAAGTGCCGTCTGTGTCCAAAGCCTCATATATCTATTCATCTGTGCCATAGTGCCCAGAAACTATTAAAAACACATCAATGAGCCAAACTGCTGTACTGGGTGAAATGTCCCTTCATTAATAAGAAAATGGCTCACCTTCATTTGTTAAGTCATGAGCTGCCAGCTCAGTTTTCAGTGCCACAGCATCTATTCCCCCAGGTTATCTTACATAAGAAATTATTCTAATGAATTCCATACATCTTAAATTTGGAAAAAAAGAGAGCTATAATAGTAGACTGTGCAAATAGCCTGAGGAATCAAAATTTGTATTATGAGAGAAAAGTTGGGTTAGTACATTCCTAAACACAGCCACTACTCATGCAAGCCAGACTGCACACACTCAACCTGAATAACATTTGTTCAAAAACACAGGAGCTGTTTTAGGAAGTTACACACATGTCATTTAATTTTTTTAATGAAAGTTTGTGTTTGTGAGCGCTTTTAAAGATTTATGTCTTCAGCAGGAACCAATGGACTTGGAACTAAGAGACACAGATGGGTAAGAAGTCAAAAAGTATTGAAAGCTGAGCTAATAGGGTTGGTTTGGATCTTTTTATTTACCTTTTTGATGACATGAAGAAAAAAGAAGACGAAAAGAAGGACTAGATGACAGGATCCAAGCGATCCATAATTTTGAGTGTTTGGACATGAAGGGGCCGCTGACACAGGAAATTAATTTTAGGTGATGTCCTAGCACACCTACTATTTATTTATGAGAACAACTCGAATAATTTCAGGGCACAAACAATATTTTAGGCAAGGAAGTATATGAAGTAGTTTGAGGACATCATAAAAGAAAGAAGAATGCTTTACCTGCTTGACAACAATTATTCATTAAAAGGTTTCCCTGCCATTCAGCAGTGATTTACAGAATGTTTGCCCCATTTACAAAATCAAAAGTCAAACCTTGAGTCTTAAATCACCACAGAACAGTGACTTATCAGAGGCAACAGTTGGGCTGTGGAGGTTAAATAAAGCCTGAGAAAGACACAGTAACTCTCAGGAGAAACGCACTGATTTAACGGGGAGACGGATTGGGAAGCAGGCCGGTCTGTGGCTCCTGAAGGGCATCAGATGACAGACCTTGTACAAAGGCCTTCGAGCAGACACAAACATGCACACACACACACACACAGATTATGTGTGTCAGCATTTGTATGAATGTACTACAGTGTTTGTGAGCATGTGTTTTCAGAGCCAAATGCGTGCTTGTGCCAGTACTGAAAGACAGATCCACAGGCCTCCAGCAGCTTGGCATTGACTCCCTGCAGTATTTTGTTTATTGTGCTGTTCCAGTGAACCATTCTTGTGTTTTCTTTTAATTCTGGTTGTCTCTGTTTTCATGTCAAGCTGTGATGCTGTCTTCAACTTACTGGTTTGAGTTTACCACCCGTTCAATGAGGGAATGCAACAGATTTACTTAAGTACTGTACTAGTACTTAAGTAGTAGGATTTTCCTAAAATATATAGTCTTAAAATATTTCCTGTCAGTCTTCTCTCATGACTCACAGAGGTGTGAGCTGGTGTCTGTATCTGCAGAGACTCTGCCCTCTGACTGGATTTTCTTTCTGAGCATCAACCTTTGGGCAGTGGTGTTTAGCCCCCAGTCAGTGTGTGGAAATGCAGTGACCAGTTGCCAGATTGTAAGCACATGGGACCATCAGGAGTGTGTGTGCTTTGAGCAGGGAAGGAGAAGCTAACTTTGAATTCTGGGTTTGCTAACAGCAACTGTCAAATCTTACTTGTTATGTCTTGTTTGAGGTAAATAGAAATACAATTAAGGCATTACTAGTTTTGCTGAAGCAAGACTACCCCTACCCCTACTGATCTTTCAGTTTGAACAAAAGACACTGAGGTGTACAATATGGAGCTGTAGTAATGTAGGAAAATCTGTGGATAGATTTAGCTGGAGACAGAAGTGATGTGTTAGTGAAACAAGTGTACCAGACTAGAGTCACAGTTTGTGTGTCCTTTTAACCAGCATTTGTTAAAGGTGGAACATTTGACATTCAGAATTAGTTGTCACATTAGAGCAGTAAATATTCAGCTTGAGTGGAAATGTGAATGTAATGGCTTTGCAGAATGTGTGTGGAGGAGTGGGCTAAGTGGACCAGCATTGGGACCAACACTGACTGACAGCTGCTGAGAGTCAGGAGCTTTGGAGGTGAGAGCTGAGAGCAGGGTAAGAGCTTCTGGAGGAATGAAAACCCAGAGTCACACCGGATCCTGCATTCATCTGGAGCTATTTACTGCTGGGAGGAGAGTTTACTTTTTAAACTTTTGGGATTAAAAAGTGGATTTGTCCTGTCAAGTAAGGTTGAAAATCCCTCTCTGCCATCACTATGATGAAGGCCTTACAACAGGCCCACCTAGGAGCAGTAAGGTACTGTTCATCTAAAGATAACAGGAATAAGGGGTGCTTTCCACCGAGGCAATGTAACACAATGCATATACAAGCAAGAGCAGTATGTAACCACATATGATGATTAAAGTAACTATGACCGAGAGTTAAGTAAAATGTGAAATAATTAATGAAGTGATTTTTGAGATTTTATAATCTTTTAATGAATCAATATGAATGATTTGATGAAATGATCGTGTATAAGAGGTGTAAAAACTGTTGATTTGTGTGTTGTAATCATCTTGTGACTGTCTTGTGACAATGAAGTCATCCTTAGCCAAAACGGGAAAAAGAAGAAGTAAGCTTGACCAGCGACTGTAACCAATGATAAGGTCAGATATGAAAACATAACCAAAAAAGGGGTTAAAGTGGGCATCAACTGGGTATCAGACCATATCACGTAAGAATAAATTATAAAAAAGGTATAAAAAGGAGAGTAAAAGGGAAGTTCAGGGTTAGTCTTCGAGGGGATTCTTCGGCAGCGGAGACCTGATGTCAGATCGACCACATCTAGGCATTAAAACTCCAGCTGAAAAATTCACCACAAGAGAGAGAGTTTTTGAGCAGTTATTCAACATCAAGAAATTTCCAGATTGACTTCAACTGAAAATAGAGGATCGACCGAACGAAGATTATCCATTGCCACCCAGTTGAAGAACTTCAAATCAAACTCTGGACATTCTCTCCGCTCATGCAGCAAGATTGTGAACACTGTATTATTTTGGACTTTGTACAAGGTCAAGATTTTTACCAGATTTCACAACTCGGCTGAAAAGAAGAACCTGCTATGGCCAAGTGGCTCTTCTCTTTTTCTCTATTTTTGGGACATTTTCCACAACAGCAACAGCCTCTGATTCAGGTCATATTATTGAACTTTTAATCATTAAATTTTTAAAAATTAACTATTAACTTTAATTAATTTTAATTATTCAACTATTATTTTAATCGTAATTTTTATGCTGTATGCTTGCCCTTGCCTATTTCTGCAATAAAACTAAGCACTGCAATTAAAGTATAGAATCTGGACATTGGATTTTTGATTTTTGGAAAAGTGTTTTGGGTAATAGGGTGTGTCATCATCACAGAGGTTCTATTTTTGGATTACTCTAGCCAACAAAATCAACCGACCCTTGGGACCTGCTGTCCAGGTCTCTAAATTTATTCCTAGTAACCACACCAAGTGCCAGGATCACTTAGAGGAGAGCTGCCGTGAACGGGCGTGGCCGATCGGGTACTGGGCTCATTGGCTATTCAGCCTAGTGCCAGGTTGGAGGTAGCAGGGTAGACGCTCGGGATGTAGGCAGTGAGAAACTAGGCGAGTCTCCTCCTCAGTCACCTCTCAACTGGTCTGTAGCAGTGAGCCATGATAGTGCTGATCTCTGCTGTGGGTGTTCAGATGTAATCAGTGTCTCCTCGTCCATACTGACTGCTGACAGTTGTGGTCATTTCAGAATCCAAAAATGTACTCTTCTTTGGACTGACACAAAAAATATTTACTTTATTGGTACTGTATCTTCTACATGTTAAACATGTTAAGCCTACCCTTAAACATGACTAACACAGTGGGATGTGGCATGGACAAACACAACTCAGAGCTAGAAATTCTCAGAGGTTTTAAGACGGGCTGTTAACAATGCAGAATCATAATTAGACAAACAGTGTTCACTACTGGATGGAACTGTATTACTGACACACAGGGTAGGTGCAATCTACTTGTGCACTCTGGAAGGCATGGGCATGATGTGGTTTTAATAGATTGACATGACACAGCTGGTTATTTTCTGGAATGGGAATGAGAATTTTGCTCCCAAAAACGTTTAGAGTACAGAGCAGAAAATTTGGCGTGGAATGGTAACAATATGATGCTCAGCTGGTCATAGGTTTATCATTTTGGGTTCTGCAGAAGCCAGTATTTCCTTTGCTAGCTCTTTCTTTCTACTCATTTTACAGACCAACTAATGTCCTGCGCACACTATAAGCAAAAATTATTTGACTATATCTCTCTAGCCCGAGCCCTCCACATTGGACCTGACCTGCACCTAAGAAACATGTATTAAATGCTGAACTATGAACTGCGTTTTCACATACCATTGTGCCATGTAAGCTTGTCACCAAGCTCAGTGACCTCGGGCTGATCCCTGCCCCATGCAGCTCATGCAGCTGGATCCTGAACTTCCTGACGGACAAACCCCAGGCTGTGCACATCAGCAGCACTGCATCCTGCACCCCGACCTTCAACACTGGCAGCCCTCGGAGCTGCTTGCACAGCCCTCTCCTATGCCCCCTGTTCATGTACAACTGCTTGGCCACTCAACTTGGTTCCAGGACAACAAAATCCATCTCAATCTTGTCAGCAAAACGAACGGCTGGATTTTGGACAACAGAAAGCAACAGGGAGGACATACCCCCATCACCAATTGGACTTTGGCGGAGACAGTTAATAACTTCAGGTTCCTAAGGGTTCATATAATTGAGGACCTGACCTGGAAACTCTACACCAACACCATCAAAGTCAGCCAGACAGTGGCTCTTCTTCCTCTGCAGAGTGCAGAGGCTCATCATGGACTCCAGGATACTCTGCAGCCTCTATAGATAGACCATTAATTGTATCCTGGCAGCATCACTGTCTGGTATAGCAGTTGCTTCATCCTCAACCATAAGGCTCTACAGAGGGTGGTGAAAGGCTGCTCAGCACATCACCAGGATGGAGCTGAGCTGAGGACCTCTACACCCAGTGGTATAGGCAAGAAGGCCAACAGGATCATTAAAGACACCAATGATCCCAGCTACAAACTCTTCTGCCTGCTACCATCCAGCAGACTGTACTGCAGCATTCAGTCCTCAGATGAGGAGACATGATGATCAACAGCCACAGAAAAACTCCTGACAAATAAGAGACAACCCAGCCAAGGACAGTCCCTGTTATACCTGTAAGCAGAATAGAATGGTCTACAGTGTTTATCAGTGAGGTGTAAAGGTGTTGGTGGGTGTATTTTGAACTCTGGGCAGATGACCTGGGAATTAGCAGTGACTTTCCTGGACTTTTATCAAGACATTTAATGTAACAGACTCCTTTTTCAGCTCACCTGTGTGCGAAGCTGCATATTGGTTTCTGCTAGCAATGTGAATAAACTACGGCCAAAGAAACAAAGACTAATTTTTAAGATTATAACTTCAGGTCACCTCAGTTTAGTAGTTTATACCTTTTAACAGGACAGGTCCTAACAAGACTGCAATAAAATTATACATAGAATTGGCATTCAGTTGACTTTTGGGACCCCTGTGAAGTTTTCCACTTTGTTTATCCGAGGTTGGATAAAGCTAACATAAGCATAACTTGTTTGCATTGTGTTTATGGCTGCTTCCTTTTATTATTATGCTGCATCTTTTATGAAAACAGATATTATACAATGTCTGAATTAAGTACATTTTGCTTTAGTGTCACACTAGTATTTGTGTTATCAACAGGCAGCTAAATGGCTGGGGAACGGAGGTGTGGATGTGATGGAGCAGACAGAGCTGGAGGCTGACCTTGGACCCAATATTAAACAGTTCCAGCCTCCTGTTCAAAGCAATCAGCTCCACAGTTAATCTAAAGTAATACACTAAAATAAATACTGCCTTAAAGCTGCTGTGGGGTAGATTTTCATCTGTTCTTTCCATTTTCTATAGTCTTCTGTATGAGGGAACACACCACCACATTACAGATACTATTAATGTTTCCCGTGCTTTCAGTTTTTACACACTGGACTGACTTGTTGCAGTATTTTTTTTCCAATTTGTCAGCACATTGGCTCTAAGCTTTTCTTTTTCCCCTCTCCTCACTGCTTCCCTGCCTAGAGAATTATGATAGAGGAATGTTAATAGGGTCAGATGACCTACTCGTTCCATATAGCACTTACAGTTACTGACAGCTCTGTGTGTATGGAAACTGAAAAACGGAGAAACCTGTCAATCTGATATTTATTCTGCAACTTCTCTGTGAGTCACCTGTAGAGAAATATCAAAAAGCTTCATTGGTATGACATAACTGAATGTTGCTACTACCTCTACTATTACTACTCCTATTGTCATAAAAGAATTGGATAGGAAGATGCAATTGTTCCTTGTCATGCAGGTGTGTAGGCAGCCTATCAGCATGCTCACATACTGGTTAGTTTGGGTCTTCCCTTGGGTCATCTCTGCATATTCTTCCTTGTGATGAATATTACTGTTAAAATAAGATGATTTAAAAATGACTTTTTAATGGACTTTAGTATTATATTTTGTAAGAGACATTTATTAGCCTAACTTGGAATAGAAACGTTGTCTCTGTCCAAAGTTCAACTAGACAAGGTCAAAACCTAGAATACAGCTGAACATGCTATATTATGTAAGAGCACATATGTGTATTGTTATGTTCATTGTGTGTGTATCATGTTTTAAATGATGTAATCTAAAAATTTCTTCTCAGTGGGGATCGTCTACCATTTTTTCTGGATTGACTGAATATCAAAACACCAAGAGGAGGTTTTTTTTTAAAAGATATCTCCAAATATAATAAAGTCAACTCATCCAAATGGTAAATTTGTTTTACTTTGGAAAGTCTAAAATGGAGCTGATAGGACAGAAAAAGAAAATCAGAGGAGAGATGTGCTTTATGGTGAATACGGATTGATGTGATAGTATAATATAATAATGCTTTCCTGTTCCTGCTCATCTGATCTGGAGTAACTGTAAATAGCAGATGCATGTAAATGCAGACTGAACTTTCCACTGAGGGGATTTACATTGGTAATTATCACAGCTACTAAAGAAACGGTCAGATGTTCACTCACAGACTACCAATCCTGATGCTGCACTCATTTTTGCTGGAGACTTCAGTCAGGTTAATCTTAAATTATGTCTAACAATAACAATGAAAATAATGACAATATTAAAAGAAAAATAATGAATTAATTATAATACCCCCATCATAGTCACTAAAACAAGCATCAATTGAAAAACAATAACAACAACAAAGCAAAATTATCATTAATATCAAAAACCATAACAAAAATATATTTGACCACAAATGAGAAGAATATAACAATAATGGTTTGTGGGAGCTGTTTTTAGGGAAAGACAGTGACAGAGATAGAGACAGAGAAGAAAAAACTGAATAAATATAATGGCAGTGAAGGACAGAGAGAGAGCAAAGAGGTCACACTGAATGTGTGACTGTCTCTGGTGTGTGATGCCTGTATGGGTAAATATATAAATTTCCCTCTGGAGATCAATAAAGTTGTCTATCTATCTATAAAATTTAAATCAATTAAATGGCAAGCCTGACATGCATCTCCTTATATAATCTTTGTTCCATGTCTACCCAGGAGCTGTTGGATTTATCAGGATACCTACATGCTTCAAGAAGTCCACCATTGTTTCTGTACCAAAGAAACCAAGACCACCGGTCGGTGGAGATGGTGGACAGCTTCAAATACCTCGGTGTACACATTTCTGAGGGCCTGACCTGAACTCTGCATGCTGACTCTGTGGTGAGAAAGGCTGAGAGACTGTTTCACCTCAGGTCTTTTAGAAAATTCTGGGTAGCCCCTCAGATACTGAGGAATTTCTACTCCTCCACCGCCTTGCGCATCCTGATGGGAAACATCACTGCCTGGTAAGGGAACAGCAAGGACAGGACCACAAGGCCATGCAAAGAATGGGTCATTTAGAGTCTCAGCCGGTTTCCTAAAATCTATAGAGCCAGACTAGCAGTCTTGTCATCTGGCTTCTACTCCACTACATGTCAAAGATAAATATTGTGTTTTTTACTTCATTAAATGTATTTGACACTATCAGTAGTCATTTTGCAGATTAAGTAACATGTTTGATACCTAAAAGTCATTACAAGTCTTTACC
Organism: Scortum barcoo; assembly: GCA_023238725.1. Classification (NCBI taxonomy): domain Eukaryota; kingdom Metazoa; phylum Chordata; class Actinopteri; order Centrarchiformes; family Terapontidae; genus Scortum; species Scortum barcoo. The sequence continues at coordinate 19,780,550 of CM041540.1, forward strand.
TAAAATTACCTCCAACTTGATCAGCTGCAATGTTAAAATGCTGGATATTTAAATCAGCTGGCAAGAAAAAACGATGAAATTAAGCTAGCCATGTGAACTCATGGATTCCAACATGGGAAAGGCCAACTCAGCAGTAACAGTATAAATACTGAGACAACTGTGGAATGCAAATACATGGGATTGAACCTGTGTCGTTTATTTCCATCCTTGCAACCTTCTTTTTGGCTCTTGTAAATCCCATCTGTACTGAGTTTACACCTACGTTTCACAGGCTGCAAAACTGACAGTCACAAATAGCATGAGTTAGACTATATAATCATATGATAATGTTAACATAATGTTAACATGCCTATTTATTCTCTATTCTCTAAAATGCATATGCATTGAGGAGAGAGGCACACCTTGCAGAAACGTACACAAATGACTTGCAAACTGCAACTCCAGCTAGGTGATCCAGCTTGATAGTTAGAGCACGTGTTTGGCAGAATGTGTCACATAATAAAAGCTGCAGTAAATCTGGTCCACGATGTCTAGCTGTACATGTCTAATCAGAAACATTACAGTACATCTCCATGCACATGCACACATATTGAGACCACTGTGTGCTGTGATACACACACTTCCTGTCACAACTAATAATTACACAACACAACATTGTGCAATACAGATTGGGTTTGTGGGCGAGATGATCATCTGGCTACTGTCATACTCATTGGAGCCGACCAGAGGCATCAACATGCCGCTAATAGAGGCCTGTTATCAACCTGCTGAGGAACCAGCTGTCTGTCTAGCTGTCCTTCTGTCTGTCTCCTTACAGTGCTGTGAAACCTGATTAATAGGACAAGTCAATTATCTCTGGCAGAACATAAAATCATGTCCACATGCAGAGTTGCATTCAAAATGAAGGGTTGTTTCTGCTGAAGCTCCAGAGTGAACTCACAGTTGTACTGGTTGCTTCTCCGCTCTGGAGATCAGAGCTGCAGGTGTCTAATTCAATTCTATCCACAGGTGAAGTCATGGCTACTCTTAAATGTAATGTGTCTTCCTCAGTCTTACTGAATTTTCTAATGACAGGGGACGTCAGTATACCAGTATATGTAAAGAGCTCCGAAAAGAACCTTACAATTGTCATGTCTCAGCTGACAGACATTCAATCCTTCACAGACACAACATGGAAATCACTTCAACCCTCAAAGATACGAGCAATTTTTTATATTTTTTATTTTTATGATAAGAAAAGAAAAAGCAGTAATACAAAGTCAGATCTCTTCTAAATAAAAACATCAAAATGAAAGCATATTAGTGAAATTTAAAGCTGAAGCTGAAGGAGAAGAGAATGGACACGAAAATTAGAACGAGTACAACTTCCAGGTCCCTCCTCCTCACTCTCCACTGCAATCTAGCTTGCCTCCAAAGCAGTAATTATCTTTTAGCTTGCTTTTCTTGATTGGTCTTCTCCTATTCACTTATCTTTGTTGCGTCAACTGTTTCTTTTACAACGATCTATAAACAGCTCTGTGGGATTATTCATCGTCTCCTCTGTCCTCCTCCCTCTGCTGCTGCTACTAACAGACGGTCAGAGAGGAGGGGCTGGTCGGTCTCTGCCTCAAAGTCTACAAGGGCTCAACTAATTTAAATATATACATGGCTAATTAGGCACAACTGATACATACTATTACAGCTTGTTTTCAGCTTGGTCATAATAATTTGCAATAAGCACAGTGCTTGAATGTGCCACATTTCTGAAAGTTTAGATTCTGCTTGTGCAACAGGTGTTTAATAATTACTCCTACCACCTCTCTTACTGATTTTGTCTAACTTGCTCCAGTGTGGCAAATCTACCCTGCTGTGCATTGGGGGAGAGAAAATGTAAGTAGGACAGGGGAAGGGATGAGGGTTAATTTTGGTCCTGGCAGTGACCAGTGTAACCAATGTGATGACTCTAGTTTTACATTTCTCACTGAGACCTAATAAATTTTGCTTAACTTCCCTGTTCACAAGATCTCTGGGCCAAGAAACAGGCCCTGTGGGACTCCAGGAGGATTCTTCAGGAGTGCCGATCGATGACAAAACTGGCGACAAACCCCATGTGAGCTTGTTATGTGTTGTCTTGCCTACATTAAGTTGTTTTAATGTCACATATTTTGTATCCTTTAAGGTGCTACATTTATGCTCATTTGCTGCTGTCGTTACTAAGTTGTATTTTTCAAGGTTCTGTTATGTCTTGTTTCCTCGTCTCTCGTCCTTGGTAGAGAGAACAGATGACTGGTGCAGGAATTGAAACAGGTTGAAGATCAACAGTTTTACTTCAGACCTGTTATAGCAAAGTTCATCTGCCTTAAAATGTTTCCACGCCCAGAAACAGTTGAAATTGTCAATTATTTAGTAACTATTAGTAACTATAGTAAATATTTAGTAACTATATGTAGGTTACGTGCAGCTGAAAGGCACATCTTCAGTGTCAACAATCTGCTGAATCTCTCAACTCCTTTTATGATTGGTGCAGGTAACAGGTACATGTACCAGAGGTTGTAAAGCTAAGGTATAAAAAACAAAAAACAATCTGGCAGAGAATAAGTGGAAAAGGAAAGTTAAATACTGCAGGGTTTATGAGAAAACTGGAAACAGGTGAGCAGGTGAATGAGACAGTCAGAGTGCATCTGGTGGATGGGGAACAAATAAAGACAGACAGAAAGTGAAAACAACTTTACAGACATTGTGACAAAACACCTCCACCTTCAAGGAGTTAAGTATTTTGAATTGATCAGTAAAGTCTTATTTTAGTATTTCCGATTGCTGTTTCAGAATGTCATTGGTCCCCATTTGAGTTATGAAGTCTTTTTTTGCAGCCATAATAAGCTGGATTATTTCGGTCATGTTAAATATCATGTTATAGAGTAGTCAATGTGCATGACAGGCATATGTGTCAGGTGTGTGTTACATAGTGGTTCATTTGGGTAATTTCAGTGTTTTAATGTATTTCAACCCCCCAGTTTTAAATCCGATCTTAATCATTGACTTTGGTTCTGATCATGAGTGATTCTGTTATCAGGGATGTCAGGTCCAGCACACTGTAACACACCACTTTCCAGTTGCCAAGGCAAATGACCTCTGCAGCTTTGCACATTCGTTAGTATGTTGTATCACAACAGTAACAGAGATAAGAGATGACCTGGAGAAGTATTTCAATCAACATCCAAACATATTATTAACACTAAAAGTCAGTAGTAGTCTGTAGTAAGTAGTCTACTTACAGTCTGTAGTCAGACTGTAAGTAGTCTGACTATCAACAAAGCATCCACAGAAGGTCTGATAAGCACTAAGTCTGACTTTGGTAGTTTTTAGTTTGGGAAAACACCAAAGCTAGTTAGGCTCAAGAAGGCGAGAGCTTTTTTTGGATCAAGTACCAGAACAGACCTAGTGCGAGCACAAGTGAGAAATTATTTCATTCATTCATTGAACAGGTGTTCAATGAATGAACTCCAGCAGACACAGGGCTTCTAGCTCTCTGTCATCCTTTTGTGGTGGATCATGTGATGACTACATCTTGTAATCTGACATGTTCCATGTGTTCCACTATTTTTGTTGAACTGTGTGAGGGTCTGCAGCTGAATGTAGGCATGAGGCAACCAGGCCTGCTGTGGTTTATAAAGGAGTGTAGAGAGCCACACTGATCAGCAGAAGATGAGAAATTCCACTCTCCCATCATAATGTGCATATCATAGGACTAATATTATATCATACTCTGCTGGGGCCAAGCTTGCCATGTGATGCATCTTCTTCTGCTTTGACAAAAAAAAGCTTTAATGTGGAGAGAAGGACAGAAAAACAGAAGCAGAATTGAAGCCTCCGCCAACCATTCTGAGGTTGAATTGTCTGCGCTCACACATCGCCTACTGATATTTTTAATGAGGGCATTGAGGGAATTTGGCTCGTCAGTTCATTATACCTTTTTTATAGAATGTTTTCTTTGTTATGGAAACTTCCTCCCGCTCCACTGGGATTAGCTTTTTAAGCTAATGAGCCCAAAACAAGCAACTTTGAAAGAACAGACAAAAATGCAGCTTGCCTGCAGCGGCCTCTCGCCTCAGTCGCCAAGACAAGAAGACAGCGTTATTAGCTGTCTTACACACACATACACGCTCTCTTGATGCTACTGAGGAAATGTGTGGCATTAGCCTCTTTGTGTCTCTCTCTCTCACACACACAGACACACAAACAAAATCTTGCATCAATCTTTTCCTATTCATTCAGCTTTCAAAGTGGCAGACAATAGCAGCAGACCTGCTTCATTCAGCATGTTCAGAGAGGTCAGGAGGAGTTTCTCTATTCATGTGAGTGATGTAACACACTGCTCGGTTCTATCTCTCTCTCTCACACACGCACACACACATAACTGCAAACCTTTGATGCATTGCTGAGGGTTTAATGCTGTCTGGGATCATTATTTTTTTTAATCAGAGATATGATATCACAGGAGAACACACCCGGTGTCTGCACTCATGAACTGATGTCTTAATCACGGGTGACCGAGCAGAGGTGTGTGTGTGGATTACTGGTGTTCCTTGTCCTCTTGGTACTTGTCCTTCTCCATCTGAACTTGCCTGATCTGTTTATATCCTTCACCGTTCCCTCTGCCTCTACCACAGCACGTCAGTTTCTGCATCTATATTGCATGGTCTGGTAAAACGCACTGGAAAACGCTGTGTGCCACGGCAGCTTCTCAATAGTAGATGAGTTCTGCGTGGGAAGCTTTCTCTTGTGACACCCAGGCTGCCACTTAACAACCTGTTTAAGGGATCATAGTGCTAGTTCGGCATGTTTTAACCAGTTGAGCATGTTCTGTTAAGAGTTCTGTTGCCCTATGGTGGAAACTCATTTCAGTCAATTGTAACTGTGATCTCTTCCTCTCAGACACTGCCCAAAGCACAAAGCAATCATCGCAGGTGAGGAGCTTTTTCTCAGTAAGGAGAGGAGGAGCTCTGTCTTCAGTAAAACATTCAGGTAAAACCCAGCATTTCTGCTGACACCGCACTGGAAGAAATATAGTCGCTTATCCTCTCTGGATCCCCACTGAATAGATGCCCTAAGAAAAAAGCACATATGAATTATGCACATGAAAACATTTGAAAGCATGTGTGGTTTTTGGATGTTTCACATGTGAAATGTTTGATATATATTGATATATGAAAATCATCAGGAAACTTAATTCTAGAGAGTACAATATAGGTCTGCTCTATATGTAAAGTGTCATTATATTCATTTAAGAAACACATTCAGTTTAAATATATGTCATGAGAGAATCAGTCAGACTATATATGAGGGATATTTAATTATACCATTTAATAGTATGTTTTAATATAAGACACAATTAAGAATATACAATATTAAAGATATCATTTAAACTAGCATACAATTATATGCAATATAAACACCCAGTCAGTAACCCCCCCCCCCCAAAAAAAAATACAGCAGGGTTTTTCTCCTAAACATATCAGATTTCCATAAATCTTTAGGGTTTGGCTCCAAAATGAACTAAAACATTAGAGAGATGTAGATGTGGCACGAAATAATGGAGAGAAAGAAGAGAGTGTTGTGTGTGAAGCAGAGTGGACCCAAATACAAGACAGCACAGAGACAGAAATGATGATAATTTGGATTTAATTGGAGCTTACAGGCAGACACAGGAAACAGGAAGGCACACATGAATGGAGTCCAAAGAAACATTGACGAACTGACCTCAGAGTCTTAGAACTGTGCTGGTGTATGAATGAGTGTATCTGATGAGGGAATGAGGTACAGGTAGGGCAGGGGGCTCAGGTGAAGTGAATGAGGTGATTGATTGATGGGAGTGGCTGCAGGAAGGATCTGAGAGGTCTGGGGACATCTGGTGGCGGAATGAAGAATGGCAATAGTCGGGTATGAGGGAACCAGAAACATGGCTGTAAAGGAGGGTCAGGAAAATGGATCATGACTGAGAGAGAGTGTGAAATTGTGTGTGTGTGTGTGTGTGTGTGTGTGTGTGTGTGTGTGTGTGAGCAAATGAAAGGAAGCCCTTTTAATATTCCAATGAGCTGTTAACGTATACACTGAACTCTAGTCAATAAATATTTAATGATGGCAGTAGTGAAATATTCTGTTTCTACACAACTAATTACTAACAAGTACTAATATTTTAAAATCACAATTCATAATTAATCTGGAAAGTAAACAACACTTTGAGGTTTACAATGACTGATTAATGATTGGAGACATGTACTTTGAATGTATATATGATGCCAGAGTGCATTAAAAGCATCAAAATAGAGCTTGTTCATCAAAAAACATCCTGATGGAGGATCCTCAAGACCCCCCTTAAGAGAGTCGGGCTAAGCCCCCAGTGTCCTCAAATCCTAGAAATGCCCCTGTTACCATCCACAACATATGAATATGGATGGAAGAAATAGTGGGGAAAGAGAGACAGTGGACAAATGATGGACAAGAACAAAAGTCAAGCATTTTTTTCCAGTCAGATGGACTTACAGCTGTTTCCTTGGCTGAAGTCCACAAACTACATGTACCACACATGTTATGACCCAGGACTGGATTGAGCTACCAAGACCACTGCAGCACACTAAGCTGGGATGTGGATATCTGTGTCTCTCAATCTTCTCTCCATCACACTATGCACTCCATTTGTGTGTGACCTCCTTCAAAGATATTCTGCTGTTCAGAAGCAAACTTGAGCTGAGGAGAAGGTTTTGGTTCTGGTAGCCATGACAAGGTGTTATTCTGATATCAGTAAATATCACGGCATGGCAAACACATGAAAAATCACATGTGAAATAATGAAACTGAAGTTTGCTTTAATACATTTACTTTTATGCATTATAAATAACAATATTCAAAACATATGTAACCTAAAAATAACTCGATACAAAACTGCAGTTTTGTAGTTAAGGCCCAATTTAGCATCCGACGTGAAACTCCTTGTGCATGTTAAGTCAGTGAGCAACTTGACAGGTCAAACTTAAACTTAGCTTTACAGACAAACCCACCAAGATTGTTTGTGAAGGATAAATCTCCACTGTAACACCACTGTACAACTGTGTGTTTTTTGGGTTTCTACAGCTCCAACAGAGTCTCTCTCTTCAGATAATCACATCATTGTCTGTTTCAGGAGTTACATTCTCCATTTAATCTTTCATCTGCATCATATCAATAATTGAGGTTCATTAATGTCATACTTTTGAACCAGGACCTTCAGTTTTTGGAGGTTGTCATAAATAAAGTGGGTCAAATTTAGTTCATTTCAATTTGCCAGATACATATTTAATCAATATTTCAGTAAATCTTAGTATTGGATTGGACTCGTATCAGTGGATTATTGTTTAGAAATATGTCTAGTAATGCACTGTAATACAAGGTAGCAGGGAAAGTGTATATAAAATGAAATATTTTAACTTATTGGAATGACAAGACAAGGACCAGTGCAGGAGCTGGGCTAGAAGTACAATCAAAATTGGTGCCAGAATTAAGGCCATAGGTGGTGCCAGGAGCTGGGCCACAAAGGGAGCAGTGCTTTAACAGAGAGAATCACAATGGCTGCTTTAATCATCTCTGCAATTCCTGGAGGGAGAACACAGGGGAGAAAAGAAATTTGCAGTTTGGTATGTGCACCTTTGTGCACATATTCTAGATGCCAAATGAATGAACCCATTCCATTAAGATACTACAGACACTAACTCATCACTTCTTGTATGTCTTTCACAATGGTTGCATTTTAATGTAAAAGCAGGTTGACCTTTACTGTAAAGGTCTCAGCAAGTATCACTGTCAATAATACAATGATTCTTGCTGCTTTCCAGCACCTTATAGCTGTTCCGAAACTAAACATTTTTTTCTGCACTTTTTGAAAGCAGTTGTTTAGAGACATTAGCCCTCATTTACAAAATGAATGTACATGTTCATTTCCATGCAGAGCTCTTACCGTGAGTGAACGCTATGACCAAATGTCACATCAAGTCTCAACACCTGTATGCAAGTTGTAGATTGAGTGTGGACGTGCAGCAGAGAAAATCTCACTGCTTAATAGGTTTAATAGGTTTTAGAAGATTTCTATCCTTAAGATCTGAAAGTTTTTGTGACCAAAGGAATGTTTAATAGAGAGTGATGATTCACACTTCACTTTCATCACCCAAGGCATCTCCTTCTAGAATTATGCCACCATTATGCAACTAGTGTCACTCACTGAATGGCAATCCAGACTACTGTGTTGTATTGAAAACGTTCACAGCTACTTGAAATCAAAACAAAACAACTTGCTGTATTCAGAGCAGTGACAACTTCCTGAGTTGTTTATGGCAGGTAGAGTGAATTGGCCAAAAGTACTTTACTTTGTGAGATACAGTCACATTGAGTGGTGTGTGTCCTAACTAGTGTCACTCACTGCATGGCAATGCAGACTACTGTGTTGTATTGAAAAGCGTTCACAGCTACTTGAAATCAAAACAAAACAACTTGCTGTATTCAGAGCAGTGACAGCTTCCTGAGTTATTTATGGCAGGAGAGTGGTGAGTTTCTCTCTTTAACCAAGGTTCCAAAACCTTGGTTAAAGAGAGAAACTCACCACTCGAATGCCGTACCTGTGCTGAGAGGGCAGGTCCATGTTGGAGTTTTTAACCACCAGGACCTTTCAGCGTGAACTCTGGAATAGGTCTGGTATGTCACAGCCAGCAATCAGCAGCACCAGCAGTGCTGGTGCCTATCAAGTCCATTTCTCAATATGTCCAATTTCCATACAATGGTGCTTAGCAAACCATGATTAAGAGTGATGTTTTTGACATTGCTGGGTTTCCTAACGTGATTAGTGCGCTTGATTGTGGGAGAAGATGCACGACTCATTCCTTTTACAAAATAGCAGCATAGGGACATGGCTACAGGAGGGTGCACTGCAGGGCCGGAGTCATTTCCTCTGTGAGTATCTACTGTGTTAAATTAATATTCTAGTATCCCAATTACTACAATTTTGGTATAATTCATCTACTGGGTGACAAATCCCCTCACAGAGTACCTAGTAACCCCACAGGCAAACCCTGAAACAGAGCAGGAGTGCAGGTTTAACAGCTCACACATGTGCACACAGACCACGGTAGCTGCTTCTTCTGCTTTCAGGCTGCTTTAGGGCAGATGGCTCTGTCTTGGATTAGCAGGGGGGGGGGGACACTACTGTACACATGCCAGAGAAACTGTCTGACATCATTTTATCTTGTTGGTTGGTTCTGCACAATAAAATGCAGGATAACAGGGTGTCATTTGATGTTCTAATGCAGCCAGATAAATGTACGCCCAGAGAGCAGCTAGCACATCTCTCTTTCATAGAGATGTGCTAGATTCTAAAATGTAAAGTGTTATGTTTGGGGAGTAGACTATTCAATGCAGGATCAACTATGCACAGCTTCGAGTCAATTATAAATATGTGATGTATTTCAGATTTTCGTTTAGCTCTCCTTGAAAGTGTTGTTAATGGCAAGAACTGACCAGCGTTTTTTGGTTTGTTTTAACCGGACCTGTGACCAGGGTCGTGGTGGTGGGGTGAGCTGAACACTGACACACTTGATCTGAAACATCATTAAAATGAAGGAATAAGTGTCGCAGGTGGCTCAGTGGTAGAGCACGCACACACATGTCCGAGGCCTCGATGTTTCGGTACAGTGGACCCCGCTTTGACTCCTGACTGGGGTCCCTTTGCTGCGTGTCTTCCCCCCTCTCTCTCCCGTCTTTCCTGTCTCTCTCTCACTATCCTGTCTTTTATAAAAAACAATAAAGGGTGTAACCCCCAAAAAAATACTTAAAAAAAAAATGAAGGAATAAATCGGAAGTGGGGCTTTGGAAGAATCCAGTCGAATGGCGTGGCATGGTTACTTTGATTAATCTGATTAAATTTATCTTGCAATTTTATTAATAAGTAATATGTTGATTATCAATATTCCTCTCCTGCACTGTTGACTTATAATGTCTCTGAGATCAGCTTTTCTTTGCTGGGCTGTTTTTATTGCAAAGCACTTCATTATATTATTATCATCTGGTTGATTCAACACAGTCCACTATTTTCCTCATATTAGATCATATATGTAGAAATTTATAGTTGTTTCTGTGTTCTATTAGAACCTGGACAGCTGAATCCAATGATAAATCAAAGGCATTGAAGAGTTTATGGAATTTGGTTTGGAAACAGCAAGCTGAGGCGACTGGTCTTGGCAGGTTAATTGAGTGTGAGCGGAGGAACACAATCTCATTTAGAGATACGCTACGGTAGGGAGAGCATTAGTCTACAGATCAATATCAACAGCTATAGATGTAATTAGATGGTGGACTGTGTCGGACGTCCCAAGATGGAGTTGATTTTGTGTGCATATGCGTGTGTGAGCCTGCGTGCAACAGTGCATAATGAGTGAATGGGAGCAATGGTGGGAGACATACTGAGATCCCTCTTATGTCTTTGTCCTGCCAACTATCGAATAAAAATGAAGCATTTCTCATTACACCATTCTGTAGTGTTATATAAAATTTCATCCCAACCAAACAACCAATGTAAACTCTACAGTATCTACACCTGATCAGAAACCAGTCCCAATTTATTTATTTCTTTGTTAAAATAAAAATAGTAGAAACAGTAGAATAAGTAGAATAACAATAGAATAAGAATAGATCACTATTATTAGTCACTGTACAACACAGGGTGCCACAACAAAATGCAAGTTATAGTCCCTACTTTTTTATGTTGAAATATGAAGGATGAGCAGAGGCGACTACAGTGTAGTGGTACAGAAACAGAGACTGTGAGTACCATAACTGTGTGTGGGACTCTATATCCTGAGAGCCGAGCTATATCAATAATATCCTGAGGGGCTCCTCTCAGTTGCCTTCACAGGGAGCATGTTGAGTCTGGCAGAGCAAAACTATCCACTTCACACATTAACTTTGAAATTTGCAGTGCTTGATACATTTCATAACAACTTGTATGGTGTCAAGACTGTTGCCACAGCCATCTTCGAAAAGTTTTTCATACACTTTGGGCTGCCGTCTTGCTTCCACCAAGGTCAGGAGTGGGACTTTTAGAGCACAGTTATAAAAGAGCTCCTGACCATGCTTTGCATCGCCAAGTGACTCTATTTTCTAATGTTCACAAGAGAGGTGCGACTAACAGTGTTTTGGCATTTGTCCAGATAAAGAGCCTAAAGCACATAGTAGTAAGTACGTAGCCAACATGAGTAGGCATCACTGGAAAACACCTACAACAGAACATGTGGGACTTGCCGTCCTTAATAGTGTTAGTATAGTCACCCAATCTTCATGTAAAAGTAGAAAGTCAGGAGTCCCCCATGACACAGATATTAGTCCACTGTTTCTGACTTAGAGGAGCAACTCAGAATAACTAGGCTTATACAGTATAAAAAGCATCATACTCAGTTCAAAAACATATTCTGCAGCTTTAAATAGAGTAGTAAATAAATAGTTAGTGTGTATGTTGTGTAAGGAGTGTGCATATGTTGTTTAGTTTTATTATATGTGATTGTGTTTATTAAAACTGCTAAGAAAATGACTCAGAACTTTAAATTGAACCTTACAGTATCCATCATATCAGACAGCAGTTTGTCTAGTGTTGTTATCGTCAACTTTTCCTTTTTCCCAAGCAGGAGGGGACCCAAGCCAAAGAGACCCAACAAGAAGTGGTATGGATTGTTTTGAATATTCATTGTCTTAATAAATAAATTAGAATGCTGTGATCAATTGTTATCTGACTTAAAGGTTAGAGCTGTTTAGTACTAATTACCAATGTTAAATGACATTAACTGTTTGAAAGGGAGATTATTTTGGAGTCAATAATCAGTGAGGCCACAACTCAATTCTCAGCTCAGGCAGTTTATTCACACACATTGTCAGACTTAGGGCATAACAGAGTCACACCCTAAATCTGAATGAGACTAAGAAAAACCACCTTTTATACTCTTCACCTACAAGTCTGTGTGATAGTGTTAGAATGTATATTCACACCATACTGCATATGGTCTGGACACAAGCTATAAAAATATGGAGAAACATAGCCAAGGTGATAAGAGATGTTCTTCTGCTGGTGTTTCTGCATCTAACCTTGGGTACCTGACACAGAAGAAATCAAACACATATTAAATGTGGTTAATTTGTGTCATCATGCAAAAAACACCTATCACTGCGAACAGCATGTTAATGTTAATGTCATTTTAATGTTGGCCTGTTACTGCTAACGTTTTGCACAAAGCACCACCGTGCCTGTAAGTACAGCCCCAAGGAGCTATGTGTCCACTCCCTATTTACTATATAATGCACTAAATTTATTGTCTGTCATTTTATAAGTCCTTATTCTCACTGTGTAAATGTATTTGCTATGTAGTGCCCTCATGCTAAAATGACCATTGTGTGACCCTTCAGCTGTCAGTGATGATGCAAAACAAAAGATAAGTGTCAGATTCTGTCAGAAGTACCAAATCTCAATGTACTGCTCACAATGAAGTGAACATCTGAGTGTCTGTTATATGAAGGGAGTGGTGAATGGGTCAAAAAGGGAGTCATTTCAGACACAGCCTTTCAGAAGTTTTACCATCTCTAGATGTTGAAAAGTCTCTCTTCGGACTGGAGTCCAAACTTAAAAGTCTGTCTGGTCTGAACTGCTCTAATTGCCACTTAATCTGTTAAAGACATCAGCAAGTGAACGACAGAGATTGTAGACTGTAGCTTTTTTAAGATTCCTAACAGTCATTAATGATCCTTTTATACATCAGATGTGACTGAATTGCCATGACACACTGGCCATTAAAATCACATGAACCTCTCCCTGCCTCTCTCCCAGTCTACGACTAATGATATACTACAACTGGAATATGCCTTTTATCATTTACTTTAAAATGTGCAAGGGTCTCATAGACATACACACATGCACACATCGAGATCCTCAGCTGCAGCCGGATGTTGAGAACACATTGCCTCATAATCTGCCTCTACAGTTGAAATTACACACCACTTTCAAAATCCTCCCAATGAGCTCTTTTATATGAGAAAGTGAGTGTGACTTCCGGCGCAGAGGCAGGCTGTTATTACTCCGCCACATTCCACACATGCTTCTGCTTCCCCTCTCAAGAACGTGTAGTCTCAGCGTTCATTCAACCTGTTTTCCCAGATCTCTTATTGTCTGTCGCCAAGTCAGTAAATCTCACGACGTCAGTGGAGAAGAGTGCGCTGATTGGCAGCTCTCTTTCTTCATCTGATGAAGCCTCTTGACTTTCTCTCCTCTTTTTCGTTGTCACTTCCTCTCGCTCAGCCTTCCTCTTTTCTTTTGTAAAGTTGAGTCTGTTCCCTCAGTCCCCCCTGTCCTTTGTTTTATCGCTGTGTCAGTTTTCTTTAAATGACCACCGGCCCCTGTTTTCCTCCTTTCGTTGTCGGAGGTCAGGCTCTAGTGTAACTCAGAATTTATCTCAGGACTGCTGTTGTATGGAGAGAAAGAACCATTTTCTTCTCTTGCTGCTCAAACATTTAAAATAACAGTTCTGTGCTATTTTGAATTTTTGAACAAAAAGGAAGGGGAAATGGCTGAACCTCTGGCAACTATGCCTTCAGATATAAATATGCAATCCTGTCAAAGTGAAACATATATTCAGATTATATATAGCAGCTTTATTAAATCAAAGGTTCAAGGTTCAAGGGTTCATTTATTCATAATTCTACTCAACAGAAAAGTGGTTTGGAGCTTTGAAAAAATGTTGATGATAGCCCAGAGACTAATAACTAATTAAATGGCAAGGTTGGTTTGAATGTAGGGACCTTTTAATGGGAACTTGGAGACAGTGGAACACAATATATGAATGATTAATAGGGGTCAAAAGCTAATTTTTGATGTTAATGACAAGAGGCGGAACAATGGTTTGTAAAAGTTAAAGGTTGATCCAAGTTAATTTTATGTCTATAATTATAATCCTAATTCAATCAGTGCCTGCTATGCCAAAAACAACCTGCCTCTCATTAATTAAGGCAGGCTGTGAAGCTAAAGGACACTACATAAACTTGACCACCACTAGATCCACTTTACAATCATTACAAACTGCTAGTATGTTTCATTTTACCTTTGACCAGAGAATAAATTTGCACTCAAGTCTGTTTTATGCAGCCTTCAACGAGCATGCTGTGATAAGAATTTGCTTTAGCTGTTACAAACCAAAAGAACTGAGAACCAGTGGCTTAGAACACAAGTCCAAAGCAGTATAATTATTGCTGCATAATCGAGAAATGTTGGCTTGGTGGTAAATCTTGCTTCAGCAGCAGTATTGGTTTGCTGTAAGCTCTAAACATGCTTACCTCTTGGTGCTAGCACCATGTCAGGAACATCCTGTTATACATCCTCTCCATACTAAAGAAACAGAAAGAGAAGCTGTGAAGCTGTAACCTCAGATTGAGTTTCAACCCGCTTTGCTCTGCAGTGGAAACCAGGTTGAAAAGTCAGAAGTCAGGGCTGTCTGTGCAGGATGCTGACACTACTGTCAACCCAGTGTATGTATGTATGAGAGATGTTTGCACACACTACATAGTTTGGTTAATGGTGGACCATTGCTTTTGTAGTTACCATTAGTGTGCATGTATGTGTGTGTGTGTGTGTAGATTGACCTCTCTCCTCTTTCCAAACACTTCCTAAATGATTGCAGTTACCCATCAGGCACTTTTCACACAGTAGTAAAATTAAAATCTGTTTGGTCATGTCCATTTCTCAGCTTCTGCTTAATTATCCTTAATCATGCGCTCTATCTCTCCATCTCTTTCTCTGTTCAGTCTGCAGCCACTGTGCGTTTTCTTACCTCCAGCAGGGATTTCAAATACAAAGCCTTTTTAGCTAAAAGACAAAAGTAAAGTCAACACATATTCACATACATTTACTGTAAGGATAGTCACACCACTGACACTTACACAGGCGGTTGCAGTATCTATACAGAGCCATCCTCAGCATTAGACTGTCAAACTGGATGCTGCAGATTATCCTCATGCTCATACAAAGATCCTCCATTTGGGTGTTGTAATGGTGTTCACTGTCAAGGTCATATGAGGAACATGCAATGCTAATATCTGTTTTGCATTTGAGACAAAAACGTGAATGGACTGTGGTCAGAAAAATCTAACAGGAAGAGGAATGGACCTGAGATATAAAGTAAAGACAACAGTAAGGTGAAAGCCTTTTTTCATCAACCGCTAGCGAGCACAGGGCACTGCAGAAGAGAGCTTTGGCCTCAAATGCAGACTGACAGTTCTTGACTCTCCGCTGCTCCACTGCTCCAGCATTTAAGGTTTACTAAGCTTTTCAATGGAGCTGTAAGTTTTTTGCAAAGGACAAAAATAAAATGACACATATTCACATACATTTAGCATAATGACTGTAGGAATGGATTGACTGATACTGTAGCTTCATTTTACCACCTTGCTTGGGTAAAGTTTTGTACATAAACTCTACACCGCATCACTGATTGTGTGCGGCACATGGTAAAGAAGACACTCGCCCATACACACAGTATTCCCCTCTGTTTTTGTGCTTGCACCCCTGCTATTACAAATGTAGTCTATTACACATGATAACGTTTTTGTCTTTCTGTCTTTGCGGAGGAAGTTTTTGTTTCCTCAGTGTTTTTGTAAATACACTGTTCTCCTTTCTCTCTTTTCTTTAATCTTTTAACACAGAAAAAAACTGTCATACAAAGTTTACAAAAGACAGATGTTTTTGGCTAATTTAATATAAGTCAGATCCTATAAAAAGAGACATGGACAGAGTGTTTGGAATAATACAGACTGAGGCTGAGCTTGTCTTACCTGAGGATAGTGTATCTGGATCGCATTTTCAGGGACTACAAAGAACTTTTTGCTGAGAGTGATCATTGGCTAATGAGTACATATTATCTGCCAACAAGTCACATGAATGCTGCTTTTGTGGATGTTCATCTTGTTGTTTCTGGGTCTTTAATTAACAAGAACATCACATGCTGTACTAATATATCACCTTTCAAATAATGCAGCAGATAAGTTAGTTATATAGATATATTAGTTATATGGGATTTTCACACCATTGCAGGTTTACCTGAATAATTAGAAAGATATTATGGACACACATGGCAATAATAACACAAAGTATAGTTAAATCTGCATGTCTGCAGAAAATGATATCACTCAGTAAATGTGTAACTTAAAGTAAATGCGATTCACATCTGAATTTGTTGAGATGGCACATGTGTCACCTTCACTGTGTAAAATACTGCTTATGGCAGGCGTAGCCTGCTTCATGGCTGAAGCATCTGCTGGTACAATACCAGAAATTACTTCACTGAATAATTTATATCCATACCTCTTAAATGAAGTGTCTTTACTTGAGTCTTTTCTTGAGAAAGCAATGCCCAAAAGAATTATCTGATATGCAATTCAGAAAACCTCCCTGAAACAGACTAAATAAATCACATTTCTGCCTTGAACATACACCAAAAAAAGCCACCACCCAGTCATCCCTCAAAAATGGATGATGCGTTTAGGGAGTTCAGACTCGCACTTTGACATGTTAAGACTAAAGGTACACTGAATTAGCTGGATTTGCATAAAATTGCAGCTGAATCACATCAAACTGGCACTGAATTGCATTAAAAATCTATGTTTTTTTGCATGTGTTTAGTTATTCACTATGTGTCTAAGTGGGTATTAAATAGTCTAGAGATGTGTTTCTCTATTTGTCAGACACAATGGAGGAAGGAGGAAAAGGTGAAGTCCAAAATCATGCACTGAAAAGTCTACCAGAACATTTGTATGGACAGGAAGCCTTTCAAAACCAAATGTCATTAGATTTATAAACTTGGAGCTGAAAGATAATTAATATTCTCATCAGCTATTGGAAATACTGCTGGAAATGAAAGGTATCATGAATAAATGGATTTCTTTTTTTTTTGCAGTAAACTAATAAAATACATCTCTGGTAATCTCCTGCTAGTTGTAAGTACTGAACCTTGACCTGCAGTGCATGCTAACTACACACTGTGGTCACAGAAAAGATCTACCATAAATTCTACAATTATGAAACTTGATGTGATACAGATGATACAAGATGTGACTGCATCAGTTCACACCCTCCTCTCCTCTTATACATATAACATGTCACGAGACAGCTATATAACTTTGCTATGCAAATGCTGTGCAGCAGAGCTGCTGCATATATGATGATGCGTGCTGTCTCTTGCTTCATGCTATGCATCATCCCATAACATTACTCTCTGATAACCTATGCCACTTTAAGTATAAACAGGCATAGACCGTTTCATATTTAGAATAACCATAAGACACACAACTGTGCTTGAGCTCTCCATCTTAAATGGTAGCCACTGTTGCTAAGCATTATGCCAGAGAACCGACCCTCCTCACACACTCTAACCAGTGCATTCTCCCTCTAGAAGTGTGCATCATGGGCAGACCTGTGTTGTACACAACCTGAATGTAAATAAAGGAATCTGGCAATTTGGCCTGGTTGTTCTAACATTGTATAACAGAATAACAAAACATTATATATGAGAACATAAGGGTAGTTAATAAGAAAACAGTACTAGTAATAGTGGAATTATTACCCGTTACAGTGAGTAGACAAACATATTGGTGAACCTGATCTTGAAGGACCAGAGAACATTCCTCATCAGTGTCTGTATTTTGGAAAGTTCAAAAATAAAATTGACAAGAATGCAGAATGCTTCATTCAAGAATGGAACAAATAGACTGATTGGCTCCAAAATGCCTAAGTAATTCCCATTATCGAGCTGTACACAGTAATTCCCATTCAGGAGTGTGACACACAAAGGAGGACCGTGCTCTGCCAGAGCCTGGTGGTTTTCCTTCAGTGGGTTGAGCAGCAAGTGACCCTGCTTTGGATTGATGGTTGTTTCACTTATTTTCAGGGTTGTCAGTTTCTTTTTTTTTTTTGCACATGGCATTTTGTGATATGCAAATCTGCTTGTTGGCTTCTTAACTAAAACAACTCTCTTGAGGCACCATGCTAACATTAGCATCAGCTGCTGCAGAGTCAATTTTGAAAAATACCATTAATTTTTGTATTATTGTTTTATTTATATTTTATTATATTATTTTATTTTTTATTTATTATTTTGTATTATTTGAATTGAAAGTAAGTTTCCATAAAGTTTAAGTAACTCTTAACTTAAGTTAAGAGTTAACCTAACTCTTAACTCTTAAGTACTTCAAGTAAGTTTTTCTGCTGATCTAAGACTTTCATTTTTCACTTCAGCATTTAGTCATAGGTGTATATGTATATGTGTTTTTATGAATATTTATTCACAGATGCCTCTCTATTTGCACATTTTTGCTGTTTTATTTTGTTTTTATGTAAAATATAAAAATGGTATTTTACAAATAAATTTTAATTGAATGAAATATGCTGGAGGAGACTAGAAATCATACCGCACTATGAGAATCTGGATTATATGAGATTACTATGACACTGACAGTGAAAATGAAGGTGAGACACCAACAAATGATGAGTCCCGTGATACTGAGGATAACAGTGAGCCTCCTCACACACCAACACAGCCTAAAGGGACACGTAAAAACTGGTACAATTTATAACACACTGAGCCAGGGTCAGTTAACCTTAAACAAGCAGACGATCTTCACGAGTCCATCTGAGCTTTGTGAGTTCTATGCTGGCTGCCATGATGACGACGTACCTGAACAATAATGCCTTCATGCCAAACACCCTGACTTTAGCAAATGGACAAAGAATGGTCTGTTTGAAGAAGTGAAAGATAAAGGCCAGAAATATGTAAAAACAATGTAAGATAAGTTAATAATATAATCTCTACGAGGTGGGTGTGCACACTAGACATCAGATGTGTGGTACCCAGGGATGTACCCAAATCAAAATAAATTAGTCTTTGTCGCTTTTTGACCTGCCTGTCTGAAGCCATGGTGTTTTTTTGGTAAGGTTACTCAAACCTTCTTTTAAACACAGAGTGCTGCGGTACCTCATCTGGTAGTTTTTGTGCTATTAAGGCTATGTCCTTATTGTAGCAGGCTGGGGTTCAATTCTGACCTAACGCCTTTGCTGCCTAAAAGACTGTTTTGATTTATAAGGCTTAATTTTCATAGTTCAAACTGACTGGTGAGAGAGAGGGAGTGAGAGAGAGAGAGAGAGAGATGGAAAGTACATTAAGAAGTGGAAATATTTTTCATTATTAATTATATACACCCTACATTCTTACCGTATTTTGGATCTTGATGTTTTGATGGAATTCGGTGTCTTATCAAGCCATCAGCATTAATACAACTGGAATGGATTGTGCCAAACTTTGTGCAGTGACATTAATATGAGACAGAATAGAACACGTTTGCACCAGAGAGACCAGTATGAGTGACAGCTACAAATATTGATTACAGCATGACTGTGTGTGATGTGTGTGGTTGCATGCAAGCGCACACACACACACACACACACACACACACACACACACACACCGCACATTCCCTCTGCACAGAATTTCTTGGGGCAAGATAAATAAAAAAAAACTGAGTACAAGAAGAAAGGGGAAAAAAATCTTAGTTTTATACAACACGCCATACAAACACACCCACCTCCCACCACACTCCTCCACTCAAACCTGATTGGATTTGAGAGACCTCTTTGTGAACTGTGTGCTGGTATTTCCATTACTGTGACACAGTGGTGATTAGTTGCATTAACTCCACTGAGTTTACTGCTAGACATTTATTTAATCTCTTAGCTTGGGGTGCAACTCCCTGTGTGTTAATGGAATTAGATACTATGTGTGCAAAGAGAAAAGGAAATAAAAAGGCCAGCATTACATATAATTTCAAACAAATGAGCTGCTTTGAAGTGCTGCATAAATTTGGACTGTATTGTACATTGCAAAGCAGAAAGTGCAGAGTACACTCAACTGTGTACAGCATATTTTCCACTAAGACAAACAGTTCTAGGGTATAGCCAGATGTTGTTTTTGTATCAGGGGAGAGACTACAGCTTGTGTCTGAATACAAATGTCATTTAATCATGTAGGTTAACATTAGAGGTTGAGGTCAAAAGAGACAGCTAAGATGCACATACATTCTATTGTCATTCCCCATATCACTGGCTGTTTAGGAACGTTTGCAGGCTAGCACTACAACTTTAGAACCATTACAGTCTTTCTACAAATGGACAAAATAAGTATATGTATTGTGTATCTATTTTGTGTCAAGATGACAAGAGGAAAAGATTTAAATGATTTTGAAAGAGGGTTCATTATTGGGGTATGGATGGCAATGGAGTTTCAGTCACAAAGAATTTCAATAGGAACATGACTAAAGTGACATCTGTATTTAAATCTTTTGGAGAGACATCAGTAAATAGTGGGAAATTGTGGGTATCAGCAACCATTTGATGAGTGTGATAAACTTGTGATAAACCCTACAGTGAAGGGATCCAGTGGCTATGTTATGGTGTGATGGCACTAGAGGCTTGTTTCCAGTACTGGCCAGCTGGATAAACTGGCCTTTAAGTTTTTGTTCTACCTGTTGGTTTAATAAGATATAAGGTGTACATTTTTGAGTATTTAAGTTGTTTGTAATTTTTTTTTAACTTTAGAGAGAACCAGCTAGCTTTTTCCCCCAGCTTTAAGGCACTCGCTTAATTTAAGCTAATCACCCTCACTTCTCACTTCTATACCTAATACAGTGGGATTGATATCAGTCTTCTCCTAGCAGAGATCAGATAAGTAACATCAAATCTTTCTTTCTCTTCTCTTCCAATTTGCAGCAGCTACCAAAGATTCAAGATTCAAGAATTTATTGTCATGTTACACAACAAATTACATCGAGCAATTGCTGGCAAAGAAATTCTTCAGTCTCAGTCTCCCTAAAAACAATGTTTTAGAAGAAAACCCACACATGCAAACAATAGTTATACAACTAAAAATAGCTAATAGTTCTCAAGTAATAAATCAAAATATAATATAATAAAAATCCTAATTACACAACTAAAATAAAATCTATTGTTAAACAGAGCTATACAATAGAATACACGTAATACTGCTGACAGTGGAAGTGCAAAAATATTAAGATGTACGGGGTGCAAAAAATATTAATGGTGCTAAGAAGTGGAGTTCAAGAGTCTTATTGCTTGGGGGATGAAGCTTCCATGAGCCTGCTGGTGCAGCTTGAATGCTGCAGAACCATCAACCAGATGGTGTCCTTCCTCCTACACCGCTGGGTGTAGAGGTCCTCCATGGATGGCAGCTCCGTCCTGGTGATGTGCTGAGCAGCTTTCACCACCCTCTGTAGAGCCTTACGAGTTGAGGGTGGTGCAGCTGCTGTACCAGGCGGTGATGCAGCCAGTCAGGATACTCTCTATGGTGCACCTGTAGAAGCTGCAGAGTAATCCTTGAGTCCATGTTGAGCCTCCGCAGCCTGTGGAGGAAGAAGAGCCGCTGTCTGGCTGACTTTGTGATAAAGTCAGTGTGATGAGTCCAGGTGAGGTCCTCACTGATGTGAACCCCGAGGAACCTGAAGCTGTTGACTCTCTCCACCGTAGTTCCCGTTGATGGAGAGGGGGGCGTGTTCCTCTCTCTGCCTCCTCCTGAAGTCCACAATCAGCTCCTGACTTGGCACCAAGACATCAGGGCTCCGACTTCCTCTCTGTAGTAGTAGCAGTAGAAGCAGTAACTAGTAAAAGCAGCTAAATAATGAAATTGATTGAATTTGATTCTTTACATTTGTGTTTTGTGGATTTCCTTTAGTCCTGTGGAAGTTGTTGGCTAAATTACCAATGCTGCCTTGCTCTGGTGAATAGACTGAATTTTAAAAGGATTCTTCCAAGCTTATTACAATACAACAGTCACACGTCAAATATACACCAAAAAGGGTCACTAACTGTTACCATTCCTCCACTTCATACTGACTGTGAAGTGATTGCTACCCAGAGTGACTGCATTGTGAGAAACAGGGGACACAACCCACAGTCTTCATTCTGTGCAAAAATATATTTAAAGTTCAGTAGTCTGGGCTAGCACATATCTAGTATTCAGTCCCAGCAGCAATCCCACATTTACTTGTTTGAGGATGTATCCCTCTGTGGCAACTTACTAAGTAAACACCATCCAAAGATCAACAAAGAGGAAATTTCACAAAAGGCTGTAACAAAAAAAATGAAAAATAAAAAATAAAAATCACTTGATTTAACTGACTAAGACTGAAGAAACCTTATATTAGAGCTTCTTTTGAACTTTGAGATAAGAGTATTCTATGCAAGTGTTTTTTGTTTTTTTGTATTAACACAGACAGAAAAAAATCTGAATCTTTGCTTTGATACTTTAGAATCACAGAGAGGGTAGAGCACAGTTCCACAAGGAAAATACATTTTCTCTGTGTGACTTTAGTGACAATGAGTCATGTTTGAACTTGACTGTAAGCAGAAAATTGTCATTTTGAAGCCAGTATTGGGTGCAGTGTTACATTTCTGCCTCCATAAATACAGTTAAGATTCAAAATTGTCAAAATATCCACAACAATTACATGAAAGTTTCCTTTCAAGTGTTCAAACTCATTTGTATCCACAGGGTGCCTCCTCTGTAGTCAACCCTCTATCCCCGCTCACTCTCATCCCCTCTGTAGTAAATCTCTTTCTGCCTCCCATGCTGCCTTCAAATTATACTTCTCATCTGCTGATTCAGAATGCATAGAGACCAATCTCCATGTCAGCCTATGTATCCTGAGGTTATGAAATGACTCAACTCGGCTCCCCTAATTTCTAAACCTTCTCTTTTCACTTCCTCTCTCCACATTTTCTTTTCCCTGTCCCACATACCCTTATTTTCTCCAGTTTCTCCTGCCCACCCTCCATCATCCCCCCTTTACCTTCTCCCTCTTTTCCTCTTAATTACCAGCCTCCTCAGCAGTGAGTAATGAATACGTCGCTGCTGTGTTCCATTTCAGCTACCTTACTTCTTGTCCCGGCCTTCGCAATCATCACGACAGGGGAGGAAGGAAGAGACGGAGGAAGGGGAGGATGGCAGCAGTGTGAATCAGTCCGTCATTCTGAACCAGGAGTGAAAGGAAGAAGCCAAGCTGATATACTGTGGTTCAAATTTTACACCACAAGTTTGGAAAGATTTGCGTCACTGAAGTTCAACTGCCATCTGTTTAACTTTTTTTAACTACTTTATTTGATCTGGTATGAATGTTGTGTATGTGTGTTTGTACAGCAATGTCTCCCCCATGCTTGATTTTAACGTGTGGTGACAACAAAGCCACATTATCTACTGAGGTGAGGACAAAAAGGGACTTTTTTATTATGAACCATCACCAGTAGGATGAAGTTTGTTTGTTTTGTTCTCATTGTTAACAAATCAACTGAACTATGAGCATGGACATTCACAACTACCTCTGTGAGAGCATGCTTGGACACATGGTTTGTGGTTTACACTGCTGAGGGGAATAAGCTGCGGTGACTGTGTTCCTCATAAAATAGTAATGCATCACAAACTGCAACCATATGTCTCTGTGTTTTTAATAGTTTCTAGACAACAAAAGAGTTCAGACATGTTAGCTTATCTGGCTTTGGCAATACAGACAGTACTTATTATTGTTGGTCTGGTGTCTTCAGTGGACAGTGGATAATAACAAAAAAAAACAATGGTCTTCCTCTGGAGTCAGAAACGCCTTGTCTAAATCCAGTATTCCTTCTACAAACCCTTTAGAGCAACACACACTGTGTAGTGTGTAGTGTGTTTGTCAAAACTACTACATAACTTGATGTAACTTGTCAAAAAAGATAACATTTTAATCACTTGCTATAGACCCTTTCTGTGCCAAAGTCATGATTACGTCATGGTATTAGCTGGAGGTAAAGCAAAAGAAAAACTGGGGCAAACACAAATCACCTCAGAGCAGTACGATATATAACCACTCAGAAATGTCATATTGCTGTGTTGTTGGGTGGCAGAATCAAAGGAGTTATCGCTCCACATTTATGATCTATGAACTATGGTTAAATGTAATAAATGTGATGTGTCAAACTAATTGAAAAGTAGGCAAGGGTCCAAATATTATCTTATATGTATAATATCAGGAGAGGAGAGAGAGGATGGTTGAAATCCCCACTGATTATAATGAGGGCTCTGGGATGATGCCATTCACCCTTTCACCGCAGCAGATTTGTGGAATGTAAACAGTAACAGCACTCATACTAGTGTAAGATGATTTATTTTATAAAAATTTATTTTGGAAATGACTCTTTCACATTTGTTGTTTTATGTGGTTTTAAATGGGAACCACAGATATAGTTGTTGCATTGGAGACTGTGTAAATGAAGGGAACTATATAGTGTGGTGAACCTGTTGGGATTGGCAGAGTGATATGTGTTCCATCACCTTGCCTGTTTTGGTGTGTTTGGTTGTCCTGAAAAAGTGAAAGTAAAGTGGACCAAGTGAAAAGAAGAAGTTGTTCCCGTGCTTTTCTTTACCCACGACCCTCGAATATGTCTTCATAGTTAACGCTGTAAAATGACAGCGTTACACTAACGGAAAACAAGCTAGTTCAAACAGACTGTGGTGTATGTTCCCATTCAGACATGTATCTGTGAAGCAGAGCAAACTGCACACCCTGTAGGCATGCTGACTGTTCACTGAAGTGGTTAGTTCATCCATTTGTTGCTGAGTGACCTCACATCCTAACAATAATCAATGGAAGAAACAGTGTGAGTTTCCTGTCCCTAGTGACCTTTACATTGGCTGTCTTCACAGTGATAGTGTCTGCAAAGGACCTCTAGGAGCTATGGATTCCAGGAGCTTGTTGTGGTTGTAAGCAACAGTCCAGGCATTTTGTGACAAAACGAGAACACATTCGAAAACACCACTGCTACTGAAACACTGCAGCACTGAAAACAAACTGGCTGGATGAGTCTGGATAAGGCCACAAGCAACATAATGGACAATGTAATGTAATGTAAATGGAAAGTAATATTTCCACACCAGTGGCAAGGAGGAGCTCACTGGGAATACGGGGTTAGTTGTCACATAAAGCCATAAGTCGCCCTGTAGAGTTCCTTCAAATGAAATGAAATGAAAATGTAATTTCTGCACATGGCGACCTTTAGCTCCAGTACTCATTCTTCCAGAAGGACTTTCAAAGAGAGGACAGTGGCTGGGTATAAATGGACAGACCATAATATTTCATTCAACTGTCACTTAAAAGGGACTGCTATATATGCAGGGTTCTGTAACTGACTTTAATTTGTCTTTGATAAAGAACACAATACTGATATCAATAGATAATGTAGGCAGCTGCAGTTTATATGACAGAGTGGGTTTGTGAGTGAATAGCAATTTATTTCTATTCATTTATGAGTTTAGAAAATCTGGGTGGAAAAGTAAGAGAGAATCACTCACATTGCCCTGAACAATACAATAATATAATGTTTTAGTGATCCTGGTACAAAAACATGTAACTTTCCTTCTAAAATACCTTAAATTCCTCCTTTTATCAATTTAGCTGCTTGGAATTTCATTGAAGTGTTTAGGTAACTGCTGTCAAAAGACAGCATGGGAAGTGCAATAGCTGAAGGTCAGGATGGATGAGATGTGGAGTGGGATTTCCCTCCTTCACTGGAGGGACCGACAGGGAAGACTGTTAATGCTGGAGACCAGAGGTGAATGGGGCTGCGTTACATCGATCTGACAGCTAACTGCAAAAGTGAACATCTTCAGTCAGCTGATTGAGTTGGAAGCAGCAACAGAGATAAGAGTAAATAATAAACAGAACGAGCATGGAGATTGTCATCGACAGCCGACTGAATTTGTGCTAAGCTTTGTGTTTAGTCTCACAGCCTAGAGGTGGGAATGTGCAGCACATATTGCATAATGCAATGTTACAAATCCACTGATACAGTTTATTATGAGCCATTTCCAAGCCAAGTCTGCAATTACAAAATAATTAGAGTCATCTATCTAATTCTATAATTATAAGTTTACGCTCCCAAATTTGTCATCATTTCCTGTTGGTTCAAAGGTATTATTATGTTTATTTTATGCTATTGTCATAGCAGCACACTGTGACATCTATAGTACGGAACATGCACATTAAGTTATCAGTATTTAAGAGTAGCAGGGGCCCCTGCTAAGCTCTGCACTTCTCTCTCTGCATGGCAGCGTGTCCACAGGCACTGTCTACCAGGAGAGAGAGCTCCCAGTCAGGCTTTGAGCTCTGCAGGGGAGGCGCTGGACAGCCTGATGAAAGCATGAGTCTCACTGTCAGGATCAATCCCCAGAGAGAGAGAGAGAGAGAATGCAGGAGACACTAAGAGGAGAGAGAAAGAGTGAGGTCAAAATAAAGGAGTCAAAGAATAGGTAGAGGGAAGGAGGAGTGTGACCACGAGAGGAAGATAACTCTTGGGAAATACAGAGAAGGCAAAGGCAAGTGAAAAAAACTGAGCACACCACAAAGAAACAACCTTTGGGCAAACAAAGGCTGTTCCATGTGTACAAGCAAGAATTAAGGCTCAAGCGCACACACACACACACACACACACACACAAAACAAAGCTCACTAAATCCCCACCATCAAGACTTGATACATCCACTGAAGAAAAACTTTCTTCTCCAAAACAAGGAGCATTCTTCTTTGTGTATGTCCTCAGGAACGTGCTGGATTGTGTTTTTGTGTGTGTGTGGATTGAGGCGTTTCTAGACACACATACATACCTCATTCACATGCTTCACCACATATAAAACATAAACACATAAACACAGAGTAGATTGTATGTATGTAGATTTTCATGTTGCACTACCTGCCTTTGCATCTTCTTTTGTAGTCAGGACCAGACCGGGATAATACGTGAGAATCTAACTTCTCCACATATTCAAAATAGGTCATGTATACTATGAAGTTTTGTTTTGCATAACATTTATGCCAGTAAGATATCTTTTTTTTGCTAGGCATAGTTTTATTACTACAAGTAAGAGCTGCTTTAAAAAATATCCAAAATATGGTTGTAAAACTGTGTTACTCGTTCATAGATAATAAAAATACAAATATGTATAGTCATATACAGTTTATATAATGTGTACATGAATATATGTACTGTATATGTGAATTTATTTCCTGTATGTATGAATATATACATATGCACTGTAGGGAATGAATTACAATATAATCAGGTGACAGTACCTGGCATTTCCTCAGAGCTCTGACTGGACCTGTGTTGATCATCATGATCACCTTGATTATGGTAACTCTGAGTAACTGGAGTATATAGTAAATTGAATTTTATTCCTGCTTTCCTACATAGCATGATTTAGTACTGATGCCATGTATAAGTTTAAAAAAAAAAAAAACTAAATCAACCCAGGAAGGGTAGTTATGATATTATGACAGGCTGTGGGGGGTACTGCTAGGGTGTCTTTTTTTTTTCTTAAACTAATGATATCCTGCTCGTGAACATATCTGTAAGTTAGCAGCATTTACTATCACTTTCCCACAGGACTTTGCTCCCTTTAGAAATAATTTATACTTGAGTGATCCCTCAATGGGAACTCACACACAGAGGACCTGGGGACGTGGCAGAGTGATGGAGTTCCCACATGATTGGAGTTCTAAGCAGTTAGGGTTTTCGGTGCCTTGCTCAAGGGCACATTAGCAGTGCCCAGGAGGTGAACTGGCGCCTCTCCAGCCACCAGTCTACGCTCCGAGTCCCCACGGGCTGATCCACTGCCAGCCTAATTAATTTAACCAGTTTAATGTGCTCCCTCTCAGCATCACCTTTTCGCTCTCTTCTTTTCTTCTCCCGTCCTGAAGTCCATTTTTCTACTACTCTACTCGGCCATGTACTGACTGAGTATTGTATTGATGTGCATGGATGTGGATGTGCGTGGAACTAACGTGATGACAGGCAGAACTCACTCAGACTGCAGTTTTAACATTACCCTCCTCCTTCTGAGCACCTAGTCAGGGAATTCTCCTGGG
Organism: Scortum barcoo; assembly: GCA_023238725.1. NCBI lineage: Eukaryota > Metazoa > Chordata > Actinopteri > Centrarchiformes > Terapontidae > Scortum > Scortum barcoo. The sequence continues at coordinate 19,808,591 of CM041540.1, forward strand.
GTTCCCATCGCCAGTCCAGTCCTGTTTGTAGATAAAAATAAAGAATGAAAGGAACAGAGTCGTCAGGGATGTAAGAAACCACAACATCCTTAGTTTGAGTCAAGACGGGAGCTCTCACTGTTCAGGTTATAGAAGTGATATATGCTAACACCAAGGCTGAGCAGGCTGACTAAAGGGAAAGTCTGAAACCAGGCTCATAGTTTATGACAATAAGGTAGTCCAAACAGGTAACAAATCCAATGGGCTAATTGGATACAACTGGGCTCGAAACACCACTAGCGGATATCAGAATAACAGAAACACAGAAAGAGGCAGCCGAGAACAGGAATGTGTGGTTTGAACACAACACTGATGGAGAATAATGGCTAAGGGGGGAAACCCTGGGGAGCTGATGAATTTGGAACCCACAGGAGACAACCGCTCGGCAGGAAGCTACTGGCAGGTCCGGAAATGACAGGATAAAGTGGGACACTAAAAAGGGTCTGTGACACCTGCTGTTCTATACTGTTCTTCTTCAGACAGGGCTGTTTTCCACTGGTTCTGCTACATCAACTTGAATTCTCACTTTTCAACAGTCCATCATGAGTCCCACAATGTTACGGGAGTGCCATCCTACATCAGTGCAGTATTCCTTCAGTAACAAACTGCTGGGCAAAAGGTGCAAAAAAAAAAAATCTGCTGTTAGGAGGGGTTACACTGAACCAGTCTGATGTGACGTTGTTATCTCATGGCAGCCTGACAAACAAATGATTACATGTGCAGCAAACAGGTGAGCTGTTGCACACAGATTCCAAGTTTATACAGTAAAATCTTTGAACAGAGTGGAAAAGACATGCTGAAGATGAGTCCAGCACCGTTAGAGCTGTCTGTGTATTTTCAGTTTCAGTTTTCAGGATTTTTTTTTTAAATAGCATATCAATTTATTAAACAAGGAGTTTTAAGTTTAACTGCTAAGGTGCAATAACGTTTGCAGTAGTGGCATTACTGCAAACACAGAACTTGGATCAATCACTTAAATGAATAGAAAATGGGTCAATTTAGCCTATAGCGTAAGTTTAACACTTCAGACCAAACTCCACTTATTAACGAAGAATGAAAAATGAAAAAAATGAAAAGAAAAATAAGGCCCTACATCCTGCTCATCTGTTGAACCCGCTTTCTGTTTCCATTATTGAATTACACCACCATTAGCAGTTATACAGCTATTATATTTGGACTCAGTGCAGACTTACATTTTTATTTTCTTTTTTCTTTTTTCTTTTTGGACATGGTGTTCAAATACCAATCATAATTTGACTAATTTAGTTACATAGTTCAAATATTATTTTATTTTGTATATTTTGTGAGCAGATACACTCAAAATTTTGTAGCAGTTTAGGCTTTTGGTGGATATACAGATAAGGGGACGATTGTGATATGATTAGGGATGATTTTGATACATCCCTAATACAGATCCCAAATACATAATGTGTACTGTAGTAGCTTTTCAATCACAGGCCTTACACCTGCCCAGACTGAAACAAACTGATGGTAAGTTCTGGAGGCTGTACAATACATGATTTGTAGTTACTGGGCTAAAACAGGAAAAACACATCCTTGGTTCTTTAATGCTGGGTGAAAAAGGCACCGTGGATGTCACTTCCTTCATTCACCACTAAATCACTGAGGACCTCTGCCTTTCTGCTTCCATGACTTCCTTTTTCTTTCTGCTGCTCTCTCCTTCACTGCCACGATCAGCACAGTAACCAAGGAGCAGCAGCAGGGAAGTGAAGCGCTCTGCTGCCTAAGTAGTGGGTCGGAGAGGAGGAAGAAGAAGGAACTGCAATTTAACACAGGCCTGATTTCATTACAGCCCCATCATCCCACTCTGCTCAGGAAGGGGCAACCCACACTGAGCAGAAGGCGAAAAACAGAGAAAGAGAGCCTCCATACACACCAACCATTCAGCAGCTTACACGCCTCCACAACAGGCAGGCAACGTCTATTGAAACACACCGAAGATAACATAAGGGTAAGGGTTAGCCGGGGGAGAGAACCAAACTGCATTTAAAGGTTAAAAACAATCTGGGTCTTGTTTTGCTGGTTGCAGAGTCCCCTGCAGTGTGCACAGTCTGGACTGGGATCATGTGAACAACGTCAGTAAATTTGGGATTAGTTGATTCCTGCAATCTGATACGCACAGTACTACTCTGACCAAATCAGGCTGCGTCAGTCAGTAAGATTCACACATTTTTCCTCAGTTAATGAGATCCAGCCTGGTAGGTGTGGCACCTTTTACAACCCTCTAGTAACTTAAGGCATGCTGTTGGCAGCTTTTACACAAGTTTCCATGCCTGTGTAGCAGCTGAATTCTGCCTCTCGAAACCTCTCCACAATTGGAATAACATAACAATAATAATAATAATCATGATAACTCTCATTTCCAGCAGAGTCTTTACTGAGTGTCTTAGGAGGCAGAACAATTGGATTAATCGGAAGATTGACGGTTTGATTCCCGGCTCCTCCAGTTCACATGGTGAAATGGCCTTGGGCAAATGATAGAACACCTGAAAGCATAGCCATGGGTGTATGTTTGTGTGTATGAGTTGATTGATAACATCTTGACGGCAGTTTGCATGGAAGCCTCTACCATCAATATATGAATGTGTGGGTGAATGAGGTTAATGGTATGTATTGGTATGAGTGACTGGAAGACCAGAAAAGCATTATGCAATAAGGATTTGTTGGTAACTTAGAATGCAAAACTGCTAACTGTATTTGAGTCTGACTTAACAATGTACTGACTTTGAGAAAAACTTGATGTCTTGATGTCAGAGACGATTAGGTTTGTAGCTCTCACAGAAATAGTTGAAGAAAAACAGCAGCCACTATTAAAGGTCACATATGCAAAATGAAGGTTTTCATAAATGTGTGTGGGTCTAGAGACTCCCTAAGTATAAGACGAGACCATTCTCTCGCATGACCTCCAGCTGGATGACCATCCCCGCCCACTGGAGTACCTAGTTTATACACTTTGATATCGCCAACTCCAGACCACTCCTTTAACACGAAAAAGTGTGTATGTAATATTGGGGGAAAGTCAGAATGTCAAAGAGAAACACTGTGAACAATAAGTGTTAAATGGAGCCATATCATAGTGCAGTGCTTGCTCAGCTGGCCTGTCACTTTGTTACATGAAATCCTCCTCTGCTGTGTGATCCGGTGAGGCCGATGTGTTGTTGCTGCTGCTTTTAATTTTTTTTTTATTTGGGGGGGGTTTGCACCCTTTATTATTATGGATAGGACAGCTGAAGATAGACAGGAAAGTTGAGAGAGGGGGGAAGATATGCAGCAAGAAAGGGACCCCAGCCAGGAATTGAACCTGGGTCCGCTAGCTGCGGCCCAAGGCCTCATACATGGGCTCTACCGACTGAGCCACCTGCGTGCCCAACTGCTGCTTTTAATTTAATGTTACTTCACAGACATACCCTGAGGACACATGCGAAAAAGAAATAGTTAGAAACAGTATTTCCTTTCCCTGGCAACATTGTCCAAGCTGCTAAGCTTTATCATTGATCAAACCCCACCACAGTGTGTGTAAAGTCACTCCTTGGCCAATAAGACCATTTTGATAAACAGATACACTTAATGTCAGTGCAGTACTATAATAAGTAATATTTCATCACTGACACACTATTGCAGCTCCATTGCAGTTCCAGTGTAACATACATATTGAAATAATGTCAACAACCCAAGGCGTCTCCTATTGCAGTCATGTAGACTTGCATTGCATCACAAACACTGAGTCTCACTTAAAATATGACCACTTTGGCACATGGAACTAATACTAAATTTACAAGCTTGTAGTTTGTCACAACACAAGATACACTCAAAGTGCATTGTTCTATGTAACCCATTTGCCATAACTGAAAATTTGAGATTAAGTTGGTGTAACCTCTGTTACCTGAATACAGGCTGTTATCTGCAGTAAGAGAGTTAGGCTGCTCGACTGACACACAACTGTCTTTGAGGACCCTTCATCAGATATACAGGTTTCTAGGCTGATCTTTTATCATACTGCTTTTGATGTAAAGATAAGCTGTTTCAGGCTATAGTAGCTATGGTTATAGTGTGGCATTGCAGCATCACTGCAGCCTCCCTAATCTTATCTACCCAGAACACTCCACAGACACCCAACACCTCAACTACCAGTAAGCTACTTGTGAGTTATAACCTGCTCCTGCAAACTCATTCCTCACCCAGTGGGTGATGCAGGTTCCGGTCCAGGCACTTGTCATCTCACGTCTAGACTATTTTAACTCTCTCCTGACTAGTGTGCCTGCAAGCACCATCTGACCACTACAGCTCATCCAAAATGCAGTGGACCAGCTGTTCTTCAATCTACCCAAGTTTTCCCATGTTACACTGCTCCTCTGCACCCTGCACTGGCTACCAACGGATGCTCGAATCCAGTTCAAGACACTGGTACTGGCCTAACAAGCTGCAAATGGCTCAGGTCTTATATCCAGGACATGGTCGATCATCCCAGCCCGTCCTCTACTGCAAAACAGCTTTCTACTCCCTCACTACAAGGGGGGTCAACAAAGCAGCTCTATGGAACTTTTCATTTTCAAACTCTGGCACTGTTCTTGCATGTACAACTACTAGATACTAGATACTAGATATAACTACTAGAAAGTAACAGAACTCTTTTGGCTGTTTGCCTTATTTGCTCATCTAGGTCATATTTAAACATTGACATTAAATTGAGACTCTTTCATTACCAGTAAAAACTACACAGAGTACTTGAAATATTTCATATTGATCATAATTGCTCCCAATAATGACAACAGGAGAAGCAGGTGCACCCCAAGTCTCTTCACTGCCCCCATGTTTCCCTTATCTACATCTTTCAGAAACCATGCAAGAAGACAAGAAGCAGGGAAATACGTTTTTAGAGAAATGAGACCTTCTTTCCTCTGAGGTGTTATGTGAAGCAGTATCCTTTTCTGATGACAGCGGCAGCTGATCACAGCTGGAGCAACAGTCAGTTGTCTTTAACAGCCATAGAGACTTTTGATGGAGTTTGTGTCTGCGCACATGTGCACTAATTCAAATAAAGGCACACAGTTATCAGTGGCAGAACAGCAGTATTTTCCCTCTGTAGCCTGTTCAACAAATATCTGCACATGAAGAACAACCTGCATTCTGTATTTATACTGTGTACTGAGAGGCGCAGCAGAATGTCCTCATATTATTTATTCATTATCTGTGTCTGTATTTATTGATATTTGGATGGTGAATTCATTATTTAATAACCTAGAATGGGATTACGGTGTCTTCTGAACACTGGAAATTATTTATTAGGCTAAATGTTTCAAGGGAAATTGAAATGATATAACTCACATCAAACCCTGATGCTCAGAAATGATATGCCTCACAGAAGACTGAGGCAATGGAAATGAGGATGAATGCTGTCAGACGTGTTGCTGACAGAAAGACTCCTTTCTCATTTTGGAACCAGGTATTTCATATAAAATCCCAAATATTGTCAGTAAATGTGCCTCCCCATCCCAAAGTGTTTATCCTGGTGTTGTACCCAACCAGTCCTCATCTAATGAACAAAGTCCAAACTCTCACAGACATGTTTATTGCAAGCAAAACACTTGATAGCTCTTGCCTGGAAAAGTGTGACCAGGCCTAGTGTTGATTAATGGCTTTGTAAAAAGCCACTGTGGTAGTTACTTTGTCTTACTTTGTCTCTGTATTTGTTGCCAAGTGTTGTCCTGTGTCCTAGGATCATCTAAATCCTGCCTCCTGCCTCCTTATTAGCTTTCCTTCCCTTGTTTACTCCTGCCTGCCACAACCTCATCTCCCTCCTGCTGCCTTTGGATAAAATTCCTATCATCTGCTCCAGACCCAGTAAGCAAATACAATAAATCGACTTAATCCTACCAATCATACATCATTTATCTGTGTCTTGCACTTAGGTCCACCCTACATCACTACTTCAACATAATGAAGGAACTCTGGGTAATTCTTTCTGTGCATGTTGGGTGGTTGGATGGTCTGAGGCTTGTTTTATGTAACTCTTCTCTTTTTCTTGTGACATTTGCATTTAAAGCTACAGAAACCAGAAGCCAGTCTAGAACAGGGCTAAAACAATGAGGGTATGCAGACATGTCACAAGATTCAAGGTTATGCACAGTAATTACATGGAAGCAGTTGTCAGCAATAAAATTCCCCCTCACAACAATGTGTATGCAATCAGGTATGCACTAGGACGAGCAGGTGATTGGTGCACCAGCTACCGCCTCTCGCCTTTGATTGGCTGCCTCTAGATGATGTTCCACTATAACAGCCAGGATGGTGCTGTTGCTGGATGGAGCAAGAACTCACCTCCCTCTCTTTCTAACCAACCGCAAGGGCTTCCGTGCAAAGCTGCACATCACTTTGTAGGATTTCTGCCAGATTTCTGGTTATTGTCCTTTAGAAGTTTGTTGGGGTGGACTACCAACCTCTTGGTTTTATTTTCTCCTGTGTATTACTTGTCAGATAGGGAGGTAAGATAATTATATTGTATTGTAATTTCGTTTCTTTGTTTTTGTTATATTTGGCTCTACCTTCCTAGTTGGTTGTTTGTTATTTTGGCCGTTTCCCACCCTGAAATCAAGTCTCAGCTCATCTATTGTAAAACACACTGTAAATAAACACTCAACTTATTAAATCTCAGCTATCTGTGTGTGTGGCTCTTTGGGACTTTGGGAAGATGAGTCATGTTGTGTCTCAGTCACCCCTAGATTAGGCATAGCAGACACGTAACATAATTCAAAGGATCCTTAAAAATCAACACTGATATATCTGGTTCTTTCCAGCAGGAGAGACAAAATTTCTGCTTATGGAGTTTTTGCATTTGGCCCTCAGGACCACTGTCCTGTAACCTGCATTAGAAATCCTTGACTGGAAAGAAAAAGCTCTAGGATACATATCAAAAGACATTTAAAGACCTTTAATGAGCAGGCTTTTTTCAGTGATCTTTCTGACAGTAATAAACACCACACCTGTCACATACATGATGTAGAATTTGCTTTAAAATATTTTACATCATCCTCTGTAACAAACTGAAATGGTAATGTTTATGCAGATGTGAACACTGCGTACTCACCCACTGAAATCCTTCAAGAAGCTTTTGACAGGCTGCAAGATGCACTTCGTAATTTAAAAATAACCTCCAAACTCAAACAGGACTAAATGTATGTTATTCTCGTGAGCCAGAGATTTTGTGTTTGCAGGTTACCACTCTGAATGGACACAGTATTTATACATTTAAATTTCACAACACACTTTTCAGTAATCCACAACAAAAAATTGTGTATTTCTACAAAAACAGAGCTAATTATCCCGTGTTCTTTAGGAAGCAGACAACTGAGGCTGGCTTCCTGACTGTCATCCCTAGACTCAGTTTATCACTCTGCCCAGATTTATATCTCTTGACAGTTACTCTACTTATCATTGTATCTTCTATAAAAGATTGGTTGGGAGGTAAGATGTGAGATGAATGAAGAAAGTCATTAATGGTTTTTCTGTTAATTAGACCTACTGTTTACAGACTGACTATTTTTATCTAGATAATGAGTATGAAACAAAGCTCTAAATATTGAGAGTCTTGAGTTGATTCTTATTTTCTCTCTATTTTGGTATAAACCCAGTAAAGGAATCATCAAATAAGCAAATTGCTATTCACCCACAAAATGGCAGGTACAGTATCCCCTGAGTTTAGTGGAAATAGTGATGATACTTGCATTGAGTAATTTTGGTGATGCATTTTATTTTCTTGCTTTTATTTCCTGGCTGCTCTACTAATGGATAAGGTGGGAGATCATTAAAGAGACCACCTGCATGATGAAAATCACATTTTCTATTATGAATGGAGCCAAAGACTGATCTGGGGTGAATTTCTGCACTATAATATATTTCTCCTCCTCATCCCCACTCTGTCGTTAGCTCTCTCTGCCTCTCTCGCTCTTTATCTCCTCAGCTTTGTGCCGACTGGATATCCGATCTATTTCCCTGGCCCAATTTTAATTTCCTGTCCACTGTCAGGTGTAGTCTGTCACTGTGGCAGAGAGGAGGAGAACACGGAATGAGGAAGACCCACAGCAGCAACCCCTTCCTTGATGTTTCCCCTGGGACTTGTATAGCTCTGTTCTAGCACAGGGCACATTGTTAGGGAGCACAAATGAGAAAGCTCACATGGAACATGCACTGAAGAAGAGGCTGATAGCAAATGCTTTATTTACAATCACTATATTTATAAGCTAATTGCATGTCTGTGGAGATGAACATCAGAACAACTTTATACTGCCACCAGGACCACTGGTCGAAGAAAATAAATAGATCGAATGATGGATGGATCATATTATCATGCAGTATGAGTTTTTAATTTAAGGTAAAGAAAAAGCAGACTTTGAGGTTATAACATTTGTTTCTTCTTGAAATGTTTTAAAATGAGCTTTTGCAGAATCAATACACTTGTAATGGAGACTGCAGGAGACTGACTGCTTGCTCCTGGCATTTGTGTATGTGTGTTTGTGTTTCAATATAGTGGTACAAGATATTCCTCTACGTTGGGCACTAACATCAAGGAGACAATGCCTTGGTAATCTCCAGCACAAGCAGGAAGCCCGTGCTGAATGTTCAATGGCATAATCGCAGCGAGATGACTTTGATTTCACGGCCCATTAGATGCAGAATGTGCACATGGCGCTCTTTGGACAGCCGCCACAATTCAGTGGGTGACTCGACTCAACTCTGCTTCCTGCCACATGGTGAAGCAACAGGGCACAATTAGAGGGAACATATTCATATCTAGCCTGTGATCCACTGCTTTTCTTTCTGATGACGGCAGAATCATCCAACACCACCTGTGTGTCCGTTTAGATATGAGAATGAGCACCTGTAATTAGCTAATTATTTCTCTGCTGATGCAAATGGCAACATGCTGTCAACTATATCTGCACTTTCATCCACAGCTTGTCATATGAGTGAAGGCTTCACATCAGCAAATATAGATCTTGCACTCCCTTGTGGTGATAACCCACTGAGGGTGTTCAGTTGGTTTCTTATTCATGTGTCTGGCTGCCTTCCAGTATCTCTTCATCCTCACAGAAATCTAAAGGGTGTTAAACTCTTTAAAGGAAGAATGTAAAAGAAGTCCAGTGTAATGGGAAATTGAATTTTAGCAACCAATTTTACAGCTTTGGACTGTTGAAGTTCAACTGTGGAAGCATGGCTGAGGATTATTAGCCAGGAGGGTATGATGGAGGGAATGAGAGGGGAGCAACTCACTGGCTTTACTCACTGATTTCTCTTAGAAGTAATTGCACTGCTTTCTGTGCCAGGAGACCTTCAGAGCTCAGTCCCTTCACTTACTGCATTTAATGGTGCAAACTGATTCTCACACACAGTCATGTAGTTCTGCAGCGAATGAGCGGTGCTTTTACATTTATTAGAACTTTGGAAATTAAATTAAAAGTCACATCTACCTCAGTATTAAATCACAAAGTTATATCACACTTAAACATTAGAGAGATGTAACATTGCTTAAGGACATTTAATGATAAAAACATTATCTCTGCCGCCTGGCCCATACACCTTTCCCTGCAGAGACCGAACATAAATCTCCTAATTCCCTGGTCTATTTTTAACAGACCTGCATTTTTGCAACAGGGTGATAGAGAAAAAGTTAGAACTTTCAAATATGAGGATTATGTGCTGATTTTTCAGTCTGTCTTAAAGCCTTTGTTCCATATAAAGGTCTGACTGTTGAGAAAATAAAAGTGACTGTATGGGGATACAGGAGGTGGACACATCCCAGAACCCATGTTAAATCCTATTTTACATGCCCTTAGAAGCAATTTCTATCTAAGTTCACAACAAATGCACACAACCTAATCTACTGCTATCTACAGTTTATTTATGACAATTACATCTACTTGATTTTTCTGAGGTATGAACAAGCTCTCAAACACATTTGTCATGAGATATTTAGAAATAGGAGCATTGACTGCAAAAGGCTTGACCTTTTAATCCTGACTCTAAGAACTCAAACTAGTCCTTACATGGACACCAGAGATCACATACACAAGATAGAGAAGTTACATTCCTTACAAAGTGCATGCCTCATTAGCATGACCGAAGCAATGTTCTTTCATGTGGACCTGATGTCTGGATTTATCTTCTGCAGGCCTCACAGACAGAGCGGATTAAGTGATCAGCGATGTGAGGCAGAGCGGGAAAACTACAGGTCACCCAAACATGGTTCTTAATCAGCGAGCTACAGCCTTCATGTTTAGGCACCATGCTCCTGGGTGAATGATGGCAAGTAGTAATGTGCAGACACACACATACACACACACACAGTGCAATCCTCTTTTTACAAGTGATAACAGGGACTGATATGATTGATCAATAACTGCATTTCATTAATGACATTGCATGAACGTCTCCCGCTTGTCCAACAACATAATGAGAAACTTATCTTCCACATGCTGCTGGATGCCTGCTGAAGTAAACACTCTTTTCGTATCATAAGGACCGGTGTTGGCGCAGAATAATAATGTGGAGGATGTTGTGGAGCGCTGCCTTCCTTCCTGTGTTTTTACTCATGGACCTATCAGCCCTTTCTGGTTAAATCACTGCTGATTATTGACTACAGTCCTGATTAAAGAAGCCATTCAGAGGCTGCATTACACCAGACCAGGCTATTCCTTTGAGAGCATCACTCCGGTCTCCACCCCCTCCTCTACATCCAACAATCCAGTTCTCCTCCTCCTCCTCCTCTCACCATCCATCTCTTTATCCCTAAATACACCCTACTTGTGTCTCTCTTAATTTTTCTGTCCTTCTTCCTCCACCTATGGCTGTCTCTGCTTTTATCCACTTGGCGTCCTGCCAGCTCTCCTCTGGTGGCATCATTAGCTCCGGTGGAGCCGAGGTAATGACCACAATGATTAATCTCACAGGACTAGGACAGGTATCGATTGGAGGTGAAAAGCATGAAAATTCTCCCATGCATTAATAACTCTGGGCTCCCAGTGACATCAGGTGGAGCTTAACTGCTTGAATAGCTTTGCTACTTGTGACCATCAGCGGTTACATTTTAACACTCACACATTTCCCAAAATAATAAGAGTACACATAGTCTTCTGTGTTTACATTTTTTCACACTTTTGGTACTTAAGACAGTTGGTTTCTGATTTGGGTTTACACAAATTAGTTAACATTCTGTCAAATGGATTGAAGTTGCAAGTAACACTTACTTTTTTTTTTCTTTTGACCAACTGAACTCCTCTGGCAAAAGGCCTAAAGCCTGGTAGAGGAGGCCTTTTAAGAGTCCACAGGAAATGGGAAGGGACTACCTGCAACACTGAAGAAGGGGGGACCTGAGCTGAGAAAGCTTGAAAATTTATTTTGGTTGGATTTGTTACAATTTATTTTTAAAGTTAATTTAGCCTTTTGTACATAAGTTCTCCTGATGGATGTGTAGGTTGTGGATATTGAGTAGATTGTTTGTTAGATGTGTTAAAGGTTGTTGTCTGTTTACTTTCCCCTTGTGTCTGTGTTGGTATAGCCCCTGTGTGACATTGTTAGGGAGGTATGTTAAGTTATGTTGGAGTTTAGTTCTTAATGTTTAGTTGACCTTATTTGATACTGAGCTCTTATTCCCTTTAATTATTTTTCTAGTCACAAATTTTCTTAGAGGATTTTGTCATTTGTTGTAAAACTTTATTAAAATAGTTTCCTTTTTACATCTTTATCCTTGTGCCTCTGCTTGGTCCTGACTATTGTTTTGGCTAGAAAAGTTTAACAGTCCTGTTCATATATTAATACTTGCTGTGTCTCAGAGTTAGAAACTGTTGAGTATGAATGAATGAAATGTCCTCTGAAATGTCCTTTGAAAAGTCCTCTTTCCTCTTAGTCACCTTTAACAGAATAGAATGAAGTCCCAGTTGTTTTTTCTCATCACTAGAGACCTTATGGAGATACAGCACTTTGGTATGTTTGAAGGAGTCACCTGATAGATGTCAGAAGACAGCAGGAGACTGCAGATCCTCCAGGAGATCGGGGGGAAGGTAGAGATGATGAGCTTGTAGTAATGTGTAGGTGAAGGTGTTTTTGGTACTTTGTTTATGTGTTGGTCGGTACAGAGATAAGATCAGTCTTAAAATATAACCAAACACTGATTGGTTCAGGAGAACCAATGATGAAACGTATAAAAAATGCATTCATTTATCTTTTTATCCCGACATTCAGTGTAGCTCTGATTTTAAAGTCTTTTAACTCCAAATGAAACAGCACTTTGAGAACATCAGTGTGACACATTTGCTGAAAGTGGATGTTGGGATGTAAAAGTAGAGAGGTCATTCAGAAGTGTAAAGCACTGGGATTTTAGTTTAGAGAGAAAAGTCTCACAAACTAAACTTCTGCCTGTCACCATAAAGTAACTTCAAAGCAGCACCACTGCCTTGATATCTTTTAGGTTATCCAGTTCCTATGGATAAAGTTTTAGCTAACAGCTTCCTGTCCAAAAAACATCCAAAAGGACACCAAACGAGGGTTTTGTTGAATCCAGGACTGACTTTGTTTAGTTTTTACAACATTTGGTAACTTAAGGGTTGAAATACGGGTTTGGCTTCAGCCTCATAGCTGGAATATAAAGAGACATCCTAATTGTCTTAATTGCTTATTGCCTGCAGCTGCAAGTGCAGTGATTGTTATGTACCCCCAATCTGTCTGCTAGAGTAATAATCTCAACTACAACATTTATCAAGACATTTTAATGTGTGGTAGATGCTTAGTGCAAATCTCAGCAATCAGCTGTCTGATGCTGGGTGCCGGGGTGCCAAGTGGAAGTGAGGGAGCACTGCATGGTAGTAAGTAACACACACACAGACATGCACACACACACACACACAAACACATAACTAACACACACCCAGCAAAGACACACAGACTAACCCTTAATTTCGTTATGTGAAAACATGATGAGAATAAAGATTCTTGATTCTTGATACACACACCAAGTGCTGTCTGTATCATTTGTTGAGCTGCCTGAAGTGTTTGTTACGTCCCACTTGGAGAGGACAAGATGGCTGACTTAAATAATTGCTCAACGAGAAAGACCATAAATATTAGACTGAGAGTTGAACAGTCTAATTAGCCAATAACAGTGTGTCAAACTGCTTTAATTAGCTCTTCTCAATCAACTGTGATTTCTCTGATGGATTGGAGGTTGCCATGGTGATGGTAACTTCATAGTGATGCATGTTCAGAGGGCTGTTTTCAGATTAAACTGAGACACACCTCTATAACTCCTGCGTCCTCTGCCAGGACCGTTAACTAGTATCAACTAAATAATGAGTCTCATAAACACACTGATATAAATGTAATGTTTGTGGAGTTAAAAAATGTGAAAAAATGACCGCATCATGGTTCACGTGATTCTTGCACACAGATATCAGTTAGAGCTCTAACAGATCACCAATTACAAACCCACTACATTAACGACTTGCTCCTGGACAATGAACTGCACGTTCTGCAAGTGCTACTGTCATTTAATTTCATTTTATTTTCATTTACTCAACCAGCCACAGCCCACCAGTTCCACTTTCCCACCCCCACCAGAGAAACATCTCTTTCAAATGTGTGTTAGAGGCTGACACTGCCTCCAAATTTCCTCTCAGCTTCCTGTGGAGAGTTTACAATTCAGTCTACATATATTTGAGCTGCAAAAACTCGTAAGAAAGTGTAAATGATGATAAAGATGTTTGTATTTGTATTGTATGAGAGTTCAATGCATTGCAGCTTATGCAAAAAGACAATTTGTTGCACGCCTCTGTATTTTCAATGCTGTTTTTAAATGGTACTCGTGTTATCAAATTGTTAAAGCTGTTTTCTTAATTTGCTTGTGTTTCCATCATGTTTCAGACCAAACATGAAGTGGTTCCTCTGTCACTTCTCCCTCTGCAGGAGAAGAGCTTGAGTCTCCACTCTGAGAAGAGCTCTCCATTACTGACTGATGAACTGCCCATTGGAAAGGCTTAATTGGTTTGAAACATACATTTTCTGCTCGTCTGAGTTTTACTCCACTGAATACGATTAAGTCTTGATGGTTCCTGTTGATAACAATGAAATACAAATGGGTAACCCTGAGTGCTTCTAATTGCAGTAAAACAGAGGAGGCTTACTTGTAATGCAGTATCACTCCTCTTTCTTCTCCTTTGAGTCTCACCATCACATCAGGCTTACTAAGATGATGTTTTCAGCTAACATACTGCAGCTATAGAGAATGTGGACTTTCATTTTAATTTTGATTTGCTTAAACTCAACAGCACAACCCTTGCTAGCGAATAAACTGTTTGACCAGAGTTGAGCTAGTCAAGGCTTGTCTCTGTGGAGTGCTCCCTGCAGTTTATCCTAGCTGACAGATATTTGTTTAGCCTCACTAACAAATAGCTATGCCCACTCCTGATTGGCACTTAAACTAGTGAGTGAAAAGGAAAGGCTCTGGAAGAGGAGAAAGTCCCTGCCAGTGGGTGTAGCAAAGCTGTGAGGTCTGAGCATAGCACTGCTTGGTTAATCACCTGTGGTGGTCAGTGTACTTGTACACACTGGTAGTGAGGTTCTAGCCATTCAGTCATCATACACAGCCTTGCGATGCTTTTTGTGTAGTGTTATAGCTGTGGTAGTAAGGCACACTCTGGACAATAGGTTACTCTGTCGAGCATTTCCTTGTCTAAACCCAAAATATGTAATATAACTGATGTACTGTTCTTCTTTGAAACTCAAATCACCTCTGGCTCTTTGTTCACATGGTGTTACTGCTCATATCAAAGCTTACACATGGCATTTTACAAGCTGTTTTCATCATTTACTCTCACATACATACGTCACATGGACCATAGAGGAGCGTGTTCTCTTGTGAAGCCCACAGGCTCAGGTGTTTCCAACTTTCCAGTTGATTACATTATGGAACAGTAAATCAGTCAATCAGAACAGTATGTGACAGTAAATCACTTTTTTTATCATAGATTTTACCATTTGAAAATTGCATTCCATTACACGATGATGTTGCTTTGAATTTGATGAATTGTTCAGCCCTAAGGACAGTCCATGTTCACATTTGGAAACCAGTGAGGGATAACGTGTTTTTTGCTGTGGTTGCACATGGCACCTGCAGAGAGGTGAAAGGAGTCTGTGAGAGCACCACGTACTATGATTGGACTCTCCAATCTGTGTCTAAAAATGTCAGAGTTAAGACCCTCTAGCTTGGAGATGACAGATGCACCATGCCACTAAATACACTGGATTGTTGATAGTAAAGTTTAAAACGATTTTCTTCACAAATCCTCTTGTGGATGCAGCCATCTGTGAGCATCCAAATAAGATGGATCTATTTTTACATAGAAACAAGCAGTGGAACTGATTGGACTGGGAAAGAATCCCCCCACACCCCCTTCCCACATACATACGCATGACTTAGAGGGATTCTATGAGCGATGAGAGAAACCCAGAATAGCATCATTTGCTGTTCAGGGCAGCACACACAGCCTCACGCAATATTTCAGAACATTTAAGTTCTTAACAAGCTGCAGCAGGGTGCCTACTGTAACGTGGCAGAGAAAACTCACCTCCACCGCTTTCCTCAAACTCTGCAAGGACCCAGAGACAGTTTACAGCAAAGTGTAACTTCTATAGAGGAGTACACCTGGAACACAAATGCAGTCCTTCATGCACATAGAAACAATCCAATTAACATCTATTGATCTGCTGCCCGGGCATGTAGCAAGCAATCTCAGTATATGTGTGTGAACGTGTGTCTTTGAATTGTTAGGACACAGTGAGGCAGAGAGACCGATTATGAGGACAGGCTTTGTTGGGACCTGATGACTTAGAAACAAACAGAAGCTCATTAGGATCAAGCTCTGCAGAGGGAAACTGCATCTCTCCTGTCCTCATTTCTACTTTCCGTTTCTGAAAATGTATTTAAGTGATCAGTAGTTTGAGTGTAGTGCTCTGGCTATTTCTGGCCATGTTCCAGAATCATACTTCTTCACAGAGCAAAGAAAATATGTCTGTACACAACAGGGAGGATAATCGCTGCTTACCACAGAACAAGGCTTATTTCAGTCCTAGAAACTATTTTTTCACATACATTACACTTTACATTATATTCCATATATGAAAAATCCCTTTAAATATAAGGTATTCACCACTATTAGAAAAGGTTTATGCCTAATATTTTTTTTTTTAAATTAGACATTACCACCAAAGTCTGAAAGGAAAAGATGGTTTAAGTTTCATTTCCTTTTGTGTCCATATAAATCAGAATAAGAATCAGCTTTTTGGTCAGATATGTGATATGGGAATTTGACTCCTGTTTTCTTCCCTCAACATCCCCCAAATTTGTGTTTGCTGGCTTTGCTGTGTTTTTTGTCCATGTTTGACTTGGGTTCTACAGCAAGGACAATGTTACCTCACTTAGTGTGTGGTATACAACTAATGGCATAACACACAACTTTGATGAAATGATGAAGTGATTAAATGTGAAAGAGCAGGACATGAGGTTTATGTACAGTGCTAACATATTGCCTGTCAACACACACATACAGTGGGGCAAAAAAGTATTTAGTCAGCCACCAATTGTGCAAGTTCTCCCACTTAAAAGATGAGAGAGGTCTCCTAATTTTCATCATAGGTACACTTTCAACTATGAGAGACAGAATCTGAAAAAAAAATCCAGAAAATCACATTGTCTGATTTTTAAAGAATTTATTTGCTAATTATGGTGGAAAATAAGTCAGTAACAAAAGTTCATCTCAATGCTTTGTTATATACCCTTTGTTGGCAATGACAGAGGTCAAACGTTTTTCTGTAAGTCTTCACAAGGTTTTCACACACTG
The DNA here is from genome assembly GCA_023238725.1 of Scortum barcoo. Classification (NCBI taxonomy): domain Eukaryota; kingdom Metazoa; phylum Chordata; class Actinopteri; order Centrarchiformes; family Terapontidae; genus Scortum; species Scortum barcoo. The sequence goes on from CM041540.1 coordinate 19,825,534, forward strand.
AAAATGCGGATCTCCTCTAGAGAGGGTGTTTTGTGGCTGTCGCTGGGAAACACGGACTTTCAACTCCCTCCAAAGATTTTCTATGGGGTTGAGATCTGGAGACTGGCTAGGCCACTCCAGGACCTTGAAATGCTTCTTACGAAGCCACTCCTTCGTTGCCCGGGCGGTGTGTTTGGGATCATTGTCATGCTGAAAGACCCAGCCACGTTTCATCTTCAATGCCCTTGCTGATGGAAGGAGGTTTTCACTCAAAATCTCACGATACATGGCCCCATTCATTCTTTCCTTTACACGGATCAGTCGTCCTGGTCCCTTTGCAGAAAAACAGCCCCAAAGTTTCCACTCCCATGCTTCACAGTAGGTATGGTGTTCTTTGGATGCAACTCAGCATTCTTTCTCCTCCAAACACAACAAGTTGAGTTTTTACCAAAAAGTTCTATTTTGGTTTCATCTGACCATATGACATTCTCCCAATCCTCTTCTGGATCATCCAAATGCTCTCTAGCAAACTTCAGAGACGGGCCTGGACATGTACTGGCTTAAGCAGGGGGACACGTCTGGCACTGCAGGATTTGAGTCCCTGGTGGCATGGTGTAGTGTGTTACTGATGGTAGCCTTTGTTACTTTGGTCCCAGCTCTCTGCAGGTCATTCACTAGGTCCCCCCGTGTGGTTCTGGGATTTTTGCTCACCGTTCTCGTGATCATTTTGACCCCACGGGGTGAGATCTTGCGTGGAGCCCCAGATCGAGGGAGATTATCAGTGGTCTTGTATGTCTTCCATTTTCTAATAATTGCTCCCACAGTTGATTTCTTCACACCAAGCTGCTTACCTATTGCAGATTCAGTCTTCCCAGCCTGGTGCAGGTCTACAATTTTGTTTCTGGTGTCCTTTGACAGCTCTTTGGTCTTGGCCATAGTGGAGTTTGGAGTCTGACTGTTTGAGGTTGTGGACAGGTGTCTTTTATACTGATAACAAGTTTAAACAGGTGCCATTAATACAGGTAACGAGTGGAGGACAGAGGAGCCTCTTAAAGAAGAAGTTACAGGTCTGTGAGAGCCAGAAATCTTGCTTGTTTGTAGGTGACCAAATACTTATTTTACCAAGGAATTTACCAATTAATTCATTAAAAATCCTACAATGTGATTTCCTGGATTCTTTTCCCCCCATTCTGTCTCTCATAGTTGAAGTGTACCTATGATGAAAATTACAGGCCTCTCTCATCTTTTAAGTGGGAGAACTTGCACAATTGGTGGCTGACTAAATACTTTTTGCCCCACTGTATACTTAGACACATATTTCAGAACCTGTGTCAGAGAGGTATTATTGATCCAGAGCGCTGAGTAAATGTTTAGTGGTGGACAGGCTGACTCTAAAGGTCTCCATGACTAAAACATCACCTCTGAAAGGCCGGGCCAATCCATTCTTAAATGAAGACCAGTCAGACACGCCGCTCTGCTCAGCCCGTGTGTATGTGAAATCTAAAATGTCTCTAAAATGTAAGGCCTGACATCAATTCCCTGGATGAGGAGATCAGAGGTGGACCATGAGCTATTTTAAGAGCAGGGCTGTATTTCTTTGACAGGTTTTGTTTTGTCAGTAAGCCGGCTGTACGGAGCTGCAGAGCTGCCTTCCTGACCTGATCTGAGCCATCTGAGAGTGGATGTGACACACTGGCTGATGCACTGCAGTGGGCTGGGAATCTACACACATACTGTACATTGCTCAAGTTACCAGTTGCCTTCTTTTTCTCTCCAGAATGGTTCACGCTGATTTCTGCTGCCTCTTTAAGGGGTTTCTGACATTCAACAGCCCTCTAAAACCACAAAGAAAAATCCCACTGTAAAAAAGAAAGGAATACCCTGACTGAGAGCAGAGAGCAGGTGAGTTGATTTTAACTTGTAATTTACATCAATTACAAAATACAGTTATCTTCAAATACAACCCATAATATAGACATAACACATAGAGATTAAATTAAATTAAATTTAGTAAAATATTATAATATTAGTTATAATAATAATATTTGCTTTCCCTCTAAGAGTGGGATAAGAAGTAGTCTTACATTTGTATCAAAACGGACTCCAAATTCAAATTCAAATTTATTTATTTAAAGCCCAAAATCACAAACATCGTTTGCCTTTCGGAGGGCTTTACAATCTGTACAGTTTATGGGACAAAGAAGAAACCTGAGTTGTGGACAACCTACCTGAGCCAGACACACGTAAGTGAATGATAAGGAAAATGATCATTGAAAGGCCCAATCCAGAGCCCATCATAAACAGGCCGAATATAGAATGCAGTCAACCTGAACAGGGAACACCAACACAGAAATCATTTCCTAAATGATTGAAGATCCGTGTATGAAATTCCAAAAAGTAATTGTCATTTAATAGCAACCATTTTTAATATAGGCTACAGATACTTTCCTCCAGTATTTTGGCAGTGCAGTCATGTGCTCCAATGCGTTTCAGTTTAATCTCTCCTGATAATAGTAATATTGATGCTGTCCCTTTGGCGCACCTTCTTCTTAACTGTCTGAAAGTTTGAGATTGTTCATTACCTTGTTTGCTTCTTTTCCTCTGTAATAACATTCTTTTAATTAGTTGCTTTTTCATCACTTTAAATATTTAGATATTTATGTACATATTACATATTTTTACATATATTTATGTTTAAAGCTGGAAGTCACCAATCTTAATTTCATTATGTGAAAACATGATGACAAGAAAGATTCTTGATTCTTGATCAGGATTTATCTTGATTCAGTGCATGTCACTCCATTGCCTAGACAAACAAACTATAACCTGGAAGAAACCAAGAAGGGCCTGCTACCTGCCATTTGCTCATTTGCCTTGTTGTCTACATAAAGTCAAACTTCTTGACAGATTTCAAAGGGAAAAGAGACTGTGAGCTCCCTGTTGCTACAGGTTACCAGGCCATGATGTGATAAGCAGGAAAAAATCATGGTTCAGCTCCTATTTCAAAGAAAGAAAAACAATTCTTTACTTGCTGAGTGACCCTGTTGGCTGGCTGTGCCCTGACAGCTGGCCATCGTTGTAAATGGTTGCTTCAGCAGAACGGTGCTGCTGGACAAATGTCACGGAATCGATTGGATTATGTGTAGAGCCACTTGCAGGGTTTTCAAACTTACACAAGTATGCAAGCATGCATGTACACACGTGGTACACATACAAGCACAGTGCTCAGACCTGATGAAGTGAAATGATGAAGTGATTGTCTTCTTTTTTATTTCTTCCTCTATAGATCCACAGCAAACCATCCTGACAGAATCCTGTAAGAATGGGGGAATGTGAGGCATTACTGTAAAAGTGTTTTGAGCTGTGTGTCTGACTGGCTATATAATGTGTATGGCTATATAAATGCAGTTAACCAGTTTTGCATTAGGAGTAATGAATCAAAAAAAAAAAAATCAAAATCAAATCAAATGTATTTATTTAAAGCCCAAGAATCACAAATATCGTTTGCCTCGGAGGGCTTTACAGTCTCAGTCTGTACAGTTGTGACACCCTCTGTCCTTAGACCCTCTGAGGAAGAGCCACAGATGATGACAGATAACAGATAACCAATTTAACCAATTTAACCACTTTAACCAGTTTATAAGCTGACTCCAGTTTGCACTACTACCATATCAATTTGCACTGTCTGTGATTTTGCCATGTCAAAGACTTTAACTTTGGCTTTGAAATAAGAGTAGAGGAAGCAGAGAAAGAGGAAGCAGAGACAGAGGAAGAGGGAGAGGTGCCCGGTGCATCATGGGAGCCCCTGGCAGTTTAAACCCTATAGCAGCATAACTAAGGGCGAGCCTGAGCCTGTGCCCACCCTAACTATAAGCTTTATCAAAAAGGAAGGTTTTAAGTCTATTCTTAAACACTGACACTGTGTCTGCCTCTCGGACTCTCGGACCCAGACTGGGAGCTGGTTCCAGAGAACAGGGGCCTGATAGCTGAAGGCTCTGCCCCCTAGACTACTTCTGGAAACCCTGGGAACTACAAGTAAGCCTGCTGCGTTTTGGGAGCGCAGCACTCTAGTCGGATGATAAGGAGTTATCAGTTCATTATTAAGATATGATGGTACCAGACCATGTAGAGCCTTATATGTGAGGAGTAGGATTTTAAAATCCACTCTAAATTTTACAGGGAGCCAATGCAGAGAAGCCAGTACTGGAGTAATATGGTCTCTTTTCCTGGTTCTAGTCAGCACCCGAGCAGCTGCATTCTGGACCAGCTGTAGAGTCTTTAACAACTTGTTCGGGCAGCCTGATAAAAGTGAATTACAATAATAACCCAGCCTGGAAGAGACAAATGCATGGACTAATTTTTCAGCATCGCTTTGGGACAGAAAGTGCCTAATTTTTGCGATGTTGCGCAGGTGGTAAAAGGCAGACCTTGAAATATGCTTAATATGGGTGTCGAAGGACATATCCTGATCAAATAAAACCACAGAGGTTCCTTACAGTGGTGCAGTGGTGCTGGAGGCCCAAGTTAATGCCATCCAGCAAGGCTATCTTAGGAGAAAACGTGTTCCTCAGGTGTTTCAGGACCTAATAGGATCACTTCAGTTTTATCTGAGTTCAACAACAGGAAATTTCTGGTCATCCAAGCCTTTATATCTTTAAGGCAGGCCATGGAGTTTCAGGAGCTGATCAGTTTTGTCTGGCTCCATTGATAAATATAATTGGGTGTCATCAGCATAACAATGGAAATCTATGGAGTGCCTCCTGATGATATTGCCAAGGGGCAGCATATACAAAATAAACAGAATTGGACCAAGCACTGAACCTTGTGGAACTCCATGACAGACTTTAGTATGCACAGAGGATTCATTATTAATATGGACAAACTGAGACCGATCTGATAAGTATGATCTGAACCAGTTTAATGCAGACCCTTTAATGCCAAGCAGTTTTTCCATTCTCAGCAACAGAATGTGATGGTCAACTGTATCAAAGGCAGCACTGAGGTCTAACAGGACAAGTACAGACAGAAGCCCTCTATCTGATGCTGTTCAACAGGTCATTAGTGACTTTCACAAGTGCTGTTTCTGTGCTATGGTGAGCTCTAAATCCTGACTGAAAATCTTCAAAAAGACTATTGCTGTGGAGATAATTACATAACTGGCTGGCAACGGCTTTCTCTAGGATCTTAGACAAAAATGGGAGGTTGGATATTGGTCTGTAATTGGCTAACACATCTGCATCAAGTGTAGGTTTTTTGATCAATGGTTTAATTACAGCTACTTTAAAAGACTTGGGTACAAAGCCTGACACCAGAGACAGATTAATAATATGCAGCAGTGATGTGCCAATAAATGGGAAAACTTCCTTAAGCAGCGTAGTTGGGATGGGGTCTAGGAGACAAGTTGTTGCTTTCGATGATGAAACTAACGAGGATAATTCGGGAAGGCCAATTGGAATAAAACTGTCTAAGCAATTGTCAGGTTTTAATGTATCTGCTCCTAAATTTCCTGAGTCTGAAAGCAAGTTAGATATATCAGAGTCTAATGAGGGCAGATCCTGACAAATTTTTTCCCTAATATTCAAAATCTTGTTATTAAAGAAGCTCATGAAATCATTACTACTTAAACTTAAGGGGATGCAGGGTTCAATAGAGCTATGGCTACTGTGTCAGCCTGGCTACAGTGCTGAAAAGAAACCTAGGGCAGTTCTTATTTTCCTCTATTAATGCTTATTAAGGGCTTTCCTATATGTTTTGAGACTCTCTTTCCAGGCTAGGCGAGAGTCCTCCTCTTTGGTGGAGCGCCATATCCTTTCCAATTGTCGTGTTGTTTGTTTTAACTTGCGAGTTGCAGAGTTAAACCATGGTCCCAATCTCTTTTGTTTTATGATTTTTCTTTTTAGGGGCACAATAGTGTCCAGAGTGCCTCTGAGTGAGTCCATGGTGTTACTAATAAGTTGGTCATTTTGGGAGAAGTTCAAATAAACATGAGAGTCATCAGAGAAATCTTACTGACTTTAATGCTGTCGGAATTGCTTCCTTAAATTTAGTTCCTAGTACAATCGGGTAACCATCTAGTGAACACAATATAATAATAAGTAGTGATCTGATAATATAGGATTTTGGGGGGAGACTATTAAGTGCTCAATATCAATACCATAGGTGAAGGACCAAATCAAGGGTGTGATTGTGACAGTGAGTTGGAGAATTTACCCTCTGAGAAAACCCAATGGAGTCCAATAATGAGATGAATGCTGTGCTAAGACTGTCACTATCCATGTCCACATGAATATTAAAATCACCTACAATAATTACCTTGTCATTTTCAAGGACTAAATTTGACAAGAACTCTGAAAATTCAGATAAGAATTCAGAGTATGGGCCTGGGGGGCGGTACACTACAGCAACTAGTATTGGCTTTGTGCTCCTCCAGGCTGGAGATGAAAGAGTAATAATAAGGCTTTCAAATGAGCTGTAGCCCTCTTTAGGCCGAGAATTTATTAATAGGGCTGAATTAAAAATGGCTGCAACTCCACCTCCTCGTCCAGTGTCTCGAGGAACATGAATGTTAGAATGACTCGGCATGGAGTGGATTCATTTAGGCTAACAAATTCTTCCTGACCTAGCCAGGTCTCAGTAAGGCAGAACAGGTCTATATCAGAGTCAGATATAAAATCAGAACAGGCAGCCTTTATCAGAACAGCCTTAGAGGCCAGAGATCTGATGTTTAAGATGATTAAGATAATGGAGTGGGTTCTAGTGTTAAGTACAGATAGAAGCTCTCCGGAAGCTACTTGCCAGCTACAGTAGTTGACTAACAAATCCGCAGAGTCACCACATCATCAAGATTTTACAATCAAACATACAGAAAATCTTTTTGCTGTGCGACTTTTTGGTGTGACCAGGCCTTTAATTGTGGTAGTGAGTCAGTACTTGTCAGTGGTGGATGTAGTGAGTCAAGCCTTATTCTCTGCCTGTCCAAAATTGATGTTATTATTACCACCTTTGACATCATCAGTCAAAAAAGAACAAAAGTACATAAATATATTCACCACAGTATTGTACTTCTATTAGTATTTTTAATTTATGCCACTTTATACTTCTAGTACCCAGTTTATGTTGTGAATATGGTGACCCCAAACAAAAGTAGAAAAATGTAATGCTGAAAAGCTGAGAGAAAATAGTTTGAAATCCTTTGAGGCTTATACAGCAATTATTATTATCATTTTTTAAAATAACACATTTAATGCTGTTACTAGTCAGTAATTTCAGCCTGATGAGCATGAAGGTGCTGAGAACACAGAGAGCAGTTCAACTGTTTGTCCTGTTTGGCAGGTAAAGTGGTCAGATAGGAGACAACAGGGAGATGATAAGCAGGTTTGGTTTTTGGGTTTGGGCAGGACATTAAAATAAGGTACATGTACTACAGCAAACTTTTGAAATGTTGAGATCATGATTATGAATGAATGGTTATTGACTACTGACAAGTTAGTACTGAGAAGTGAGTTGCCACAGTCTAATTTAATAAGAACAGGAAATATATTTATTTTTATTTGATTCTATAACATCACCAGCTCACCTTTCTACCAACAAGTTTCTTCCTGTGTTTTTTTTCTGTCAGATGATTTCAGGGATCCTTGTTGTCAATGCCATTGTGCCAATAGAAGAAAATCAGTGGAGAAATTTGGTTGTAGTAGCAGCACAATGACAGAAATAAGTACACATTCCCTTATCCTATGTTCAATCTATTTTACTAAAGTCATTGTTTTAGATATTATTTACATAAAGTTGAGGGTTGTGTGGAAGGTGTATTACTAGGTGGGCTTGTCTGAGTCAAAAAGTCATTTTTCATTTCAGTCCATCCCTGTAGTGCAGACCAAGTACCTCTACTGACTCAATGACAATTCCCACTTCTTATGATGGTTGGTCAAGCCTTACCTCCTCTGCATGGACTACACAGGACTGTCTCCTCTTTCATCGTCTCAGTATGGTTAAAGTCCTTGAAGTCATAAAAAGCACAAAATTCTGCAGGACGTGTTGAGTTTCACTGACAGCAGCAATCATAAAAAGGGTCTTTGGAAATACACGTCCATAATATTATGGACATATCTGCCAAATATTATAGCAATAGATCATTTTAAATGAATTTATAAACCAATGATTTGCATAAATGCAGCTTGTTTTTATAGCTCCCACTGACTGGTCAGGAAATACATTATATAAAAGCAATTCATATTTGATATTTTATATTATTACTGTTGAAATGAATGCTTGTGACAACACCAAATTATCACTGTTTCACAGCTGCATTTTCCCTGTTGCTGTAAGTTTGCGTCACTTCTGTTTTTGCAGAGAATGCATGTGCTCTCTTTTGCATCCCACACAAGGTCAGTCACAAAATTACATTTTAATTTTGTTTATTGTTTTCAATTGAATATCTCTTTCCCCACTGAATGTACATGCAAATCTCTGCCTGAACATCATCTCTTTGGGATGCCTAATTTAAGACATCTCTGCCACTTGAGAAACAGAGGCCAACCCTTCAAAGAACCAGAAACCTTTCAAACACATAACACACACACAAACGTGCACATTTACATGTTAAGCGTTGGACAAAACATTGGCTTCAGTTGAATACAATTCAGAGGGCCATTTGAAGAAAATGCAAATGTTCTTTCATCAAGATGGAGGGATGCGCAGCCATGTTCTGCCAAGCTGAAAACCCCCTGCGGAAAAGCCACTTAGCACTCAAAGCCTAATTTTCAATGTGCCTCTTTGAAAACATGTCATTGCATAATTAAATACAACTCACGACACGTACACATGGAAGAAGGGCTAATTTCACTGTCAGGGAAACAAAAAGTATTAAAACCTGTTGGTGCAGTGACAGAGGAGGGACGAAGGCCTCACACTTTTAGTACTTAATGGTGAGATGAGCAGCTTTCCTGCTGTGTTTGTGGAAGAGATGCAGACAAAGAGAGAATTAGGCCCAGGAAGCAGTGACAGCAGGTAAGGACACTGCTGGTTTAATTTGTTTTGAACAGCCAAGCAGCGTCCCTCTAAAGGCTATTTATAAGCAGAGGGCAAATGATGACATGCACACACACACACATAGACTCTCTTTCTGTCCCAGGCAGGAACGGGACGTACACATTTTTCTGTCACCCCGCATAGATCACAGCCCTGTTTTTAGCCCTTGCTCTGCTGAAAATAAAAACACCAGCGGCAGCAGGAGTCTGACCTCTGAGGACTTATCGCGTTGTTTCTGCCCAATGGCAAACCAAACACATGCAAAACTAATGATAGTGTTAAGGAAGATTTTCAAAAATATACAGCTTGTCATTCATGATCATTGATGGAACTAGGAATTGATTTTCTCTCTATCATCCCTTTTTATTCTATAACCTTGGTCACTAATGATCACAAAGGGTTTAGCACTTGTCCATGGATATTGCACTTCCTCCTGGCATTGGTGGTCACACCTCCTCCACTTCAGCTGCTGTCAGACATAAAAGCTAAGGGCAAGGACAACAAAGCTCAACAAATAAAGGCAACTGGTAGACAGGACTATTATGTACACAGGTATGTGAAAAAAAAACAAACAAATAAATAAATAAATAAATAAATGTGTGTGTGTGTAGTATATACAGGTAGGTGGCTTTTAACATAATATGCTAATGTCTTAGTAAGGTGTTAGCCCACCACATACCTCCAAATCAGCTTCAGTGCATCTGCATTTGATATGTTTCTCTCTTTTATTCAAGTTCTTCCTTTCATTTATCCCCCGTCTGTATATATACTGTCTATACAGTATCTTTGGTGTTGAGGTCTCTCTTCAGTCACTCCTGATGTCTCTGCTTTGATGCCAGCTTCCTTTACTAAGCGGTGACATATTTTCCCTTGTCATCTTCCAGATGGTGTTTTTTGGCTCTGAATAAGGTCATCACTTCTCCATTCATCCGGGTTCTCTGGTTGGGGAATGATTTCTTTGTCTTTGTGATCACCTCATCATCAACACATTTGCTGATCTATGATGTCACTGATGATGTATATCCCTCAAAAACAAACATTTCATCATCACACCATGTTTCCCTGCTTCTCCTGCCTACTTAATCTAAGCTGATTAAAAGAGTGAAACTCTTCAATAAAAACTGATGAAGCTGCAGCAGCTCTGAAGAACTGCAGTAGTAAAAGTGGTAGCAGTATTCATTTATTCAGTCATCATACATTAATACAATACAGTATAAACAGAATCAATAGCCAATAAATTAGTAGTGACTAAAGGCAGAAGTGAAAAGCTTATGTATATGCCTGTCATACATGCTTATCAGTTTTAAAATTTAAATTGGCATTATTCCACAATTTAACCCCAACACTACAAATATATCTCCTTTTAATCTCTTTTAACTTTGTGTATGGTATATTTTCTGTCAAATTCAGCAAATCTTTTCTTGAGGTCTCCTAGTTGTTGTGTGTGTGCATGGAAAAACTGTCTCATGTTCATATGTAGTCCCTGTAAAAAAAAAAAAACTAAGCCACCAAGTCATTCCCAGGTCGACAAATATCAACACTTGAGGGCAACACTAATGTGAATCTGAAGAAGCACTGAAGGGATGTGTGTATGTATTTGGCTGTGGAATTCAAATATCAACAAGCTTTCAGAATTCAGGATTACAGACTACATCTTTAATCCTGAGAGACAATTTACTGACATCGACTGCTGTCTATTTCTACTTTTTGAGATATACCGTTTTCTTTTCTCATTACAGAAATGCATATAAAAGAAACAAATGGCAAACAAATTTAATAGTACTTGAACTGAATGTATATATCTGCAACACATACTTCATCCCAGTTATAATTTTGCAAGGTCAAACTTGAAGGTCTCACTTATTTCTGGTGTACTTAATTCATGATTCATTCACAGGAAGGCTCTCTTATTTAATGTTTAACATTCAGATTATGTAAAATCATAATAGGAAGATGATCACTGACAGCACTTAAAAGCAGACCACTTGTTGCTTGGTTATAAACATTAGTAAAATGTTAGCATTATTATTATTAGAAAGCATGAATGTGCAGGTGATTAATGCCCTTTCATAATAATAATAATAATAATAATAATACTGGTGAGGGCACAGTGCAAACAGAATAATGCCTAAAGTGTGGGGATGCTGTTTTGAATGGGTTGTATCTAATGAAGTGAAGAATGCATTATTTCCTTAAAACGGTGACATCTGAACACAAACCTTTGTTCATATAGAAGCAGATTCCACCACCCTTTGTTTTCCCTGATAGCTCCACTGTGTGGTCGGCTCAGCAGATGGACTGTAGTGTTCAGGATGTGCTCACCAAGCCAGGTTTCACTGAAGGGCCAAAAATCTGCAGAAGTAAGTGTTTGCTCGATTGAGGAGCAGCACTTCATCCATCTTGTTTGCCAGAGTGCAGAAATTTGGCAGATGTATTTGTCAGGTACGCATTTAGAAAACCTTTCCCAGCTTAACAAGCGTGCTGGCTCGTTACCCCTATGCAAATCTCACAGAGAGGTTGGTTCAGTGAAAAACTAAAGAAGTTTGACTAGTGAATAGTCAGAGGTTTAGAAGTCCCTCCCAGGTGAATGTGATTGAAAATAAAGGGCTGAAAACAATTCCACCTGCAGTCTTGCATCACACTTGCATTATTTGTATTGCATGATGCAGGTGACGAAGGCTCCTGCTCTGCACAGCCAAGTAGAAAAAAACCCATTAACTAAGCTCACCCCACTACCTTTCCTGTCTTCCTGAAGGAGAAGGAGAGAAGCAGCAAGATCATGGGGATGTGTGTGTTCAGTCTGGTTTTAACTGAATGTGCCAATCCTCATGCAGGGGTGTGATGAATATTCCACCTGCATTGCTCTGTTTTGTACCTGTCTGAAACCTGATAGACAAATCTCTTTCCTGGAGACTCTTTAGACATAACACACATAGTGAAAATCAATCTAATGTTAAACTATTATCATATGTTCAGAATATCATAAAATCACTATTAAGGGGCCACAACAGCACTGTGCTTTGCTATGACAAAAATCAAACATGGTGCAACGTAAAGTAAAAGGTACAGTGTGGCACCTGCTGACTAGAATGTTCAGAGATTATTTCTTACTACAACTATGTATCTGCAGTTTTTTTCAAGATCTTGAGAAAAGGAGGAAGTTTGCACACATATTCCAGTGAAGTGCTGATTTAACAGCACACGAACAAAGCCGTGCTCTCATAACTTTATTTAAATTTCTGATAGGCATTTCAACAAACTGCCATACTCAGGCTTTATAAGTTAAAATGATGTCATTGGTGGGTTTATGACGTCTTCCTTTTATGGTTACCAAGTCTAAAAATAATACAGTACACATTAGCAAGCCTTGACAAGGATAATTAAAAGATTAGTCAAAGTTGTAACATATCAGCTGATGGTGCGAGAAAGGTGGGGATCCAATGGAACAGTGCTATAATCCTCGAAATAGGAATTTTTGTACCTTATTCTGTAATAAAAATGTACACTGAAAATGTTTGAATCTGTACAAAGACACCACACCAGACGCCAATCAGAAATGTAGGCAGAGTTCAGCTTGCACACAGGTGACTGCCAGCGTACAGAGCAGAGAGTGAGCGAGCATGCAGGCAGAGAACAAATTTTTGTTTGCTCAGGAATGAGCCACAAAAATAACACCATATGTAGCAGGAAATAATATGATGGAATTGATGTTTTGTGTGGAGGCTGGTGGATCTCAATAAAGTTCTGTCAAACTGTGATGAGGTAGAAGCTGAGATGGCTCATTATCATTATCATCATTAGTGCCGTACTTGAACATACCATCACTCACTAGCTCTGTCTGCCAGCACAAAGACGTCGCCACTGTCGAACTTTGGGCCCTGTTGCGTGATTTTGTCGTTGCCACAATGAATAATTCTCTTATTCTTGATTCTGCGAATCGATAAAAATAAAAATTCTATGTGGCAGAGAGGAGGTGATAAGGGCTGTACAGGGAGAGTGAAGTTCCAGGTCTTTTTCCCTCAGCGGAAAATGTTACAAGACCAGCTTGTTTGTTTGTGTGTGTGTGCGTGTGTTTCTATGTGCATCTACACAGGACTGCTCTCCTGACTGCATGGCACTGTTTACAAGTGCATGTCTTACCATGGTAACTCTAACAAATCATTTGCCAGCTATATCAGACAGAACCTCACTTTGTTTGTTCTGCTTAATTTTACAAGTTGCTGCATTGACTGTGGTGCAGGGTTGACTTCCCCTCATAGGCTGGTCCTCTGAGGATGAGGCTGCAACTGCAAGTGGCTGTGATCAACTGTTATTGACTGGATGTAAAGCACAGGGTGCAGCACCCGGTGGGGGCACACTACTTTAGGAGGAGTTATTATACTTACAGTGTTTTTCCACCTCTCTGATCACTTCTAGAAGTGTAATTTCAGTACAGCAGCCCTGTTTTTGCCCAGTAGATGGGCTCTGAACCAGTGCAAAGAACAATTAAGTCAGTTCTATTAACATATTCCAGCTCCTCAGGTGGGACCCTGAGGCATTCCCAAGCTAGATGAGATATACAATCTTTCCATCGTGTTCTGGGTCTGCCCCGGGGCCTCTGTTGTGAAGCCTTAGTCAATCTAAAACACAAAACATTTTGCTTTTGTCCAATGTCAGCATTAGCATTGTCAGCATTAGCAAACAAATCAACAATCCATTTTATGTCTTACCAAGCCTGATCCAGGAATCTTGGAAGAAGATCTAGGACAGTGGAGGCTGAACCTTTGTCCACTAAAAGGACAAAGGTTCAAACCAAAAAACATGAAAAGGCAATAAAGCATGAATACTCGCGGGAAGGCTTAACAGACAATCACGACACTGAACAAGACGAACTGGCACAGGACAAAGGAAGACCAGGACTATTTATACATGAGGTAAAGGAACAGGTGAGACCAACCAGGGCATGAAGTAAAGATACTGTGTGAGGTAAATTTAAGTTGAAAAACGTCATTCTTCCCCACTCCACCACTCCTCCAAGTTTCAACAAATGTGTGCTCTATACATTTTTTAGTATTAGCTGTGCTTTTGTTGAGTGGTGCTGGACAGTTTTGGCATATAACTGCAAGTCATTCATCAAGATGATGACTCTCCTGCTGCCCACTCCCGCCTGGCCGATCGAGGTTTTTAAATGCAGGCATTGCAGTAAACACTGGGGAAAGATGGAGAGGACAAATACCAACTATGACCGTGATTACAAAGACAAGCAAGACCATCTCTGCTTATCACTTCACCACATAGGTATTCATTTAGCATCCTGCTAGCCAGTGTACAGGCACTGGACAATAAACTGGACAGCTTCCGTGCCCACATCAGTTTCCAATGGGATATCGGAGACTGGATATCGGGGAGAAGAGCCTGCAGTAAAAGCAGTACAGGCTGTTGTTTTTCTCTGAACATCAGGCAGACTCTCTTAATTGTTTTCCTATTTATTAATATCTTATGACAGATGTGGTGGCTGCAACTTCCTCCATCATCTCTTTTAGGAAGAGTAAAATCCTCTTTTAACTAAATTAGCTGCAGCCTCCACCGTCCTAGATCTTCTTCCAAGATTCCTGGATCAGGCTTGGTAAGACATAAAATGGATTGTTGACAGCTTTGTGGTTGTTTGATTTGTTTGCTCTCTAATGCATTTTGCTTTTGTCCAATGTCATGTTTTGTGTTTTAGATTGACTAAGACTTCACAACAGAGGCCCCGGGGCAGACCCAGAACACGGTGGAAAGATTGTATATCTCATCTAGCTTGGGAATGCCTCAGGGTCCCACCTGAGGAGCTGGAATATGTTGCTGGGGAGAGCTTGGGAATGTCTGGACCCGTTTCTGGATAAGCAGAAGCCAATAGATGGATAAATGGACTTCACAATGGTGGTGTTGATTCTCATTCTCTAATATGGGACTCTGAGGGGGCTGCTGTCCTTCTGCATCCAAGGGCAAGAAGTTTTCAAAGATAAGCATACCAGTGCTGATCACTGCCTGATGACATTCACAAAGGTGAACCAATATGAGGTTTTCAAGAGCCGATACTAATTTTTGAGTCAAGAATTGTTCAGAGTACGGATTGAAGAGAAACACATCATTGACTAAAACTGTGTTCACATGTAACATGCATAGTTTGTACCCAGGAAAGTCTCCACAGTTTGAACTGTGGAGAGCCTGGATGTTCATTTGAGTTTTGCACAATCTCTGCCTACAAGCTGTACTTATCACAAGCATACAGAGATTGTGTTGGTTCAGATCTCAGCTGTAATATTGAGTTGGAGCCTGTAGCATCTGTTTCACAGCCAGTACATGTGAACCTTTCATGACTCTCACTGCACACACTGAAAAAATTGTACAGCTCTGTAACTGTAAGTGCAGGCTTCAGGAGTTCCTGAAAGTACTGGGCAATGTTTAGTTGGTTCAGTGGAGGAACTAGTAATGGTATCCATGCTCATGCAAAAGAAGCTGTTGATGAGTTTTCCTCAGCTGATTTTTGTCAGCCTATCCTTGGTGTGCGTTAAGGAACAGTGAACTCTATAACAGTTTCCAAAAAGCAAAACCACAGCAGCTGCAATCAGTTTTCAGTGAGGATCATCCAAGTTTAACTCTAACTACATTTGAAAGACCTTCATTCAGAACACTGTGGTGCCATTTAACAAAATCCTCCTTGGCCTCAACATTTGGTGCCAAAGAACCTGTCTGCTCAATTCCCTCTAGCTGTTCCATACTTCAGCTTTGCAGTAGACATAGTGCACAGACTAATGGAAGGAGTGGTGCAGTATGAGTTAACACTTGTGTTTCAGTACTTAATTGAAAACTCTATATCCTTGAGTTTATTGTCAGAGAGAACTATGAGCTTTAATTATGGATATACAGAAAAAAGAGAAAAACTAGGCCAAGTGGGCTAAAACTGGATGACAATAGCAAAGCGCTATGAATTGCTTTTTTAAACATCTGATTTTAGATAATCACAAGCTTTTTAAATCTCTCTTTCCAGAGCGAATTTTGATTCCAAAGCATCACCTAATGTTCCATTACCCAAGCTGTATTAGGAAAATTGGGCCCCTTATTCACATGTGGTGCATAAGGTTTGAATAAAAGCACAACTTATTCAAAAAGTCTGTAAACACTGGTGAAGAAACATGAGAATCAGTTGGCTTTTCATCTTGAGAATTTTTATTATAAAAGATTACATTTTGGGCCCATTACTGTAGTATTGGTTAGCAGTTTAGAGGGCAGAAGAAAGACACTTTTGATGTGTCTTGCAATGTTTCCACAATTTTCTATGTTGTGTCATGGATTATCAGGCTGGGATGTATGTATATTAAAATGATATGCTTTTGTTCAACGGGATTGTCAGTGTAATTGTTAGAGATGACAACACATATCTTCTAACGTGTAAAGTCTCAAAAATGTATTTTGATGATCTCTTAAATGCATTTAGTACTGATGAAAAAACACGTCTTCATACTAATTTGTGTAGATGACCTAGTGATTCATTTCAAATGATGCTGATGACCATGAACACTGTCCCATACTGTAATTTAGTAATTATTAGTAATACTGTAATTATATAATACTAAGGAATAATAGTACTCCACTCTAGTGTATAGTACTATCAACACACTCAGCGTTCAACATTTCAAAAAAAAAAGAAAAAAAAAATTAAATTAAGTCATTTAATTAGTCATTTAAAATGTATTTGTTGTTATGTTCAGATTTATACAGCCAGGCCCTGTAATTTGTCAAGGTCATGCACAAATCAAGGCAGTATCAGTCATCTAGTTGACAAGGGTTAAGATACAAATCCATTCAAGGTACATAACAAGTTTGCGCTCCTCTGCCTGTAAACAAACTTTAACTGAAACAGTTTACCTCTTGATTTTTTCATTTAGAAAAACAAAAAAAATCTCTTTCCGAACATTGCAATGTTCTGCTCTAATTAGTGCAAAGCTAATGTTTGAGGAGACAGATGCTGAGCTGAATCAGACAGATGCTGACACTCCTTATCTCATAATCAATTTGTTTTCATCGCGCTCTTAACATGTGTATCACTCATCAAATATATGGCATTTTTTCCATCAACATCTGCCTCCGTTCTGTTTTTTTTTCATTCTGCTTCTCTGTTCTCCCCTCAGTCACATTAACACTTCCCCAGGCCACTGCATTGCCATTCTCCATCCATCCACCAGTTCACTTCAAACTCTCCCACATGTCCCAGTCACCTGACTCCTTTCCACTTTGCACTGTTTACACCTTCCCTTGTCAGCCCTGCAGTATATTTACTGGCCCATTGCCACTAATTTCCCACCAGACTGTCAGTGTTGCTTCATGTTGCTATTTTCCAGCCCCTGAGCCCTGTTACCTGTATCCCAAATCCTGAAACCTAAAATCTGTGACTGACTCTGAATCTGCCCCTCATGCCTGCCTGCCTGCACCCCTGATACCACAGACTCCCAGTTACTTCAGTTCAGACTGCCAGTAAGCTTGTGTAGGCTCATTTATTAATAAATCCTTAAACTGTAATTGGCTGCATTTGAGTTGTCTTCCTTTCTGCCATGTCTGCACCTGCTTACACCTTTGCTGTGAAATACAGCACCTCTTTTTTTATGGTTGATATTATATTTGCATGAGGTTGACATGGACAGACGTCAGGCCACCGTACCTTTGATATATTAACCTATTAAATGAGGTTAACTGTGAACGTCATTGTTCATAATACTTGATTAATAAGCAACTATCTATTCTTTAAAATTGCTAAAGTAAAGTAAAGTATAAAGTTTCATGCTTTATATATAATTTTGTTTTCCTCTATTTAAATCTCAAATCATTATTACTATGGGGCTCTTATTCTATTCATTAGTAGAATACAAAGCTCCATGGAAAGTCTGATGGTTTCCTTTCACAAACCTCTGCTGTAAACAATTCTCTGAACAATCTTTGTCTGTCTTTCTCTGAAACATCAGTAACCAGGAGTGAGATGACCTCAGGCTGTGTGTGTGTGTGTGTGTGTCCAGGCAGAGGAGCTGTCACTTATGCACAACCTAAATTTCTAGACCCTGCTCTCTCAACAGCAGGTCAGAGAGTTAATTTTAGTAGTGCATTTGTCAGTGCCATGACACATACACATGCACAGCTGATGATGCTGTAACATTGCACCAGGCCAAACTGAATGAAAATGACTTTACAAATCAAGGAAAAGACTAAAAGGGGAGGAAGTGGGTGGGGAGAAAAACTAAGCCATCTGTGAGGAGTGAAGGAGATTTGAAAGTCAGCATCTCCCAGGAGAAGGAGGGCTAGGATATAAGAGCATAAAGTATAAAGGAGTGTTTTAATAGACACCATCGTAGCTGCACACTGAGGAGTTCAGCTAGAATAAGGCAGGACAGGTAGAGAGAAAACTCTACCTAAAATCTAAATGATATGAACCTTAAATACAAGTGTGTCAAGATGTGTATTTGGATGGACAGGTGATATAATCTTCTCATCTTCTATTGAAAGACACTGTCTGAAGAGGTGAAATTAATGTATTTCTTACAGTGTACATAAAGGGTTGATTCTTGTGCCATTATTTTCTTTACATTTACATCTTAAATGTTTCTCTTTGGTCACATAAGTAGTAAGCACAATATATTGTTTTATTTCTATGCAGATGATAGACAGGTATATCTTGTCAATCCTACTTGTTCTAGCAGTTTAGCTAAAATGATGCTTTGAAGATATCAAGTGGTGGGTTTCTTGTAACTTTCCCCAGATTAATGAGGATTAGACTGAGATTATATTTGCCTCACTGAGCTTTATGGTTGAAAGTTTTCATTTTTTGACATTCAATTAAAAATGGGGTTATTCAGTTCTGAATTTATCTGTTGAAAAGCAATTAAAATCACATAATTTCTGTCACACCTGGAAAAAAGCATTGATGCCTTTATTTAAGCTATTCAGCTTTTTTACCAGAGCCACAAAAAAGGACACATTCTACCAGGTTTAGGATCCTGTCAGTGGCTTCCTATTGCTGTTAAATCTTAAATGGATAAGCAGCAAGGTATATCTCTGGCTTACTAAGCACATATATACAAGAGCCTTTGCACAACAGAAAAAGGTCTTCTCACTGTTCCTAAGTGTAGATTAGGAAGACTGACCATGCATTCACTGTCATAGTATTTAAACAGTGGAATTAAGTATCATATGGTTACTTCTTAATTGTCATTGAAACATCTGAAACACCTCCTTTTAATTGATAAATATGATTTTATATCTCTGGGACAATATTGTAAAATGTATTATTTTATTTGACATATTATCATTTAAGTGCTTCTAAGTGTTTTTAATAATAATCATTATTACTGTTGATACTTTTTAGATAAAAGTTCATAAGTCAGTAAAAAAAAAAGGAAGGCGAAGAAATTTTCTCTTTATTTCATATATTTTACATTCCTTAGTTCCTTTAGCAACTAACACCAATATGAATATTCTTCACTATGTTTTAAATAGCCACACAGATTTAGTTTTTTGTTTTTATTATGAGCATGTACCAAATAGCTAATATGCCAATTTAAAGCACTTCAAACAATCTTCAATAAAGTGAAATAAAATACACATTTTAACCACACACAGGAGCACTGTCAATGGATAATAGTTTGAAAATAAGTGTGAAAGACTTTGCTCCAGACTGAACTATCTCAACAACTTATAGATGGTTGAGATATAGAGTCATGTATAGATTGGAATGAAATTTGGTGCAGACATTTATTGTGCTTCCAGTAAGTAAGACGCTGCTTTGCTTCTTTACATCTTTGATTCATGAGGAAGACCCCCAAAATAGACTATTTGACCTCTGACCTGGAAAAGCGCTGCAGATCAGCTGCAGGCCAAAATCCATGTAGAGAAAAAGAAGCTCTGACCTTTTATTAATGACTAACTCAAAATTTCATGGCTGCAGCTGACAAAACTTTGCATAGGCGAACATTACTGTGGACCATCACACTGAGATGCATCATACAGAAATGCACATTATATAAAACTGGGCAAAAATTAATGTCAAATGAAATGTCTCCCTTTTGTCTTTAATATTTCAGATGGGAAATACACTCATTTACTCTCTCTCTGAGGGTGAGATGGAAATCGATCTCATGTCTGTTAAGTCTCATGGCGATGGCTTAGTGTAGCATAAAGACAGGAAGCGGGGGGAAACAGCTTGTCTGGCTCCGTCTGAGGCTCAAAAATGGAGGTACACAATTCAGTAACATATTGAAGCCCATTCCGTTTATTCAATCCATAAACAAGCACAAATGTAACAGTTCCTGTCCTCATGGGGAGATATGTGCTGGACTTCTCAGCAGCCAAATGCAGTGACTGTGTCCAGAATCCCAGAGAGACCTCCTAAAACCTGTATTCACCAACCAAATCTGGCAACCTGCCCTATAACTATGTTTCTTCTGGTAGACACTACACACAAGTAAATTACTAGTTCTAGCAAATAACTTCCCCCATAACTACAAATTGTCATTGTTACGTTTCAGTTTGTGTACAGATTAAACAAAAGAGATATAACGAGAGACTGTATCTAAAGATAGACGTTCCATAAGCAAGGTCAAAACACCTGGATCACCCCCTGATGGCTGGCTGCATTAAAGGTCAATTTTACATTGTTTAAAATGTATAATTCACTCTTTATATGCACAAATAAAAGAGAAATATGAAATAATAATTTTAATTACATTACATCTATTTACATGTCATTTTCTTTTATCCCAACTCATTTGTGTGTACATGATATATATGAGTATTTTTCTGTGATCACATCCACACAAAATTTAAAACCATATTTTTGAATGTTTTTTCCCCCATATTGACACTAGAGCAATAGTGTGAATGAATCTGACAACCCTACTGTCATCTCCCTGTGAAGATAAAGAGGTTTTAGAAAAACATAGTTACCTGCTCAGTCATAGTCAGGGCTCTGTGGTTGTACAGCTAAGAGGACAAGAGTCTAAGATGTGAATAGCCTAAAGTTTGGAGGCAGTAATGGCACAGTTAGAAGACATGGGGAAGCTTTTTCTATCATTTTTTCAGGTTGAAGAGTTTTCTGCTTGTCCAGGTGTTTGTGTGTGTGTGTGTGTGTGTGTGTGTGTGTGTATGTATGGGTCATCCTCACTGACCTGTGTCATGTCGGTTCAAGCATCTGTGTGTGTAAACAGAGCTGTGACTAAGAATGTGTTCTCGCTCTGATCCATATCCTTCACAGTTCTCTATCTGAGGTCAAAGCTTCCTGTGAAGGGAAGAGACAAGAGAATGAAAAGAGAGAGATAACTTGCACCTCAGTGTGTCTCTGAAGTATGCCTTAGTTCAGTAAACACAAACAATATATAAAATGAAAGGTTAGAATAGCAACACTGAAATCCAATCCAACTTGAACTGTGGTGTTCTACATACAAGAAATGGTTCCAGTTAGATTAAGTTTGAGTGCTGCTGGTAAATAAATAAATGACTGGATTTCTTTAAAAATAATTGAAATAGGTAGTGTTGGACAGCTGAAGTATTAAATTGGATCTGCTTTTCAATATGTACATTTTTCATTAAGAAACAGATGTATAGTTGAGCTGCTGAAGTATGGACCAAGGTGATGACAGACTGTACAGCATCCATGCAGCTACGGCACGAGCATGTATTTCAGTAACTGAGTATTAACACAATACTCTGTCTAGAGTCAAGTTATTTTATTTATGTAGTAATTAAAAAAATCATAAAATATTATTATGAATAAAAAGAAATGTCCAAACACTGCTCCTGGATCCATATTTTTCACACATGTTCAACAACATCTTAAATTTTGTCATCATCATTTTTATATACAGTAATTTTGTATTTTGTATCTATCGCATTTTTATCCAAAGGAATCCCAGCTCTTCCTGAGAATTGTTTATATTTGAAATAATATAGTAAATATCATGTATTTCCACTCTCTCAAATGTTTTGATTTTCTGCATTTCTGTTTTATATTTACATTATAAATTTTCTTTTCTTTTCTACACAGTTGGTGATACAAAAAAAAGATATGATGTCAGTTCACTATGATATCCCTCTTGGGTGTGATTACAAGTAGAAATGAGATACATCTGGCCTCTTTCTGAGCACTTTAAGGACTTCACTTGAAAGGTGGCTGTAAAGTTGAGGTTTAAAGTGACAACTGATGTTGATGAAGCATCTGTGGATCTCAAGGTGAGATGATTCTGTCAGCAGTCAAAGGTACAGTAATATTATAATATTACATAATAAGTTCATCAGTGACATTTTCCCAGAAATAGCTTTTTATTCAGGACAGTATATTGATGTAACCAATTAAAATATTCTAAAGTCATGTTTTTTTTTTATTATAATGATTAGAAAAGGTTAACAAGGATTATCAAGTCAAATTTCTACAACACTACACAAAAACAATCAAGCCAGTACCATGGCAGGGGGTTGATTGGAGGAAGAGAATAATCTCTGCAAGAAGCAATTATGACAATAAGCCTCACCTTTTATGGTAATATATGTATCTGTTTGTCTCTTACTCAAAATATGAACAAGCTCTCTCTCACACACACACACACACACACACAAACACTCACACACAAACTCTCGTCACTATTTTTCGGTTTTAAAGGGGCAATTAAAGAGTGTCCCACTGTGAAGTTTAATAGCAGTTGATGTGGAACAGAAAGGGATCGTTAGCTTTCACTCAACTCAGAAAAATACTTGAAGTGATTATTGCATGGTACAAAAAGTAGACTAGCTTGCATTTTTGCAATTAAGAAAAAAGCTAAGTAATTAAAGACATTTCATTACTTCATGAGTCAAAGAGATAATTTCTTAGCAGAACAGGCAGCAATCCCAGTCCATTTCTACATATTATCTAAAAGGAGGAATCTTTTTATAAATGAATTAATTGATCATTTACAATAGTTCATTTTATTTTGCATTAAACATATTATTTTGCATAAAACACAGGCTTATGTAGCAGAATGCAAGCTGTAGTCCCTCCATATTACACAAATCCCCAAAGAACAAAAAAACAATATTAATGTAGTCTGGTGGTATGATATGTCTATATCACTTGCCAGATGACAGCAGGATAAACAGGCTGTTGCTGGGGTAGGCACTGTCTCCTAATATCCCTCAGACTCACATCACTGATATCACTGATTCTTGGTAGATGGGAACAAGTGATGTTCTGTGCAGTTTTAATCACCAGCTGCAGAAACCTCCTGTTCTGGGCCTTTTACAAACCATGCCAAGTCATGATGTTTTCAATTTCTCCTCTGTTGTTGAGAACTTGGCATGGGAACATTGCTCTCTTAGGTCTTCTCAAGAAATACAACCCTTTCTGAGATTTCTGAGCAAGAGTGGAGGTGTGAAATGACCCTGACAGGTTCTTTGTGATACTGATTTTCAATTATCTGAAACTGCACCTCAGCTCCATTGATATAGACAGGGCCATGTGTCCTCATCTCCTTTTTTCTAAAATGGACAATCAGTTCTTCGGTTTTGCTAATGCTGAGCAGTAGGTTGTTCTCTGTGCACCACTCTGTCCAACACTAGACTGTTGATTTCCCCCTGATATCAGTTCTCATTGTTGTCTGCCTGATGATGGTGGTGTCATCTGCAAACTTCACCAGTGTGGTACTTAAGTCAGTTTGTGTTGAATGCAGAGCTGAAATCAACAAATAGCAATCTGATGTAGATGTTGTTATATGATGTTTGAAAACTGAAGGGCAGTGGAGATGGGACCATCAACTAGATCCTTGGCAAAAGTTGGTAGTTGGTCCTTAAAACATGGCCAGGGATATCATCAGACCCAGCTACTTTAGTCATATTCACTCAGCAAAAATCTTCTCACAATCACTGTGTATACTGACAGTGGTTGGTCATCTGAAAGAGTAGATTTGACAGCTGACTCTTTGTTGAGGAGATCAAAGTGAGGCTAAAGGGTGTTATCTAGCAACAAGGCCTCACACATGACGGGGTGCTCTGGATTGCCTGTCACATTTCATTGTGGTTGTTGGTGTTGAGGTCTCTCTCCAGTTGCTCCTGATGTCGTCGTTCTGGTGGTGTTGTATGCTTCCTTGTCTCCTGACCAAAAGGCAGCTTTTTTGGGGTCTGGACAGGCTGTCAGTTCTCCATTCACCCAGGCTTTCTGATTGTGGAATAATTTTATAGTTTTTTGGCTTTGTTGTTGTTGCCATGACAGCACGTAAACATGCAGCGGCTTGGTGCTCAAAGCTTTGTTTCTTTTTATTTATGTTTTTAGTTAATCTTTTTAGTTATTCGTATAGTCTCCTGCAGCAGCAGCTGAGTACAGTAGGGCTAAGATGTTGGAGATTGGGGATAGAGTGCGCACCTGCGGGCGTTTCCAAGGCTGGATTTTATACCTACCAGAGATTCAGCGGATCATGGAGGCTTTCACGATCCCTCTGTTGCCAAGGAGACGGAGGAGGCATTCGTAAACAAAAGCAGGGCAGGAGGCACGGCCTGCGTGCTAGGCTACAAGCTAACCCATACAGACCGGCTCTTCCCAGTATCTTCCTCACAAACGCCAGGTCACTCGTCAACAAAATGGACAAGATGAAGCTGAGGTTTGGCTCTGTACATTCATAACGCCTGGTGTACAGCCACGAACATCATCGGAACATACTGTTCTCCTGATCTGGAATATCTGGCAGTGAAATGCAGACCATTTAAGACGGCTAGAGAGCTCTGTTCTATCCTGATTGTAGCCATCTATGTACCACTGTGAGCTAATGCTAAATTAGCACTGGAGGAGCTGTACTGCATGATCAGTCTGCAGATGAACAACAATCCAGAGGATAGGAGGAGAGGATCGTCCTAAAGCACATCAAAGGACATCATCCCTGCTGGTCTGGATCAATATCAGTTTCGCATACAGGGAAGAACAGGATCGACAGAGGATGCAGTCTCCATTGCACTTCACACAGCCCTGACCCATCTGCAGCTTCCTAACACCTACGTGAGGATGCTATTTGTGGACTTCAGTTCAGCCTTCAACACAGTGATCCTGGACAAGCTGATACTGAAGCTCCACAACCTGAGACTGCCCTCATCGCTGTGCCATTGGATCAGGGACTTCCTCACCAAAGGCCTCAGGTGGTGAGAATCGGGAACAACACATCCTCTACACTGGTCCTGAGCACAGGCACACCACAGGGCTGTGTGCTCAGCCCAGCCCTCTTCACTCTCTTCATCAGTGACTGTTCTGCCATCCACTCCACAAACACCATTCGTAAAGTTTGCAGACGACACCACCATAGTGGGCCTCATATCGGACAATGATGAGACACACTACAGAGAGGAGATCCAGCATCTTACTCAATGGTGCTCAAACAACAACCTTGTTCTGAACACCAGCAAGACCAAGGAAGGTCATAGTGGACTACAGGAGGTCCAGGAGGACAGAGCACGCTCCTCTCCTCATCCACGGGGAAGCAGTTGAGCATGTCAACAACATCAAGTTCCTGGGCATCCACATCACATCTGACCTGACCTGGTCCATGAACACAGCTCACCTGGTAAAGAAGGCTCAACAACTCTTCTTCCTCAGGAAGCTGAAACGTGCTGGACTCTCCCCATCAGCTCCTGACAAGACTTCTACAGGGCCACAATAGAGAGCATCCTCTGCCTCAGTGCAGCAGTGTGGTATGGCAGCTGCACTGCACAAGACCAAAAAGGACTTAGCCCGGGTGGTGAAAACGGCACAGGGGATTGTGGGAAGTCCTCTTCCAGACCTGGACTCAATATACACTGGCTGGATCCAGAAGAAGGCCCGACGATATTGTCGCCGACCCTATTTCACCATTTGGAAATGGACTGTTTGTACCTGGCTTTCCAGAGGGAAGCGGTACAAACAGTCCATTTCCCAGAAACATAAAGACAACAACTACCAGACTGAAAAACAGCTTTTTCCCCAGAGCTGTACAATGCATTTCCCCCTATTGAGAACTTGAGACATGCACTTAACTGCACTTGAACAACTTGACCCACCCCTATCTACTGTGCCTTGCTGCTGCAACTTTAGATTTGGATATTTTACTATGTATTTACATTTAAGATTAAGATTTAAGATACATTTGGAAGTCGCTAATCTTAATTTCATCATGTGAAAACATGATGACAATAAATGATTCTTGATTCTTGATCATATTCCTCAAGAGTGGTGTGGTTCTTCTTGGCGTCTCTGACCATGTGCCAGTCTGTACTGGCTTTTTTGATGGTTTGACCCTTTTTAACAGCTGGGTGTAAGTAGGCAGGAGAAGCAGGGAAATATAGTCTGGCTGACCAAATTGAGGATGGTGGACTTTGTAGTTGCCTTGAATATTCGTATAAACATGGTTCAGGGTACTAGTTCCCTTGGTTGGGGTGTGGACATAATGAGGGAATTTAAGCAAACAGGCCTGAGATCTGTTGAATAAAAATCACCCAGCTTACATGTGCCTCTCAGGAAATGTATACAGCAGCATTAAAAGCTCATAATATAATATAATGTGGTCTTACCAGAGTCGTATGTCTTGTCTATGTGGAACAGGGTCTGCCTGTCAAATGAAATAGCTGGATTCAAGGTATTATGATGAAGCCAGGCTTCTGGTAAGATGAAATAACAAATTTAAACAAAGATGTAGTGAAGTTTTAGACAGCTGCTGTCTTCCACACCAGCAAGAGTCACCATCACCATGGTAACAGTATATACAGTATATACAATATATACAATCAAATCCTTCAGAATACCTGTCAAAAACGATGATTTTCTGTCTGTACCTCTCTCTCTCTCCCTCTATCTCTCTCTCTCTTACAAGCCATGTTACCATTTCAGCTGCATTCCTGCATTAAAGGTGAAAATACATAATTGACATAATGTCAACCATAGACTACAAAATATCATGGCAATAAGCCAAATAAGTGGTTGTTGTCCAGTGTTGAAGTGTTAAATGTTGAAAGGACAGACAGACACATCGACTGACCAAGTGACAGTAGCATCCTAAGGGCACATATTGTAATTTCTCACATTGGACTAATCCAATACATGAAAAGATTGCAGAATAAAGATATAGATATCACTCGGATGTAGCAGTCCATTGCTCCTTGCAGCCTGTGTGATAAAATAATAGTAAGAGCTATGAGCTATTTAATGCAGCATATACTTAAGCAGGGGAAGCTTCTCCCTCTCTGCATGGGATGGCTGGGATAAAAGCACAGTCAAATATTTGAAGCAAGTCAAGTGGTTTCATACCTGCCCTCTAATTCACAACATCTTCCTTGTGTGGCCAGCCTGCCCCATCAACACACAAATCCATGTTTCATACAAGTCTTTCTGATGCCACCACTGAATAGCTATACCTCTTACCCTGACTGAGTCTTTGTACTAGACTTAGACTTAGACTTAGACTTCACTTTATTGATCCCTTTGGGATGACTCCCTCAGGGAAATTTACGTTTCCAGCAGCATACAGGTATAGAAGCACACAGTTGAAAAATAAAACAGTAAGTACTTAAAATACAAAATATAAAGAATGGGAATAAAATACTATAAGTAAATAGAAAGAGCTGAGTATGGCGTCGTGTGAAATAAAGTTATGGCTTTGTATAGTATAAGTATAAGTTAAGTGTTATAAATTAAAATTATTGCACATTATTGCATATGATGGGGTTATTGCACTAGGGGAAAAAGTGTCCGATGTATGTAAGTGTTGTACAAGTAAATGTACAATGGCTACCACCCCTACTCTATGTCCTCCTCCCCCCTTGTGAGGAGTTGTAGAGTGTGATGGCATGATGGACAAAGGAGTTCTTGAGCCTGTTGGTCCTGCACTTGGGAAGGAGCAGTCTTTCACTGAACAGGCTCCTCTGGTTGCTGATGACGGTGTGCAGAGGGTGGCTGGCATTGTCCATAATATCCAGGAGTTTGTCCAGAGTCCTCGACTCTGCCACCGTCACCAGAGAGTCCAGCTTCGTGCCAACCACAGAGCCGGCCCGCCTGATCAGTTTATCCAGTCTGGATGTGTCCTTTTTGGATATGCTGCCCCCCAGCATACCACAGTGTAAAAGAGGACACTGGCAACCACAGACTGGTAAAACATCTGCAGAAGTTTGCTGCAGATGTTGAAGGACCGCAGTCTCCTTAGGAAGTACATCCTGCTTTGTGTCTTCCCATACAGGTGGCTGGTGTGCGTTGTCCAGTCCAGTTTATTGTCTATCCATAGCCCGAGGTATCTGTATGAGTCCACTGCCTCCACCTCAGCTCCCTCTAGCAGGACTGGTCGCGGTCTTGGTCTGGACCTCCCAAAGGTCGATAACCAGCTCCTTCGTCTTAGAGGTGTTGAGCTGTAGGTGGTTAGTGTACTATACGATCTGGTAAATCCTCTGGGATAAAGAGAACATTCAGGACAGTCAGCAGTGTGGTCTTTCACTCTTCCTCTTTCTGTTCTTCACCTTGTATACTTATTTTTGGTTCAATATCTAGTTTTAAAGGCATTTGTAAATGACTATGTTTGCTAAGTACATTTGACAGCAGAGGCCTCAGACTTAACCTTTAGTATTCGGTCTCTTGCTGTTTTGTGTTTGCTTTGATTTGCTCCGGCAGGGTTTCATCACTGTAAATACACTTATGTACTCCAGCAAACCCAGCAGGTGATTCTTTTGGATGTAGCAGCTTGCTTATGCCTCTCCACCCTCTTGAGAATTCAAGGTGAGGTAAATATGATGAAACAATGTCCATGGTCACATGGGCTGAAATAATGTACATTTTGGGTAAGAAAAAGAAGATCCAAATACAGTAGCAATTTAAATTTAATCCAAGCAGCCAAGTTGAACTCAGAACACTGAGATGTGACCAATAGCAGATCCTCCAGACGATGCTGACCTTTGAGGTAACAGAGTCGAGAATAAATGAATGTCTCAAAGCCTACCAGCTGTGTCTCAACTACAAACATTTTCTCTTGAATAAATATGATGCTTATGTTTTTTCAAGAGCGTGTTTGTTTGTTTGAGAGCATGACCTATTTATTTCATGTTCAGATTTTGTAATGCTTTCCCTCATTACCTTGCCCTCACACTCAAATAGCCCCTGCTTGTGCTTACATTTTCTCTGCTTCTGCTCAAACTGTATGCTTGCACTCAGATATATTGTTACTTGCACAGATTTTTTTACGCTCTAACTTCAGCCCTTCCCCTTGCGCTGCAGGCTGCTTCTGTGCACTTGAGAAACATCTGCTAACACATTAAGACAGCACAAAAGGAGAGTAAATTCTTGAAGTACTATATTTTAAATTTGTAAATTAGTACATCAGTTTTTTCTTCAAAAGGATGTTTACCATTGCTGTATCAGTTAAGTTTGCTCTATGTCCCCACTTGATGTCTGTATGTATAGTTGAATTAGTTCCATTGCAGACATTAAGCACTAGCTCTCCAGTTGATTATGGAAAAGGTGGGACAGATGTGAAATGTTTTGCAAAAGCCTCTGTTACTGATAGAGCTGAGGAAATCTTCAAGTTGTGTTACAGATATTATTCCAATTTATTGCAGTCTTTGTCAATGCTACAGCGTGATTAATGGAGAGTGAGAGACTCATTTAGCTAGCGTTTGACTTCATTTATTATTAATAAATAATTTACTAATGCTTTAAAATTCATGTAGAGGTCACTGATAAGCATTAATCTTGGGTTGCCAGTTGTGAAAAAAAAAACCTTTCTTTACCAAAACATCTAAGCATCCAGATCAAAATACATTTATTAACATTTATAGCATTTAACTGCAGACTTTAGTCATTTTCATTACTGATTAGGTGCAATCCATGGTCGAACTGTGCTCACTCAGACCTCAACTGCCTTAATTTCATGTGCACTCATGAATGAGTTACTAGTGAATAGAATAAGATCCCTTAGAGAATTGTGGTAAAACATCAGGTGTCCCCATCTGGGACAACAGGACAAGTCACAAGCCCTGATAGACACCAAGTTTCCCACACGGAGAGAAAAAACTGCTGGATCAGTGGGGTTATGTTATTCCATCGAATAGTGGAATTTCTGTGTCATGGTCCTACAGTAAAAAGTCAGACCAGGAACTTGACACTTTAGTGCCTGAAATTAAAGTCCTGACACCCCATATTGTCTCCAGGTTAGAGGGAGTACATCAGTCAGTCTTCAAATTAAATACGAAGCTTATTCCCAGATCAAATATATGTTCAAGGGCCTTGTCTTCTGTGATTATAATTTATAAATTTAGTGGAGAAACACATGCAGGTGCTTATACAGACGAGAAGCATTTTGCTGGCATGGTTTGGGTCCTCTGAGGTTGCTGAGAGGTTGCTCATTATGCTAGATGTAAAAGAAAAATGATGAACTGAACGTTTGTACAGCAGATAACATCTTCAAAAGAAAGATATATTGTAAATGTGTGATGCTTTACAACCTATGATACTGATTTGATTTATATTATTTTATCAACCAATAAGAATGCTTAAATTTCAGTCACAGAACACCAAATTACATTACCTTGCTCCAGTTCCTGGAGGAAATCCTGCAGATGATTCATTAAAGTCACCTCTACCTGCACTGCCACATATGGCATCACCTTATCACCTACCCACAGGCAATATTAAATATTTAGGCATCAATATATCCCCCGAGCTGTCAGGGCTGTTGAATCTAAATTTCACACCACTACTCAAATCAATACAAGATGACTTAAATCACCAGGCCAAGGTACCAGTTTCCCTCTCTAGAAGAACAGCAACAATTAAAATGTCAGTGCTACCAAAAAAAATTCATCCATTTATCCATTTTCATCCAGAATTTCACTGGAAAAACAAAACTCCACAGATAAAAGAAAATCCCAGAGGAGCTCCAGACATTCAGTTAGGCCACTTGGTCATTCAGCTCAAATATCTTTTAAAATGGTTAGAAAGTGGACAGGTCATTCCTCACACAGAGTCACAGGGGTACACCCTGGAGTGGTCGCCAGTCAGTCACATGGCTGACATATAGAAACAAACAACCACTCACACTCGCATTCAGACCTACAGGCAATGTAGAGTCACCAATTAACCTAACCTGCAGGTCTTTGGAATGTGAGAGGAAGAACTGGGAGAAAACAAGGTGTCAGTGATAGCCACTGCACCACCATGCCACCCATTCATGAGATACATGAACATACAGATACATTAACATGATGCGTAAAAATAACCATAGCTTCAACTCTGATTGGTGGAAAGCACTTCAAGTTCACCAACTTCACCAACTCCACAACTGAGCCATCCTCCCACTCACCAGTTTGGAAAAATCAAGACCTCTGGATCAATAAAAATACATTAAATTTCATGACCTGGAATAATATAGGAATAACATCTTCACCAGATCATTCAAGAAAGTACCTATATCCATTTCCAGCATTTAATCCAGCAGTTCAGCAATGGGAATACATGGTTTCGGGACTAGCAGAAATCTGGGAAATGTATTTCATCACCCAATTCATAAAATGTTGAATCTCCCAAATCCAAAGGAAGTCCTTTCTACAAACTACATAATTCACAGTAGCTTGGATACTTGGGAACAAGACCCCTCTATCAACACCATTACCGACTTCTGGGTCCAAATCTACAAGAATAATTTCAACAAGAGCAATGACATGAATTTACAACTCATACAGTATAAGGTTATTCACAGAATACAGTATACTGTTTAACTAATTACACAAAATGAGTTTTAGAGAATCAAAGAGATGCACACAGCTTACAAAACACACCTGAGAGTCACTTGACACTGCTCACTAATCAGACACTTTGATTCCAAGTTAGACATCAATTATCTTACTCACTAGACTGTCACATCCCTTTATCCCTGGAGATCTGCATCTCAGGTGACCTATTAACATTACAGTTACACAGTACTAACTCTAGCATTCTCCTCACAGCCAATGGCCGAGAACATCATCCTTTTAAACATCATACAGTGGAGGTATCTTCTAATGGATCATATATCCCTGGAAAAAATGTCCACATCCTTCAACCACAAAACAGCTGATTCCAGTAAAATCTCCTCTGCAGTCATCAACAAATTAGCCTCCACGATTTGTTCCCCATTAGCCTCTACCAAGGTAGCAACTACTCTTTCTGGGGTCCCATGTCAGTAAACATAAAATAATAATAATAATAATAATAATAATATATAAAATAATAAAAATGTAATTTAAACTCCAAAGCAAAATAAAACAAAACAAACATAAAGGAATAAAATTCACAACAACTTTCCACACTATATCTACAAAACAACCTATACAATGATATCAGGTATCATGTTCGAATGGCCTGATGTTATGTGCCATCAGGTGTGTCTTTAAACTCTTTTTAAAAGCAGTATTGCGTATTAAATGTGTGATGGCAAACTATTCTACATTTTCATTCCTCTGAACATCACAGTGCATTGTCTTGCATTAGTTTTGAAGAAGGAAGTAAAAAACAACTTTTCAATGCTAGTCTAAATCTAAATCTAGTATTAAAGTTATGACCAACACTGCTGCATGACACTCCATAACAAATTTTTGACAGTAAAATGTTTCATATAGAACAAAGCAGAGAAAAACCATCCTGTCTCTCACCAGTGGCCAACCTAAGGTTACAAGCGTTGATGATGAAGCTCTTCTATTACAGTTCAGCGCAAGTCATGCAGCACTATTCTGTACTAACTGTAGTTTTTCCAAGCCTTTATTTGATTCACTTAACTACACTACTACACACAGTAATCCATATGAGTAAGATCTAATGTTTAAACAATGAGAGTAATACAGTGTTGTGGTTAAGATATAAGTGCAACAGTTTTTTCAATCTGCTTTGTCCATTTCAATCTGCTGTCTAATATTACTCCATGAGTGTCCTCTGTTTCACAGACACTCCCTGCTTGAAAAAATATATTGTATTTGTGCATGAACAATCTTTTCCAGCGGTTTACTAAGAATTGCTAGCCTGATTGGCCTACTGTTTGTACCACTAAATTCATCTGCTGTTTTTTTTTGTAGTGGAATAATCTTTACCTCTTTCCATGCTGAAGAGAAGACACTATTGCCTGATCTCCAATCCATAATCCATATACACGCACACATTTCCCTAAACTGTCTAACTTTCAGTGCCCTGCTCTCCTTTCGGTTCCCTCCATCCTTTACTTGTCCTTTGACTCTTTTCTTGGTTGCTTTTTTCCTCACAGTCATTTTAGTATCTTCTTGCTGAGGCATGGAGTTAAACATAACTACACATAGTTTTTCCTTCTTTTTGTTATTATTTGTCCTCTCTAATCGAGACTCTCCCCTTCCAAACTCTGCTTTCCCTTTCCCTTGGTTCTGTTTAGTTTGATTTGGATGCCTTAGCTACAGCAGAATCTGGAGCACCTTCAGGTTTGCATTAGGAAAACAGCATTTTTCGTAATAAATCATATGCACACACAAATACACACAACATAACATTTAAAACTAGAGTAAACATGATTAGTCACAAAATAATTAAAACTTTGGTTCATTTGGGCAAATGTAATGTCCCATGTTTATTTGTATGTTTGTGTGTACATGTGTATATAGCCACAACATTTGATTTAAATGCTGGTGATCATAGTGGATCATTAAGCAATATATTAGCATATTTAGCATATTTCCATAGTAGTAGGGAGCAAAAACAAAGATAAATGAGAGTGAATATTGGACTTCCCCTAACCTGGTGGCCATTATCAAAGACTTCAAATGAATGTAAATGCTGACATGTGGAAATATAAACAGTTTGGTGCCATGTTTTCCCATTTAACTAAGTTAAATCTAAGGAATCTTTATGTCCAAAATTGTACCACTTTAGTTGTGTCAAAGAAATAACTCAAGACACAATTATAATAGTTTCTTGACTTTCAGTGTCAAAACCAATAACATAAGAGTTTAATGTAAGGTAAGGTAAGGTTTAATGTAAAGATAAATAGTTTATTAAAATCTGATAAATGAGCTATGGCATGTTTTTGATAGGTTATGTTATCTTAGTTAATGCCAACTTGTCATAGCTCATGTTCCTCACTGATTCTGGTTGTGGTCCATCTGTCTGAGGTTCACTGGCCTGGTGGGGACATGATCTGTGTCTGTGTTGTGGAGAGAAGGTCGAGTGGCTCAGAGCTCCATATGAGGACATCTAGAGATGCACCTGGACTCACAGACTCATTTCCATTACCTGTGATACCTTCACACATGGACTAAACCCATGAACTCAGTTTATCTACAGTTTATTACGACCCATGTTATAACTCCATATATGATTGATGATGATGTTCTCTGTACATGTGGCATCTATTGCACGTCTGTCCGTCCCAGGGAGAGGGATCCCTCATCTGTGGCTCTTCCTCAGGTTTCTTCTTTTCCCATCCCATAAAGGCTTTTTTGAAGTTTTTCCTGACTCGGTCAGGAAACAGGACAGAGGGTGTACAGATTGTAAAGCCCTCAGAGGCAAACAATGTTTGTTGATTTTGGGCTTTAAATAAATACATTTAAATTTTAATAACAAAAACATCCCAAACTGAACAGTATAGTATCATAGACTCATTCATGTTAATGACAGGTGTCATGTCATGGTTGTGATG
The DNA here is from genome assembly GCA_023238725.1 of Scortum barcoo. Classification (NCBI taxonomy): domain Eukaryota; kingdom Metazoa; phylum Chordata; class Actinopteri; order Centrarchiformes; family Terapontidae; genus Scortum; species Scortum barcoo. The sequence continues at coordinate 19,860,198 of CM041540.1, forward strand.
GTGGCATGTCAGTCTTATGCACAACTCTTCAAATAAAGTGTTGAGTAATATGAAATTACTTTCATATGTTGCATCTATCCTTAACAATAGTCTAATAACTTGAATAAGAACCTGAGAACCAGGAATAAAACTACATAAATACAAGCTATCCGTTGATGATGAGAGGAGAAGCAGTGATTTAGAAAGTGGACAGGTCATTCCTCACACAGAGTCACAGGGGTACACCCTGGAGTGGTCGCCAGTCAGTCACATGGCTGACATATAGAAACAAACAACCACTCACACTCGCATTCAGACCTACAGGCAATGTAGAGTCACCAATTAACCTAACCTGCAGGTCTTTGGAATGTGAGAGGAAGAACTGGGAGAAAACAAGGTGTCAGTGATAGCCACTGCACCACCATGCCACCCATTCATGAGATACATGAACATACAGATACATTAACATGATGCGTAAAAATAACCATAGCTTCAACTCTGATTGGTGGAAAGCACTTCAAGTTCACCAACTTCACCAACTCCACAACTGAGCCATCCTCCCACTCACCAGTTTGGAAAAATCAAGACCTCTGGATCAATAAAAATACATTAAATTTCATGACCTGGAATAATATAGGAATAACATCTTCACCAGATCATTCAAGAAAGTACCTATATCCATTTCCAGCATTTAATCCAGCAGTTCAGCAATGGGAATACATGGTTTCGGGACTAGCAGAAATCTGGGAAATGTATTTCATCACCCAATTCATAAAATGTTGAATCTCCCAAATCCAAAGGAAGTCCTTTCTACAAACTACATAATTCACAGTAGCTTGGATACTTGGGAACAAGACCCCTCTATCAACACCATTACCGACTTCTGGGTCCAAATCTACAAGAATAATTTCAACAAGAGCAATGACATGAATTTACAACTCATACAGTATAAGGTTATTCACAGAATACAGTATACTGTTTAACTAATTACACAAAATGAGTTTTAGAGAATCAAAGAGATGCACACAGCTTACAAAACACACCTGAGAGTCACTTGACACTGCTCACTAATCAGACACTTTGATTCCAAGTTAGACATCAATTATCTTACTCACTAGACTGTCACATCCCTTTATCCCTGGAGATCTGCATCTCAGGTGACCTATTAACATTACAGTTACACAGTACTAACTCTAGCATTCTCCTCACAGCCAATGGCCGAGAACATCATCCTTTTAAACATCATACAGTGGAGGTATCTTCTAATGGATCATATATCCCTGGAAAAAATGTCCACATCCTTCAACCACAAAACAGCTGATTCCAGTAAAATCTCCTCTGCAGTCATCAACAAATTAGCCTCCACGATTTGTTCCCCATTAGCCTCTACCAAGGTAGCAACTACTCTTTCTGGGGTCCATGTCAGTAAACATAAAATAATAATAATAATAATAATAATAATATATAAAATAATAAAAATGTAATTTAAACTCCAAAGCAAAATAAAACAAAACAAACATAAAGGAATAAAATTCACAACAACTTTCCACACTATATCTACAAAACAACCTATACAATGATATCAGGTATCATGTTCGAATGGCCTGATGTTATGTGCCATCAGGTGTGTCTTTAAACTCTTTTTAAAAGCAGTATTGCGTATTAAATGTGTGATGGCAAACTATTCTACATTTTCATTCCTCTGAACATCACAGTGCATTGTCTTGCATTAGTTTTGAAGAAGGAAGTAAAAAACAACTTTTCAATGCTAGTCTAAATCTAAATCTAGTATTAAAGTTATGACCAACACTGCTGCATGACACTCCATAACAAATTTTTGACAGTAAAATGTTTCATATAGAACAAAGCAGAGAAAAACCATCCTGTCTCTCACCAGTGGCCAACCTAAGGTTACAAGCGTTGATGATGAAGCTCTTCTATTACAGTTCAGCGCAAGTCATGCAGCACTATTCTGTACTAACTGTAGTTTTTCCAAGCCTTTATTTGATTCACTTAACTACACTACTACACACAGTAATCCATATGAGTAAGATCTAATGTTTAAACAATGAGAGTAATACAGTGTTGTGGTTAAGATATAAGTGCAACAGTTTTTTCAATCTGCTTTGTCCATTTCAATCTGCTGTCTAATATTACTCCATGAGTGTCCTCTGTTTCACAGACACTCCCTGCTTGAAAAAATATATTGTATTTGTGCATGAACAATCTTTTCCAGCGGTTTACTAAGAATTGCTAGCCTGATTGGCCTACTGTTTGTACCACTAAATTCATCTGCTGTTTTTTTTTGTAGTGGAATAATCTTTACCTCTTTCCATGCTGAAGAGAAGACACTATTGCCTGATCTCCAATCCATAATCCATATACACGCACACATTTCCCTAAACTGTCTAACTTTCAGTGCCCTGCTCTCCTTTCGGTTCCCTCCATCCTTTACTTGTCCTTTGACTCTTTTCTTGGTTGCTTTTTTCCTCACAGTCATTTTAGTATCTTCTTGCTGAGGCATGGAGTTAAACATAACTACACATAGTTTTTCCTTCTTTTTGTTATTATTTGTCCTCTCTAATCGAGACTCTCCCCTTCCAAACTCTGCTTTCCCTTTCCCTTGGTTCTGTTTAGTTTGATTTGGATGCCTTAGCTACAGCAGAATCTGGAGCACCTTCAGGTTTGCATTAGGAAAACAGCATTTTTCGTAATAAATCATATGCACACACAAATACACACAACATAACATTTAAAACTAGAGTAAACATGATTAGTCACAAAATAATTAAAACTTTGGTCATTTGGGCAAATGTAATGTCCCATGTTTATTTGTATGTTTGTGTGTACATGTGTATATAGCCACAACATTTGATTTAAATGCTGGTGATCATAGTGGATCATTAAGCAATATATTAGCATATTTAGCATATTTCCATAGTAGTAGGGAGCAAAAACAAAGATAAATGAGAGTGAATATTGGACTTCCCCTAACCTGGTGGCCATTATCAAAGACTTCAAATGAATGTAAATGCTGACATGTGGAAATATAAACAGTTTGGTGCCATGTTTTCCCATTTAACTAAGTTAAATCTAAGGAATCTTTATGTCCAAAATTGTACCACTTTAGTTGTGTCAAAGAAATAACTCAAGACACAATTATAATAGTTTCTTGACTTTCAGTGTCAAAACCAATAACATAAGAGTTTAATGTAAGGTAAGGTAAGGTTTAATGTAAAGATAAATAGTTTATTAAAATCTGATAAATGAGCTATGGCATGTTTTTGATAGGTTATGTTATCTTAGTTAATGCCAACTTGTCATAGCTCATGTTCCTCACTGATTCTGGTTGTGGTCCATCTGTCTGAGGTTCACTAACCTGGTGGGGACATGATCTGTGTCTGTGTTGTGGAGAGAAGGTCGAGTGGCCCAGAGCTCCATATGAGGACATCTAGAGATGCACCTGGACTCACAGACTCATTTCCATTACCTGTGATACCTTCACACATGGACTAAACCCATGAACTCAGTTTATCTACAGTTTATTACGACCCATGTTTAACTCCATATATGATTGATGATGATGTTCTCTGTACATGTGGCATCTATTGCACGTCTGTCCGTCCCAGGGAGAGGGATCCCTCATCTGTGGCTCTTCCTCAGGTTTCTTCTTTTTCCCATAAAGGCTTTTTTGAAGTTTTTCCTGACTCTCGGTTCAGAGGGAAACAGGACAGAGGGTGTACAGATTGTAAAGCCCTCAGAGGCAAACAATGTTTGAGATTTTGGGCTTTAAATAAATACATTTAAATTTTAATAACAAAAACATCCCAAACTGAACAGTATAGTATCATAGACTCATTCATGTTAATGACAGGTGTCATGTCATGGTTGTGATGGTGGCATGTCAGTCTTATGCACAACTCTTCAAATAAAGTGTTGAGTAATATGAAATTACTTTCATATGTTGCATCTATCCTTAACAATAGTCTAATAACTTGAATAAGAACCTGAGAACCAGGAATAAAACTACATAAATACAAGCTATCCGTTGATGATGAGAGGAGAAGCAGTGATTTAGAAAGTGGACAGGTCATTCCTCACACAGAGTCACAGGGGTACACCCTGGAGTGGTCGCCAGTCAGTCACATGGCTGACATATAGAAACAAACAACCACTCACACTCGCATTCAGACCTACAGGCAATGTAGAGTCACCAATTAACCTAACCTGCAGGTCTTTGGAATGTGAGAGGAAGAACTGGGAGAAAACAAGGTGTCAGTGATAGCCACTGCACCACCATGCCACCCATTCATGAGATACATGAACATACAGATACATTAACATGATGCGTAAAAATAACCATAGCTTCAACTCTGATTGGTGGAAAGCACTTCAAGTTCACCAACTTCACCAACTCCACAACTGAGCCATCCTCCCACTCACCAGTTTGGAAAAATCAAGACCTCTGGATCAATAAAAATACATTAAATTTCATGACCTGGAATAATATAGGAATAACATCTTCACCAGATCATTCAAGAAAGTACCTATATCCATTTCCAGCATTTAATCCAGCAGTTCAGCAATGGGAATACATGGTTTCGGGACTAGCAGAAATCTGGGAAATGTATTTCATCACCCAATTCATAAAATGTTGAATCTCCCAAATCCAAAGGAAGTCCTTTCTACAAACTACATAATTCACAGTAGCTTGGATACTTGGGAACAAGACCCCTCTATCAACACCATTACCGACTTCTGGGTCCAAATCTACAAGAATAATTTCAACAAGAGCAATGACATGAATTTACAACTCATACAGTATAAGGTTATTCACAGAATACAGTATACTGTTTAACTAATTACACAAAATGAGTTTTAGAGAATCAAAGAGATGCACACAGCTTACAAAACACACCTGAGAGTCACTTGACACTGCTCACTAATCAGACACTTTGATTCCAAGTTAGACATCAATTATCTTACTCACTAGACTGTCACATCCCTTTATCCCTGGAGATCTGCATCTCAGGTGACCTATTAACATTACAGTTACACAGTACTAACTCTAGCATTCTCCTCACAGCCAATGGCCGAGAACATCATCCTTTTAAACATCATACAGTGGAGGTATCTTCTAATGGATCATATATCCCTGGAAAAAATGTCCACATCCTTCAACCACAAAACAGCTGATTCCAGTAAAATCTCCTCTGCAGTCATCAACAAATTAGCCTCCACGATTTGTTCCCCATTAGCCTCTACCAAGGTAGCAACTACTCTTTCTGGGGTCCATGTCAGTAAACATAAAATAATAATAATAATAATAATAATAATATATAAAATAATAAAAATGTAATTTAAACTCCAAAGCAAAATAAAACAAAACAAACATAAAGGAATAAAATTCACAACAACTTTCCACACTATATCTACAAAACAACCTATACAATGATATCAGGTATCATGTTCGAATGGCCTGATGTTATGTGCCATCAGGTGTGTCTTTAAACTCTTTTTAAAAGCAGTATTGCGTATTAAATGTGTGATGGCAAACTATTCTACATTTTCATTCCTCTGAACATCACAGTGCATTGTCTTGCATTAGTTTTGAAGAAGGAAGTAAAAAACAACTTTTCAATGCTAGTCTAAATCTAAATCTAGTATTAAAGTTATGACCAACACTGCTGCCTGACACTCCATAACAAATTTTTGACAGTAAAATGTTTCATATAGAACAAAGCAGAGAAAAACCATCCTGTCTCTCACCAGTGGCCAACCTAAGGTTACAAGCGTTGATGATGAAGCTCTTCTATTACAGTTCAGCGCAAGTCATGCAGCACTATTCTGTACTAACTGTAGTTTTTCCAAGCCTTTATTTGATTCACTTAACTACACTACTACACACAGTAATCCATATGAGTAAGATCTAATGTTTAAACAATGAGAGTAATACAGTGTTGTGGTTAAGATATAAGTGCAACAGTTTTTTCAATCTGCTTTGTCCATTTCAATCTGCTGTCTAATATTACTCCATGAGTGTCCTCTGTTTCACAGACACTCCCTGCTTGAAAAAATATATTGTATTTGTGCATGAACAATCTTTTCCAGCGGTTTACTAAGAATTGCTAGCCTGATTGGCCTACTGTTTGTACCACTAAATTCATCTGCTGTTTTTTTTTGTAGTGGAATAATCTTTACCTCTTTCCATGCTGAAGAGAAGACACTATTGCCTGATCTCCAATCCATAATCCATATACACGCACACATTTCCCTAAACTGTCTAACTTTCAGTGCCCTGCTCTCCTTTCGGTTCCCTCCATCCTTTACTTGTCCTTTGACTCTTTTCTTGGTTGCTTTTTTCCTCACAGTCATTTTAGTATCTTCTTGCTGAGGCATGGAGTTAAACATAACTACACATAGTTTTTCCTTCTTTTTGTTATTATTTGTCCTCTCTAATCGAGACTCTCCCCTTCCAAACTCTGCTTTCCCTTTCCCTTGGTTCTGTTTAGTTTGATTTGGATGCCTTAGCTACAGCAGAATCTGGAGCACCTTCAGGTTTGCATTAGGAAAACAGCATTTTTCGTAATAAATCATATGCACACACAAATACACACAACATAACATTTAAAACTAGAGTAAACATGATTAGTCACAAAATAATTAAAACTTTGGTCATTTGGGCAAATGTAATGTCCCATGTTTATTTGTATGTTTGTGTGTACATGTGTATATAGCCACAACATTTGATTTAAATGCTGGTGATCATAGTGGATCATTAAGCAATATATTAGCATATTTAGCATATTTCCATAGTAGTAGGGAGCAAAAACAAAGATAAATGAGAGTGAATATTGGACTTCCCCTAACCTGGTGGCCATTATCAAAGACTTCAAATGAATGTAAATGCTGACATGTGGAAATATAAACAGTTTGGTGCCATGTTTTCCCATTTAACTAAGTTAAATCTAAGGAATCTTTATGTCCAAAATTGTACCACTTTAGTTGTGTCAAAGAAATAACTCAAGACACAATTATAATAGTTTCTTGACTTTCAGTGTCAAAACCAATAACATAAGAGTTTAATGTAAGGTAAGGTAAGGTTTAATGTAAAGATAAATAGTTTATTAAAATCTGATAAATGAGCTATGGCATGTTTTTGATAGGTTATGTTATCTTAGTTAATGCCAACTTGTCATAGCTCATGTTCCTCACTGATTCTGGTTGTGGTCCATCTGTCTGAGGTTCACTGGCCTGGTGGGGACATGATCTGTGTCTGTGCTGTGGAGAGAAGGTCGAGTGGCCTCAGAGCTCCATATGAGGACATCTAGAGATGCACCTGGACTCACAGACTCATTTCCATTACCTGTGATACCTTCACACATGGACTAAACCCATGAACTCAGTTTATCTACAGTTTATTACGACCCATGTTTAACTCCATATATGATGATTGATGATGATGTTCTCTGTACATGTGGCATCTATTGCACGTCTGTCCGTCCCAGGGAGAGGGATCCCTCATCTGTGGCTCTTCCTCAGGTTTCTTCTTTTTCCCATAAAGGCTTTTTTGAAGTTTTTCCTGACTCGGTCAGGAAACAGGACAGAGGGTGTACAGATTGTAAAGCCCTCAGAGGCAAACAATGTTTGAGATTTTGGGCTTTAAATAAATACATTTAAATTTTAATAACAAAAACATCCCAAACTGAACAGTATAGTATCATAGACTCATTCATGTTAATGACAGGTGTCATGTCATGGTTGTGATGGTGGCATGTCAGTCTTATGCACAACTCTTCAAATAAAGTGTTGAGTAATATGAAATTACTTTCATATGTTGCATCTATCCTTAACAATAGTCTAATAACTTGAATAAGAACCTGAGAACCAGGAATAAAACTACATAAATACAAGCTATCCGTTGATGATGAGAGGAGAAGCAGTGATTTTCTTTTTCCACTGAATTGGATTATAAATGATGATGATGATTTACAGCTGCAACAAGTATCCCTAAAATCCTCTAAGTTCCTGGAGAGTCTGAAGATAATGCATCCCAAAGTTCTTTTTATTCAGATTGTAATGGGATTAAAATAACCAGTCAGAACAGTTCTTAATTATTGGTATTGATTTTCTCAGATACTAATAGCACACAATTTCTTTACTCAATACTTTAACTTTTTATAACCCCGTCCTTTATTCCAAATTTTACACATTGCAAACAGGAGTTTTCTTTTTATCATTTACAAAGAAAAAAATTATGTATCTATCTGGCAATGGTTTGTAAATTATCCAGTAGGTATTCTATCTGACATACTGAGCAGGCAGCAAAATATAAAAGCAGTAACATGGAGAAAAAAAAAGTTAAATTCATTAAATAATTTCTGTTCCACAACAGGTTTGTATTTGGAGGAGCAGAGCAGACGTTTCACAATTGTGCAGAAGCAGCCTAAAGGGCTGAAGTTGGAGTGCAGGAAATTTCTGCTAGAAACAATAAGTCTGAGTGCAAGCATACAGTTTGAGCAGAAGCACAGCAAATCTATGTTCAAGCAGGGACTAGTCATGCTCAAAATTGAAAATCCATGCTTGAATAAAGATAGGGAAAAAAGTCCCTGTAAATAAAGTGTTTCACAAGTGGCAACTTCTAAGTTGATGGGCTGAGAGAGGCAACACATTGGACCAAGTGGAGAAACACTAATGAACGAGTGCAGTAGGACACACACTGTGGAAACAAACCTGAAAGCTAGAGAACTTTTTTGGCTGATGTACTCTGAGGAATTCATGTGAAGCACTGCACCACATGTGTCTGGCTGGCTGGCGTGTTAGAGGCACAGGTAGAAACTGGGAACAGGCAGGCAGGAATGGTTGGAGCACAGTGGCAGCAAAGCAACACTGACAGATTGGCTGAGGAGGTATGCATGGGCTAAATGAGTATACAATAGACAGGTGTGGGTACTGATTAAAGAAGTGCAGAGAGGAACAGGATCAGATGTTTGGCATGAAACTTAAAGGCACAACTGGTACATTTCCAATTTGTGCAGCAAGACACAGCAATAGAGTGAAAAGATAGATAGATATCTTAGAATATAAAAGAACAATCGAAGCTAACAAAGCAATGAACCGCTTTGAACAGGGTCAGCAGTAAAAACTTACTTTAGCCATCTAAATAAGAGCCCCCAGTCAACATCAAAATCAGTTTAGGTGTATGCTATAGTTAAGTATACGCTCATATATATGTTCCTCGCTGTACCTTACCATGAGGCAGCCCTTTCCTTTGGCACTACATTTTCTCAACTGTAGAATATCTGTCTTCATAAGCATGCCACACACTGTATTATGGATCGAATTAGCTTTTTATAGTTTCATCTCACTTTTTGAAGGAAAGCAAATAAAAAAGGTACGGATTATCCCTCCCCACCCCCACATGGTAAAAAGGAGCTGTGAGTTCTTCTAAAAGATGATAATGTGAAACAGTGTATTTTTAGTTGTCATTATGCTTTTGTGGTGAAAACAAAACAAAACTATTTGCAATTAATCAGGATTTCACAAAATACACAGAGGCATGGCTTAGGCTTCATGCAGCTTGTCAGTGCTGAATGAATATATTCTTGCAGTTTTCACCTCATCTTATCTAGATTCATATGAGCGCTGTCATTTATTGCATTCAGTGTAGTCCTGTCTGCAGTTGAGATTGTTGTGTGAAGAAAAGGAAGGTGAAAAATTACAGAAGAGAATGAGGCTGTGAAAAAAAAGAATAGAATAGAGATTTGAAGAATATGCGAAGAGACAATTTGTGGTTTTGTTGAGCCGCCATGGAGATTCTGAAATGAAAATCAATGTGCAGAAAGGCATCAAGCTGTTATCCAGTTACAATTCCTTTTTCTTCTTACTGAAAAAGACAGTCATTCTTTCCATCATTCAGTCTGCAAGAAAACGACTCCTGTTGTGTTTCTGTTTTGCCGAGACAAGGCTCAAAGAAGTTCACTTCAATCTGCTCAGAGTGATAGGATTTCCAGCTATCAGAGGCAGCATAGGGAGCTGTGAAGGAAAGACATAGAAATATAGACACAGAGAAATGTAAGACAATTAAGAATACACAGGACGACTAGACAGACACTGAAGTAGAATTTCAAGAAAGGGAGTGGAAGGATGGTTGTATTTATTTATTTCTCTAACCTCCCCAGAGTGAGAGAAATCATGAAACTTGTTTGTCATGCTGTTATAGGCTTCTGAATGGAGACATTGTTGGTTTCCATCCACTAGTTTTTATGAGCATTTTCAATTTCTGCACAAAAAAACACTGAAAATAAAAATTATATATACATAAAAATATTGTAAAACACTGAGGTGAGGCTGAGGTGGAAATGTTGGTCTGTTGATTAAAGTAGAATGCAACACAGACTCAGTGAATTAATTAATAAGCAATAAGACTGTAATGTTGGTCAAATTAATGCATGAAATCGAGTTAAATTCCTGATTCTACTACACAACACACTCTCCCAGCTGAATGTGCCTGACTCCACCTGCAGGTGGATCACAGACTTCCTGTCTATCAGGATGTGGCATGTGAGGCTGGGGAAACATGTCTCTGACTCCTGGTCCATCAGCACCCGATTCCCCCTAAGGAAGCAGCAGCTGCTGCATCTTCAATCACCAGTCCATCAAGCTCCTAAAGTTCACTGATGACAACCTCACTGGGCTCATGGTGGGTGGGGATGAGTCCGCCTACATTTGAGAGATCTGGTGTCTTGGTGCAGAACGACGTGCTCTAAAGACAGTGGAGATGGTTGTGGATTTCAGAGAATGTCCAGTCCCACATCCCCCATCAACCCTGTGTAACACTTCAGACTCCCTCCACTTCCTATAGACAACCATAACTCAAGACCTCAAGTTGAGACTCAGCCAGGAAGGTGACTGGCAACAACCTGTGCTCCTCCAGTACCCAGGTGTGCAGGTGAAACTGTGAACTAAACCCACAACAGTCTCAGACACTCCCCAATGGCAGGAGGTTGTGATCCATAAAGACGGCCTCATAAACAGCACCCAAACATTACTAAATTAATTGAACCTCAGGCTGGCTTGATTTTATAAATAACTATCCTTCTTCCAAAGGTTGCCCCCCTGCTGAGAATGGACAGCTTTCATCCTACCAGAGTAAGAGCCAGTATTTTATCCAGGAAAATAGGCAAATCTTCTTAGTTCAGACTATCACACTGATAGCTTGCTTTATAATATTAACTCTGTTTCCACTGGGAATGATTGATGTTCTTGAAAGCCTCTGGTAAATTCTTTAAAAATTTCTAAAGACTTCTCTACCTTCACCGTCATGCACATTGGCCACTAAAATCTTATACTAATGATGGTATCTTGTTCCAATTAAGACATTATCTCCAAGGAGTGCCACTGCTTCGTCTAGTATCAGTAACCACAGCTGTAACAAGACCCTCAGTATTGGATCTATAAATATTAGGTCACTGTCTACCAAAGCCTTACCGATCTGGTTCTCAAGCATAATAGGTCCAAGATAGGACCGCTTTGTGTGAAGCATGGTTGAAAGCAAATCTTTTCTTGCCATTAAATGAAGCCACCCAACCTGACTATACCAATTGCCATGCAGCTGGGGCCGCTACATCGGAGGTGTTGCCTTAATCTTTAATTATATTTTCAACTTAAACTTCACATGTCCCATCCCATAGAGATGTCTACCCTGAATGGGGGCAGACATGAATTTTGAACCAAATTTCATGGCGATTCATCCAAACCTTGTTTTTACTCAGATACAAAATGTTTAAACTGCTGGTGGTGCTTGATGGAAAAGTCATGCATCAAAGTCACAGGATACATCCTCAGTATGTAGTCCTTGAACCATGAATATCTATTAACGTTTAAGCCAATCCACATCCAAGCTGATGTGGAGATGTTTCACTGGATATCCCAAAACATCAAACTGCTGAAATGACTGGAGGGAGTATTTCCATTCCCTTAAGAAGAGCTGCTATTGACCCCACAGACAAGACCAACTGTGACATAAGGCACTCAATATTCTTGTTTTCCCCACAGTGCCAAACATCCAAGAACATCCCTGATACACTGAATTATATCCCAGTTCGTAAGTAAATACAAAACAAATGTTTTTTCTTCTACCTCAGCAGCCTGGACCACTGTCCCCTGATAAGACTGACTGCAGAGCATAAGGCAGTTAACTGAGTATGTGTGTATCTCTCAGTGAGCGAAGACAATTTAGATTACTGTGCATTTATTTTAAATTAATCAAGGCAACATTTATGTTAGCAGAGCTGCAAGCCAAGTTTACACACAAGGCTGCAGTTACACAATAATGCATCAAAAATAAACACCGCCTGCTCCGCTGCACCAAGAGAGGACACACAGCATCACATATTTGTATGATAATCAGACGGGAAGTTGAAAGACTCTCTCAGCTCTCCAATTGCTGCACCTTCGTATCTGAACAGGGACCACCCAGCTCCATAATTCTTTCCCCTTGCCTTCAAAGTCAAAGCTGCACTTGAACACTGAGCCATCCCAGCATCTCTGACACTCTGTCAATATAGTCATGAATCAAGTGACCTCTTGGTTTTTCAGAGCCACAATTTATTTTATTTATTTAAGTCACATCCATAACATTTACCAGAAATCTAAACTCAGACAACACCAAAACCCTCATCACCCATACCTTGACGTGGGACCACTGAGGCTGTTGGATCCTCTAATGGGTTAGGCTGCTATGGGACCCACTTCAGTCTCCCGTATTTCTCACAAATTTGAGGCAAGCTTCTGATAGTCTCTCCTCCCTGCTTCACAGATGTGCTTTTTGAATTGTGCAGTAGTCCTCAGGAGATCAGGTTTACACACGCAGTTACCTCATCTCAAGAGTTTCTCGCTTCAGCAAGTCACAGAAGCTGGCTGATGGGCTGAATGAATTCATTTTATGAATCGTACATATGTGAGAGATGTGTTTTAACTGTTATGGGCCTGTGTAAAGGAAAAGGTAGTGAAAGAGATCTGACTAATCTCTTAACCATGAGGAGTCTCAGCTGAAGTTGCAGTTGTCAGTAGAACCGTGTCGCCGTGGAAACCGCAGACTGTCCCCTGATAGAAAATATGAAGCAGGGTGAGAGAGCAGCCACAGAGCTACAGCTGCCACCAGCTTCTGATACATTTCTAAGACATTTTTTCTTTCCTTTTCTGATGAAAATAACGAGGAGATGGGTCTCATTTAGGAAGGGAGTGTGTGGTTGGTCAGTTGTTGGTTGTGTCACAGATTATCTGCCCTGTCTCTCTAAAAGCTCTGTAGTTAGTTGGAATGGGTTTACGCTGAAATGTTGTCCCTTCAGTTAAACGTCCTTCACTGCTAAAAAAAAAAAAGCATCAGTCTTTTTTAATCTAATCATGCATTCATTTCATGTGAGTCATCATTTCAGATTATTATTGCAAACTTGAGAGGTTTGCTTGAGCTGCTCAGCTGCCATCAACATTTTCCACTGGGAGGGGGTATCGTCAACATATGGATTTTGTTGGTCAAATGTGGGTGTATCAACACCAACACATCCTCAAGGTGTTGTGAACCAAAACAACAGGGTCACTGCTGCTTACCAGATTTTCTCACATCCTCACACGAACACTCCGAGACAGATTTCTTTTTATAAAGCAAACATTCATACCCTGAATATCCACCTGATGTGGCTCCACTAAAGCAACCTGTACAAGATCAAACTTTTATCAATCTGAAAAAAAAATCATCTACAGGCTATTTACCTCTAGTAGCCCTGTACTGCATCACTGTACTCTTTCAAAGTAGACCAATAGAAAGCACAGCAAGTCCTCAGAGCTAAGCAGAGCTGGCACTTTATGTTATGAGTTGTTATTAAATGAGACACCTTCTTATTAGTCACTAAAATAATTTACTGTATATAACTACATTCTTATCTGCCTATAGCAAAGTTGAGATTTGGTTCAGTTTTGGTGCAAAACTGCTTGTTAAGGATGGTCAAACACCATAGTTTGGGTTACAAAATGCACTTGGAGATCAGACTTTAAGTGTAGAAGTCATTGCAGACCCTGCATGCCTTTGTTGGTCACGCAAAATTGCAGGTGTGCTTAGTACAAACCTGCAGCTTTCTCTCTGCTTCAGCTGCTCATTGGGCTTATTTCCTTTGCTCCACTCTCACACGGTTTACTATAACTTTTTCATGTGACTTTTGTTTTTACTATCTAAAGAATGCAACTTGTATACATCATTAGGGTTCATCTGGGGACCATATATGTCTGAAAATCTGTGGTGGACCGACCCTCCTACAGACCAACACTGCCATCCTCAGAGCCAGAGTACTAGCGTGGTTAAGAGGAAAAAATAATGAAAGCTATAATTTGAGAACCTGTGAACATATGATATATATTTCATCTAATATCAACTCATATTTAATCATGCAACAAGACCGTACCATACATACAACCAAAGTCTCTGAAAAAAACCTCCATCCTGCCCTAAATATTCTGTCTAACACCACCTTAAACCATTGAGCTAAAAACCAAGTGGTACTGGAGTATTGGCCTCCTCCTCCTGCTTTGCCCTTTAGCTGTGTGATGTCAACCAGGAGGCTACAATCCCTCTCTCAGCACGCCACGCAGCGGGCCTGAAATTACATTCACCTCCAATGTTAAACAGTCTCCACAGCATCAAGGAAAGACACCATCATATAAGCTGTCTCTGTAATGGCTGCTATGTGAAGTGTATGTGTGAATACATGAGCATTCTTGCATCTGGATGTTTCTGTGCTATAGTAATATAATGAATATATTTTATTTATAAAAGAGCACAAGCACATGCACAGAGAGAGAGGGAGGGAGGGAAATGGAGGCAGAGAGGTTAGTGTGGATAAAGGAGTGGAGTCAAAAGGACAGTCTCAGTCACTTTTAAATGGTATGGACTGATTTTAAAACTAGAAATTACATCAATTCTGTGCAGCTGTGTTGCACTCCAAAAGCTCTGTCTCATGATGGTAAGAGAGGATAAAAACACTGCACTATATAAGCCATCGCTCTTATTTACTGGGGCCCTGACCAGCAACACTGGAGACAGAGGAGAATTATTCTAGTTGTGGCTATTGTAGCCTGGAGCTTCTCCGGTAATCTCAACCTCTAACGCCACACCCCCAGATTTGTTTGAGACAGATGTTATTTGCACCAGGTTTCTCTGTCCAACAATGCTATCTGCATACCTAGTGTAGTTAATGTGGCCATTTACACATTTCACATTACACTTTTATTTTAACCCCATGATTTTTCCTAAACCTAAACCAACTGTGACCACGATCTGAAAACCTGACTCTAAAAATAGGACAGTTTGTACCGGGAGTCATAAATATACACTGTTTGTTTAATTTTCTAACTTTACTAGTAGTCTATATCTACAGCAGCTTTGTGTTTATGAGGTGACAGGACTGTTTTTCAGCTTGCTGTGGAGTTGAGGGATTCTTGTAGAAGTAAGTCTGGATTAAGAAACTCCAAATTTCAAAACTAAAGAACTTCACAGAGTGGGAGAGAGGAAGAACTAACTGGGTTTTTAGGCTGCATCTATGCTGGTTATAAGTCCATCATCTCCAGTAGCGATTAACTTTTAACAACAATATAGGTGTGACATTTGTTATATTCCTCATATTATTTCTTACACAGCATTACATGGTCAGGCCCAACAGTTCCTCTGAGGACATTTTTTCTTCGAAGCTTACTGGATGAGGGCTTCCAACACGTGCAGTGTGGCTCTAAACCCAAGTTGGTTCCAGCCATACGGGCACACACAGAAAAAGCAAGAGAAGAGAACAGACAAAGAACTTCCTCTTGTTATACAATTGTCAGTAAAAGGAGTTAGGAGTTGTCTGGGATCAGCTGGCAACTGCATGAAACTTCAAACTCACCTTCTAATTCTAAACCTGTAATTCTGTAATATTAAACACAGTTATTAACAAACAGTAATAAGTGTTACTCAGGTTTTAAATGTCTTACTTACTATCTGATTCTACAAATGACACATAAAGTTACCCCTTACATATGAATCTCTACCTATATGTATATGTCTGTCTCCGTCAAAGGAGGCATATAGAATCGCTACTGTTCATTGCGTACAGAAGGAAGGGCAGATGGATCATTCAGACACACACGCATATGACTTTGGAGGATGCAAGACTTTGGCCTTTAAATTTGCATTTTCCTTCAAAGTAAGCTACAATCAATTTATTTTATCAATACATATTCAAGTTTCACATTCTATTATATCACATCACAAATGTAAATAAAATCTTATTGACATGTCTTAATATGCCAATATGTCAATTATATTTCATTAAAGCTACAGGTTAGCAGCTACACAACACTGTTAACAAACATTTAGTCTAAACTGTGGCCATTTATTCACCATTTACCCTGAAAAATTGATTCCTGTAGGTGCTCCAGAACTGGACATAGGTCTACATTTAGTGTTATTCAAGAATACTTGAAAATGAGGTTGTTAGATCAGATCTACATGTGACTGTTGAGAATTGTTCTTTTGTGTAATGTCTCGTCAGATCTGTTAAGTTTTGTCTGTCATGTTTTCTGTTTCCTGTTCCTGGCATGTCCTTTTATTTTGAAACCCTAACTCTCCTCTCGTTTCAGGTCCCTTGACTTCCCCTCATTGTGTGTTTCCCGCCGGTGTGATTGTCTATCCCCGCCCTGATTGTTTCCCACCTGTTTCCCATTACCTACCTCTTGTATATATTGTCTGCGTCTCCCCTGTCTTGTTGCCAGATCGTTCTCAACCTTTGCCATGTCAAGATCACGCTCTTCATGTCAAGATTTCTGTAAGATCTCGCTCTAATTAAATTTGCATTCAAAACCTCATTCTGCCTGGTTTGTGTATACGTCCTGCATTTGGGTCTGCCTGCCTTGTGCCTGCGTAACATTTTGGTGTAAGCAGCCAGGCTTCTGCTCACAAAAGAGGTGTCATATCGTGGCATTTTGCTATGTTTTCAGCTCTTGTGTGTCCCAGCTGTTAGAGCCCAAAGACACGGTTGAGTT
This sequence comes from Scortum barcoo, assembly GCA_023238725.1. NCBI lineage: Eukaryota > Metazoa > Chordata > Actinopteri > Centrarchiformes > Terapontidae > Scortum > Scortum barcoo. The sequence continues at coordinate 19,877,247 of CM041540.1, forward strand.
ATATTTTGCGCCTCTATTAGTTCATGTAAACTTCCATTTCATTGAAACATAACTGTTAATGTGTTTTCTTCTCTGTTTAGTTGGGATTTTTTGTTGGATTGTATGGTGTTTTTAGTCAGTGTTGTCCAATTTAAATAGGTGAATTATGTTATTGTCGAGTAATCATAAAATAGTTCAATAAAGTTCTAAATGACTTTTCAAAGAGAGACACAAAATGGACACTTGCCTTTTCCCAGGCTGCACCTTGCAGTCTTTCACTTGAACACACACAAACATATACATACTATATATAGGTTTGTGGGTGCACTGTACAACTGAAAAAATATCCCTTCACCAGCACACTGCTAGGTCTGCCTGTGTACCATCAAATGCAATTGAAGATTTCGCCTGCTTAGTTGACACTCTGTGAAGAGACAGACATTTAGGTAAGACCACAGGCATGAAGACACAGCCTCTGTGACCCTGCCTGCTTATCACATGCACATAGACACCATATGCTTACACACAAATGTTTTTGCCTATCCCACACATCAAAGAGAAGTTGAAAAGTAGCGGGGGAAGTGCCCATGCAATGCTGAAGTCACGGCTGTGAGGAGATTACGTGTTGTGAATTTAAATCTTTTAGCAGCAGCAGAATGTGTCACTTTCTCTCCTTCACTGCAGGATTTACATACACACTGCTCTGAGATGCATAACAAAGGAGAATTCCCACTTGGGAGGAAAGTTCACATCCTGAGAGGAAACAGCTGGGCTTAACACACACAGTCGCACACACAGACACACACTTGTACACAAATATGGCACAGGTCTCTTGATGGGAACTCTCATGTAAAACTAGAGAATTAACATTTATTCTGTCACATGAACATTTATGATTCATGTTGTATTTACATTCAACTAGAAAGGTTCTGATCAAGTTTTTTTTATCTCAGATCGCTATTTGAGTCATTAAATATTGAGTAACTGCCAATACTTCCATTTTCCTAGATAATACAAATGCACAGTGCACACTTCAAGCACATTAAAGTTTTTAAATCAATCCAATGTTTATGCTCGAAAATTGAAAATTGTGCATGTAAACAAGTAGAGAAGCATAGGCTAGGAGGTTAGGGACAGAATCTCTGCACACTGCTTCGCTTAAGATGTTTTGTTTGCTGTGTTAATGTTGGTTGAAGGTCATAGCTTCCACAGTGCCTTCCAACACATTAGGCTGTCTAGTCCATGTTTCACTTGTAGTTTGACTCTGCTTATTGCATCAAAAAGTTCCCAGGCCAGCCGAGAGACATAGTTTCTCCAGCGTGTCCTGGGTCTTCCCCGAGGCCTCCTCCCGGTGGGACATGCCTGGAACACCTCCCTAGGGAGGCTCCAGGGGGCAGGCGTCCAGGGGCATCCGAAACAGATGCCCAAGCCACCTCAGCTGACTCCTCTCGATCATGCGAAGGAGCAGCGGCTCTACTCCGAGCTCCTCCCGAGTGACCGAGCTTCTCACCCTATCTCTAAGGGAGCGCCCAGCCACCCTGCACGGAGGAAACCTCATTTCGGCGCATTGTATCCATCCGCTGATCTTGTCCTTTCGGTCATTACCCAAAGTTCATGACCATAGGTGAGGGTGGGAACGTAGATTGACCGGTAAATCGAGAGCTTAGCCTTTCGACTCAGCTCCTTCTTCACCACCGACGGTCCGGTACACCGACCGCATAACTGCGGACGCTGCACCAATCCGCCTGTCAATCTCACGCTCGATCTTTCCCTCACTCGTGAACAAGACCCCGAGATACTTGAACTCCTCCACTTGAGGCAGGACCTCTCCACCCACCTGGAGAGGGCATGCCACCCTTTTCCGGTCGAGAACCATGGCCTCGGATTTGGAGGTGCTGATTCTCATCCCAGCCGCTTCACACTCGGCTGCAAACCGCTCCAGTACATGCTGAAGGTCCTGGCCTGATGAAGCCATCAGGACAACATCATCCGCAAAAAGCAGAGATGAAATCCTGTGGTTCCCAAACCGGACTCCCTCCGGCCCCTGGCTACGCCTAGAAATCCTGTCCATAAAGATTATGAACAGGACCGGTGACAAAGGGCAACCCTGCCGGAGTCCAACATGCACTGGGAACAGGTCTGACTTACTGCCGGCAATGCAAACCAAGCTCCTGCTCCGGTCGTACAGAGACCGAACAGCCCTTAGCAAAGGCTCCCGGACCCCATACTCAGCGGAGCACTCCCCACAGAATACCACGAGGGACACGGTCGAATGCCTTCTCCAGATCCACAAAGCACATGTGGACTGGTTGGGCAAACTCCCATAAACCCTCAAGCACCCTGTGGAGGGTATAGAGCTGGTCCAGTGTTCCACGACCAGGACGAAAACCGCATTGTTCCTCCTGAATCCGAGGGTCGACTATCGGCCGAATTCTCCTCTCCAGTACCCTGGCGTAGACCTTCCCGGGGAGGCTGAGAAGTGTGATCCCCCTGTAGTTGGAACACACTCTCCGGTCCCCCTTTTTAAAAAGAGGGACCACCACCCCAGTTTGCCACACCAGAGGCACTGTCCCCAACCTCCATGCAATGTTGCAGAGGCATGTCAGCCAAGACAGCCCCACAACATCCAGAGACTTGAGGTACTCAGGGCGGATCTCATCCACCCCCGGCGCCTTGCCACTGCAAGGAGCTTACGAACTACCTCAGTGACTTCGGCTTGGGTGATGGACGAGTCCACCTCAGAGACCCCAGCCTCCGCTTCCTCATTGGAAGGCAAGTCGGTGGGATTGAGGAGATCCTCGAAGTATTTCTTCCACCGTCCGACAATGTCCCCAGTTCGAGGTCAACAGCTCCCCACCTGCACTGTAAACAGTGTTGGCAGAGTACTGCTTCCCCCTTCTGAGGCGCCGGACGGTTTGCCAGAATCTCTTCGAGGCCGACCGATAGTCCTCCTCCATGGCCTCACCGAACTCCTCCCAGACCCGAGTTTTTGCCTCCAGGACCGTCCGGGCTGCGGCTTGCTTGGCCTGCCGGTACCTGTCAACTGCGTCAGGAGTCCCACAGGCCAACATGGTCCGATAGGACTCCTTCTTCAGCCTGACGGCATCCCTTACTTCCGGTGTCCACCACCGGGTTCGGGGGTTGCCGCCACGACAGGCACCAGAGACCTTGCGTCCACAACTTCGAACTGCCGCGTCGACAATGGAGGCAGAGAACATGGTCCACTCGGACTCAATGTCCCCAGCCTCCCTCGGAATCTGTGAGAAGCTCTTCCGGAGGTGGGAGTTGAAGACCTCCCTGACAGAGGGCTCGGCCAGACGTTCCCAACAGACCCTCACAATACGTTTGGGTCTGCCAGGTCTGTCCAACTCCTCCTCCTCTGCCAGCGGATCCAACTCACCACCAGGTGGTGATCGGTTGACAACTCAGCCCCTCTCTTTACCCGAGTGTCCAAGACATACGGCCGGAGATCAGATGAAACGACAACAAAGTCGATCATCGACCTCCGCCTACCTAGGGTGTCCTGGTGCCACGTGCACTGATGGACACCCTTATGCTTGAACATGGTGTTCGTTATGGACAAACTGTGACTAGCACAGAAGTCCAATAACAGAACACCGCTCGGGTTCAGATCGGGGAGGCCGTTCCTCCCGATCACGCCCCTCCAGGTATCACTGTTGTTGCCCACGTGAGCGTTGAAGTCCCCCAGTAGAACAATGGAGTCCCCAGTCGGAGCACTATCAAGTACCCCTCCCAGGGACTCCAAGAAGGCCTGGGTACTCTGTACTGCTGTTCGGCCCGTAGGCACAAACAACAGCAAGAGACCTATCCCCAACCCGAAGGCGCAGGGAAGCGACCCTCTCGTTCACCGGAGTGAACTCCAACACATGGCGGCTGAGCTGGGGAGCTATAAGCAAGCCCACACCAGCTCGCCGCCGCTCACCCTGGGCAACTCCAGAGTAGTGGAGGGTCCAGCCCCTCTCAAGGAGCTGGGTTCCAGAGCCCAAGCTATGCGTGGAGGTGAGCCCGACTATCTCTAGCCGGTACCTCTCAACCTCCCTTGCACGAGCTCAGGCTCCTTCCCCCCAGCGAGGTGACATTCCATGTCCCTATTGCCAGAGTTTTGGTCCAGGGATTGGGTCGTCGAGGCCCCCGCCACGACTGCTAATACCCAAACCACATTGCACCTGGCCCCTCATGGACCTTCCTGCGGGTGGTGAGCCTACTGGAAGGCGGGCCCACGTCGCCATTTCGGGCTGAGCCCGGCCGGGTCCCGTGGGCAAAGACCCGGCCACCAGGCGCTCGCCTGCGAGCCCCAACCCCAGGCCTGGCTCCAGGGTGGGGCCCTCGGTAACGCTTGTAATCCGGGCGACGTAATCGGTCCTTGATGTTCTTCTGTTCATGATGGGCTTGTGAACCGCTCTTAGTCTGGCCCGTCACCTAGGACCTGTTTGCCATGGGAGACCCTACCAGGGGCGTAATGCCCCCGACAACATAGCTCCTAGGATCATTCATTCGGGCACACAAACCCCTCCACCACAGTAAGGTGGCGGTTCAAGGAGGGGGCTTTACAACACATCACATGTTAATATGAACATTTATCTATTAGAAATGAAAAATAGCACCCCTGCAACCCTGTGTGCTCAGGATAAGCAGGTTTAGAAGATGGATGGATGGATGAAATAAAAAATAATCACACTCACATTTAATTCTCTGCTTTGACCTGCTTATTTTGGAGTCCTTTTCCGTCAAATGCATATTATGGCACATTTCTATTAAAGGCTACAGAGTGGGGAATTAACTTCCTGAATTGAGGTTGAGTAGACCAAACACAGCCTGTGATCTCATAGCATGGCAATTCCAGAACTCAGGCTGAGGTTCCATTTTATAATGGTGATGGTTTTCTCTTTCATGGGAAAAAAGATAATTGGTCTCCACTTATAGTTCACAGTGGAGGAAAATCATTTTTAATTTTAAACATCACCAAATGACAGTCAGTCAGGTAATACTGTGTCTGTGTGTATTCAGGAGTGGGTGAGAGAGACAGAAAGAGGAAGAGTCCATGTTTTACATATATATACAGCTACACCCCACACAGAGGACACAGCCATATGGGTAGGTGGTGGCAGTGGTTGCAAGATCTGCCATAAAACGGGAAGAAGAAGAAGAAAAAATGTTTTTGTCTAAAAAAATTGAGACCAGTGACTTAAAAAATATGTGTGTCTGATCTTATTAAAGCAGAAGTAGGTAACATATTTATTTAAAATGACTTTTAGTCATATTTATTTGCTAAAACTGTCACTCTGTCCTGAGAGTAGAACATGAGACAGATCATCTGTGATAAAATCAGACTCCTCTGGCTCCACCTGCTGCCTCTAAGCTCATTGGACAAGAATCCACCACACCTGAATCCAAACAACCAATCAGAGCAGAGTATCTGATAGACCATCAGTCACTGTTGCTGCAGACAGCTCCCCTCCACTGCACATGCTTTAACTTGGAGCAGAAAATAGTGAACAAACAACCCCTGAACAAACAAGCAGTGAGAAAACTGCGGTTTACACGATAATGACAAGTAAACAGAAAAAGAGCCATGAAGGAAAAATGAGCAAAAAGAAAGAATCAGTCCGAGTGAAAATGTGGGGGCTTTTAGAGGTGAGTTGGAGTGCAGAGGGACCTGGATGTTGTACTTGTTCAAATTTTCCAGATAAGTCCACACTCTTCTCAATCCTACCAAGTGTAGCTGTCAACCTTATGTCCCATCCTGTGTTCTCTGTTCTTAGAGTGCTGGATCCTGTCTCTCCACAGACTTAAAAAGAAGTCAGAATGCTTAAGGGCCCATTCCTATCATGTCTTTGTCTCTGGAATAATCTTAATGCTAACACTAGCCAGTCTGACTCCACTGAGGTCTAATCTGCAAAGTTATTGTTAACCACTACATTCTTCACCCTCTGCTGATTTTGTTCCCAACAAGCCATCAACTTGTGCACCCTCCTAACCACCCTCTCTCTCCCCCCTTCTCCTACTCCTAGTCCAGGGGTCGGCATCCCACGGCCCCGGAGCCTAATGCGGCTCTTTTATCCCTCTCCTGTGGTGGTTGGTTTGAAAGTTTGATTGTACACGCCAGGTGCCAGGTGATTGACAGGTCACTGCATGTCATTGCACATGTCGCACATATGTCGCGTTGCATTGCGCGCACCCCCCCATTCACCACATCGCGCTATCCTCTCTTACACCTCTCTTACACTTTACCATGTCTCTAGTTTTATGAGTGGTGTTCTAGCCTCCTATGTGTTTGTGGGCCTGTCCTCTGTCTAGATCTTCATAGTGGAGAGGAGGTGGTGTGGCTAAGGTCCTATTCAGGCAATCCTCTCTTAATATCCTCCTCAATGTTCCTCCTCTCCTTCCATGTTAGTGGATGGGCCAAACTAAGAAATAAAAGTACACATCAAATATATATTTTTCCTTATGATGGTTTGTCTCATTTTAGGGAGTTCTTAATACTCTGATGTTTCTTCAAATCATTTTCTAATAAGATGGATTTGAATTAGTTATTTGATGCTATAAAACAAGGGTGTGACCTCATGATTGACAGCTGCTCTGAGTGAAGCGGTCGCCTGCAGACTTCTTTTCAGGATCTAAAGTAGGAACGTCGAGAGGAGATGCAACTTTGACTCAACTTTCCAGAAACAGGATTGTCTGTTTCAACCCAACAAAGTGAGCTGTTCTACAGTAAAGTGTACTAACAACCTAAGGAACTGTTAAATTTGTGTCCTATATGCTAATCAGTAAGCTACTGATTAGGCAGTACCCTGCCTCTCGCCCAAAGATAGCTGGGACAGGCTCCAGCACCCCTGCGACCCTGTGTGTGCTCAGGATAAGCAGGTTTAGAAGATGGATGGATGATCTGATCTTAGTTACCACTGAGCTATACAAATAAAACTAAGGACACAAAAAAATGCCAGCTTTATGTTCCACTATTGTAGTTACTATGCATTGTGGGTTTCACTTTTGTTGCTATATAGGCCTCCTCTAGAACATCGGGTGTTTTGTGGTTTTTGAGGTTTTCTTGTCAAATTTGGTCATTATTTTGTGATGGTTTATTTTCATGACAGAAATATTTTTTTCTTCCTTTTCAGTGATCACAAACAGTAGATCTTTGTAGTTATAGTTACAGTATGGAGAAGTTATACCACAGTTAGAATGAGTTTCACAAAAATCAACAATCTCATAAAGAGCTATATAATTCTTTCACTGCTTAAAAAGGAAGGGACACATTTATGCATGAATAAGAGACCCTCTTATCTGACCATAAGTATATTAAACTAAGAAGAGATTGGGTTGGCCAAGTTTTCCACTCTTCTTTTATTTATTTTATTTCCAAAAGCATGGTGGTGATCTTGATACATAAAAGCCTGCCTTTACATTAGAAAAATGAATACAAGATTCTCAGGGGAGATATGTCATAATTTCAGGCTACTCATATGGGGAAAGGCCAATACTCCTCCAACATATTTGAGGCCTTTTTTTATTCCAAGCTGCTCATAGATTTATCCTCTAATATTTCACTCTTTGTAATTTTGGGTGGTGACCTAAACTCATGTTTAGACCCAGAGTGGGACCAAAGCCCCAGGGAGCTTTGCAATGATTTGAGTTTGTTTGACAATTTATTTGAGGGCTCTGAATCCATAATTGAGGGCCTTTTCTCCCACCCTCACAAATAATTTTCAAGATTTGAATTTCCTCACGTAAAGACAAGCTTTAGACCCAATCAGAAAATGTACTATAAATGCAATGGCATTTTCAGATCTTCTAGGCACCTATTTAACTCTCTTGAAGGAGCAATGGAAACATGTTTTCTCATCAATGATAACCCAGACTTTTAGCATCTACACTATGCAAGTGATTATTTCATACATTTCAATAAAATAAGCACTCAGACAACAACTAGAGCTCTCATGCCAGATCTGTTCTTCCCTCAATAATCTCATACAAAAGCTGAAACAGCTGTCTTTCACACCACAGACTAGGCTTCTGGCAGAAGGCAGGCCTGACTCTAACATGATTCCTTCATTAAAAGATGGCAGGAGAGTTAACTTTTTTAAAACCAAACATATGGTTAATGGTATGAAATGCCATTTTATTCCAAATTTGGACTCTCCAGAATGTTTTAATGGTGCTGATTACAGGGTAAATTTGCAGAGCCTATCAGATGGCAGCAGGGGTATTTTATGTTGTTAAGTCATTTGATCCTGGCGCTCTACCTCAGACATTTAACCTGGCAAACATTCTTCTCATTCTAAAGAGAGATAAACCTTCAGACTGCTGTTCATCCTCCAGACCAATCAGTCTGATTGGAGTGGATTGCAAATTGATATCAAAGCTCCTTGCTAGGAGATTGGAAGCTTATCTTCCTGCCCTAATCGAACCTGATCAAACGGGATTCATTAGGAACAGGTTTTTACACACAAATGTGCAGAGCCTTCTTAATGTGTTACAATACGCACACTCCAGTCCAGAAAGGATCCTCTGTGTAGCTCTCAATACAGCTAAAGCTTTTGACAGGGTGAAATTTGATTATCTCTTTGAAGTTCTTCAGAGGTTTGGACCAGAGCCTGGATTTATTAAGTGGGTGAGGTTGCTCGATGGCACCCCAGTGGCAAGACTGTTGGTCAGTGCCTGTGTCTCAGAGGCCTTTCATCTGGGACGAGGCAAAAGACGAGGCTGTCCCTTGTTCCCTCGATTACTCTCACTGGCAATGGAACCAATTTTAGAGGTCATAGTGGGTACAGATGATATATTTGCTGTGGGTCCTGGTGGAATTGTTCATAAACAGGAACTATATGCCGTCGATGTCATTCTCTTCCTGACTAAGCTTGAAACTTCAGTCCCTGCCCTTGTCACAACTCTAAACGCCTCTGGCAATTTTTCAGGCTATAGAACTTTGGGGACAAAAGGGCCTTAGACAATTTTCCTATAAAATGGTCAGAAGCTACTTTTATATATTTGGGTGCTGAAATCTCTTCCAGTTTAAGTAACCTATATCATCTAAATTTTGTTTGTGTGGATTGACCTCCCTCTTTCCTTGATGGGTAGAGTCAGTCGATTAAGATTATCCTCCTAGAGATGTTATACTTGATGCAAATGCTCTCTCTGAGGATTAACAAGACTGTTTTCTCTGACATTGAAAAATCTATCTCCAAATTAATCTGATACTGGAAATAAATGTTTTAATATTAAGGCAACATCTGCCAAAAGAGAGGCAGGGTTTGTGTACAGCACAAACTTTTGAACAAGCCTTTTGTATAAGCAAGAAGATGCATTTTATTTTTATTTTATAAGGCTTAAGTCCAGATCTCTTACTGTTAACCAGTACTATGGAGAATTCTTTAAAGTTTAGCCAATGGAGTGCTTGAACTCAGTACTGAAGGGGAATGAGAGCGTTTTTAATAAGCTGTGGGTGCCTTTTCTAAACTACCTCCCAAACTGCACAGCAGACTTTGCACTGTGGCCTGGCATCTTTCCAGTGCCCTTGTGAATATCCAGTGCTCTCTCCTGGGTATATTACTGCTTTTCATTTGTTGTGTACTCCCTGATATGTGCAATGTAGCCTGAGATCTCTGAGATCTCTGTAAAATGTAAAAAGAAAGTTGGAAATTCCCAGTTTAAGTAGAATGATGCATCCCCATCAGTGCTTCTCCTCCACATCTATCAGTTCAATTAGCTTTTCAGTACATCGCCTGCAGACAGCACTGGGGTTTATTAGAATCCCTGTGACCAGAGCACCTGGGAATTCCCCTCTGGACAAGCGCAAGAATGAAATAAAATGACAAAGAGCGTGATGAATAAATTACCTCAGTGTTGGTGCTATAAAGGATAACAAAAACACAGTCAATGATAGTTAGGCCTGATAGGTTGGGGCAGAATTTGCTTTGAGAGGGAAATTAGCTGCCTAACAAGCAGATGAGATAGAAGAAGATAACTGCTGACAAACACATCCAAAAGGTACACAAAAACACACAGGTACAGCTTGGAAGTCAGAGGGCTGTAATTCTTCCATTTACATTGCAGGTCATAATAGGAGCACAAACTCCATAAATCTTCTGACAAATTTAATTAGACTCTGTGATGACAGGAGGGTTCCTGGAGGACGTCACATAATTGCTGAGAGTAATGATTATTCAGACTGCAGAAGTGTCTAATAATCTCAGTTCAGCTTTGAACTTAGTACATTGTCATTTTGGGGATATACAGTAGACCTGGAGAGAGTGAACAGCTGAAGCTCAATTCTCTTTACTACTTACATATATTATCCATCTCTAACTGCTGACACTGTTGATAAGTGGCAAAATTATTCATAGCTATTCATCAATCATAGCTAAGTGCATGTTGTTTTTTGAACACCAGTATTCCTTTCACCTCACTTCAAATGCTAAAATTCAGTGCAATGCAGAGAGTAGTGTGTCCTTTATGTAGCAAGGCAGAATGTAAGAGTGTAGAGGTCAGGGGGGTGCATGGTTGTGTAGTATATGATGCAGAAGACTGGGGTTTGCATCCCATCACAGATATGCAATTAAAATTCACTATTTAATTTCATTATATAGTGATTCATTCATATTTAATTAGATGTAACCACAGTCTTTCTCTCTGCTTAATCTAAACTTATAGTTGCCTGCTCTTAATCATACCATATTCTATTAACCACAACCATATTATATCCCTAATCTTAACCACACTGTAGTTGGCATGCATATATGCTGTTGAAAGCATTTTTGCCTCCTGTTTTTGCTCCAGTCAGAGTCATGAAAAGTGCTATATTGCTGGACTAACAAGGTTTTCACCCAAAAGCATAAAGACTCAGGCTTTACCCATGGAGTCTGCCAGAACAACACCATCCACATTTTTCAAAAATATACAGTCTGTAACACTTCTCATAAATTTAGTTTTGGGTATTAGCCTAGGTCTCAGTCTGATGAGTTCATTGTGCTGGGGTATGCCACTAACACAAATACACGTGTGCACATGGCCAGGCTCGCGCCGCAAACACAATGGATCTCTTGTTTACCTTCACAGGATGCTGCGTCAAAACAAAATAAAACAAAACAACTTGATGAATTCTAATTTGTGCAGCTGCACGTTTCCAAAAAGGTATCAAGAGTAAACCAAGCACAAACAGAGAGAGAGGGAGGCAGAGCGACAGTTAGATGCTGAGATGATCAGTGATTGGTTATATTGTAGCAGCTGCTCAGCCTGTTTTCTGATCTGTCACGGCCCCACCAGCTGTTGCCCAGCCCTCTGATTGATTAGAGATTAGTGTGCTGCTCCATGTTCATGTTCACGTGCAGCTGCGTCTGGTTTTCCTTCATGCAGCTTTTTGTTTGGCTCTTTTACTTTCCTTACCCTTGACACAGAGTGTGTGTGGCCACATGGTTCCACGATGTGTGTCACATCCAGCAGACTCTTCAAAGGAATTTGCGAACTCAGTATTACCAAGGAGCATTTAGTTGTTCTTACATTCACCGCCTTCTCTCCTCCAGGTTTGTTGATCTCTAACTTTCAAGGAGACGGCTTCCTTGCCTGCATGATTGTTATTCAAGCTCTCCCCTCTCCTCCTGTGGAAGTTGCATGTAATCTCTTTTCTCTCCTGCTTATCTTATCTTTATCTTTTCTGTCCTTTCTGTCTTTCCCTTTCCCTTTATGAGGCCTTGCTTTTCCTCTCTTACTTTTTGTCATCAAATGAAGCTTTAATGATTCAAAGTGACATCTCTCTCTTTTTTCCTTTTCCCGCTAATCCAGCTCGCCTCACTGATGGTGTTCATTCTGTAAATTAAACTAATCAGATTTTGCCACAAGCTCTATGAACCAATCACCTTCATCATCTTCATCTGCTGTCAGTTGTCGTTTCAGTGTTAGATCAATGTGATCTTCATTCCTGATTCATGTCCAGTTTTCATCATAACCGGTGTCCATGAGCCACTGAGCTCATCAGTCCCACTCAGCATCTCATCCATCCAGATCTTCACCAGTTGCTCTCCACCCCTTCACCACCAGCAGTGTCTTTACTCCATCAGGGGGTTATTCCTGTGCAGCCAATGGCATGAATACCCAATTAAAATGATGTCATAGTTTGGTCTCATCGCCAACCACCTTTAGTACAGGCACTCACATGAATTATTTAAATGACTCTTTAAGCTGTCTTTCAATTACGTCTTTCCTGATTGAAACACTATGAACATACATGTCAGACAGAACAGTATTATTCCAGAACCTAGCAGAACTAAGTCTGCTGCCCTCCCACGGCCTGTGCTTTGCTGAGGCACTGACATCACCTTTGCTTTTGCCACTGCATCTTGATGAGGTGCCACTGAAGTAAGGACAAGCATAGCAAGGAGCAAGAATTGGTTAAAGAAGCAACATACCACTCTCTGAAACAATTAATAGTACTATCTCACAGACAACTTCATTTTTGTTTGTACCTATAAAGGTGTATTCTGACATAATCCCTCGTGACATAAGGAAACTGGGATAATGAATCAAATTGGCACAATTGTATGTAAAGTCAAAGGTGTGAGTAATGAAAGTTAGCATGCAATCCCCTAAGGACACCGACTTTAAGTGGGCATGTGACTGCTTCTGCCTAACTAACTGATATGTGGGAGTATGAATCCAGTGTGTCTTTGAAGGTATCAGAGGACATAGACATTTCCAGTGCACTGGTGCAAACAGATGCGTATTTGCTCTAAAGTGAAGATGTGAAGACTTGCATTCATCACCTTATGACTCCAGGGACTTGGGGGAACAGAAAGAATTGGATTTCCTGTTTTGAGATCAGACATTTGCATTGTGAGCTGACCAGCTAACATTTTTACAGTGCAGTGGCTCTTTGAGGTGAGCAAACATGTAAAACAAGTTGAAAATGTTCTTAAGTGAAGCAATTCACCTGCAATGCACAGAATATGAATGTGGATGATTTCTGAGGCTGTACTGAGTATTTTCACTCATTTAATTTGAGGTCATTTTGCTGCACTTGCTCTATCTATAGAGATAGAGAGATCTATAGAGCTTCCTATAGGCACTTAAAGTCATCTAAAAAGCTAAAACTTCTCAAAACTGTAACTTGATTCTAAGGCCTAGTCCACGCATATATTTGTCCCCTCTGCTTAAAAACAATCTGTCCACATGACCTTCATTTTAAAAAGTCTCAAAATCAAATTCAGTCAAACTGACAAACAGTGATATGTTAAATACCACAAAAGAATATTTTGAGCATGTTTAGGAGGACTCTCGCCTAGCCTGGAAAGAGAGTCTCAAAACGTATAGGAAAGCCCTGTGTAATGCCAGAGCAGCCTACTATTCAGAATTAATAGAGGAAAATAAGAACTGCCCTAGGTTTCTTTTCAGCACTGTAGCCAGGCTGACACAGAGCCATAGCTCTATTGAACCCTGCATTCCCTTAAGTTTAAGTAGTAATGATTTCATGAGCTTCTTTAATGACAAGATTCTGAATATTAGGGACAAAATTTGTCAGGATCTGCCCTCGTTAGACTCCGATCCTTCAGACTCAGGAAATTTAGGAGCAGATACATTAAAACCTGACAATTGCTTAGACAGTTTTATTCCAATTGGCCTTCCCGAATTATCCTCGTTAGTTTCATCATCGAAAGCAACAACTTGTCTCCTAGACCCCATCCCAACTACGCTGCTTAAGGAAGTTTTCCCATTTATTGGCACATCACTGCTGCATATTATTAATCTGTCTCTGGTGTCAGGCTTTGTACCCAAGTCTTTTAAAGTAGCTGTAATTAAACCATTGATCAAAAAACCTACACTTGATGCAGATGTGTTAGCCAATTATAGACCAATATCCAACCTCCCCTTTTTGTCTAAGATTCTAGAGAAAGCCGTTGCCAGCCAGTTATGTAATTATCTCCACAGTAATAGTCTTTTTGAAGTTTTTCAGTCAGGATTTAGAGCTCACCATAGCACAGAAACAGCACTTGTGAAAGTCACCAATGACCTGTTGACAGCATCAGATAGAGGGCTTCTGTCTGTACTTGTCCTGTTAGACCTTCAGTGCTGCCTTTGATACAGTTGACCATCACATCCTGTTGCTGAGAATGGAAAAACTGCTTGGTATTAAAGGGTCTGCATTAAACTGGTTCAGATCATACTTATCAGATCGGTCTCAGTTTGTCCATATTAATAATGAATCCTCTGTGCATACTAAAGTCTGTCATGGAGTTCCACAAGGTTCAGTGCTTGGTCCAATTCTGTTTATTTTGTATATGCTGCCCCTTGGCAATATCATCAGGAGGCACTCCATAGATTTCCATTGTTATGCTGATGACACCCAATTATATTTATCAGTGGAGCCACACAAAACTGATCAGCTCCTGAAACTCCATGCCTGCCTTAAAGATATAAAGGCTTGGATGACCAGAAATTTCCTGTTGTTGAACTCAGATAAAACTGAAGTGATCCTATTAGGTCCGAAACACCTGAGGAACACGCTTTCTCCCTATGATAGCCTTGTTGGATGGCATTAACTGGGCCTCCGGCACCACTGTAAGGAACCTCGGGGTTTTATTTGATCAGGATATGTCCTTTGACACCCATATTAAGCATATTTCAAGGTCTGCCTTTTACCACCTGCGCAACATCGCAAAAATTCGGCACTTTTTGTCCCAAAGCGATGCTGAAAAATTAGTCCATGCATTTGTCTCTTCCAGGCTGGATTATTGTAATTCACTTTTATCAGGCTGCCCAAACAAGTCGTTAAAGACTCTACAGCTGGTCCAGAATGCCGCTGCTCGGGTGCTGACTAAAACCAGGAAAAGAGACCATATTACTCCAGTATTGGCTTCTCTGCATTGGCTCCCTGTAAAATTTAGAGTGGATTTTAAAATCCTTCTCCTCACATATAAGGCTCTGCATGGTCTGGCACCATCATATCTTAATGAATTGATAACTCCTTATCAACCGACTAGAGCGCTGCGCTCCCAAAACGCAGGCTTACTTGTAGTTCCCAGGGTTTCCAGAAGTAGTCTAGGGGGCAGAGCCTTCAGCTATCAGGCCCCTGTTCTCTGGAACCAGCTCCCAGTCTGGGTCCGAGAGGCAGACACAGTGTCAGTGTTTAAGAATAGACTTAAAACCTTCCTTTTTGATAAAGCTTATAGTTAGGGTGGGCACAGGCTCGCCCTTAGTTATGCTGCTATAGGTTTAGACTGCCGGGGGGCTCCCATGATGCATCGGGCACCTCTCCCTCTTCCTCTGCTTCCTTTACTCATATTATGGTAGTAGTGCAAACTGGAGTCACTTTTAGAAACTGGTTAAAGTGGCTAAACTGGTTAAAGTAGTTAAATTGGCTAAAGTGTCAAAACGGTTAATGTGAATACTCTTATGTCCTGTAAAGTGCATGTTACTGCCGGAGCCCCTGGTCCTCTTTGTTCTCTCCAGTCTTGCAGGTTCCTCACTGATTCTGGTTGTGGTCCATCTGTCTGAGGTTCACTGGCCTGGTGGGGACATGATCTGTGTCTGTGCTGTGGAGAGAAGGTCGAGTGGCCCAGAGCTCCATATGAGGACATCTAGAGATGCACCTGGACTCACAGACTCATTTCCATTACCTGTGATACCTTCACACATGGACTAAACCAATGAACTCAGTATAGCTACAGCTTATTACGACTCATGTATAATTCCATAATATGATTGATGATGTTCTCTGTACATGTGGCATCTATTGCACACGTCTGTCCGTCCCAGGGAGAGGGATCCCTCATCTGTGGCTCTTCCTCAGGTTTCTTCTTTTTCCCATAAAGGGTTTTTTGAAGTTTTTCCTGACTCGGTTCGAGGGTCTAAGGACAGAGGGTGTCACAACTGTGCAGATTGTAAAGCCCTCCGAGGCAAACAATGTTTGTGATTTTGGGCTCTAAATAAATAAATTTGAATTTTTGAAATTTGTTTAATGAGCTTACCTTCCTTTGGAGGTAGTAACTTAAAATGGGTAGCTAATTGATTTATGTATAGTTATATGACAACTTGCAGAATAATTGAATTGAATTGAGGTAAAGGCATCATCATTTATCAAGAGCTCTGTTTTAGACCATTTTCCATGTCTAGGCGTCAACACTGAAAATAGTGTTTCTAAGAAACATCACCCTAAAAGGAGTTTTCAAAAATGCCTATCTTCGGTGATGTAAAATACAGTTTGCATGTGACAGAAAGGGGAAAATTTATTAAAAAATCCTGTGGCACATGTGAACTAGGTCTAAGTCTGGAATTTGGCTTTGCACTGCGTTATTTTTAATGTTAGCGAGCTATGCCTTCATTTACATTAGGAACTTTTCCTGAGTGAACGCAAACATCAGTGGGATGTATTCAAACTTATAAACCCAAGAACCAAAAAAAAAAAAAAAAATTAAACTCATTGTTTGAGTGATTTGCTATAGCGTCAATTACAGCAACAGCATTGGAGACACGATCAGGAGTCATTTTTAAATAATTTTCCACAACCACCGAGGGGAAAATCAAGCCTTGCAAATATTCTTTGTGTACTCAACATGAACACACACAGCCTTGTTGACATATTCTATTTTAAAAACCCGTGTCGGCTCTCCCCCTGCAGGATAATGGATCACAGGGTGACAATGTACATTTATATGCATGAGCTGAGCTAATTTGCTTTGAAGCAAGGCTAGCACAGTTGTTTGTACAAGCATATTACTTTCTTATTTGATGTTCTCATGCAAAGCGAAGTATCTAAATAAAAGTGTTTAACATGAAATAATCAGGCCCATTTATACTGAAACTAATTGAGAGCAGATTCTTCTTCTTCAGTATCAGTAGGTGATTATTGAATGTTTAACAGCGCTGTTGCGACCTCTGATTACTTACATACTTGTGATGTGGGAGGCCTTTTATAGAGTTTTAAATCTCACAAGGCACGTTTGTGCTTAGTAATGACAATAGAGGCTTCAAACAGATGCCTTTAAAAGATTGATGACGCAGCCTTAAAAAGCCAGTCAGGATCTGAGGGATGCTTGGAAGTTTGGTGCCACTTAAAACTGTCCAGACCTTTTGTAAAGGCCTGAGTGGGAAAAATTATCCAAATTTGGCCCCTTGCTCTTAATCACCCCACTTGGTGATGTTTAACAAAGTCAGAGTTGAAGTTCTTCAGTTTGTCATGTGGCACTGGCAATGAAATTCTGAATGAACTGGCACCTGATTGTGTTTATTCATGTTATTTTGTATCACATCAACATACATGTGACCAGTCAAGAACAACATGACTGTTTCCACTATCACACACACACACACACACACATTCAGGGCCTTCTTCTGTTGGCCATGTCTCTTGTCAGGCTTTGCTTGTCTCGTTGTTTGTCTGCTCGGTTTACTTTTATTAAATTAAACAGAAAATGAAAAATGATCATTATTACATATTATTTGCTAAGCCTTAACTTGAAGACAAATATATCCAGACCTTACTGTATCATTTTTCTTCATCTCTTTCCTCTCTGTCACATCTTTCCTTTTCTTTAACTGATCCAGTCTCCCTCACATGTAGCCCTTCAGCTCTGAATCTCCTTGCTGTTTCTCTCCGCTCATCCCATCTCTCCATCATTCCTTACCTTCATTTATCTCCTCATTCCCTCTCCTCTCTCCTTCTCTCTCCCTGTGTCTCCCTTGGTCTCCCTCAGGTCTTCAGAGAGGACTAACTCTCAGCCAGATCATTAATTTATGCCAGCAGCAGTGCCTCTGCAGTAAAAAAAAAGCAGGTGGCAGAGGCAGTAGTAAGATTTATTACATCTCTCTCTGTAAATACCATTAGTCAGTGTGAGTGTCTGTGTTATTTCATTTCTCTGTCTGTGTGCTGCTTGCTCACTCATGTGCACATGGATCTTGTTTGTTTTTGTGTGCGTGTGTGTTAAGCAGACAACTTGTTCTGAATGCTGTCGCCCAGTTGGTCTGCATGTTGCATCATTAAGTCTGCCCAAACAGAAATAGAATAGGATACAGTGCAACTGCCACAGAGAGATCAGGCAGAGCCTTTTAGTTGACAACAGAACTCTTGTCTGCTCAAACAAGTCTATTTATGTGATAAACAGCTCTAAAAGGATACATCTGCCAGGATCACTTAGTGTACATCAAAGTTACTACATAACAGAGAAGCTTTGGAGGTAAAGCTCCCTGCCTGACTGACTGTGTAATCATGCACAGCATCTAATCTAAAAAACAGGCACGAGTCAAAACCAGGTAGATCAGGCAGACTACGGAGCAGACTCTCTTTAACTGGTTTGAGGGGAGAGATGTGGAGTATGCGACAGATCCTCATGGAACGAGGGAAACTGAGGTGGACTGCTGAGGGGTTGATGACCTTAGAAAGGGGAAAGGAACCCATGAAGGACCTAGGCTTTTATTCTTAAGGGCAAGTATCGGGTAAAAAGCCAGACCTTCTGACCAGGGATGTAGTGAGGGGTGGGAATGCAGCATCAGTAAGGGTCCTTTTGGTAACAGTCAGAGGTGTGGAGCAGAGTGGAGCAAACAACAAATGAAACTCTGGACAGATGGAACCCTGGCCTCCCATCCCTGTTTCAAAAAGGTGATACCCCTGGGACCACTGTGAGGGGTAGAGTCAGGTGGCTGCACTGGGAAGGCAGTTTGGGACTTGCAACGGCATGTGTTTGTCAGATTGTAATTTGGTTAACAGAATGAAGTACAAGCCTTAAAGAAACAATCGACCAGAGATCCACCATCTTCACCTTTGTTCTACAATCCACATTTCTGTCACCAAATTGTGTGTACTGTGATTTTGTTCCATTTTCCACTGTTCTGCAGAAGTTTTTCCTCATCCATGGGTCTAAGGATAGAGGGTGTCATATGCTTTACAGATTATGAAGCCCCCTGAAGCAAAGTGTGATTTGTGATATTGTGCTAAATGAAACTGACTTGATTTGTCATTGTTTCTATTGCTTTGAGAATTTGTACCTTTAAAACTTTCTAAAATATTTCATAGTTTGGGGAAAATTCTTCCTCCAAAAATAACTCTTTTCATTGCTTACGTGATAATTTGATATCCTTTCCCTGTTTGCCAACTCTCCTTCAGGTCAGAAGTTCAGCTAGTATAGCCAGCAATTCAGGTTAGCATCAGCTTTTCAATATTAAGCATTCACACGAAGAGAAGTGAATGCTCAGAAATAGCCTTTTCTGGTTTTGTTTCCTGTTTTTAGATTCCTTTTATAATACCGGAAGTAATATTTTTATTTACATATTTCATTTTCACAACCATTCACATCTATGTACAATTTAGAATGAATTAATCTAACCTACACATGTATGGATTGTGGGAGGAAACCATATCACCCAGAGGAAATCCACACAGGCTCTGTAAGAACATGCAAAGTCCACACAGAAAGGTCCAATGTCCATGCCCATGTCCCATGGTGAACATGTTGAATATGTCCCTGTTTAGTTTTGAAAAGGCATACAAAAACACACTGATGCTGAGCATATCCCAGAGCACATGGTTAACCAAACCCTGAAATACAGCAGGAGCATTGGTGAGTCTAAATGGCATGATGAGATATTCATAATAGACACTAAGGATATGGTGGTTGATGTGAATGGGTCAATGGCTCAATTGTATGGTCAATGGGATGGCGAGAAGGTTGTCTAAGTCTTAATGAAGTCTATTGGAAGTTCCTGATATTTCTCTGGGACTCTGGGCAAATCTGGGAATTAGGAGGAGGTGAACACAATATGAACAGATAACCAGTCTATTTTTTTGTCATGTGTTTGCTGTGGTGCCTGAATATAATGGTGAACCCGTCAGTGTGGAGGAAGTCAAGGTCTTTGGCCACCAGGTCATCCTTGATTTGGTTGGCAAGTCCACAGCATCCTAACTGCTCTCAATCTGTGACGGTCCTCTCCCCTAGGTTAGATTCAGCAACCAGTACTTACATGGTCAAAAACCTTGCAGAGCTCCGCAGACAATGATTCCACAGAGGAACAGGCTGGTGAGTCATTTTCCTATTTGGCAGTTCCCATTCAGTTGGCTCTGCTGGTGAGCAGAGGGAACACCGCACCAAGAGAGCACAGCAGGAACTACTACTACTATAACTCCTAATCCTAATCTCTTCTGCCCCAAGGATGAAGTTCTAGTGTATCCATATGTTGAAGCATTCATTGTTCCATCTCTCTCCCCAGAACTGATGTCACTAAACATTCCATAAACCATTTTTTTTTTAATTACTCATTTTTCAGCTTTCTGCATAGAACTTGAGGTGTGTTCAAGTTCATTTTCATATTACACTGATTTAAAGGGAAACTGCCTGGAATGTAGGGAAATCAAAGAGCTCTGGGTTTGCTTTGGAAAATGCTCAGCACTAATGTAAAGTATAGATGATTTCCGGTTAAAAGGCTGAAAAATCCACAAGCATAATTTTAAAAGGGGTCTGCACTCTTAGAGGGATGCACAAAACTGTTGATCATGCAAAAACTTCTTTTAATTGCAAAGAGAAAAAGTCTGGTCCGTCTTTGTACTTGTACGTTCTACACAGTCTGCAAGTTTAAGCATAACTTGAAGCCCAGAAACCCCTCTCTGGTTTTGAAGTTATTGTGGATTGTTGCATTTGGCAGCAGAAATTTTAAGCACAGTGAACACGCAGGAGCTCATACTGGTCTACTTCCCAGGTCTGACACATGAATCTGTCATTATATTCAGAGCTACTGCAGAGGTGATGAGAAGAGAGGAATGAGGAGTGGAGCCGCAGGCAGTGACCACTGTAAAGGTGACCATGGAACAGCCATCTTGTGGCTGTATTTCATGGACAGGGAGGGCAGAGAGTTACACACCCAAATGAAAAGTACAGGACCAACTAAGAAATCTAAGTCAGAAAACTAATTTCAGACTTTATAGCTTACTTTTACACCAGAATAAGCATCAGCAGCATCTGCATTCAAAAATACAATTCCAAGGAACACACCTAAACATTCACATACTGCTCATTATACAACATATACAAATGTACACACACACTCACACTCTCTCTCTCTCTCACACACACACACACACACACACACACACACACATTTTCTTAATAGGTCAATCTTGAAATTTTAACATAAAAAAAAAGAAAAGAAAAAGAAACATAAAAAATACACAAATAAGTTATTATTATTAATATTATCTTCTGATGGTATCTATCTTTGGCTGTTTTGTTCACCATAAGCAACATAGATATGTAGATAGATAAATTCTGTATAAATGAAACTAAAAATGATTTGTACATTGTAACTTATATGTGGTCTAAGTTACATAAAAGTAAATAAAACATTTTACTAGGTAATAATTGGTGTTTTTTCAGTAAATTCAATAATGGAACATGAAGGTTCTGTGGATCAATGGCACGTCTTCCCTTGGTCAGCCCAGCTCTGGGCACCAGGCCTAGAGGAGTCCTGTGACAGGAGGGGGCCTGCCCTGGAGCACTCTGGAGCTCCAGCCCATTAAAACCTCTGCCTGGTGATGTTTCTGTCTCTTTGTCTCTGTCTCCTTTCCTGAATAATACATCAGAGGGAGACTATATAGTGTTTAGCTCAGGGCGAAACACATAAGCTCAGCTCAGGAGAAGGAGCCTGTCTTTGGGCATGAGCTCAACTGTCTCTTGGCTATAACACAGAGGACATGCACACCAGGCTGTAGATGCCCTGAGGACGTGTGGTGACAGTGGAAGAGAAAGGTACAAAAAGCATGGAAGCATAATTGTTGATGATGGTATGTAATAGACACTCAAGCAGGATAAAAGTTGTGAGGCAGAGCCATGCACCAGGTCGAAGGTGCATTCAGGTTATAAAGAGGTGCTTCACTGTTATCCCTGATTGAAAGTTTCAAGCCACAGCTTTACTGGTCGTGTGAGGTCAGAATTGTAACCACACCCAACAGTGATGTAGCAGGATCCTGGAGTACCTGTGTACATCAGTGTTGCAAGTAAACCAATGGAGGTCAGCAGAAACAGGACTTTGAGGGGGTGGAAAGTGATTAGAAGATTGGAAGCCAAAAACAAGATAAGATAATATGTAGTCTCTCATATCAAGTATGGAGGTGATTTGCATAGTGAGGTATAAAGAATGGTAGCAGGGGAAATAATGAGCCTAAGACATGCTTTATATGAGTAAAGATCACTAATTACACATTGTATTGCATATATTAATTTCCTATGCTATTTTTTGACAAACAACAGTTTACCCATCTGCCCAGTGCAGTGTCTCTGCCATGGTCAGGTACTTACAGCCAGATTTCAGCAAATTGGTTCCCATTACTACTTTTATAATTGGGCCAACTTGCCATGTCAGTTGTCCTTTGACATGCTCAGTGCCTAATTAGTTGCCTGACCCTGTGCTGTATTTGTACAAGAGCAAAAGAACATTTAGTACTTTTCTGTTCTTTTGTTTTCCTCTGGAGTGACACCATAAATCGCTATGCATTCAAACTCGTTAAGAGATATACAAAATGACCATTTTAGGGAGTGAGTGTAGTGTAGCGTAATGTAATAATGGCCCTTTTCCCACTACTACCTACTCGGCTCGGCTCGACTCAGTTTTTTCGTTTTCCATTACAACAGAGTACCACCTCAGCGTGGGTGGGGTCGTCGTTGCTCATGGGTTGATTTCTGTGCAGCCATCTCTGATCATGTTCGTTGTTGTTATTGCATTTTAAAAATGGACGCTGGGTTGACTCTTGAACGAGTCGCTCTCCCTGAACGCATCTAGTGACGTCAGGCCCTGGCCCTGTTGTATGAACTTCTTTAGGTTTTGTCCATTCTAATGTCAGTCTTGTTGAATGAACTGATATAGGCTCTGTCTGTCATGCTAATTTCAATCTTATTGGTTCAATTAGTGCTGTGAGGGTTTTCACATTCCCAGTGGAAGTCGGGTGAAGGGGCTTCATTGGTACATCCATGCAGCGGCTCCTAAAACCCATCGGCTTCACAGGCCATAGGAAGAAGTGAGCAATCCAAGACCTAGCTCAAGAGGCAGAGCAAGGAAGTTTCTGGCTCTGGCTCCGAAGGAAGGACAAGGCGTGGGGGAAAGAGGCATCCTAAGGCAGGCTGCAGGGGGTGTTGGGGAGACGTCCCTTCCACCACCCTGAGAAGTTCCAGGATTAAAGGAGCGAAACATCTATGAAGGGTGGCTCCTAGCTTTACCTGTGCTCTTATCTGTTTATTGATACTACTAGCGTTACTTACATTTTTTTTCCCTAAAAGAATTATTAAAACAAAGACTACATAATCAAAAGGAGCTGCAGTGATAAAATTTAATCTTTTGTGAGGATAAATGCATAGAGCTTTGATTTTAAGAGTTAAATGTGTTATCTTAAACAATCTTTAAAAAGGGAAAGTGTGCAACATTAAAGAGCATCTAATAGCAGAAATTGAATGTGATATGAATTCAAATGTTTTCATAGTGTATAATCACCTGTGAATGAGAATGTTGTTACTGTAAGCTTAGAATAAGTCATTTATATCTACACAAGGAGCAGGTCCTCTTCCATGGATTCCACAAATTTCTATCGCCATATTTCTACAGTGGCTCAGAAAGGGCAAACCATACACTGGCTATAGGGAGAACTTTTTTAGGCCAACATAACATTGGCTACTTTACATGTAAGCTATGAACTCTAGTTTTACAGACTAAACAGTAAGCTGAATTTCTGCCTAATTTAATTGTGAGGCCACTTAATATATTTAACTCACCAGATACTCCTTTACAAGTTTTTCATGGTCTTCATTCAGATAGATGCACAAGGACTTGAGGATGCATGCTCACCTTGTATGTATTGTGTCATCCTGAGGAGAAAAAGGAACCCATTAGAGAATCCATTAGACTCATGCAATTGTCATGACAAAGGCATGTGTTTCTAAAAATCATTTCATAAACACAGGTGAACTCATTTCAATACAAACCTTGGAAATGTCCATCAAGACGTGTCCGATCTTCCTTCCACTGGCTCCACCTTTACATTTAAAGATATCCATCAGGCGTGGAGAGTGCTGGTCGGGTGCAGCAAAGAACATAGAAAGCAGAGGCACAGCTGATATGCAGAAGA
This sequence comes from Scortum barcoo, assembly GCA_023238725.1. NCBI lineage: Eukaryota > Metazoa > Chordata > Actinopteri > Centrarchiformes > Terapontidae > Scortum > Scortum barcoo. Next base: position 19,901,329 of record CM041540.1, read on the forward strand.
ACTCCTTATCAATCTGAAAAACAATGTGTCAGTCATCCAATCAGAACATCACAGCAATATATACAACACAGGATGAGTGAACAATCGATCACTTCATCCAGTATTTTGTGACTTAATTCCTGCAATAATGAGATGTACTGAAAAGACCTCCTTGGATCTACAGATAACAAATACTCAACAGGCTCTACAACTCTAAAATTTAGCTTGTAGTATTGTTTGCTTTTCTAAGATGTAGCAAGAGGACCGCAGTTTTCCAAAATTTTAGCCACAGGGTTGGAAACACAAATAGAATTAGCAAGTTCTTCAACAGCCAGATCAATATGGAGGTTATGGCTTCTGAAAATTTCTGTAACTGTACTCTTCGTGACAGGCACACAAGCTGAACTTAAAAATGCAATTCCTCCAATAACTCATCCACTCCTTTTGCTGGAATATGACAAATATATTCTAATTTCAACAACTGCTATTTTCCACTCTATTAATCAGTCCCTCCAGAAAAATGCGGAGTTATTTTGTGATTGTTGCGGGTAAAAATCCTTGATTATGCAGCACGTTTTCTTAAAAAATGCAATGGAATATGCGGGATATTTATGCGATGAAATTGCGGGAATTTGCAAACATTGCGGTGTTGATGAAAAAATGAAAAAAAGAAAAAAAAGAATAGATCAAACTGAAGCAAGTCAATAATTCAAGAACAATCTTACAATCAAAACTTACCATGTATTGTAGAGGAAGTGCATACAACAATCAGTGCTCAGCTTAATTTGTGATCAGTGTCTGAAGGCAGCAAAAGACCAAAAAGGTTTCATAATGTTTAAAGTATACAACAGAAATAATATTTATCGTAATTAGCTATTTAAAAATCAATTATATTCACTGCACTGAATAAACAGCTTCTCAGCTTTTATGGAAGAGCACAGAGCTTGTGTAATTGTGTAAAGTTTAAGAATTTTAATATGACTGAATATAATATCTGTAACTGAGCAGTGAAAAGCAAATATCATGGACAACACCAGCCCATGTGATGTTAAAGAGGCAGAAAAGCACTCTATATTAATACCCTCTCGTCTTGTCACGTCCTCTCTAAAAAGACAGCGAGCGTTAGCCTACAGTAAACAGATAAGCACAGTTTTCACAGTCTCTGTATGTGTGTGAATGGTCTGCGTGGACTTAAAACTACACTCTTTTCCAACTGTTACCTCCCCAGAGCTGCAGAACCGCTGTTCTCCGGCTTTAAGTTGACACTTGTGATTTGGCTAAATGAACTTGCTGGAAGACACCACGCAACACAAACGCCAGTAACAAACACCAGTTAGAGTAACGCTGTCGCACTCACGGGAACAAAACATGAGTGCGACAGTGTTTCTGCTGCCCCTCCCCCCCTGCTGATGACTCCATTAAGTGCTTAGTCTTTCTTTAGCGCGGTTCAGTAGTAGGACTCTTTACAAGTAAATTAGACACTCATAAGACGCTTATAGGAAATAATGTACCACTGTCATAAATTAACCAAGCCAAAGAAAAGTTGAGCTAGCTAGCATAAACTGAGAATTATTGACAAAAGTATTAGTGAAAACTTTCCCACAGAGAAATGTCTCACAAATATCAAATAATAATTGCTATTTATCACTCACCTTATTGTAATTCATTGTTTAAATATATGAATTACTTACATGTTATGTTACATGCTTACTGTCCACAGCTATTTCCTGCACAGTCACCGCGTGGAGCATGCGCAATAGCTGACATTTAAAGTAACAGCCTTGATGAACCTCGTTCTCATCGGACCGACACAAGTGAATTTTCTTCCAGCTGTGTACAACGAACAAGAACAAATCATATAAGGAACACAAACACAATTAAATCATTTCATTCAAACATATGGCCTTGTTGATTTTTTGAGTGTATTGGCCACATTTTTTGAAATCCATTTAACTTCATAAGTTGAATTCTTAAAGCCGAAGCACTTCTCAGTGTTATTTTTCATAAACTGACTAACCAAAGCCTGAATGGGACTCGATATTTAAAAAACTTTCCAAATGTAGAACTCATTGTTATGTATCAATGGTTGCTGCTTACTGACCAGTTTGTACTTACTAAAACCGCATTACCAAATTAGAGACTAACCACCAATGTGGACAGTTTTTCCTGCACAAGGATTTAATGAACAATGTATTGTCTGTATTGTCCAGTTGTAATTAATATTATACGAGTCATGGACCTCGTGGACTTAATGTGGCCACCTAGTGCTTGTTCTGTGTAATGTTTTGGTTGGCCATGCTTTTGACATTTTTCTTCTTCTTCTTTCTCAGTTTGGTAGAATTCAGTGCTGTCCTTATCTTTGTCAAACCTTAATGCCAGAATTGTCTGTAAGTTTATCATTTATTGCTATACTTATCTTAGTTTCAGGATATTTATGGGATGAATAATTCTCAGTTCTTCTTGTTCTACTTTACACCTGTTGTAAAACTTAGTCTTATATAATTGTTCATTAATGTTGTTTACATAAAGTGAGGTGTGGGTTGTGTGGGTGGTGGTGTATGATGTTTTGGAGGGCTGATCTGAGTCAAAAAGTCCAGGCAGTTTTTCATTCCTAGTCCATCCCTGTTTATAGGGACTTTGTTGTGGGTGTGCACCACAACTGCCCCGTGCAAGTGTCAAACCTGAGTGCTGTGGCATAAATAATAAGCACAGCTGCTAAAAATCTAATTATTATAAGTGCTCAGAGGAGGAGTTAGAGCTCAGTTAGAGTTGTGAAATCTATATTTCACAGTATATATCAGCACATACTCACCTTTGAGACGGCTGGAGACAACAGCAACACTTGTTCTGTTGTATATAATGGCAACCAAGCTGACAGTGCTGATGTAGCTTAACAAGTTAAAAATATATAAATGTGAAAAAGTCATATCATCTTAAATAAAACAGTAAAAAAAGCTATTACTACAACAATATAATAAGCATTGTACCGGGTACTATAGAAACCACAGTCTGCTATCCATCCACCAGTGATCATCATGACACATCAGCTAATTTAATTGTATTTGCAATGCTTGATTTGAAATTGATTTGCATTTTGATTACTTCTCCATACTGAATTTTAAGTCCTGCATCAAGTACAGAGTTTGAGTCGGTGTCTCAGAGCAGATATGACTGTTTGAATAATAAATTGTCAGATACACTGAACAGTAAAATGAATTCACTGCTCAGAACGTTTTAGCCTTGGCTTACTGGTTGTCTCTTGGGTCCCACAATTCGAATTCTCTTAATCTCACACCTAACTGCTGAAAGACTGAGATGAATTTCATTTGCAGCATCACCTGGGTTTGTCTTCTCAAAAGATGGGATCGATGCTGATTAATTCAGTATTGAGGAGCGGGAGATTTGCAGGGCATTTGATTCATGACTACCCATTGATTTCAGGGTGCAGTTAACAATGTGGGACTGTGAGTGTGCATGTGTGTGAGTAATGGTTTTTAATTCAAAGAAACAGTAACGTTGGTTTGATCTAGGGGAAGAAAACTGGTAAAACTGAAACTTTTAGAGCAAATAATTCTCTTGTATGTTTCACAAAGTCAAATTCCAATATCCAGTGACTTTTAACAATTATGACCAATAACCACTCCCCAAAGAGATGGAGGATGTCCACACATTAAGACTAATTGTCATCATTACTATTAATATATATTACTGCTTTCATTCTCCTCGCCAGGTCTGTGTATTTTGCAGCACATTTTAGCTGATGATCCCTCTCACATTAATATTTTTCAGCTGTGCCTGACTGGCTAAGAGGATTATTTAAAAAAAAAAAAACTGTAATTACAAATTCTGAGTCTGCTGCAGTTATACAACTCAAATTGCAAGAAGTATGTATCCAGTATTTATTTTATGTGTGTGTGTGTGTGTGTGTGTGTGTGTGTGTGTGTGTGTTTGTGAGAGAGAGAGAGATACCAGTGATACAGAGGTATTTTCTCAAATACACAATCTACAAGTAATAATAATTGCCAGGATGTTACATGGAAAAATAGAATGCAGTATTAAATCTGCACCGCACATGTACAGTATACCCAGAAGCACACACACCGTTTTACACAGGGTGACAACAACTTGAGTCTTGTTTTTTTCTAGATGAAAGTATGTCCTTTATACATGCTGCATCAAATCTAGCAGACTTGGCAAGCAGAGCACTTGGAGGTGTTCTGAGTAAAACTAAAATGCTGACAGATATGGGTTATTCGATATATTTTCAAACTCTATCAAATGTGTATGTCCTGTTTTATTATGTGTCAGGGATATGGGGTTACAAAGGTTTCACAAAAATGAATGTACCCATAGTTGGCATCTCTTTTTGGGACTTTCTAAATATGTGCCTGTTTTGGCAGTCATTGGAGACATGTGGTGAGACCCCTGTTAGGAAAGATGGAAGGCCAGCATGATGAGCCTGTGGAATAGGCTGCTGGGTTTATCAGCCAACAGGGTAGGTAGTGAAATATTTAAAAAGTGAGTAGTTTAGAATATGGGGATCTCACTGTCAAGCAACACATCCCTGTATAATCTGCATCTGGTTTCACAAAAATACTGAAAGTGATAGAAAAAGAACCACTTAGGTCAGTATACAGAAAAAATGTGTGAAATTGATTAGTCTAAGCTGAGGCAATCAGTACTAATTCAGGGATAAGCAATTACTCTGCTGTTGCTAACATGACTTGACTGATTATAGGTCACAGACTCTGAGAAGGTGAGCCAAAAGTGAAACAGCAAAACTGATTTGTCTTTGAGACTAAGTGGCTTTAAAATCAAAAGGACACACAACTACACACAAAGAGACCCTGGTAATGTCCTCAGAGACAGTAATGGCATTAATCAGCAGTCTAATCCCTTACATGATCTGGTTAAGGAGTTCCTGGTGGTGGACGGAATAAAAAGATTGGGGTAAAACATTGTGTGTGTATTTGTAATACTGTGCATGTTTCTTTGTACTTGTGACTTGGATAAGGTAATTAGGGACAGGTGTGCAGGAAGCAGCAAGGTCATGTGACTGTCAGAGGCAGGAAACCAGACCTGGGCTGACAAATTATTTTACTGAAACATGATGAGTCAGTAAAGTTTAGTGCGGGTTTCTTTGGGCTAGCAAGCATCTCCACTCACATGATTACCTTTGTCAAGGTAATTTATACACACAGGTAGTTAATGGCAGTCCCACCACTTATACGATGGCATAAGTTTTCATTCAAAATTTGGGCAAAATTAGATGGATGTGTCATGCATCATTATATCATGTCTTTCTTCAGTAATATTCCCTACCCTAACTGTTTTTATATTAATAAGTAACTTTATCTTCCATTTGCACAGTTTAATACTACAAGCATGTTGGAATTCTTACACAAAGGAGAATTATAAGTTGAAATAAAAATAAACACAGCTGGGTCAAACAGAAAAATACAGTTAGATCAAATAAAAAGTTCAAAATAAAGGTTAACATGGAGTTTACATCTACTACATAAATCAGCTTGCGCCAGTTTCACCAGCAGGTTTACTGGGCTGGATTAAACATGCACCATAACCACTGTGCTAGTATGGCAGTACAATGTATGTACCAGAGGCCCTGTGAGAGTGGAAGGACCTGACCAGCAACATGCATATGCGTGAAGCACGGTACAATGAACAGCTCTGTAGCCAATCTAATTCAAGTTTAATTAAGTGGCATAACTTCAGAGAAATGTAGTATATGCAGAGTGTAGTGCTTGCCTTAAGATGAGATGAGAGAACTTTATTTATGGGGGCATTTGTTGTACAGCAGGTAGAGTATAAAGTAGGAAATAATACAAATATATAGTGCAAATATAAGCAAAATACAAAAACAAAAAGTGTGTTTGCCACAGGAAGAAAGGATTTCCACTGTCAACTGTGTTTGAAAGGTGCTACATAAATAAAGCTGCCTTCACTTCCCTAAATAGAATGAATTATGTGAAAATCACTTTTCCTGCTTTCTTGGCAGCAAACGCAGTAGCAAGTTCTGTGTAATTAATCTTGGATGCAATGTTTCGTTTCAGTGGATAAAAGTCCACACAGTCTGTCATGAGACATTATTGTACACTAATACTTCTTGATTTGTTTCAACTGTGAAAAGCTGCACGCTCCCCATGCCACAGTCACCAGGGTAGTCCGAAGTATTTGAGGAAGTGGAGGGTTTGAAGTGCTTCACTCTGGAGTTATAGCTCTGATTATCCTCAGCTCTTGAAGCAGGTCTTGTGTGTTTATGGCCTGAGATTCAGATGTGTGCAGTGTGTAACGCAGACTCAAATAGATCGATATCTTCAGTTTCACACAGTTTAGTCAGATCAAAAAGAATCCAAACATGTTGTGAAACAGAAACAGGAAACGGGTGCAGGGTGCAGTGAGAGCTTGATCAGTTACAACATTAAAAGCACTGTTATACAGGCTTGCTTTGTATGCAGGGCACACTGAGGCTGGAATAATCAATTAGATTTATAAACCTTTACTGTTACCGCACAGCTTTGCTTTGATGTATGTTTCACCGCACTGAGACGCCCTGTGCAGCTGCCCCTCTCACACGCCCCTTGCAGTGGCTGTGGCTTTACGTGATTTGATTTCACTGTCAACAATCATGAAAAACCTGGTGATAACACAAACAGCACAAGCTGACCAATCACAGTTGTAGTTTCCATGTGATGTCTCTGTAGCTGCTGCAGCCCTAACATGCAGTTCCACATTTTCCTAGGTGGACTGCAGCTATGGCTACCACAGTGTTTACTTGTGGAGGCTCTATGGCTCCTTAACACACAATGAACAATGGGAGATCCTTTTTCAATAAGTTGTGTGCCCATTTACATGTATTTAGGTAAGATACCCACATACTATACATACATATATCTGTAAATGGGGTCCAGAGTTCTGACTGTGGCAGCCAAGATATGGATTTCTTTCTACATACTCTAACAATGTCTTGAGTCTGTAATATGAATAGTAAAATCACTTGATCTTATTGCAGTATAGATTAATAGAAAAGGTGCTGCCATCTGGAAGTTACTGAAACAAATTCAAAATTCAAAATTCAAATTCAAATTTATTTATTTAGAGCCCAAAATCACAAACATTGTTTGCCTCGGAGGGCTTTACAATCTGCACAGTTGTGACACCCTCTGTCCTTAGACCCTCGAACCGGAGTCAGGAAAAACTTCAAAAAACCCTTTATGGGAAAAAGAAGAAACCTGAGTTGGATTGAGTTGGAAAACAGAAAGTGTTCTACTGTCACACACTTTATATTACTTCCTTTCGGTGTAAAATAGCACAGGGTATTCATGTCTGTACAATGTTTGGTGGTGTTTTTTTTCAAACAGACATCTGCTGACGGTTTGTTAAAGCACATACTGTGTGTGGCAAAAAAATACACAGAGGCAATTTGAAGCCTGCAGCTGATCAGAGTCATCCCAATATCACATGAAAAGGATTCAATTTCCTCTTTTGTTCACTTACTTGACATCATTCTCCGTCACTATCTCCTATTCCTCCATGGATGATTGTGTATTCACGTAGCACTGCTGGATTTTAATGATATGTGCACAGCTGAGATAAGAAAGGTCCAACTGTTTATGGCAGCTCCCCTCTGGTTACATGATGGATATGCCAGGGGAGGCTGATAGGGTTCATTGCTTTGCGATAAAAGCAACTCTTCATAATACACACATAAAGGTCTCCAGCATGTTATATGCTATATCTCTCTATTACATACACAGATATTCGGACAGTAGTGATGCCGAGCCATAAGGAGAACTGAGCAGCCACCTGCACTCCAAAACGACCTCATAGTAATATGTTATGAATATGTGTAAGTAATATCAACTCTTAACAGAGACCTTTAAAATAATGCAAATGTGTGAACCTTTGCATTAAGTTTACTCCCCCATATTAACCAGGCACCCATGGTCTGTCCAAGTACCCACACTTGTAGTCTCGAGACCTAAAAGGTGCCCCTTGTGTATCCTTGAAGTCTAACATGCTGAATGCGTTTCCTTCCTCATAAAACAATTATTAAAGAAACTTTAGAAAAAACTGTCATGACACCTTTTTCTATGAATTTAGCCATGTATTTCATAATAAAACTATTGAGGAAAATGTATTTTTGTTTTTTTTGTATTTATTTCTATATTTATTTCTATATATTATATTCTATATATTTATTTCTATATATTACAGTGATGTCAGGTCAGGCTAAAAGAAATTAAACTCTGTTTCTGCTCTAATCTTGTCATCTTCTGAATGAAATGGGTCAGTGCCAGATTTATTGCTTGTAACAGCCTGCAGTAGCAGAGGATCCAGGCAGCAGGTCTTCAGGGACCCTTTTCCTGCAACTACCTTGGGCCAGGACATTGAAAAAAAAAAAAAAAGACAGATTCTAAAATCGGACAGATTCTTTCTAATGGTGTGGATTTCCTGTTTAATCTTTAGCTAACTCACAGATATGATACATAAATTGGTGACATGTATATTTCTGGGTTAATTGTCACCATTGTTGGTTTCTCTAGGTCTTTCTGGTCTCAAGGTTTTCGGGTCAGGTTCCTGGCATAATAATAAATAAATGAACATCCTAATCTGTGATCTGTGATCTGAGATCCAGAAACACATTCTCAGTTCTGGAGTAAGAGCTTAATAAAGGACATATCTGCATTTAAGTCCATGTCCATTTCCAGTCTTTCATATAGTCCAATAGGCCTACCCATGAGGAAATATTTGGGAAAGAAAAGATCATGTTCAATCTGTCAGCGCATGTTTTGGCCCCTCCACCATTAGCCTATAGTCCATTCCACCTGAGTATTTTATTCTTTATTATGCTTCTGTCGTTCAACACATAAATGAAGAAAATAGGGGCCCCAATACACTGGCAGCCTCATCTTTCTATAATATGAAAGGTCTCACTCGGACGTGTGCATGTGGTCTCACCTGCTCGATCACTAAATGGCATACTTTCTTATTTGATAGGTTGATGCGTTCTTCTGAGCTGTTTGAGGGTTTTCTTTATTGATATGCTCCATCGGCGGGTTTCGGGGGATCCTCCCTTTATCTCTCAGTTAGATACTTCACCTACACTGTTTATCCAATCACTGAGTGTGCACATCTAGGGTCAGTATCTGCTAACTAAAAGCATGGCAGTTTCAATAGACAATCAACTGTTCAATAAAAGACACTCCTCACCAAAAAACATTATTCCTCACACACGGTCAACTTCATCATGACTGTCTGTCACATACAATTCTGGTCATTGCTGGCCATAAAAACATTAATTAATACTGGCCATTGCTGACCTAGCTGGTAGATTAGGTCGCTGGTCATTTAGTGCATTCTTGTAGTTTATGACCCAATTCATTCAGTTCCAGCTCACTGCTGGTCATCCATTTAACATTAATAATTCATGGACAAATAATTAAATAGCTATTTTTTCTTACTTTCATCAGCAACGTCTTTTCTCTGTGACTAATTAGCATATCATGTATTTCATATAGACATCTGCTGCTGTCTGGATAGGTAGGAAACAATATTTTCTTTTTGAGGGATACTCGTATACAACTCGTGGCATCACCACCATAAAATAATGAAGTCAGACGGGGTCTCATTGCCAAAGACTCTTTAAATATTTCATCAGCTTCCTATTGTGCATAGTGTGAAATGAATTGGATCGCTCTTAAAGTCCTATTAAGTCTCTCCTGATTGAAATAAAGTTTCTGAATGTGAATTTAAATTTTTGTTGCTCTGACCTTCTACTCTTTGGCTTTTCCTCGATCATTTCTCCATTTTGGCAATGCGGTTATACTGCAGGGTTCAGCATATTACCATGTGCTAGATTTTCTGTCCCTCTTGCTCCCATTGCCTTCCCTCTGTCCAGTGCACACATTGGCCCATTGATTGGCTGGAATAGTGTTGTGTGGCTCTGTCGGAACCAATTTGTTTGTTTCCCATTTACACAGCCAGGACTGTGTACGCACAGTCAGCGCACACACAGGACAGACATCAAGGGGACCATAAAGTGATCTTTTTCTAAATTTAACAAAAAAGTGTACTGGATTACAATCACTGACTGCATCTTCAAACCAGTCAGATTTACAAAATGACCTCTCCAATCACCTTCTTGGCATCAAATTTTAAAACTGCTCCTCTCTGTGCGGCTGTCAGCTGTCAATTCAGCATCAGTTTGATTCAATCCTCCTCCACCCCATTCAGTTCCAGTTCTCATTACATCTGGTGCCCTGGGGTCCTACCACTGGAGCCCACTGTACATCTCATCCATCAGATATTCAGCATTGCTCTTCAGACCTTCATCACCACCACCAGCGTCTAGACTCCATCAGGGGGATATTCCTTTACAGCTCATCACCACCCCCTTAAAATAATGATGATAATGAAGAGGTTGAATCCCCAAAGACTCTCTACTAATACATATTTCTTCAACTTCCTTGAATTTAAGGAATTTAAAGCTATTTTTCTGTTAATACTCCAGATTTAAATAAATAATCCAACAAACCTAATGACTGAGTGCTTGTATGTTTGCACATTGATGTACTAGCATGGGTCATGCTTTCAATCATTCTCCCTCTTTTAACCCCATATGTCTCTTTGCTCTCTCTGTCTCTCTCTCACACACATACACACACACACACACACCTACACACACACACACACACACACACACACACACAGAGTTGTTGATGTGTTGCTCTCATTACAGGTTTTCATGTTCAGTTAGACAGTGATTCATGATTTCCTCTGGCCTCATCCAGTCTCCTCCACAACCATCTCTCCTTCTCTCTTCTCCTCTCTCTGTGGCCTGACTGATGTGGTCTTGTATGAAGGTTGACACACTTGACGTAGGACACTGCTTAATATGCAGAGGGACCAAAACCTTTGAGCCAACACATCTCCATCCTTCCAACCATTCCTCCCTGTTTCCTGTCAGCTTCTATTTTTCTTTTCTCCCCGTCAACACTGGGTCCTTCTCCTCCTGATCAGTATCCTCCTCTGTTTTCCTGTTGTTCCTTATTTACCCATGCAGAGCAGCACCAACCGGAGCTCCAGGTTGTGAACACAGGGTGCCATCTGACATGGGTGCTTGGAACATAAATATCCCCTGTCCTTTTCCTTAAAATAAATGCTGGGACTTGATCCACATACTGAAGGTCCTGGTTTAAAAATAAATAGCTGAAAAGCTTAAATAACTGAAATGATATGAATGAAAGTTTAGCTGGGAAAAAGTAACTCTTGAGACAGATGTGCCCCATTATAGAGAAGATGTATCACTGTTGGAATTGTTGAATCCACTTCTCACTACTACTCACTGAATTAGAAATAACTAGAGAGCTGATGTGGTCTGCTGCTGAAGACTTTTCTCACATACAAGTGAAGACTGCTGGCTGAATCTTTTGTAAAATGCTCTTTGCTAATGAAAGAGAGGAGACTACAGATCTGTCAGTGTCGGGGTTAAGTGAATCCAGTGTTTTGCCAACCACTGCGTCTGAACTCTGACTCACTCACATTTTTCAGATTCACAATTTTTTTATCTTCACTTGGATGCACTGAAACGCTAACAGAGTCCAGTTGTGCTAAAGGAGAGCCGTGCTGCAAATCTAGCAGACAATTTGGACAGCTTTACTTTATCCAAATCTGCTCAGTTTTGCTCAGATTGGCACCTGACACCAATCCTTCAGATCAGATCAGACACATTAATAACTATGATCAAATGAAGCCTGTAGGCACATGTTTGCCACTTTCACCAAGCTCAGTTCATCTGCCAGACTGCATCTGAGGGAGCAGGAGTGTGTAAACAAAACAGCTCAGGTGCATGCTGTTTAAATAGACTATTTCCTCAACAAATATGAAAAACCCAGGAGAGGTGACCTCTAAAACAAGATCACAATGAAAACAAAGTGGTCACACAGTTCAGGATGCTTTACATGTACATTACTTTTGCTCTCATTTAAAAAAAAATGATGTCACTTGAGGCTGTAGACTGCATATAAATGAACATTTATAATCTTTGCATCACTGTTACATTTTTCTTGAACACTGTGTATATGATTTAGGAGAAGAAATAAAAAGGTGAAATATTCAATAAATGAAGTTGCAAATAAGTTTACTTTGGCTAGGGTACTCTATGTACCACAGCATTAGCAGCCAGTTTACTTATCTCCACCTATTAGAGAGAAAGGAGTAAAGAGAGTGCACAAAAGAGCACACGAACATTTGCTGTGGCTGAGTGAGGGAAAAGGGAAAAGAGGATAAAAGTAACAAATTGTGATGATTGAAAACCTTTTTATTTTTGCATTTTTGGAGGAATTTGCTCAGCCTCTGTCTTTCTGGATGAAATCTGGCTTTGGTTGAGTTTATGAGTTGGTTTAACTATTTTTCATTGTCTTAATTAACATGATATTTAGTTGTTTTTAACCCACATATGTAGCCAAATTTGCCAGTAACCAAGTTAAAAAATGTAAGTATGTTTTATGTGGGTGGGAATCTACACGCAACAAGCAAAGTCATGCTCAGACATGTTAATTACAGAAGGTGAACCACACTGCCATTTCAGAGCAAGGTGCAGAATATTAATAAATAACCTGTATTTAGGTGCAAAACCTACAAAGGTATATCATTCTTGAATGTATCAAAGTTGGAAAGAGTACTAGAATATTATACTCAAGTAAAAGTACTGTTATTATAAGTATTATAAGAGAATTTAAGTATTCACTCTGTCACTTGGCCAGTGAAAGTACACATTCAGCATGTGTCTCAGAGTGCCACCTCTCTGCACATTCAGCTCTCTGGAGCTCTGCCCTCCTGCAGCTGCAGACACACCAGCAGGCTTCTCTGCTGCAACTCCGTCACACTTCTTCTGCGCTATTCTCACACAGTTTATTGTGACTTTTTTATGTAACTTTTGTTTTTACTCTGTAAAAGATATGACTTGAAATGTAGAAAAGTACAATAATAATTGTAATAAACCGTGCATAAAGATACAGTCAGTAAGATTTCAAAGAGAGTGCACTTATTTTCAAAATTACAGCAACTTCCAGGTTCCTCCCCTTTTTTTCTACTGCACTACAGCTCACCTCAAAAGCCCCTCCCTGCAGTTTCACTCAGTCTTATGCTTTTCTTAATCGCTCTTCTTCTATTTATTTATCTTTCATGTAACCTGGTGTTTTCTCTTTGTTTGGTTGTTGTTTATCCACCATTCAGCCCACTCTGAGTTAGCTAATGCACAGTGGAGCGCAGCCTGTACAGCAGCAGTGACTGAAGCTCCATCAGATCCTCTGCTCTGATTGGTTGTTTAGACTCTTTTTCGTTTTTTTGTTTTCGACTCGTTTTAAACTCATTTTTAAATAAGCTACTTCTGATTTAAGCAACAGTGAAATTACCATTGTTTATTCTTTTATCATAAATGTGTGTCATTATTTTCAGACCAAAACACATTCAGTTACAGCTGTATGATAAAAATACAGGGTGATAACACAGTATGATATGACATTTTCAGACCTAAAAAAGAATGTGAGAATGTAAAATGTGCGCTCAAATATGATACACATGCACACACACACACACACACACACACACCTCCTCTAAACTGGGGACACAGAGGAAGCCATTTGACTTGCAAGAGATTTCTTTCACTTTATTTAGCTCCATGCTGCTCAGGCTGTATATGTATAAATGTATGAGGCAGGAGGCTGTGGGACTCTCAGCTAACAATGTTTCTTAAATGTAAAGTAAACCTGCAGTTAAGGGAGATTTATTAATTTAACATGCTTTAAACACCCCACTTTACCAAGAAGTGCACAAATAAAAATGAAAGAAATATTAAAAATAACATATACTGTCTGGCAGAACAGCTGGGTAAATATTTCATAATGACATTCAGTAATAATTAACATGGAGGTGTCTTACATTCATACACTGGTTAATGTTCACTGACTACAATTTATTCATTCTTTAGATCAATTATGGATTTACATTATCAATGTTTTATGTTATATTTCCAAATATATCACAAGAGAAACAAAAATACATATAAAGGATTAGAATCACCGTAGTAGTAGTAGTAGTAGTAGTAGTAGAAGAAGAAGAAGAAGAAGAAGAAGAAGAAGAAGTCTATAATAAGCTAATATAATATGATTTATAATATAATGATAAGCTAATCAGTTGTCTTGGTAACACAATACACTTTCTGGGTTGGAAGTTTTCAGCAGTCAGAGGTATAATAACCATCAAGTCAAGGACTGGACAGATTTGACACAATAAATAAAGGTCAAAGAAGTGCTGATGGATGTCAACCTTCAACATCCCTGTTCTGTCCTCTCATTTAGATGGAAAGAAATGGATAGCTTAGTTTTGTGATTTATTAAATCTGCACTTAAGCATGGGATGAAATTGATTTGTTAAACATTTGTGAATTTAAACATTACTATTTAAATCAGTAAAACCCATACCCATATACATAAAGCCCACGCACTTCTCAACTTCCCCCATTGTGCATTGAGCACTATCTCAGACAGAATAGATAGTCCCTTATCTATTCTCTCCTTGTCTCTGTTGTCCAAGGAGCCACTGTGACAGGCACCAAGAGCCCACTAGTGTTCTCCTGTGATGTGGTGGAGTACACCTGCCAAGAGAGTGCTAATGAATCACCAATGTTCCTACACATTACAAGCTAAAATGTAGCTGTTATCAACTATTTCTGTCCCTCAAGTGTCTCATGGTAAATAACACCTCATGTAGTACTTACAAAGAAGTCATCATAGTTTGCTAAAGCAATCAGACGTGGTTACACACGTCCGAAGAAATAAAGGGTCGGACCCTTTCTGCTGGCCTGCCTGACTACAGACTGAAAAACAATCAAGCAAACAAAATTATAGGTACATGTATGGCAGACTGATGGAGCAGTGACAGTGAGTTCAAATGAAATACATCCCATAATATTACCTGCTGGATTCTGTTTTGCACTATGAAATGAATATGAATAAGCAGGGTTTTCAGAAACTGGAACACACTTTTCTATGCCTATTTCAAGTGTATATACTGAACAATAAAGAGACAAATCTCTTTATCTATATAAAAAAAAAAAAAACTTACCCAGGACCACAACACTGGCTGTTTTACTCAGTTCACACTGTAAGTCGATTAAAGTCAAAGCAATGTTTAATTCAATTTACTTTAGGTTTGAATGTATCCTATCTGTGACGTATATCACACATTCACCATGCGATATGATAATTCATGTCAGGTGGGTGAGGCTAGATTATCACCTGTCCACCAGTCTTCAGAGAGAAATGAATGAGGGGGATGCATTTTTTGTTGACCAGCTTCATATGTGCTTTTATGTCATAGCCTTTGTAACCTGGGATCGCCTGATGATTAAATCCTCTTTTCTGATAAATGATGGATTTATGGACCTGAATTGGATTACTGCTCATCAAAGTGTCACGCTCCATCATTTAGCCTCCAACAACACTTTGATTAGAGTAAAGTAGATTGCTGAAAGCCTGGTGCTGTTGTTGTTGTGGAAATGTTCCTCTCTATCTGCCCTGTTTCCCTACCTGAGGAGGAGACAGGCTGACTCTAGTTGAGCCAGGATTGTCTGTTAGGCCTCCTCTGACTTTGGCCTACTCTTGTAAAAATGTGGTTGAAAAAACTCCCCTTTTTTTACAGTGTTCCTAACAACTTAATAAAACAATTTAGTGTCTTGGCAGTGTACAGTGCTGCATCCTCATCATTACTCCAGTGGTGTGTCCAGGTGTGTTGCCATCACTGGCTGATTATGAATCAGACCTCTATACCATGTGTAATTACACTAATAACATTTCAACCTTTTCCTACACAAGCCTTCATCTGCTAAACCAAGATCTCTCATACCAAGTGTAATTAGCGTGGGAAACACAGCTGCAGCTAATACATGAGAGATGGCTACGTTTGATTGAGGAATGTTAATGTGCAAAAATGGATAATGAGTATTTTCAGGGTTTTCATGGTAAGTGGCAGATGATCAGTCCGGATGAAGACATCCATATAGACATCTGTGTTCCTGTCACAGGTGACTTCTCAGAGGTGCAGCTATGAAAATAGTGTATTTATCACACATTATCAAGTTGTTGTTGAATATGTTAGCAAAGTTTCAGCATTCCTACAGTCATATTAACAATGGCTCACTTCAGTGCAAGTGTCCCCATCACCCATGACAGTGTGACAGTGAGCTTGCGTGAAACTGAAACAGCCAGTATTCACTTGGGCACGTGAGACACATTGCATTGAAGGGAAAAAAGAGACAGAGATACACAGGTTTAAATTGTAAATAATGTAACCAGCCCCTCCTTGAACCGCCACCTTACTGTGGTGGAGGGGTTTGTGTGCCCGAATGATCCTAGGAGCTATGTTGTCGAGGGGCATTACGCCCCTGGTAGGGTCTCCCATGGCAAACAGGTCCTAGGTGACGGGCCAGACTAAGAGCGGTTCACAAGCCCACCATGGATAAAAGAAGAACAAGGACCGTTACGTCGCCCGGATTGGCGTTACCGGGGCCCCACCCTGGAGCCAGGCCTGGGGTTGGGGCTTGCAGGCGAGCGCCTGGTGGCCGGGTCTTTGCCCACGGGACCCGGCCGGGCTCAGCCCGAAATGGCGACGTGGGCCTGCCTTCCAGTAGGCTCACCACCCGCAGGAAGGTCCATGAGGGGCCGGTGCAATGTGGTTTGGGTAGCAGTCGTGGCGGGGGCCTCGACGACCCAATCCCTCGGACCAAAACTCTGGCAATAGGGACATGGATTGTCACCTCGCTGGGGGGGAAGGAGCCTGAGCTCGTGCAAGGGAGGTTGAGAGGTACCGGCCTAGAGATAGTCGGGCTCACCTCCACGCATAGCTTGGGCTCTGGAACCCAGCTCCTTGAGAGGGGCTGGACCCTCCACTACTCTGGAGTTGCCCAGGGTGAGCGGCGGCGGGCTGGTGTGGGCTTGCTTATAGCTCCCCAGCTCAGCCGCCATGTGTTGGAGTTCACCCCGGTGAACGAGAGGGTCGCTTCCCTGCGCCTTCGGGTTGGGGATAGGTCTCTTGCTGTTGTTTGTGCATACGGGCCGAACAGCAGTACAGAGTACCTGGCCTTCTTGGAGTCCCTGGGAGGAGGTACTTGATAGTGCTCCGACTGGGGACTCCATTGTTCTACTGGGGGACTTCAACCCCACGTGGGCAAGCGACAGTGATACCTGGAGGGGCGTGATCGGGAGGAACGGCCTCCCCGATCTGAACCCGAGCGGTGTTCTGTTATTGGACTTCTGTGCCAGTCACGGTTTGTCCATAACGAACACCATGTTTGAGCATAAGGGTGTCCATCAGTGCACGTGGCACCAGGACACCCTAGGTCGGAGGTCGATGATCGACTTTGTTGTCGTTTCATCTGATCTCCGGCCGTATGTCTTGGACACTCGGGTAAAGAGAGGGGCTGAGCTGTCAACCGATCACCACCTGGTGGTGAGTTGGATCCGCTGGCAGAGGAGGAAGTTGGACAGACCTGGCAGACCCAAACGTATTGTGAGGGTCTGTTGGGAACGTCTGGCCGAGCCCTCTGTCAGGGAGGTCTTCAACTCCCACCTCCGGAAGAGCTTCTCACAGATTCCGAGGGAGGCTGGGGACATTGAGTCCGAGTGGACCATGTTCTCTGCCTCCATTGTCGACGCGGCAGTTCTGGAAGTTGTGGACGCAAGGTCTCTGGTGCCTGTCGTGGCGGCAACCCCCGAACCCGGTGGTGGACACCTGGAAGTAAGGGATGCCGTCAGGCTGAAGAAGGAGTCCTATCAGGCCATGTTGGCCTGTGGGACTCCTGACGCAGTTGACAGGTACCGGCAGGCCAAGCAAGCCGCAGCCCGGACGGTCCTGGAGGCAAAAACTCGGGTCTGGGAGGAGTTCGGTGAGGCCATGGAGGAGGACTATCGGTCGGCCTCGAAGAGATTCTGGCAAACCGTCCGGCGCCTCAGAAGGGGGAAGCAGTACTCTGCCAACACTGTTTACAGTGCGGGTGGGGAGCTGTTGACCTCGACTGGGGACATTGTCGGACAGTGGAAGAAATACTTCGAGGATCTCCTCAATCCCACCGGACTTGCCTTCCAGTGAGGAAGCCGGAGGCTGGGGACTCAAGTGGACTCGTCCATCACCCGAGCTGAAGTCACTGAGGTAGTTCGCAAGCTCCTCCTGCAGTGGCAACGGCGCCGGGGGTGGATTAGATCCGCCCTGAGTACCTCAAGTCTCTGGATGTTGTGGGGCTGTCTTGGCTGACATGCCTCTGCAACATTGCATGGAGGTTGGGGACAGTGCCTCTGGAGTGGCAAACCTGGGGTGGTGGTCCCTCTTTTTAAAAAAAAGGGGACCGGAGAGTGTGTTCCAACTACAGGGGGATCACACTTCTCAGCCTCCCCGGGAAGGTCTCTACGCCAGGGTACTGGAGAGGAGAATTCGGCCTATAGTCGACCCTCGGATTCAGGAGGAACAATGCGGTTTTCGTCCCGGTCATCGTGGAACACTGGACCAGCTCTATACCTCTCCACAGGGTGCTTGAGGGTTTATGGGAGTTTGCCCAACCAGTCCACATGTGCTTTGTGGATCTGGAGAAGGCATTCGACCGTGTCCCTCGTGGTATTCTGTGGGGAGTGCTCCGCGAGTATGGGGTCCGGGGGCCTTTGCTAAGGGCTGTTCGGTCTCTGTACGACCGGAGCAGGAGCTTGGTTCGCATTGCCGGTAGTAAGTCAGATCTGTTCCCAGTACATGTTGGACTCCGGCAGGGCTGCCCTTTGTCACCGGTCCTGTTCATAATCTTTATGGACAGGATTTCTAGGCGTAGCCAGGGGCCGGAGGGAGTCCGGTTTGGGAACCACAGGATTTCATCTCTGCTTTTTGCAGATGATGTTGTCCTGTTGGCTTCATCAAGCCAGGACCTTCAGCGTGTGCTGGAGCGGTTTGCAGCCGAGTGTGAAGCGGCTGGGATGAGAATCAGCACCTCCAAATCTGAGGCCATGGTTCTCGACCGGAAAAGGGTGGCGTGCCCTCTCCGGGTGGGTGGAGAGGTCCTGCCTCAAGTGGAGGAGTTCAAGTATCTCGGGGTCTTGTTCACGAGTGAGGGAAAGATGGAGGACAGGCGGATTGGTGCAGCGTCCGCAAAGTTATGCGGTCGGTGTACCGGACCGTCAGTGGTGAAGAAGGAGCTGAGCCGAAAGGCGAAGCTCTCGATTTACCGGTCAATCTACGTTCCCACCCTCACCTATGGTCATGAACTTTGGGTAATGACCGAAAGGACAAGATTCGCGGATACAAGCGGCCGAAATGAGTTTCCTCCGCAGGGTGGCTGGGCGCTCCCTTAGAGATAGGGTGAGAAGCTCAGTCACTCGGGAGGAGCTTCGGAGTAGAGCCGCTGCTCCTTCACATCGAGAGGAGTCAGCTGAGGTGGCTTGGGCATCTGTTTCGGATGCCCCCTGGACGCCTCCCTAGGGAGGTGTTCCAGGACATGTCCCACCGGGAGGAGGCCCCGGGAGGAGGCCCCGGGCAAGACCCAGGACACGCTGGAGAGACTATGTCTCTCAGCTGGCCTGGGAACGCCTCGGGTCCCCCCGGAAGAGCTGGAGGAAGTGTCTGGGGTGAGGGAAGTCTGGGCATCTCTGCTCAGACTGCTGCCTCCGCGACCCGGCCCCGGATCAAGCGGATGAAGATGGATGGATGGATGGATGGATAATGTAACCAGGCCATAGTCCTCATATTAATTAAGAAATACCTGGTTACATGTCTCATATTTGCAAAAACTGATTTTCCACACATCAACTTACATTCACATTTAGAATAATGTATACTGGAAAATCAGGACTGTCTGAACTGGACTGTTGAATTAATAGTGTCTGGTTAAACGATGCAGGTTAGTGGTATTATGCCAATTAGCATCACTTTTATTAGCCACAAGCTTCATATGTGGTACAGACTGTTCGCCAGAGATCAAACAGCCACTGAGCTCCACAGAATGTATTTCATGACAATTTCAATGTGGAAATTAGTGGTGACTAGAAAAACAGTACAGCCTTTTCTGCTACAAAAACATTATTTTTGTATAAACAATAACAAGAAAGTTAGAGTTTTTTGTGACTTTTTAGTTGCTTGTAACAGTCACTTTAGGTGTTAAAATTTACCTCAGGAGCACCCTAGTCATGGCTGCCACCTCGTGCTAAATCTATCTGGCTCAGAATGGCAGCTAAAAATACTCAGTCAGTGTAACTGAAATAAGCAATAGGCAGTGTCCACAGTTGCATTAATATTCTCAGTGTACCTTAAAAATGTGGAAACACACACAATCTTCCTATGATATATGCTTTCTATGTAACAACACCTGCTAATGGCTAGGCAGTTCTAAGAACAGGTTAATACCAGAGTAAAAATGTGTGATTAGATCTTACTATCCAGATAGTGTATGAGATTGCAGTTGAATACTCTGTGGAATCGGGTCTCAGAATAATACATTTAAGTTAAATGCCAGCCCTGTTGTCTTGGAAACAGGTCTTCTGCTATGTTCCATCAGGGGGATATTTCAGTGAAAGAACAACAGCTGGTGTCCTTAACTAGCCTGAGCAAACAGATCTATCTCATCTACACCTATCATATTGATTCAAGCTGGGAGGAAATGGGAGTCAGACACTGTTCAGCTCAGCAGTCTATGGAGCCCTCACTTCATGTAAACTGGTATTTAAACTGATATGTAATAAACAGGTTGGTGTGTTTGTTACCAGGCAACCCAGTGTCACGCTACAGTCTGACACTGATCTAAAGCAAAGCTACCTGAGGGAGAAATCTAATTTGGTGAACTGAGGCAACTCAGAAGAAGTAGTTCAAAGTCATTCGTAAGAAAAAAAATCAAACTGAGTATGTACATGTCATACAGAATTATAACAAAAGATACAAAAAAAAGTCACATGCCAGAAAACAATGCCACTCAGTTGAGTTTATTGCAAAAAGTTCCCACTTATTCATACATAAACAAACCAAAAAAATAGCCCACTATTCATGGAAAAGTGCAGGACTGTCAGCTGTGGTTCTGTATACGGTGTCCATCAGTCAGACACCTGCCTTCCACAAAGTAGATCCTCCTCCAAGCAGATGTTCACAGTTAGCCAGGTATCTTCTAAAAACGGCCTGCAACAACTTCTCTGAATATTTTAGAGACAATAAATAATTCTAACTAACTGACCTAATGTATTAAAGTTTAATTCAGATTCAAAACATTAAGTAGTAGTTTAGTAGTAGCAGTTAGCTATACTAAAATGGCAAAAATGTTATTTAACTACTTGAATCACAATGAAAATATGAATAAAGTTGAACTACCAGTAAACTCCTACAAACTGTAGTTAACTAGTTTAAATACAAGTTGTTCACTACTCCCCAACAATGGAAATAGTTAACATTCTATAAAAATGGCACATAGTTAAGTTTTTCCTTGAAACCAAATGTAAAAGTGTGTGAAAGTGTAATATTCTCTCTGCACTTGCTCTGCATTGTGTCACCACCACTGTGACATGATGTATGCACATATAAATAATGCAAAAACTGAATAGCACATCATCACCCAGTCCCAGGCTCTCTCATCCAAGTTCCTCTTTTCATCCTTCCATTACTGCCTCTAGCTCCCATCCTCCTCTCATCCCTTTTCTGTTGAAATTTATATCCACTCTCTCCCTCTCTCTTTGTCAGTATATTTACATGCACACATGTTTCTGGAGATGGATTCCCCTTTAGACAGTGAGTGTGAGTAATGGATCCCACACTTCTGAGGGCTATACGCTGCTATTGTAGAGCAGCTAATGGTAGAGGTCAAGCTGCAGCAATGGAAGAGGGGGGCTGAAGCCACATGGACAGGATATAAACCCCTCCTGACAGCAGACTGATAAGACCCTGAAGAAAGATAAAACCCTGCTGTGTGGGTTGTGTATAAGGGAGCTTCTGCTACATATAATGTGTGTGTGTGTTTTATGTGATGGTGCCAAATAATATTATCACAATATTTTAAGAGCAGTGTCATCAAAAATGCAGCACCAAACATTTTAGCTTGTTTGGCATTCGATGAAAGATTTTATCCAAAAGGAGGCTAAGCAAAACACAAAGCAGGACCTTGTTTGAGTCATAGAAGTCTTTTGGGAAATAAAACTAGATCAAGATTTCTGAAATAAAGTTATTAAAGGCTTATCAAAAGTACAGAGACCGATTGTGCAGAATGTAATGATGTTGTCATTTAAAATCAGTGTCATTTAAAAAGTGTTTCATTGTATCTTGTCATTTCTTGTGTTATCTAGTTCCATGAAGTGCTTTCAAAGTAAACATATTACTTTTTAAAAACTGTCATCCTGTGTTTTCTGTGATCAGCATGGATAGGAAACAGAAATGTGAACATGTGTTAGTCGTTCAGCTGTGTTAATGACAAACACTGAAGAAAATTTTCAAACTTAAAGATAACTCTCCTTTCCTGCAACTTTTCAGGCTTCTCATCTTCTCCTTGGATATCAGAATCAATCCTCATGAGTGCAAATGAGGACATTTCCCACAATCTGATGACTGCTTGAAACAGTAATTTCATAAACAGACATAGTTTTGTACTGAACTAAAACTGTTTCTACCCAAAATGCAGTCATATTCGAGATATCAACAGCTCCTAAGAACAGAAGCATCAGTGTATTATACCTACACAGATTCTACCTTTTGTTGCAGCTCATAGTGTCCTCACTGCCTGATGTGTTTTAGGGAGCTGAGCTGTGAGCTCTTGATAGGACATCGTATGAGCCTGACTTGAGAATAGCTTTCAGATCTGCTCCATTAGTGTGATATGCATCGGTTCAGCAGCAGTCATTACATTCTCCATTAGGACTATACAGTTGAATCACCCCTTTAAAACAGTTTCTATAAAAACTGAACATTATAACCATCATGAAGGTGGAAGTTTCCAGTGACTGTCTAAGGAGATAAAAAACAATAAATGCCATAAATACTTCAAAAAGAGCTGGCATTTCCCTTTAATTTAGTAAAAGTTACTGAATGGGGTTCAGTGTGTGTATATGCGAAATGAGTTTTGAGTCAGTGCTGTCACAGACAGAGGACTCGTCATTTAGCAGCTGCGTGTGACACATTCAACAAGTAGTAACAGCAAGAGTGTGTGTCAGGACAAACACACACACACTTACACACACACAACATACATGTTTTAATACACTCCAGGCCAAGGCTCCTGGCGGGGGAGTAGCTCATGGTACTGTAGTCCAGACAGATGAGACTGTTCACTTCCTCTGTTACAGAGTGAAAACAGGTCAGCTCCTCAAAGTGCCTTTTTCACTCAAGGATGTTCTGCTCCAATTCACTGAGCCTGAAAAAGCAGCATCCATAATTGCTGGAAAATGCATGAAGTGTTCACTGCTACCACTACTATCACTATCAATGCTTTCTCTATTCAGCATGAAGTTTTCTCACTTTGGAGCGTCTTTGTAAATGGCAGCCGGAGGTAACTGAAGTTTGGAGACATCAAAGACTCCACTGTGAAGTCCTGTATGAACCCTGGAGATCTCACCTATGTTAAGGATTTAACCCCAATATTTGCCCATGAAAAGAAAAATGAATAATATGGTATGTGCATATGCTATGAGATTAATAATTATTAAACCAATTTTATAACACAGAGTATGATACATTCTGAATTACTTCTTAAGATTTCTATTCTATGAAACCCAATTTTATAGTTTGCATATTTTAATTTTCAGTTAATAAGTTTCACCTGGTTCAGTTCAAGGGTCAGTGACGACACAAATATACTGATACATATTGTAATCATTACTATTTGAATTATGTTTATTAAATGTATAAGACATTCATCCTCACCTGATAATCTGACTGACTGCTATTCTATTTCAATGTATAGTGGCGAACAACCAATTCAATAAACATAAAATCATAATATAAAGAATCATCAGAATTTCATTTCATCATGATCACACTAGATAATTATATATATTAGGACACAACTTCTGGGCTCTATCATTCTATTCCCACAACACACACCTGTGGGGTGGGGTCTCACCAAATCAACCAGAAATAAATGGTTATTAGTTGCAATTGCACCCTTGTGATTCCACACTTCAGCTGTTATCAAAGAGATCCTGAGCGACATGAGCTCCCCTCCACCATGGGAGAAGACAGACTAACACACTAAGCCAAACTCAAGCACAACATTTGCATGAGTGAACAACCATCACAGAGGCAGAAACAGAGAAACAGACAACATTAACACAGTGGAGAGACAGACAAGGAGAAACTGATTCTCCTGGAGTACAAAGATCCAGAGAGAGAGCCATGATATCTGTGTGGTCATTATAAAAAGAAACCCAAGTGAAAATAGAGGACACGGGGAACTCTAGGGAGAGGAGAGAGAGGAACACAACTGTGCCTGTGGGACACAAACAGAGGGTGAAAGAGATGCTGTGACTTTCTGAAGATTTACTGTATTCCCTTCAAAAGGACAAAGATTAACCCATTAATAAAGATAAACCCATTAAGTCTACAGTCATAGACTTTTAATGGGTTAACTGAAACCAGAGATGCTCACAAGTTTTTTTTTGCTGGTCTAAGTCAAGTTTCAACTCTCTGAGGTCCAAATCAAATCTCTGCTTATAATCAGTAATCATCTGCTGTATGCCATCTGGTCTGTGCAGCCATACTGAAGGAATTCAGAGTATGTACTGTATCATTATCACTCCTTTATCTGTTAGCATACAGTTTCAGCACTGATTAGTCTTTTGGTACATGCTAAATAGGCTATTGTACTGTAATATGAAAAGAAAACAATGAAAGGTTTCTTTTGAAGTAAAGTATAGACTAAGTATTAGTATAGTATCCTATTGTGCAGGCTCAGTGGTTCCAAAGGAACAAAAAGATAGAAAATGTTACACCTCCCACTGTCAGAGATGTCATAATTAACATCCTTCCAATAAGTGCAAAACCTCACACTGTAGTTCAATGCAAAACACTATTTTTGCACTGGTCCTCCAAATATTTATATGCTGTAAATCAAGACATCCCTCCAGCCTCTCAAAACCAGTGATGAACCAGGCATGGCAGGTAACTTAATGAGCCTGTAACATCAACAGCAAACCTCTAACCTGACTGTAACACACAGTAATAACTAACGTGGTCTTTTTTCTCAGGTTAATGTTAGCCAGCACATGATGACTGAGTTACCTCATTTTTATTGTCATGGCAAAGTAAGTAAAGTGGCAATCAAACAAAAACTGAATCATCTTTTCAAAATATTCCCTCTGTAGTCTCAAAGCTAGTAGCAAAGTTGTATTAAATTTCTGATGCCAAGTTCAATGTTTGCCAACCAACCACATGCACTAATAAAGGAGCCTGATAAACTCTTTTGTGGTGGGTCCAGCAATATTTATCCTTTATTATTTTATGGTAGCTGTTGCTGAAAAGTGAAACGAATTTCTGTGTGCCTTATACCACCACAAACAGCACACCCTGGATATTACACCATCACCAGCAGTATATCAGTGATTAGTGGCATCAGTTGGTACGTGCCAGTGGGGAGTGGTGGCAGATCAGTCACATCACATGCCACCATACAAGTGGTACTATAAGGCATTATTCCATCTCTCTGTCCTCAGTCAACTTTGGCCTTATATTTACTGTGAACAAATCAACAACAGGAATAAACAGTGTTGCTTTGATGGTGGTTGGATGTAAAATCACACTGAACTAAAATTGCATTTCTCTCCAATTCTGGAGGCTGTAAAGAGGTTCAGCTTGTTGAAAATCATTTGACTCCATCTGCCACTACAAAAAAAATGAAACCTCCAAGTCACACATGAAGAACACCACTTCTTCTGTTTGTTTTCTGTTTTCTGTTGTCAAGCAGTCCAGTAATTTTCCCCTGAAATCCAACCTGGTGTTACAGCGGAAATCACAAAGAAGACAGCAGAGGCTGCTGAGCTGTAGTCGTGTTTGTTTACTGTGATGAATATCTCACAAGGAATGTGGCAATTAAAATAAAGATAAAATTCTTCATGTACAGCAGCATATTTAATTACTGAGATGAAGTGCGCAGCAGACGTGGGTCAGCGGTGGAGAGTCAGATGGGAGTGCAGCACTGTCACCAGCACTACAAACAGAAGCACAGATGCTGGAAGAATGCAGTCAGCATACAGTTTATTTCTCCTGTTTCTGCTGCCAAAGCTAATTTACAACACAAACACACGGTTTGGCAGGCTTTCTCTGTTTTCTCTGTGTTGGTGTCTCACAGATCTTGACTTCTCTCTGCCCAGTTCTCCTTCACACACTGATGCAGATGAAGATGCAGTGTTACATCAAGCACAGAGGACAAGGACTACATATGTAATCTCATCATCTGATCTGTCCTACAGGTGTGCAGCTCCACTTGGAGCTGTGCAAAAGAATATTTAGTTAGAAAATTCATTTCATTTCTGCTACCAGAATCAGATATTGTGCAAGTTGGCAGCAGTTAGCCAGGCGTGTTGACTTTGAGCATTTATCATTTATGTAAGTTATCAGTTAGTGAAAGAGGTGGACTGTTGTTTATCATGTTGTTGTTTAGGCCACAGGAGGATGCTGCATTTGTGTTTGGTGTGAATATTAAGATGTCTGATTTTAAAATGACTTGATTACGATCAGGTGTCCATGGTACTAGAAACTTTGATGATTGATTTTTAATTCTCTCTCCTGTGTATTAAAAGTATAGTATAGTAAGCATGAACGAAGCAAACGACACAACTGAGGCACTTTACACTACTGACTTAAGTTGAGGTTAATAAAACTATTTGGGGATATACAAACAGACAAATTGACGAAATGATGGTGTGAATGTGACGTGTTAGGCAGAACTCTCCACCACCTTCATCCAAACACTAAATGAGGGAATATCCTTTGTAAAAACGGTGTTTAGCCCTCCAGTGGAGTTCAGAGACTTGGATAATCAATGACAAGGAGCATTGAAGCTGTTCTGGAGGTATGTAGTGGAGCAGCCAATTTCCCAGCTGGACCTTGATTCATATGAATAATTTGATGCGAACAGTTAACTTTGGTTAACTCAAATTTATCTTGGGTCACTCTAAAGAGAAGATTCCATTGATTTAAAAAAAAAAAACAAAGCAACTCAGCAGCAGATAAATATGCCTTTCAGCATTTGCACTGTGTACGTTTTTTCAGTGAAAGACCAGTGAATTTCCTGCAAGTTGATCTGAAAAGTTTATAGCAAAGTCCTTAAACAGCCCTGATCCCCGAGGCTCTCTGCTGCTCCGCTTGGTGCATAGGAAGTAGCTCATTGCTGGTCAAGTCTTTCGCTTTTGCGCAGGAACCTCTGTGTTTAAACATAAATGTGTTTGTTCTTTTTGTGAGTAAGATGTTAGTGTGGACAGTCTCCGGAGTAGGCAAATTAAAGACACATCTACAAGCAAGGCCACACAACAGCTGTCCATCCTCTGCTCGGCAACCAAAAGTTTCTAAATGAAAAGTCACGGTGACAGCCAAGCTCGGTGAGAGATTCACAACGAGCTCTGGGGAAAGAGGGGAAAGACTTTATGAAGTCAACTGGTCCATGTGAAAGTCCCCTATTTTCTTCCTCCTCGGGAACAGATGGATCCAGGAGAGAACAGAAAGCAGTAGAATGAATGTCAGAGCTGAGAATATCAGCTGTCAGTCAGCTGTGAGCCAGAGAAGGCCATGAACAGGGAGAGGAGAGATGAGACAGTCTGAATAAACCCAGGATAAAACCTGTTTGTCTGACAAGAGCTGTGGCACAGAAAACCTGGGGCCTCATTTATAAAACTGTGCGTAGGATTCATGTCAAAAGGTGGCGTACGGACAAAACACAGAACGTGCATACGCACAAAAATATTCTGATTTATAACACTGTGTGCACGCACATCCTACGCCAGTTTCCCTTTATAAATCACAACCAACTCGAAATGTGCCGCACCTTTTGCATGGGAGTCATGTCACGCCCATGATTGCCTATAAATAGTCAATGAAATGCCCCTAATTAATAATCATTCTACCTGACTGTATGATGGAGACCGAAGCATCGAAAACAACATCAGTGTGAACGTGATCTGTCCCACTATTCTCCTCATTAGAATAAAATTCAGAACATACAAGTGTTTAATAATAACAGAACATATATGAGGGTGCTTTTGCAGTAACAGATATCACTGTTTGTATTTAGTATCCTAAATTGTGTTTTTGATGGTTTATTCACAGTTTAATAAATGAACTCTTCATGTATGATACGTGAACAGTAATATTTGGATTTCCTCTACATAACAGGATCACTTTCACATCAGTTTGTGTTTCATCCTTCTGCCGACGGAGTCGCAGTTTCTCATTTCTCCACATTATGTGCGTATGCATGGAAGTCAGAGCTTGCGTGGAGGACCGCACATTCTCCGCCAAGTTTGTTTTTTATAAATCACAAAGTTTGCGTAGAAATTTGGCATACGCCTTCTTTTGTGCGTATGCAACGTTTATATATGAGCCCCCAGATCTGTCCAGTGCCTGCATGTTGGTATAAGAAGAGAGGAAATGAGAGCACAGAATGTGAGAAAGCAGGCCATGAAACCTTTTCTTCCTGTAAAGACACTCTCATCAAATTTAATGTCTTTCTAGTGACTGCAAGGGGCTTATTTATTTAATTCCACAATAAATAAGTATGGGATCAAATATGTGCATACATATACAATACATATACACATAGCATGCATAGCATCTATGTAGGTAGCATATATAGCATGAAAGAGCTCTGTAGGAATAAAAAATCCATCTAAGCCAGTCATTTGAGAAATGTGATGCTGCTGCCATTTGCAGTCTGTTTCAACCACATCTCATGGTCCTCATCAGCAGATAGATGTTTTTTTCAGTTGTCATGGTGATGGTTTGGTCATCACATGAATGAAATACAGAACAGATTGTGACACTGGGGGAGATGGTTATTTGGTGTCTATTCAAAGGTGGTCCCTAGCCTTGGATGTGGGTAGCCTCCCTGATCTGTGTGGCTGTTTGTACAGAACAAGCTCTGACTCTATAGATTTGTGAATCTGATAGTTCTGATAGTTAAAGTCCTATTCATTTTCCCCAGAGACAGCCTTAGGCAGCTCATGGTTGGATCTCTCCCACAGCTTGGATGTTGCTGGGTGGCAGCCATACCGGTAACCGTTTGCTGTCTAAAACCATCTTATATAGCATTTTTCAAAAGAAACGTTACAAATTACTTCAAGAAATGCAGGGTAGATTAAACAAAAGTAAAAACAATCAAGTAACTGTTGAAGCAGCAGTGCAAAAATTACAAATAGTAAAATAACAAAGTGGTAAAACAAATAAATATACTTATACATGCATACATACACACATGGGTGCATACATATACCGTATACATACAGCATATATGTCACACACGTACACA
This sequence comes from Scortum barcoo, assembly GCA_023238725.1. Lineage (NCBI taxonomy): Eukaryota > Metazoa > Chordata > Actinopteri > Centrarchiformes > Terapontidae > Scortum > Scortum barcoo. The sequence continues at coordinate 19,930,844 of CM041540.1, forward strand.
CACATATGTACGGTATCTAAAAAGTATAGATACAATCAGACATACTGTGTACACATGCTTCACCATATATACACACATAAACATACTGTATGCTCACAAACAGACACCTATAACATTGGGACATCCCCCCTGGTCACAAAATTGGAGCTGGGAACTCCAGGAAGTAGCTGGTTAAATAACCTAACACCATGTTCAGGCTTATATAACCTGAGGCCAGTCCAAGTTGTGCTTAAAAAGCAAGTAATACAATTGTGAAATCAACTTATCAAGATATAAAGGCGGCCAGTGCAATGATGCCAGGACAGGGTTTTGGATAATTTCCATTAAAAGCCTGGCAGCAGAATTCTGAAACAGTTTTAGCTGCGCAAATTGCTTCTGGCTGAGACAGGAATACAAAGCAGTAACAGGCAATTCTAGAGAAAATGAAAGCAAGTATGACCTTCATTTTACTGAAAGACAGAAAAGAATTTACTTTGGAGATGGCTCTTAATTGTAGAAAACAAGCTTGGACAGCACAGTTCTCATCCAGTCCATAAACCCTCCCACTGCGTGACGGAGTGGGAGGGTTTATGGAGTGGAAAATGTATAACCAACTTACAACCATATTGCCTGCATCAACGTAGACTTGAGGTTGGAGAGATTTATAACTGACTCCTACTCAAGGCTAACTGGCCTAGAAACACGCATATGGAGTGAGAGTGCGCAGGAGAAGGTGTAGGGGGCAGATTGGAATTGGGCCAACAACTCATACTCTTCAAAGGTAAGATTACAGTCAAATATGACCCTTACATTTCTGGAAGTGTGTGAATTAGGAAGCTAGGGAACCCAGCAGATGTTTCAGCACCTCAGTTGAGCCATGTGGACTCACTAGCTAAAGTTCCATTTTGTTATTCATTGGCTGCAAGTAGTTCTGATGCATGTACTTTTTTATATCAGTCAAACAAGTATGCAGGGGAATAAGGCTATTAGGCTAATTAGGGTGATGGATGTATATAACTGGGTGTCATCTGCATAACAGATTTGCTTTATGTTACTCACTGGAAGGATACAAAGTGAGAAAAAGATTCAAGATGGAATCTCGTAGCACTCCACATATAATGTGAGCCAGGGAGCATCAGTATACTGAGAAGGTTGTATCAGACAGATACGCTTTAAACCAGGTAAAAGCAGGACCAGAGGTGACAACCCAATCCCTTAAATGGTTAAACAGTTTTATCATGAATTTAACAAAGGCTGCACTGAAAAACAAAGATTAAAACAAGAAGAACTAAAATGCAGCAGAGGCCTGCATCTGTTACTTCAAAGGAGGTCATTAGTCACTTTGAGGAGTCATCCTTGTACTGTGAAAAATGAAATCCTGATGGTAATTTATCTAAAACTATTGTCTGTAATAAAAATGGCAATTAAGATATATAATTATAGTTGGCTGGAATGACAGGGGCAAGGTGTCATCCATTTTCCTGACCCTCCTTTACAGCCATGTTTCTGGTTCCCTCATACCCGACTATTGCCATTCTCCATCCCTCCACCAGATGTCCTCAGACCTCTCAGATCCTTCCTGCAGCCACTCCCATCAATCAATCACCTCATTCGCTTTACCTGAGCTTCCCTGCCCCACCTGAACCTCATTCCCTCATCAGATACACTCATTCATGTGTCTACTTGCCTGTAAACACCCATTAAATCATCATCATCGTCTTGCAGTTGGTTGCACTCTGCTCGCATTACAAAACAAGGTTAGACTTTTTTAAGCAGGGTTGTACTACAGCATGTTTAAAACTTGACAGAAAGTTTCCAGTGAGTAATGAGAGCAAAATATATGAACATTAAAATCACCAAGTATCAGAACTCTATCATATTTTGGCATACAGTTGGCATTTGACTCAGGAGGTCTATTGATCACAATACAAATCAGTTGAACATCTTGTCTAGGAACAAAACTTGGCCACTGAAATGACATGTAATCACCAAAAGAGACAGGAGAGCAGTTAAAAGAATCCTTACAGATAACTGCAAGATCCACACCTCTATCTGTGGATCTAGTTTTATTAAAAAAGTGGGTGGTGTGGATCACTGTCCCTAAGTCATTGCATTACAATAAGTTAAAATAGGAACAGGATTATTATCAGCAGGAATCCTGTTTTTCATAGAAGAGGTATATTAAAAATATTTGAATTTAATTTTGAGTAGGCGATCTGAGTTCAGGAGGGTTTAGCTGGTCAAATACAAAATTTGAGGTCAGAGCTTAGTGCCTTTTCTGTGCTGATGATTTCTGTCCTTTAGGTCTGTTCTAGTCCAGAAAGCATACCAAAGTTCTCACAGTGCTTCTCAGTGTGAGGATGGAGCCACACAAAACTAAAATTGTCCAAATTCCTGTAGTTTTAGTTTGATGTCGCTCCCACTGACACAGACAGTGACTGTGGGGGTGCATGTGTTCCATAATAACCAGAAACTAAAACTTCCCTGTTGTTCACTGTGTGTATGTCACTGTTTCTCCATATAAAGTATTTATGTGGTGGAGAACTTTGCTCATAAAATAGCATGACAGCTATTTATGAAGTTATGAAGGAACTTTAAGTGTAATTTTGGATGTGTTATAATTATATCTTATTAAATAAAGACAGAGAATTATTTTATCCATTTTATTTTCATTTGGTCAACACATTCGTTTCACCTTTTCTTGCCACAGTTGGACTTAAGAATGAGTGATTGACAGGCCTTGGAGGGCTTGTTCTAATGCCTGAACTACTTTAAGGATTTTTTTAGATCAATGGCATCACATGTTGACTCATTTAACATAAAAACATTAACTGAATCTGAGGGAGTGAACTGAAGGTGAGTTTTAAAAAAACTCCACCACTGTTTCACCACTCTGCCACACACTGCTGTCACAGCTCCTGACTGATTGAGCTGCTGCTTTCAACAGGAAAAGTAAAACAGAAGAGAGGCCTGTCCTCTGCATGATGAACAGAAATCCTGAGCCAGCCAACTTGACAGCTGAATCATTTGATACGTAGCAGGAGAGCAACGACTCTGCAGGCCCTGTGGGAGTTTAGACTGTGGGAATGCTTTAAATCTCTTTCCCTTTATCCATCTTTGTCGCTCTCTCCACCCTCTCATTTTTCAGTTTTTCCTGCTCATAACACATCCATAAAGCTGACTGTCTTACTGCGGCAAGCTCTGTCCACCTGCAACACACGTACACACACACACACACACACACACACACACACACACACACACAATGCACTACCAGCCCTGCATTCAGAGTATGTCTTTGTGACCAAAAATAAACAGACTGTAATCATCTCAACGTGTTCTCAGACACACACTCTCCACAGTCGATAATAATCCACTCTGAATGCCGCTAACATAATCAATATTTTTACACCGACACGGTTCAATTAATCTTCTGCCGTATTCAACTGGAAAATATAATAATATCCCAAGGAGAAACGTCCATGCAGCATGTACAAGTGTAGATAGATTCAAAGAATCGCACTGACAAGCATTCTTTGCTGGCACGATAAACTCACAACTGTTGCCCACTCTCTCATTCAAAAATGCCTTGCTGATTCAGTGAAGGCCTTGTGGGCAGATGTGCTCCACATTGGCCGATGCCAAGTATATTTGGCTCCTCACAAAGCAATCATGTAAAGTCTTTTCACATCTGGGAATGGAAAGGTTTTTCTTTTTCTGCAGACAAATATAGCCCAAGTTTACCAAATTGGTTCAGGCTACAAGCCAAAAGATGTGGTTGAATTACAGCCGCTGTATGTTCAAACTGTAAAGTAAAAGTCAGCTGCAGATAATGTCCAACAGTGGGTGAAGTTTATTGTAGAGTCAGAATCAGTGTGGCTTAATGAGTGTAATAGGGTCAGGGTGTCCTCATCAGAGAAAAAACTCACATTGGTGCTTTGTTCAAACTGTTAAAGCCCCTCCACACTTTTAGTTCACTCACACTCATGTAGATCAAATACACCTCTCAGGGTGGTGAGGGCATGTACACAGCTTGCAAGCTGAAATTTTTCTTACTCTTCTGTTAGTTTTGATTTACCTGTAAGAGTGAAACAACTTTCCCTGTTCTGATTATTATTGACATTTGTTTTATTATTATTTGACATTTGATTTCTGCTACAGCTCAACGTTGCATGGGCACACCTCACAGGACCTTGCAGAATAAAAAAACATTTTAACAATTTCTGAGGAGCCCACATAATTATCATACAAGCATTATTAGATCAGAAATATCCTGAGGTAGAGTCTACAGTAGGCCAAGCACTGTAATGCTGATGTTGTTCTGAGAGATTCTGGTTATTAGAATAGAACTGATTCATATGTGCAGCGGTCACTACCAACACATGCAGAGCGGCAGCAGCAGTCCCAGACCAGCCTGCACACAAACCCTGGTAACAAGCATGTCCAAGCCGTGTTCAGCACTTTTTAATGTCTCTTTAGATAAAACACTTCCATTGCTGTTTTATCTATATTTGCAGTGTTTCTGTAGTTTCACTGTGTTTTCTTAATGTTCTGCATGTGTTATCAAATTGATGGTTTTCTTAAATTGCGATGCATCTGGCCTTGTCAGCCACTACTTTTACATTCTGCAGTTACACATTCTGGATTTTTATAAAGTGAATACCAAAATGTAACTGTCTTGACATTACAGACAGGAACTAGTACTCCAGAATTATATACTTGGCAACCTAAGAGAGAGTGTTGAAAGAACTTTATAAAAAAGAAACAGGGAAACACAATAAAGACTGATAATAATAATAATGATAATAAAAAACTGACAAAACTGTTTTCATATAAGACAGAAATGAAACCAATTACTGCATGGAAGTTAGGTAATTAACCTAAAAACTGAAAATAAATACATCTGTGCTCATTAAAATATTTTTGGGAGCATCTGAGGCACCCTGCAGTGTTTTCTCCTATTAATGGTAAAAGCCACATAAATGCCATCTATTTGAAAAATATTCTTTATCTGTGTAATACTTGACAGCATGTTTTTTTTTTTGCTGAGTGACTGACTGCCCAGTTGACGGCCTCTGCTAATCTGTTTAACCAGTCATGCCTAATTTGCATGTCTTGTCATATTTAGTGACAGCCATGCTAATCCTTTTCCCCTGTTGGCTGTCGCTCCCTCAGGCAGGCCTGACCGGGGTCTGTCTCGTCTTCCCATCAGGCCGCTCTGCGTCGGCCGTCACTGCTCCGCGTCGGCTCCCCCTGCGCTGGACGCTATTGATTGGCCTGCTAGGAAGCATCGGGCGTTATGTAAGAGCTCGGCAACAGCCTCCCTCTGAGGTCATTCAGGACATAGAGATAAACTACTGTATGTGTGTGTGTGCAGACAGTATCCATATGGTGCAGAGCTGCAGTGTTTGGTGGAGTCAGTCCTGTCAGGAGCGGTCACAGCAGTTATCTCTTTCTTCACTGCTAACTCACTTTTATCACTGACTGGTGAGCAGGCTCCATCTCTTTGTTTCATTGAAGACGTTTGACTAGAGCCAGAACAAATGGACTTAGCTTTGATTCTATTTGTATCTAATCTAAATATAAATTAGAGGTGTAACAGTGAACTGGTTTTACTTTAACCCTAACCCCAGTTTTAAGCATGTGAAGTTATAACTATGGGAGTAAATGGCCATCACATTTGAATGTTATTAGAAACTGAATACCTAAATCACAACTAAATCTTTTATAAACCCAAAGTACAAAGCAAGAACTCGCCTCAGTATAATACCAAACACTGAAGATCCTTCCTCCTTTCTCAAGCCATATCAAGTCTGAGTCTCAGCTAACAGGCAGCGAGGGGGTTTTGTATGCAACCGCTCCATCTAGTGGTCATGTCAGATACCAAGGTGGACAACTTAGCATTGCTAGGGCGTCATCAGACACGTTTACTGACTTATTTTCCTTATGAAACAGATCTTGGATCAGTCAGTTGTGTAACACAGTTACATCTCTGCAGAGAGGGTGAAACACAGTGCGAGGGTTGACACAGAGGACACATGCTCTCTCACACACACACGTCCATGTGTGGGATTATTGGTTTTGAACACTAAGTATGAATCATCTGTGTATTCCATATTTTTAATGACAGATTAGAAGATCAGAACATACTTGTATGCAAAAAAAAGGAAGGAGGAAGGATGTGAGATAACAACGAAGCACAAAGCAGATGCTCCCGATGCGTGAATAGACATAACTGCACACACGCACACTAACACAGCGTTGTTAAAACTAAAACATCCCAGGATATTATTCATGACAAAGTCAGTGACAAGGATAATTTTTTTTTTCACATATCAGCTCTCTTCTTAGGACAGTGTGGACTGTGTTTGAATGACATTTTGTTTGCCTCCTACTTGAAGGTCCATATGTTCATGCAGAATGCACAAAAAGGAAATTCAAAGATAGTCATAGCACAAACAGCTCCCCCCCAAACAAACCCCAGCTGTCCAATGGCACTACTACTGCTGATTCTGAAGAAAACTGCATGACCTATTCAAATAAGGGTCGGTTACATGAAGGAGGGGATCAGCATGGCAGTTGATCGCTCCCACAGGTGAGTTTATCGACACACCAGTTACTTTAGAATATGGAGTCCTCTCAGTAATGACTGTTAAAAGAGGTCCTGATTTATGAATGAATCAGTTTTGTTTGGACTGCATCTGTTGTGACAGGTCATCCTTGAGTGGGGGAGTCATCTTTTTATGCTGTGCTCTGCTAGGCCAGGCCTAACATTGATGTATTTATCAAGCTAATTACTGAGAAGTTAAGAAAACATGAATGTAAATGTCATTGTTACCTAAACTATACATAATAATCACCCAACACAATTCACAGACCCACATCCTGCTTCAACCTACTGTATAGACGGAGTTCAGTTTTCCTCAACAAAGTGTTACGATTGCGGGCTAAGCTAGGCTAGGACCCCAAGATGCAGACTCAAGACCAGACTAGACAACAGGAGAGTTACAGAAACACACAGTCTTTAATATTTGTTCTAGGCAGGTGCTAGGACAGGCCGTATTCTCTGGGCCGAGGGTTCTGGCTCTGGCGGTTAGCTGGTGGCAGGTGGTGTGTGGTTTGGCAGAGCGTGGTGAAGAGCCGGTGTGGAGATGACGGCCTGGGCTGAGACGGTGTGGGCAGATCAGAGGAGAGGAAGACACTGCAGAACCAGGAGTCTGAAGACAAAGATAAACAAGTTAGACACAGGCAAAAACTCAGCGCAAGAGTCATTTTAAAAAAAAAAGCCACAGAGTACCAAATTGGGTAACTGAACAGTCTGGCAGAGAATGGTGGAATGAACCGGTGATTAAGTACTGCTGCAGCGTGGGTGGTTAATTGCAGAACGACTCTCAGGTGCCGTGATCAGACCAGGTATGGTGACGAGTGTCCTGAAGTAACCTCGTCTTCCTCGGCAACAGACGGACGTGACAGACAGAAGGAGACAAACTCACACACAAGGGAGAACGGAGAACAAACAGGGGAGACAGACAGGGGCCCTAACAAAGAGGGCTTACCAACTTTCAGTTTGACCTTTGAATATAGTGCTTAGGATTGTTCATCCAAGTTCCCCGAAAGATGAATTCTAATCGCTTCTGTTGCCATCTGGTCAAAATTTCAATTTGCCCAGTAGTTTGCATGTTTAGTGGCAATTAGCTAGTCCTAGTGTTAGCATTATTATTTGTTACAGTGCAGTTCACCTGTCAACCCAGCTGATCAACAGATGATGCCATAGCACACATCCTCCACACCACTGTATGCCATCTGGACAGGAGGGGCGTCTATGTAAGACTGCTGCTCAATGATTGCAGTTCAACATTTAACACCAGTTCCCTTTAGGCTCATCACAGAACTCAAGGACCTGGATTAAACACCCCACTGTGCAAGTAGCTCCTTGACTTCCTGACCGGCAGACCCCAGATGGTGAGAGATATACCTCATCCACCCTCATCATTAACACCGGAGCTCCCCAGGGCTATGTTTTTAGCCCTCTGTTGTACTCCATGTACACACAGGACTGTGTAGCCCCTCATAACTCAAACAACATCATCAGGTTTGCTGGTGACACAGCTGTAGTAGGCCTGATCACTGATAATAATGAAAAGGAAGCAGGTAGAGGATATGACCCAGTCATCAGGACAACAACCTCCTCCTGACTGTTAAAGAAACTAAGGGGCTGGTAGTGGACTTTGGAAAGAAGCATCAGAGGAACTACGCCTCCCTTATGGCAAGGCAAGTTAATTTATGTAACACATTTCTGCAACAAGGCAATTTAAAGCACTTCACACAGGACACCAAAAACACTGAATAAAGAAATACACCAACAAGGAGGCAACAAGGAGACTCAAATACAATTAAAAGAAAACAACCTAAAAGAGCCAAGAGAATAGAAAATAAAAACAAGTTCTAAGAGGAGCTCAAACTGAATCAGACATGAGGTGATTTCATTAAAAGCAGCAGCAAATAGAACAGTCTTGAACTTTGACTTAAAAGAACTGAGAGCTGCAGCAGACCTGTAGTTTGGTGTCTGTTCCAGATGTATGGTTCATAAAAACTGAACTTCTCCATGTTTAGTTTAGACTCTGGGGACAGAAAGAAAACATCTTAACTCCAGTGATTTGAGGAAATATTCAACCGCCTTACAGGAAACACAAATCATCCTGATTAATTAAATATCTTAATATGGTGTGAATGATTCAGCATCACAGACAGAAATTCAGAGAGAAAAGTTTCAGACAGACAAACATGAAGTGTGTGTAGTCAGGTGCTCTTAAAGCTAGTTATTAAACACACTCTGGGGAGTGTGTGAGCTCCTGCTCTCTCGATGATTCTCTTTGAAGCTGATTCCAAAATTCATCTCATTAGTTATTCATTGGATGCTCCATGCTGAATGCACCATCTATGCTAAATACACTTTGGGGAATTGCATTGTGTGCTGTTGTACGTGAATGAACATGAGCAAGAAAGAGGCATGAAAAGCAATTAGAAAAGAAGGGTGTGGGAAGTTAACTATGCATGAACTGACTAATGCACAGTGATTATGTATATTTATGTAAATAAGATCATGGTTGGATAAATGAAATAAAAGCAGCTGGACTAATATGTGAATGTGTGTTTGTGTTTGTGTTTAGAGCAGACAGCAGCCATCATTGGAGGCCAAGGAGATTTTTACACCCAATCTATGAAAAGAGCTGGAGAGAACTCCTGTAAGGAGGGCAGAGCAGAGGGGAAGAGATAATGAGAGGAGAGGAGAGGAGATAAGGGAGGAGGCAGACAGGATCACAAAGAACACAGGGAGAGGGAAACATTAACAAACACTGCCTATGAGCCATAAAATACCACACACATAATGGTGCACTATGTAAGTCCAATCACCCTTTTTGTCAGATTCAGTGAAGATATCCATCCCCAACCTCTCCTCGCTGAAAAAGAGTCTGCTGTTCATATATGAATTCATTGGTATGCATCCTGCAAACAGCTGTGCTTAAAAAGAAAAATCATATTAAAATAGTTTAGTCTTGTTTTGTCTTTCACTTGCTTTCAAACCAAAGAAAAAACATGTGGGTGGCAAAACAAGCTGGAAACACAACACTGGCAACAGCATTAGTGTGTGTCCACCTGATGAATTTAAGTCCAGTATCATCACTCTCCTGTTAGCTGCTAAATGCTCCCCCATGTCCACCAGCAGGTCTCTAACTGTGTCTGTCTGCTGTCTGCTGCTGAGCAGGACGTGTACAGGAGCTTTATCAGAGATGATTTTCTGGAGCAGAACACCAAACCAAAGCTCTGCAGCGTTGGTGATAATTCTCTGTGGGTTCAAGACAGCAAACAACACAACAACTTTTGCAGTCATTTCCTTCATCTTTTATATAAAACACTGATGGGGCAGCTTTAAAGATAAGCAGTCTTGTTCAATGGATGAATTTGAAAGATATAAAGACAGACAGTGTTTGAAGGGGAACGCCAAAGATTTTACACATCAAAGTGTGTTTCTAGGTGTGTGGTGTTCTACTTAATGTATTAAAATTGTTGTATAAAGTCTGTGATGTCTCCAGAGGGAGCTGTGTGTCTGATAAATGTCCCTGAGTAATGTCACTTTATCAGTTGGAGCTGAAGAGTACAAGTTTAAAATGAAACCAATCTGGGTGAGTGGAGTTAGAAAGAAGTGAGGTGATCAGATCTCTTAAGCTTCTCATCTCTGCTGTGGGATAGAGGCTACATTACCTTTTACTACCATGACACATCTACATCTTTAAAGGTTAATAGCTGGTTGTTGAATAGCAAACATTTGGCTGTCTAAGTGTATCTGTGTTTAATCAAACTACCACAGGGCAAACCTGGTATAAGCTTTTAACACAGGGTTAACAGGGGGCCATTTTCCATCAATTAATAAGAGATGATTAAGGGAAAAATAAACAAATGTGACTTGTAAGTGCAGCGCTACACATTTTCCACTTTAAAGTACTTGTCCTAGAATCCCATTTTCTCTCCTCCTTTAAAATGACATATTTATACCGGTGGGTTCATTTACTTGTCTCATATTTGATAAGAACACAATAAAAATATTATCAGGAGTCAGTAATGCACTTGGGAACTTGAACTGATTCATGTTTGACACTTTGGATTGATTCTTCTAATCAGTTTTATGCACCTGCACATCCAGAACTGACAATGTGTCGTTTTTTTAAAGAGCAGAACTTTTGACTGTGGCTCATATCTGTGTTCAGGAGGCAGTTTGCCTCATAATGAACTCAGTGTTATCGGGGCTTTATCAGGACACACTGAGCTGCTTTCCTCACACAGCAGCACCACCACTGCTTCATGATTGGTTTGTTTTGTTTCCTTACCCACAATCATATAATGAACAAAAGCTGATCACATAATCCAAACTGCTGTTAGAAGAGTATTACAGTCTATATACTATGTGACATGACAAATAACATGGTACTATTGTGAGAGAGTTTTAATGCCTTGCCTATAATTTGAAACAGACTGGCTGGAACTCTATTCAGAATCATCCTATGTGAAGAGAAGATCAGTGGTTCAGGATGAGAGCAGGCAGCCTGCAGACACACAGCTCTGCCAGGCGATGGTGCTGCAGACTAGCTGCAGAAAGAAGCAGAAACAGGAAGCCTACAGGTTTAGCTCCACTTGTATTTTGCCTTTGAAGGATCTTGTGATATATATTTTTCTTACTGCAAACCAACAATCAATCATCAATCTATCATTATAATTTACTAATACTGCATGTATGAAAGCCTGATATATCTTCTTCCTTTGTGCCAAGGAGCTCCATTAATGAGCCATACTGTTACACTGAGTGACACGTCCCTTCATTACCATGAACACACACACTGTAGTTTATCTTAATTTCACATACACTATCTTGCCTTCCCAAATAATAGCGCGCCATATGTGGATTATTACACCACTGAAAATAGTTCCCCCAAAATGAAGCTATATATATGTGAACTGTTTTTATATTTATGTTTTCAGTAGGAACCAATTGGGGAGGTTGGGCCACAGAAGAAGGGGAAGTCAGACAGGATAGAAAAAGAAAGTAGAAGAAAAAGAATTAAAAATATGATAAGGCCAGATGTAAGCATAAGCCTTACAAAACATTGGTTAGAAGTATTCCCCTACTGACCTTCACACACAGGTGACTGTTCCTCAGAGTGACAAATATGTATGTACTCTGGATCAGCACATTATTCTACACTTTTTTAAAAGTTCTGTGTACTTCCTCATCTCACTGAGAACAGCAAAGGGTCACATTTATACTTAGCAGTTTCTGACCTGTATGAGCGTATTTGTGACTCCCAAACAGAGATACTAGATAGAGCTCACAAGATCCTACTTAAAGATTAAAGCTATTTTTTATGACTTGCTTTTTTTTTTCCTGGTGACTCACTTGATAAATTTACCTCACCAGTATGACTAAAGTAAAATAGAGAAAACTCTGTAATGTTATACATGTAACAAAGCTGCACGTCTGTAGAACGCAAGTCTTTACTCTCTCTGACATACTGTGCCATATGCACTGAATGGTATGATTAAAAAAAACAGCTAAATATCCAGTTAAACGTATGAAGAGACTAACATACTACTGTTAAGGTAAGAAACTGTCTGTGATTTTCCACTTCTTTATTCAGGTGGTCCTTGAATAAAAAAAGTCTTCAAACACACATGTTGCAGGTTAAGGCGTGCAGAGATACGATTTTAGGTATTTAAGGATAAATGTATGTGTGAGGCTGTCTGTTCATGTACTTTTTTTGCTGTGTTTTCATAATCGTATTATGTTAGATATAAAAAACTCTCAGGAGTACAGTATTTTTCTTAACATTACTGCTTGTTGTCATCATACACTTAACCAAACTAATAAAATACAAAAAGATGTGCCAGTGAATACACTGAATTCAACAGAGAGAAACTCATTACAGATAAAAATACAAAAAGGTTTGGTAAAGAGTTGCCCCACGTTCCATTTTTGAATTCCACTGTTTTCTACTTATCAAACTCTTGACCAACAGTATGTAATCATTATACACTGTTTCCTATGACAGAATGTGACAGGAAAGAGAAGTCCAGCTTAAAGTCGAGGTCCAAGGACTTTTTACATATTATAGATTATTATTATAGCATTACTATAGAACGTATTTTACTCCTGAAGACATCAGTTGGCAACACAGCAGCTCAGGTATATGACCTGTACAGTGTTTACATTATCTGTCTTAGCACATTTCTTGATCATACACATATGAACATTAAATCTGACTGACTGAAAGAACAACAAACTGTGATGTCAGTGGTGAACTAGCTTCCTCCTGCCGCTGACTCGTGTCCACAGGCTGCGGGCCGTCTGTGCGATGGTCACCCTGCAGGGCAGACGGATGCTCCTCAGAGGCTCCCTGATACACGCCAGCACTCCTGGATTTGCAGGCTGCCCCAGGTACTCATGGGAAACATAGTTTATTCTCCTCAGCTGTTTGCTGTAGTAGTTTCTAAGGTCACAGAGCTCCTCGGCTGCAGTCTCAGAGATGATGGAGGCCCGTGAAGGTGAGCTGGGCACAGTGTTGGTGGCTGTTTCATCAGCGGGGGAGGGAGACAAAACATCTGCTGCTGTAACAGGAGCACAGGGTTTCCTCCTCACTCTCTGAGGGGTAGTGGATTTACGTTTGGAACATGGTTTAACTGGATGTGGTGGTGTTTTCTGACCATTGTTATCTAGTAAGTTAATTTCAACATCAACCTCAATTATATGCTGAGACATGATGGAGCTCCTCTTATCTTCTACTTCCTGTCCATGTCTGTCTGTCTGTTTTTTTGCTCTCTCTGTCCATTTGTCGGTCGGGCTGACTGGCTTCAGATCTTGTTTCCTGGACAGATTCCTCTGTTCTTTTAACTGTTTCTGTTTGGGCTGTGGGGGACACCTGTTGTCCAGGGCAATGGGGTCAAAGGTCATGACGATCTCCTCCTCATTGCCTTGAACAGCTGATGTGTCCTGTAACCATGAAAACCAGTGTGAGCAAACAGCAGTAGGAAAGTGACACATTAAATCATCCTCATGCTTACAAAGAGAAACAGGCCAGTTTAGTCAGTCATCATAATATTCATTACTTTGATCTTTTACAGTAAAATTCAAACATGTGCGGTAAGATATAAGCAGAATGAATCCATAGACAAGTAAATGTAGTCATTGACAATGAATCAACCATGTTAGCAGACCAGTGTGATGAAATGTTAGTGACAGTTAGTGGCGGTATGCTCCTGAGTATGGACATTGGCACCAGAGATCATCAACAACAGACCTGGGCGATACTCAAACTTTACAACTGTCAGTACTGTCAGCACCAGAATGTCAGCAAAGAGACAGCATGCCTAGTGTCATAGGGCTGGCAACGTTTATTTAAAATTAAACGAAAATATAATTTTTTAATGAGTGAAAACAAAACAGTTCATCAGTAATAACAATATTCATTCAAAAACTGCACTGCCACTCTGAGCTCAACACCAGATGGAGACTGATGAGACATGCTAGACAGAAAATATGACAAACTATCAGGAAAATCTGTAGGTTGTGCTCACAGCCATTCAGACTTATTATTATGTCCTTTCTCTTTGGATGGTAATTGATTTTTTGGAAAAGTGAAAGCCCTCATTTATACATCCTCACAGAAGAGAAGAGAACAGCATTGTATGAGCAGATGGGAAAGTCACACTTATAAAGATGAAGATTTCTGATGTCCACAGTGTGACAGTGTCTCAGACTTCAATTTTAAGTGGGCATGTAGCTGTAAGAAGCTAGCTAACTAATGAGCGTACACCATCCTGCATACACCTGTAGAGTGGATAAATAAGAAGCAGATTAGTTAGTTATATTTTCATGCAATTAGAGTCACCAGAAAGATTCCAGCCAATCACATGAACCCATACAAAACAGCAACATGAGTCTGTGGTGCCACGAGGTTCTTTTATCGCCCAAGCCTGCTGGTTATGAACAAACAGATAAGATCATGCTTATCATTTCACAACGCAAATGTGAAGCATGAAGGTCTGACAGGGCCATGCTGACAGAAGCAGTAGCAAACAGAATAAAAATGATGGACTGTACTTTGTCAGCTTGTCTTCTGGACAGGGTGGAGGGTTAGGGGAGGCCTGTCTTGACTTTCTTGGACACAGGGGCGTCTCCACCATTTTGAACTGATCTCTTTTCCCCTTTGGCTTTGCCCTGGCCACTCACAGCTTTTACCTGCAGGTCATTAACAACAGTCTTTACCTGAGAGGGTTCAAAGACCTACATGGAGTGGATGAGGGAAAACTAGAGAGGGGGGACATGGGACACTCAGGTCTAGACAGGGATATAAACGACAGGATTATTGATGATTATGAATGATTATTATTTTGCTCAACCTATTTAGATCTACATGGAACACTTTTGGCGTGACCTGATGAGTTTCCACTTTTTAAAACGACTATCATTTTTTTCACGTTATCAAGGGCTTAATTGGTCTGAACAATCTTAAATAATTCCATTTACAATCATAAAAACAGAGAAAAGCAGAATATTCTCTCGTCCTGTTTGACTTGCTAGAAACAGCTCATGTTGCTCAGCAAGTTAAACTTGATAAATGACTAAGATCTACCTAAACAGTTTTAACTTAAAATACACTTACTAGATTTTTTTCCAAAGCTTTCAAGCACATTATATGGTCTTTACCATCATCAAACAAATACTGATCATGTGAAACATGTCAAATCCATTCCAACTGGGCCAACTTCAATTTGCTGATGAAGACCAGGAGAAGCAGTCCATGACTTTAGTCAAACTACTGAGAACAAAGTTAAGAATTAATTTTCACTTTTAAAGACGTACAGAACTGTATCATTTTGAAATAATTCCTTTCTGTCCAGAAGTTTGTATGGTTTGTACGTCATGTATAAACGCGCAGCATCCTACACCAGTGATGCTCATTTGGCCTCACTGTGCGAATCACAGTGGCAGATTACAAAACAGCAGTGGAAACTACATCACATACAACTATTAAATGTAGGATTAATCATGTTAGGGTACTAATGATGATCATCAGCAGCAGCTGTGTGGTAGTGATAGTTTTTTTCTTTTACTGATTAGAAATAAAAACACCAAAAAATCCTGTAATTATTATGTGGACAACCAGAGTGAATGGTCAGTGTACAGTGTTAAAGTAACAAAATCATTTAGCATCAAGTCTGTTAAGACTTACCTCTGCAGATTTTTAGAGACAATTAGAAAATGTGAGAACGTTTTAAAATGACATGGAGTAAAGACACATCAGCCACACATTGGAGGAAGAAGAAACTGGTTAGAGATGTCACTATGAGGACAGAGATGATTTTAAAAAAAAATTCAACAACACACAAACACAGGAGATATAGAAACAATAGTGAAGCACTAAATTGAGGAGAAATATACTATGTTCACAGTTTACAGCATGTGAGCTGACAGAAAATCAAGCAGTTAAAGAGGAAACTACTGTTTGACTCCAGTACCAGTCCAACTCTACTAATACTGCCAATCCCTTGTTTAATTGTTTTTTGTAGTAGAGACTGGGAAACAGCAAATTGTTCAGACTCCTACATCATCTGAAATTGAAATAATGATCTCATTGTGATTATATAGTAGTTTTAAATATAACTATGAGCCATCTGAAAAAGCGATTTGAAGAAGGTCAGATGTTCACTTTGTGTTATTCTAATTTATACATAGTAGGGTTGATCAATATGTTTTATCTCATATAATACAGATAGTATAAATCACAGAAACAAATATTTTTCCTTACATGTAGGAGAAACTAAAAGGGGAACTGAACAATGGAGCAGATTAGGTTACAGCCTGCCAGGGAATTTTCAACCTAATCATTACAAGTGCCATCTGAAGAAGTCTAATGCTCATCTTCCTCATATTGCCCAACTCGTTTTAAGAAAATTGCAACATACTGGGACAAGAAGTACTGAAGGAGTTTGTAACTTAGGTCGTAATAGTGGAGTGACATTGTCATTGACAGTGTCATTTTTCAGTAGGGGGAAATACATAGTACATGTAATATACTAAACATCTGTTGGACCGTTGACTGTGGGCAGCATTTACTCACCACAGCAGATCCAGCCCCTGTTGTCCTCATCTTCATGCTGAGTGTGTGAGTCTGGTTCTTCAGCAGAGGAGCTTTGTTGCCCAGCTTCATGTAGACATAGGTGGTGTACGGAGTGAAGCTGAAATCCTCTCTGAAGTCATCACACAGAAGCAAAAAGAGCAGAGGGAAGAATTACATACCTGTGTCTGAGCATAATCAAACCAAAATACCAAAATGTGCTCTTATCAACATCATATTGGTCTCTTTACATACAATCTATCAAGTAGCCCAATTAAGAGTTAACCAATAATCATATTTTTTACATATATAAATATATTTAAAAAAAAAAAAGAGCGAGAGAGAAACAAAGACACACTAAAATCCTACCAAAATGAATACAAACAATGGAATATGATGAGTTACCTCAGGTATCTCTGCTGCAGCAGCCGCACAATGACAGCTTCAGCCTGCGGCCGGGACAGTGTGGTGATCTGGATCATCTTCCTGCGCTTGGCTGGGCCTTTGCCCATCCACGCCTCCACCAGCTTCAGAGGAGTCAGCTTCTCATCCATGGACGCCGCCAACTCCATGATCTCCACCACCTGCCTGGCATGCTGGGTAATGTCCACTGTGGTGTAGTCTGGACGGGAAGACTCAGATTTAGAGATTTAGAGGGCTCAGACATGCAACTGTGTTATTAAAACACTGACACTCATCCACATCCACACACACACACAAACCTTTTGCATGGCGACAAGTATCACACATCTGGTTGCATCCTTCATCGTCCCACACCTCATCAAAGTGAACAGCCATCAGAGAGCGCCGACACCTTCACACAGCAAACAAGACACTCATTAGCCTTTGAAGTCGTGGTGTGTAAGCTATTATCTATCACATAGTGTGAAAAATTGAGAGAGATAGTGTGTGTGTGTGTGTGTGTGCGTGTAGCCACCTATCGACATTCTGGCAGTAGTCGACCATCTGCAGCAGCTTCTGCTGACCAACATTCTCCATCACCACCATGGTGCTGATCCTGAAGATATCAGAGAAGCCAAAGTAGACAATGCAGTCTGCTGGGTGGTCATCTCGACCTGGAGACACACATGCAGGAATTTAATGCTTTATTGGGCTTTATTTGCAAAAATGGTCGAGCAGTGTAAACTAGTATTCTGTCGGTGAGTACCTGCACGTCCACTCTCTTGGTAGTAGTTCTCGATGGACTTGCTGATGGTGTGGTGAATGACAAATCTGACATCAGGCTTGTCGATGCCCATGCCAAACGCCACTGTGGCTACCACCACCTGGAGAGGACAACACAATCACCAATAGTAACAGAACACAAGTAGCTGTGTATTTTTTCCATTTGTGTTACAGTGATTATCCAATGAATCGATTTGTTGATAGACAAAAAAATCAAGTGGCTCATTCATTAAATAAAATATAATTATTTTCATCATTGTAAACTGAATCTCTTTGGTTTTTGGACTGTTGGTCAGACAAACAGAATTATTGTGCTTTAACCATTTTGTGGACTTTTCATAGACTTCTAAAAGATAAATATATGATAAATAAAATGAAAATAGTCACGCATTGCAGCTGTATAATAACTGTATTATAACAGTTGGTCTTTGGTCTTCATTAATTTGACCAAACGTGTAGTTTTGACTGTGTAGTGAATCCTGTACGGACCAAAGTAGATATCAGCCCTAATAAATACAGTAGGTGTGTCACACCCAAACACCTGGATTTTGTTGGAGGTCCATTTGCGGTGAACACGGGACTTATCGTCAGGATTCATGTTGGCGTGGTAGGGATAGGCCAGGATGTCTTTCTTCTGAAGTTCAGCTGACACTGACTCTGCATCCTTCTGAGAGAACACATACACGATTCCTGTGGAAAGGAAAAGATGGATAATGACTCTGTATGTGAATGTTTACAGTTCAAATGATTTAATTATCTAAAAACTGACTTTTTAGATCTGAGTATAATAGTCTTCATAGGATGCATTAGATTTGCTTTTTAGTATGTTTGCTGCAGTACCTGACTGGTTCTTGTATCTGTTCTTGATCAGAGAGGCGATGTCACTTATTGATGCATCATTGTTAGAATCTTTTACACGAACCTGAGAAATAAGCAGTCTGTCAGTGTCACTGTAACATTTTCAATGGAGGTGTCCAACTTGTTGAGTTGAATTTATTTGTTTGACAGGGTGCCTGACATGTGTGTGCGAGTGTGTTTGTGTATGTAGCAGCTGACTGAAAGGTGTGCGCATGTGAGAAAGAGAGTGCAGTTTCCACGGTTACCACCTCATAGTAGAGATTGGTTCGGTTGAAGGATGCAGTCAGTGTGATTGGCTGTTCCACACACAGGATCTTCTCACAGTCTTTGAGAACACTGCTGGTTGCTGTGGCTGTGAGCCCGAGCAGTGGGGCTTTGGGGAACTGCCTCTTCAAAATGCCCAGCAGTTTATAATCTGCACACGGACACACAGAGACAAACAGAGACACACACAGACATAGACACCATTAGAAACTGTGAAGATAAACCTTTGATCTGAAGGGAGGCTGTCCTGTAAACTGTGATCCTAATGAAGGGAACCTCTCACCTGGTCTGAAGTCATGTCCCCATTGGCTGCAGCAGTGCACTTCGTCTACAGCGATACGACTCAGCAGGTTTGCATTGTAGGCTTTCTCCAGACGAGACATGAGCAGCTTACTCTTTGCGATCTTCTCAGGAGTAACATACACCAGTTTGAAAGGGGCCTTGGGATCAGTCATTCCAGCCATAACGGTCTTAGCATGCTCCTAAACATAAATAAATATTATCACACAATAAAAGCTCACATTTTACATCAAATGATTGCCATTCATACAAAGACAGACAGAAAATAGTTTTCTAACACTGCTTTGACAAATGAAAACACATTACTCTGTTCTAAAGCTCTGTGGTTTCCCTTCATTTGCACCTGTTTTATTGCAATGTAATATAAATACAAAAATGCCTCATAACACGAGCTCAGACTCACCTCACAATTCACAAACATGGAATTAGTGTTGATAGATCTGGAATTGATGAGCAAACTAGTGTCTGTGTTACACAGTGAAGGTTGTGGTGTAATTGTGGACAGTGTGTAACAGGTAATTTCTATCTGTGTGAGGTACATTTGCCCACTGTATGTCCTCTTTTCTATATGTAAAACATTTAGATCCCAGGCATTACACACACCATTTACCAGCCTTTTCATTGTTAATATGTGTTCTTTCATATTTTCTTTCTGTACAGATAATACACAGGCCTACTTTGGACTTGCTTTGCTTTGTTGCATGTTATTGGATTTACACTAAAGAGTGAAAGTTGTCCATCCTGACTTTCTGTGATTTGACTGACACTCCAAAAACTATAGATTAATTTCCAAAACTATTACACTGTAGTCCAGGTGAAAGAAAGCTGGATTCCTGGAAAGGTCAAGTCATCCAAATTACAAAACATTCTCTCTCTTAGGTAAGCGTATGAAGTATCTGTCTCTTAGATTTCTGCCTTACAGTCCTCAGTCTCGACATTTTTATTGCTGTGTTGTGTGAAATCTGAGGTTCATGCAGTTTTGTCACTGAAGAGCATAAGAAGGGATCAACACGATGAGCTGGTGTGAAATACATAAGCAGGATATAGCTGCCAGTCGTTACCTTGCTACTGGACGCATTCAGCATGGCTGCTGACACATCGATGGACTTCAGGTACATGATCTGGTCCTCCATCAGGGACACCAGGGGAGTGACTACTAATGTAAAACCTGACACAGACATACACACAAGTGATGTGATTACAATAAGTGAGCAGAGTCAATAAGTGTGTATGTGCTCACAGAACAATCATTTTAGTAACTGTATAAGTGAGTTTAAGAATAAGCAGTGTAGGTGTGTCTCAGTGTACCCTTAGAGCAGACTGCAGGCAGCTGGTAGCACAGGCTTTTTCCTCTTCCTGTGGGCATCACCAGAAAAAGATCTATATCTGACAGGGTGAGGTTTATAGCCCTCAGCTGCAGTGGTCTGAACTTGGAAAGATGGAACCAGTCCCTCAGCTGCCGCTCCACTTCTTTGGACCATGGAAAATCTACCAAGCATCAAAAGGTTAACACAGGTCAGCACACAAAACTAAGGACTCTAACTGTATAGCCATGTGTGGACAGTACCTGTGCCATCAAAGCGTTGTATTTCCTGTTTGCTCATTACTGGTCCAGCTCCAGATGACTTTGAAGAAGAGGACGATGGCTGCGCAGCATCACAGGCCTCTTCCAGCTGCTGCAGCAGTGCATTCTTACGAGCAGTAAGCTCGGCCTGCTTCTGCAGGAGCTCTGAGATCTGCAGCTCCACCGACTCCAGCTCTGCCTCCACCGAGTCCAACTCTGCCTGCACATCTGACCAAGAACAAATACACCACGAAGAGTTAGCAACAATGATTCCAAGCTGACATCAGTGTGAATGGAGGTAAGATAGTTACAAGATGTGAAACAGTTTATTTTATTTTGATGTTCCCGTTTCAGTGTTTCTCACCTCTGAATATGTTCAATGAAAGTAACTCTGAGGCATAATCACTAATTTTCTATTTATTTTTCCTTACAAACAAGGAATGAATACAATCTCCACTGTGAGGACAGAGAGTGTTGAGCACAGACATTTTTCCATTAATCTGAAGATTCTGCCCAACATAAGTGATCAGTCTATGAAAACAGATATCCTGTCACAGTTTATTAAGTGCAACAGATGATGACATCACCTGTCCTCAAAGAGCACCAGATGATCAGCTGTCAGTTGTCAGGCTTTGCACTGCTATTAAAATGTTTCCAACTATACTTGGCCTGTGTGTGCTGTGTGACTTAATGATGCAGAGACAACATGTTTATGTGCAGCAGGTGGTCCCGATGGACTATTTCTCATAGCGTGAACAGGGAGGAGGCTGTCAGGTCTCACACCTGCACAGGCACTAATCCTCAATGGATCACACCTCCACAGCTAATGAGCTCACTCCTCTGTAAACCTCCCAGTGTTCCTGTAAGGCTGAGGCAGTCATCTGTCACCAGTCCACATGAAATCAACGTCCTCTCATCCAAAAAGGACTGCAGACTGTTTCCAGCACTGTTGAACCCTTTAGTCTTTAATGAGTTTTGGCTCATTCTTCATGCAAATGAAACTAATCCAAAGCAGCTCAGTGACTACATACCTCAGCTGTTTGTTTCTTGGGAAAGAACAAACTCACCGTTAGCTCCCGCTCCATCCATGCTAGCTTTGCTGAGAGAGGACCAAGCTTCAGACTGTCAGCAGAGATGTTCTTATGATCCCCTGTGACAGAACAAAGTTTAACAAAGCAGCTCTGAAGATCCTTTCACTTTTGTAGTGTCAACAAAACAAAGTTACTATCATTCAGTCTACCTCTATTTCCCAAATACCAACTGTGGTTTTAACGGAACTTCACAGCGGTAGACTTTGCTGCATTAACGTAAAGCCACACAGCTGGTCATAATTAATGTTGACGTGAGCCGGCAGTGCTGCACCTGTCTGAGGCAGCAGCTAGCTCCCGTTAGCTGTTAGCTTCTTCGTGTCTGTTCAAACTACAGCAGAACTCAGTGGAGCATCTCACTCTGAGCTCACTCCTCCTCTGAACTCACTCAATCAGCTTCGATACAAACAAAAAAAAACCCACCTTCTCTGCCACGGCCTGAATCAGCTAACACGACTTAAAAACATCAAAAATAAATGTCTAACCATTCAGTGACACCGTCCAGTGCCCGAGTTGTTGCTGAATTCCCCTCACGGTTGCTATAGTACACACACACACACACACACACGCGCGCACTACTCAGGAAGGAAAGCACAGTTTAAAATGGGTGTTATATGTTTCCCTCAGTAAGGTCTGCCAGGCTACTGACAAATCCCGCCTCCCGCTGTGGAATTGACACACTTGCTCAACCATGGTTCGTTTTTAATGTATATCACAAATAAAGTGCATGCAGTCCATGTTTAATACATTCTTCTTGAGGTCTGAATTACAGTGACTACTCTGCCTGACAGATTAAACACAGGGCAACAATATGCCTTTTACATATGTGATGCATTCAATGACCCTGTTCATACTACTACTAATACTTTCAAGAGACAGAAATGTTTCTCTTTTTTGTCAGTGTTTTAGTGGATGTGTGATATACCAGAGTAGAAACATGATATATGTGCTATATGCTCAGATGATTCATTATAACAGTAGAGTGAAGTGGAAAGAGTCGCTTGGTGTCGATGTATTTCTGTGTTTCTATAGTTTTTTTTCTTTAAACGGTCTCCTAAGTGTCAATTCATCCTACAGTTTATGTCCAGTTTCAATTATTTCAGTTTCTGACTACTTACGTTTTGTCTGTAATTTTGGCATGGCGGACTGCTGTAAAGACTACAGTACCCACGAGCCTCGGCTGCCGTTGCCATGGAGAAGAAGCCGGAATTGTTAGGCAGCAGCTGCAGTTCAAAGTAAGAAAGAAAGAGTGCAGGTATGAAATACTAGTAAACACACCAAAATCCGAAATATAGACTAGTATAGTATAGTCGCAAATATAAAGTTGCTCTTTGGTGCGTTGCATAGAGATTTGTTTGAGAAGTGGCACAGATGTAAATATGAAATCTCAGGTACATGTATATTTATATGCTTCATTAAAAATATTCCTGACATTGTTTTCAATGTCCCATTATGTTCTGCCAGTCTGAAAGTTGTACTGACTATTGTATGTACACACCCTGTACATGTATGATTTATGGGCCAATGCCCATATGTAGCAATGTAGCTTTTTTATCACAGACACCTCATTTTTAACTAGCTTCTTCATCTTGTATACAGATGATTTTCTCCTGAGTTTCATACCCATCTCAGCAGAGGAAGAGCTCCATCTGTGACTCACACAGCCACCCGTGGGACAATGACTGGAACTGGTATTTACGTTTACATTTGAACGCGACACGGCGCTGTTCCGGAAGATGACATCGGGTGAAGGTGTGTTTCCGGAAGACGTGGCTGTTGCTGCAGTGGCAGCTGTCATCCAACAGTATTCTTAGAGGAGCACTCGTGAAGCTACTGTAATTTTTTCTCCGTTTCTGTCTAGTGTTCAGGCGTTTGTTCGGCGTCAACATGATTTCTCTGACGGACTCTCAGAGTAAGAGCCTTTGTGTTTGTTGTGCAGGCTGCTGTCCTCTGTCACACCGGCTCCATCTGAGCTAACACATATTAGCATTCAATGCTGGGAAAGTCGCTTTCTTTTTGCTTTCATGCTACAAACTGAGGCCCAAATGGCAGCAGCTAAGCCTCATGTTGTAATTCTGTATGTTAAAGCTTTGTCTGGCTTCATGTAGAGAGTGAAGTGACTCTTTTACTTTCATTGTGCTTCTTATCACAAATATTGACGACAAGTGTTTCCTTGTTTGTCTATGTGTATGAATGAGGTACTTAGGAAGTTACTGTCACTTGAAATGGAAAGTTTAAGTATCTTTAAGACATGCAGGACAAAGCTTCTGTCACTGTGCCCCGTATATATCAGGTGTGTGTTAGAGGAAAATAAAGTGTGGAAACGTTACACCATCAGCTGTCTGCCTAGTTTGATTTGAGCACACACAACAATGTAAAACTCACTCTGCAGCTGAACTCAGTGTATACTTGAGAGTTGCAGTAAACATCAACGGTAGCAAAGCCCTTTTAATTGTGTCTCTGTGTTTTATCATAAGAGTTGAGTGTGACGAACAGGCAGAATAATTTAACCTTTCTGTGTGTGTGTGTGTGTGTGTGTGTGTGTGTGTCCTGCAGAGATTGGAATGGGATTAACAGGCTTCGGCGTGTTTTTCCTCTTCTTTGGGATGATCCTGTTCTTTGACAAAGCACTCCTGGCCATTGGAAATGTGAGTGTTTCTGCTTCACTGAGCTGATGTGTTCTGTGATGCTGAGCCACACAGGTGCAACTCTCTGTCCTCCATATTAGCAGATGCTGATATTGACTGATATGTATTTTAGATGTGAAATGACTTTCCAATCATTCATGGTACATGTTTTAAAGTATCTGCATTAATGTGATACATTCTCAACATATTCAGTCATGTGAATTATCCCAAAACACACTAGCTAGAAAACATGCTTGTTGATCCTCCCTCTGCGTCTGACAAGGAGGTGCAGGTATCAATGTAGTCAATGAAGTCAATTCTAGGGGGGATCTGCACACTTTTAGAAACAGGTTTCACACCATATTTGCACTGAAACCTTTAACATGAGCCCTCAGTAGTATCAGCGATCAGATATATAGGTGTCAATAACAGGAACACTTTCTAATGTTGGACTACCCTTTATTTTGCTTTAGATCCTGTTTGTTGCTGGACTTGCCTTCGTCATCGGGCTGGAGAGGACTTTCCGCTTCTTCTTCCAGAAGCATAAGATGAAAGCCACCAGTTTCTTCCTGGGAGGTGTGTTTGTGGTGCTGATTGGTTGGCCCATCATTGGAGTTGTTCTGGAGATTTACGGCTTCTTCCTCTTGTTCAGGTAAGACAAATAAAAGGGGGCACCATGTCCACAGACAAACATCAAATCATTCATAACAAGGCTTGTTCCATTTCAAAGTTCTCCCAAATGCAGCCCAGATTTTTTTTGCCAAGAGTTTTGTTTATGAAGGTTTCAGGTCATCCATACCAACTTGTCAAAGTTCAAAGTGGCAAACCATATGACTTCGTATCATAGATATATCACTTTAACCAGAACAATGAAAATGTGCAATAACAGGAGTTAGAACCACCACCACAAACCCCAGAGATCCTTGGCAAATTCCCTGTAGCAGTATCTTTGGCTTGATCACAACGAACACATGACTTAGAGGAGCAAGTGCAGTTCTCTTCCTCATTACTGTACTTGTAGCTCCCACTGGTTGCTCCTGCACAGAGGGTGGAGAACTGGGGGTAGAGCGTGTGTCACACCTTCCCACTGAAGCTCCTCACTTCCAGATGAAAAGAAGTGGTCATTAACACCATGTGTCATGGATGTTGTACGTGGTGGTCTTCACCATCAGCAGTCCAAAAGCGGTTAGGAGTGACGAGTATGGTTGGCCCAATTGACGATGGCTGACAGTTATAGAAGCTATAAAACAGCAATAAAATGTTATTCCAAATCTAAACAACACAGTTTGAGTTATACAGATGGATTATTACGGCAACTATCAATGGCAGAACGGCATTTTTACTTGATTAGAACTTTTTAATGTAGATAATAAAACATTTCTTATTGCACGTTTGAATGTAATTTGCACACATTAATAGATTTTCTGCTAATGATTTTCTTTGAATTTACATGTATTAAAACTTTAACTAACTTATTCTCTCCATCTCTGTCTCCCCCGCTCCCTCTCTCTATCACTCTTTCACATCACATCCAGAGGTTTCTTCCCAGTTGTAATAGGCTTTATTAGAAGAATACCTGTCCTTGGCTCTGTCTTAAACCTGCCTTTCATCAGTGCAGTAAGTATTACCCAGCACTGCAGCCACCCTGCAGCTCTGTTTGCACACAGCATGGCTCTTTTTCATGTTTATTAATCACCCTGTTCACACACCACCACCAGAACAGATTAACCAAACTACCCTGATCAAATGACAGCTCAGCCCTTGCACATCACAGCTGGTTTACTGAAACAATGCTCTCAGTATGCCTGGGTTAGTAAGCCACAAGCAGACTGCCTGTAAACGTTAACAGGTTCATTTAAAGGACTCAGATCTGAACATACATGGCAAAAATGTTTCAGAAATGAAAGATGTCAGGGTCATCTGAGCTCCAACTCTGAGGTCTCCAGTGCAAACAGTCACTGTTAAATCTGGAAGTACAAGTTAGCATAGTTAGCTCTGTGGCTAAAGAAAATGCTCCTACAATGCTGTTGTGTGGGAAGCTTTGTGCTGAGGTGAATGTCTCTCTGTCTTTGTTTTTTATTAAAGCCTTCGTAAGGCTCTGAGGACAATCAGCAGTCATGGTCAGTCACTGCCGATTTTCCCTGGTATGCTAACATATTTAATTCGCTTTATAATATTCACAAAACAAATGTCTCGTAATAGCAGGGAAAGTATTTTTGTTTAGGGAGCAGGTAATCTTTCAGTGTTTTTTATTTTAATTTATTTATTTGACTTTAGTGGTACGCACTACAGGTAAAGATGGCCATTTTTGAATTGGTCACTCTTGAGAAATCATATTTTCCTAATATATTCCATATTTTCCTTTAAAATATGATATACAATTTCATAAACTGCAAAACAACACTCAAAGGCGACTACAAACTCCAAGTGATTAATTTCATTGAACTTTCAACATGCAGCCCTTTCTGAACTTTTTAAGAGGCTGTTGAAACCTGCAAATGTGTTTGTAGTCCACTAAGAACTTATTATTTCCTTATTTTCACTACCTGTGCTCAGAATGTCTGATTTAAGAAATATCAGATAATGAAGAGGGAACAGTTCAGTGACAGTAACAAATGTCAGTAACAAATATCATTGTCAACAATCTATTCCTACTGAATGTATGTCCATTGTAACCTGTACCTCAGGATAAAAACCCATTAACAACATAATCAAACCCACAGCCAGTATTAATTAAATAACATTGGAAATGTTATCACACAATGATCAGCTGGCAGTAAATTAGCCAACACGTTAACTCGCCACTGCTAGCTCGTCTGTCATTCCCATGACCTTTTCTTTGCAGTTTGTCAACAGTACAAGTTCAGAAAGCTGAACAGTATAAGAAAGCTCTTTAAATCTTTACTTCCTTTGCCAGTAAATCCATTGATTACGTCTCTTCCATTTGAATGATCTAACTTGACTCTCAACTGTTTATTAGAAATATTTATAAGGGCTTTTTATTTGTAGACACCTTGTTTTTTATGGGATATTAAACTGAGACATCTCAGTTTCATGACTTTCTTTAAAACCAACTTTAACAAATGCTTATTAACTGTTATTCTTAATAGCAGTCATTCCTCAGAATTAACACAGAAATCTGTATAACTGGTGACAAACTATCTTTCTATGCACATTTTCAGTATAATACTTCTAAATGTTAATAACAAAACAGCTAGTAGTGACAGGAAGTCATTGTGTTTGTGTTTGTGGTGTGTCCCCTTAAGTCATGCATGCTTTCAATAAAATGCCTCTAGATAGAAGGCAAACCATGCAGTCCGGGCATCGGTTGAATTCACACCAACACTTTGCAACTCATTGAAAGCTTGCAGGCCTGTGTATTGGATCATGCTTTATATGTGAAAAAAAGTTTTTAAAAAAATAATCAGATGACACTTAACATGGTTCTTTCTTTTTCTTTCAGTATGTGGACAAAGTGGGTGAGAGCAACACCATGGTATAACGGTGACTTTTTGTACCCAGAGAAGGCTGTTTGAGTACAGCAGGTTTTATAAAGCTACAGTGTCCCATCAGGCTGATTTAAAGCAGCTAAGATTATACGTTCAGATCCCCCCCCCACCTCCAGCAGGTAAAGACTGCTTTCTGTCTGTCTGTAATTTCACTGGTCAGCGCTACCAATCAAAGGTTCATCAGAGCGTTGCACCACCAGTCTGTTACTAAAGGGTGGAGTTACTAAGGTCACTACAATAAATATTTCAAATGCTATTGATCCCATCACTATTGAGTGCATCTGGCATGAAAATGGAGGACAGAAGACTCCCTCAAAGCACCATCCACTCCTTCTACATGACTTTCTTACTCTGTGGAACAAACAGACTAAACTAGCGTCCCTCCATAAGGATGACAAGTGGACCGACAGCTTGCCATGTTGCCACTTTTCTGTGCCTGAGCTTTAACTTTATTTGGACAAAAGCCAGTCCAGCATTTTGTCTCTTTACTCTGTGACTCTGTGACTCTTTGTTTATGTTTGTCTTGCAGCTATTTGAATACCAAGTGTGGCTATTGTGATGTTTCCCTTTGTTACATGTCATTTCTGTTTAAAGTTGGCTAATGAATACTTCAGTATAAATATTTTTTAAATGACAAATGCTTCACTTCATTGTGTAGTGAGGTGCCATGGGATCATATGAGTATTTGATATTATTATTATTATTATTATTACTATTAAGGTCTGGTTACAACAGAAAGTGGCAACAACTAATTCACAGTGACACAGGGATGCTGAAGTTCATCCTGGTGGTGCTAGAAGCCTGGTAATATAGAGACTACTCACAAGGGTAGATAAAGTAATGGACACACAAGGAACACACTGGGGTTAGTTGGTCATCAAAGCTCTCCAATGGGATGCTAAGCTAGGTAACTCAGTAATTAACTGGCAAATACAGTAGGTTCTCAAACTCTGTTCAAGAAACATAATTGTACCATCATCTCCTTTCTCCTAACTGTCAGCGCACCATGTCCTCAGCTGTTCGTTGGTGTGACCAGGCCTGCCTTTGTCAGATTCTGGACTTATCTTCTAAGCAGTCACTGGTTTCACTTGATTTTTAGTACGGTACTTGCAGACATCTGGCCTTACATTTTTATTGGCAAAGTTAGTTTTTTATGGTAAGTAGCAACCTTTGTGGTGCAAGATGTTTCCTGTTCTAATAAACAGCATGGTTTCATTCTCTGCTAGTTGATTCACAGCACATTGAAATGAACTGAAACCAGTGACTGCCTGGAAGGTTGAAAACTAATTTAAATGTATGGTATGCTTTGGAAAACAGTTAGTGATATAAAGTATGTACCATTTGTTTTTACAGCACATTTCTACTTTATTTCAACCTGGGTCTTATTAAAGCCAAAATTATGAAAATAAGACCCTATTGTAATAAACCTATCTGATAATGGACTAAAACACTGTATGGTCATTTGAAAGCAGAAAAATCTCACTCAAACAATTTAAAAAGTGATTTACAGGAGTCCGTTTTATAAACTGTTATCAAATCTGAGAATATAAACTTTTCCCTGTAACACTACATGTAAAATGTGAAGCAGCTGCCACTTTACATGTTAGTGGATCTATAGAGCTAGAAACAAACATTAGTCTTATCAGATGGTACCCAGGGAATGCCTCGACGGGCTAGAGTCCTCACGTCATTCATTCATCCAGTGTCCTTAAACTCTCTGTCAAGTTTTAAATGGATAGATTGTTTTCTTTTTTGAGAGAGACAATCCATCATGACAGGCGTCAGTCACTACAACACAGGAAGTGAATAAATGAATTCTTCAACTCGGGGTCTTTCTGGTCAGAGTATGTACACACCTGAAGTTACATGTGAAATATTTTGTTGGATGGCACTTTTGTAAAAATACTATGGACGTTAGCGTTATATCTGCCATGATTTTGTTTCTGGTCATTTGTCCTTGACTCCACATACACTGTAAATCAGATGGTTCAACATCCACATACCCTCTGTATATTTCTGCGAGGTTCAAATTAAGCGAGGTTAAATTTAAAGTAACTGCAAACCTGAACTATAAAAAGTGAAGCGTAGATGTAGGTGATGGTCTTTGGATGGCCATTCGTAAGTCAGACAACCTTATCTATCATTTTGGTGCAAGATATAGATGATAGAATAGGTCCTATACTTACTGCAGAGTAAGTGTAGAAAGGTATCGTCTACAGGGCACAGATGAATATGAAAATTATGCACATCATCAAAACAAATGAGAGAATATCTTTTGGAACAACACTGCTCTTCTCTCCAGTGGAGAATCTTTAACAAGGAGCACAGAAGCTGTCCTGGAGAGCTGTGGTGGAACAACAACTCACTAACACTTTCTTCGCATTTTTTACTCGTCCTTGTCTCAAAATGACCAGCCAGTTACTAAATGCAGTCTTAGGCAGCGTTCAAGTCGTATGGGATGGATGGTAGAGATGCTCTTGACTTGAAAGTGTCATGAACTCAAGGCAGCAGAGTGGAGTCACTTAGGGTTAAATACTTTTCACTGACGATACAACACTTTTGGGTTTTAGGTTTTTAAATTACATAAGGCATATATTTTGCTATAGTATATATAGCATATAGTTTGCTTTTTCAGATGTTCTTTATTATTCAGTACCTCCTCCACACGATCTAGAAAACCATATTTTTCTGGAGCTTTAAACCACAACTTAGATCTTCCTCAGTGGATGGCTTCTTGGCTTCTTGAAATGAAGTGACTTCGACACTTGGACCTCAGTTTTTCTAAAAATCCTCCCTGTTAATGATATTAATGTAGTTCCATTCATTTCAGCTGCCACTTTACATGTTAGTGGATCTATAGAGCTAGAAACAAACATTAGTCTTATCAGATGGTACCCAGGGAATGCCTCGACGGGCTAGAGTCCTCACGTCATTCATTCATCCAGTGTCCTTAAACTCTCTGTCAAGTTTTAAATGGATAGATTGTTTTCTTTTTTGAGAGAGACAATCCATCATGACAGGCGTCAGTCACTACAACACAGGAAGTGAATAAATGAATTCTTCAACTCGGGGTCTTTCTGGTCAGAGTATGTACACACCTGAAGTTACATGTGAAATATTTTGTTGGATGGCACTTTTGTAAAAATACTATGGACGTTAGCGTTATATCTGCCATGATTTTGTTTCTGGTCATTTGTCCTTGACTCCACATACACTGTAAATCAGATGGTTCAACATCCACATACCCTCTGTATATTTCTGCGAGGTTCAAATTAAGCGAGGTTAAATTTAAAGTAACTGCAAACCTGAACTATAAAAAGTGAAGCGTAGATGTAGGTGATGGTCTTTGGATGGCCATTCGTAAGTCAGACAACCTTATCTATCATTTTGGTGCAAGATATAGATGATAGAATAGGTCCTATACTTACTGCAGAGTAAGTGTAGAAAGGTATCGTCTACAGGGCACAGATGAATATGAAAATTATGCACATCATCAAAACAAATGAGAGAATATCTTTTGGAACAACACTGCTCTTCTCTCCAGTGGAGAATCTTTAACAAGGAGCACAGAAGCTGTCCTGGAGAGCTGTGGTGGAACAACAACTCACTAACACTTTCTTCGCATTTTTTACTCGTCCTTGTCTCAAAATGACCAGCCAGTTACTAAATGCAGTCTTAGGCAGCGTTCAAGTCGTATGGGATGGATGGTAGAGATGCTCTTGACTTGAAAGTGTCATGAACTCAAGGCAGCAGAGTGGAGTCACTTAGGGTTAAATACTTTTCACTGACGATACAACACTTTTGGGTTTTAGGTTTTTAAATTACATAAGGCATATATTTTGCTATAGTATATATAGCATATAGTTTGCTTTTTCAGATGTTCTTTATTATTCAGTACCTCCTCCACACGATCTAGAAAACCATATTTTTCTGGAGCTTTAAACCACAACTTAGATCTTCCTCAGTGGATGGCTTCTTGGCTTCTTGAAATGAAGTGACTTCGACACTTGGACCTCAGTTTTTCTAAAAATCCTCCCTGTTAATGATATTAATGTAGTTCCATTCATTATTGGAAATGTGGCCTTTTGATTAATAAAATCCATCTCTCTGCGATCTGCTCCAATGAGCAAGTTGCAAACATATCAATACTGCCACAGAGGGGGAAATATGACTGCTCATATCTACAGTGACAACATCCCAGTGACAGTCCACAGCTCACAGTAACGGCCTGCTGCGTCAACCTGAGGGCTTTTGAGAAACTACACTGCAGAGCTGAAAGTGCTTATGGAAGCTGTTTGAATTCAGAAATATTTACAGTATAGCGCAGCTCTCAGTGAAAGGAGCAGAATTGATCGCCTGCTCCGTTCATTCACTCTCCTAACCGCCCCCGTTTCATCAAATTGGCGTGACCTATCGCTGCTGGCGTCACGGAGCGCACAGAGCTCCTATAAAGACGGAGAGGAGCACCCTGAGGCTCTGACACCCTGATCATCTCTGCTGGACACCGAGCTCACAACAACTCTGACACCATGAAGGTGAGTAGACTGCACGAAAAGTTTTCATTCTATTCAAATCTGCTTTTTTTTTTCACTTTTTACAGTTTACTCTTGTGTCCAGACAATTTTGCAACGTAAAAATAGTGAAATACATTTGAATCCCGGATGCATTCAATATAATAAGGTGCAATAAAAAAAACACTAAATGACTTTCTAGAATTCCACAATTCTTAAACGTAGCCCAAGATGTTTGGGCATTTTACGCATCACATTACTGTTGATAAGAAGAAAAGATTTTTTTCTAAACAAGGTTTGTATCTACTGTACCATAATATACTATTTTGTACTTAAGATTCAAAGTTACTATGTGAGTTTAAGGCTGGGTGAAATGATTCCTGTGTGCGTAACCTGTGCGTAATGCGTTCATTACGCACCAAACCATGCAGATCTTTGGCTGAGAGGGACGCTGCTGTGTTTTAAAAATGTGAATTTAAACGTTTTTCCTCAATTTCCCTTGACTTCCCACAGGGTTTGAGGAGCATCACATTAACTTATGTCCTCACCCTTTTACTACTGGCGTCCTTTATCTCACAGTCGTGGAGCGCACCGAAGGTAAGGCTGCTTTGTTTCTCTCTTTTAAACTACTGAAAGTGTGTGTGTGTGTGTGTGTTTAAAGACTGATAGTTAGCTAATGCAAAATCTTTTTCTTCGTTTCTTCATTAAAGGGCTCTTTCCAACGGAGAAATTGGACCCCGCAGGCTATGCTGTACCTTAAAGGCACTCGTATGTATTTACTTAGTGATTACAGTCTGTGTGGACACACAAAGTGTTCAGTGTCTAATAATGAAATAAGAGCGATGAATAAATATAGACGTTATACGGAATATAATTTGATTTCAGAATGACATTTTGCCAAAGCCTCTTTTAATCATAGTGTCAGTCTGAATGTAGAGTCTTGGTCAGTGAAGGCAAACAAGGCAGGATTTATGTGTATGTCACTTTGTAATATCATTTTGAAATAAGAACTGCTGTAATTGGATTTAAAAAAATGCTCTTTTATTTTGAAAAAAAAATTAACTGAGTTTGAAAGGTGTATTTGGTTATTTCTCAGTGTAATGGGTATACTACAGATTGTGTGTATATTTATTACAAGGAGACAAACTGATTTTGGCCATACAATAAGGATAAGTCCTTTCTTATCTTTTTCTTTCTGGGGGTTTTCCAGAGGGACGCAGGTTCATCTCAGAGGACCGAAAAGAAGGAGATGTCTATGACACATTACACTTAGGTACAATGGAAATTACTAAAGACAATTGTTTGTGTAGTTTAAAACAGTTTTTAACCTTCTATATATGGAAATATGGAAATCTTTATGAGAATAATTCATAAGAAAGTTTCCAACAAGTTGCCCAAAACAGTCTTGGAGCTGGAATCACCTTAAAGCGATGAAGCGGACCGATAATCTGTGTTTTGTGTCTGTTCCTTGTCAGAGACCCGCAGTCAGAACACAGAGAAGCTGAGCGTGGACCAGGCAGCCACCGTCCTGCTCAACTTCCTGCAGCAGGCCAAAGAGGGAGGTGAGAGCAGTGTCCGACACACAGCAGACGTACAGCAAACAGCATTTACTATATCTGCTATATATTATTGTATTTTATATATTCCACCAATCAGGACAATTAGGGGAGTCTGTCTGTATGTATCTGTGTGTAGCTGTATGTTTTCAAAGAAGTCAACAGGCGACTCAGACCCAGATGGGCATGTCAATATCAAATTTCATCAAATCAGAGCTTTTTTGTCTGGATTATGACAACCAGACAGACTGAGGAGACTCCTTGTAGAGATTTTAGTGGGTTCATCAAACTGGAACTGTAAACACTGGGGAGTTCAGGGGCAAAAATAGTATCATGGAAATGACTCCTTTTGTCATACTGAATAACCATTACTACTACTACTACTACTACTGGATGACTCATTTCAATGGTCATTGCAATGTTAATGCAACACCAATGTCTTTTAAACACAAAACACCTCACCATCCCTCCCCCTGAACAGCTGCTTGAGGAAGCTTTTAGACACACTGACAATGTGGAAGTAGTTCAGGATTCCCATGGTCACTTAAATATGAAATTGCAGCACAAATGCTTTGGGGGTTTTCCTTTGAATCTGAATTTTGTAGCTCCAGAGAGAGATCAAGCCTCTGAAAGCTTTCTATGAATTTCACTTTTAAGGCAACTATTTTTCAGTCTAATAACTTTTACTGATTTCAGTGAATTCACATGAAAGAATATTTTAATTCCATAAGTTAATGTTAATTTTCTTTCTTTCTAGCCGATGAAAATCCAGATGAGGTGTATTTCCAGGAGCTGCCGGTGTGGAAGAGAGAATATTTCTGATTGTCACCATCTTTGTTTTTGAATGTAAGACGTTAACTTCTGCGTGAGGGAGAAAAGCAGCTGTTTTGTAAATATAAATTCTCTAACTATGTTTGAAATGTGATGTTTTAATAAAAAGAGTCTGAATTCATAGCACTTTTGGTCTGGAATTGTCTGAGCTTTTTAAACTTATTTTTACTCTTATGATCATAATGTCAGATAAACATATATTATTTATAGAAATTAATCAAGATTTTATGATAAGACCTTACAAAGGAGAGGTTTGCTGAATTTTAATCTTTCTGCATCAAATATTTGTAAGTGTGTATCTTCCATTACTTTTTAGGTGCTTACTCCAGTTTGGCAGAGATGAGTGAACAGTTAACACAGGCACACAGGATCAGAACTTGCATTTTATTTCATTGTCATTGAGGCAGACCAGGAGATTAGTCAGGCAGCTAATTGGATTGCATGAGAACATCCACATAACAGTTGAACACAACATCTTTGATCTATGTAACCTGACTTAAAGGAAGCGTGGATACTGAAAACAACAGTGGGCCATCAATGGGGTCATGAGGAACATCCCAATTAAACTAAGCTTCAGGAAAGGAGTCTGTCTTTGTGATGGACCCAGATCATTCCAAACCAGCATTATCCAGACCATCCTTTTTTATAACACTTTTTGGCCTTTTTGGTTTGGTTTTAAAACTCATCTTCCTAAATAGTGTATTTCTGGTAATCACATGGGGATTATTCTGTACACAGCTAGCAGAGTCAATCTGCTCATGCTCATGGCAGAGTTCAGTTTCCTGACTCCCCTGGTTGCTTCTTCTTGCCCTCCGGCACTGAATCCAGCACGAAGGGAGCCTTGATGTTCAGCCGGTCCCTCTCAGCCTCCTCGTCTTCATCGTAGGGCTCATCATCATCGTCCTCCACGTCACTATGGTGGGGGGTAGAGTGGATGGAGGCAGAAGGAGAGGGGGGCACCGAGTAGGGCCGGGGGTAATGGAAACCCTCTGTCTGTGGAAACAAAGGATAGGTTTCCAAGGTTATTGCAAATTATGCTCCAAGCATTCTATCTTTAACACACTTTACAGTCAGAATCTATGAAAATCTCCTGGCAGAGACTTGAAACCTGCTGCTAATAAATTATCCATCACAATCAGCTGCTCCATGGATTATAGTGAAGTCTTCAGCTGGTGCATTCATGTTGGATAGAAGCTGCAATATCAAAGATCTCAGACAGACCTCTTAACATTTTTATTTTTTTTTTCTCATTTTCCCTTTTCCCCTCCTATTTTCTTCCATTCATCCCTTATTATTTCCCAAACCTTCATCCCGTCTTCCCCTGCCTGCCCTTTTCTAGTCTTTTTTGTCCTTTTTTGTATTTCATTCATTCCTTATTCCCTCTTTCTTGCCTTCTTGTATTCCCCCCACTTCTTTTCAACTAACTCTCCTATTAGACCGTTTTAGTGATAAACTAAAATTGTATCTGATTGTTACTAAAATGAACAAGTACTTATGCTGCCACGTTGGCCAGGACTCCCTGGCAGAAGAGATCTTTTGTCTCAGTGTGGCCGTCCTCACTAACTAAATGATAAATAAGAAATAAATCAATAAAAATTCAAATTTGTACCAAACCTAAAAATGTTTTTTCAGATATAGTATCAGTCCTAGTCCCTAAATAAAAAAAGGAAGAGCAAAAGAAGAAAGGGGAAGTCTTATTTTATGTTACACTACGGGGATCGGCATCAGCACACTCCACTATGATGTCCTGTCATTCATTCAAATGTTATGTTGTCAATTAACGCCTGACAGAAGTGGGTAAAATCCAACAGTATCCACTGTGTGTCAGCTAGAACATGAGAGCGATTCTCATGTACACGTGCAGTTAGACGTGTAAGTTTGTAGCACCATTGAGATATTGTGCTTAACAACACAAAGCTGTTTAAAGATGTCACTCATTGTTGTCCAGTGAAGACTTTTTGCCATGTAAAATGAGGCACAAAATAGCAGGCCTGACTACACTGGGTTTGGAAACCTTTGAATAGGAGGGGGAAGACTGAGACACAGATTCAAAGAAGCAGGAACATTTGAGAAGTGTGTAAAAATAGTCAAGTCTCAAATTAATTTGAGAACAATACATTAATGCAAAGTATGTTAATTTACATAATCAACTAGCTGCTTTGAAAGTCCAAATATCTTAGAGCCATTGATAGGCTGAGATGAACTACTGCGTAAAAAGCAGTTTAACTGAATCAAACTGGGATTTCTTTGCAGCTGCAGATAAAAATGTGAAAACCATATCCACTGTTAAAACCACTACTTTCACAAACTCCTCACCTTTGGAGGTGCATTTGGGTCCAGCTTGAACTTGTCCGGGAACGCTCTGCTAAGTGCAAGATGGCGGGTGTGTATGTAGAACTGCAAATCACAAGTCAGCAGAGATGTACATCAATAACTGAGCATTCAGCTCAACACCTCCTTATCTCCTTTGTACTGAGATACTTTAGAGACTGCCACATGAAGGAAGAGATGGCAGGAGGGAATACACCAATGAGATTTAAATGAGAATTTCTGTTTTCATGCAAGTAAACAAGTATTTGTTGCAGGAGCAGCAGAAACCGACCCGTCCCAGGTATCTCCAGTCCAGCAGCTCAGACAGCCTCTCAGTTCGGTTCCGCTGGATGATGCGCTGGCGTCGAGACTGCTGGCAGAAACTGAACATGAACTGAGTGAGCTGGTTACAGGACTCATCCGCCGAACGGAAACGGCGGTCCACGATGTAAATACCTAATAGAGACAGTTAAAGAGGAGGAGGAGTGGACAGGAGAGGAGAAGAAAAAACACAAGCAGTCACTGAGGGTCAGTGTTAGCATGTGGGCAGTTATACAGTTCTTCAAAATGAAATGAATGAAGCTTTGAGATGAGGAAGTAATAGCAAAATACAGGACATATTTGTGTGTGTGTGTGTCCCTTCACCATAGGCAGCAGGTTCGGAGACGTGCTCCTCCATGAAGCAGCCAAAACCCGACAGGTTGGTGGTCACACTGGGAATGCCCATTACAGTACATTCACCTGGGGAAGTACAACACAGCTCAGATAAGGTACAATAAGTTTGTTTTTACGTGTACTGGTATCAGGTGAGGAGGAGTTATTTTGAAGGTCCCCAGCTCTTTGGGCCATGATTGGCTGGTAAGAGCTGACTACATTTTTACACAAGTGATGTGAACTTCTAATTCCATCAAATAGTGTTGGATATAAT
The DNA here is from genome assembly GCA_023238725.1 of Scortum barcoo. Lineage (NCBI taxonomy): Eukaryota > Metazoa > Chordata > Actinopteri > Centrarchiformes > Terapontidae > Scortum > Scortum barcoo. The sequence goes on from CM041540.1 coordinate 19,969,021, forward strand.
GAAGTCTAGGTCAGGACAGGCTGCATTATTGCAGAGGGTGTAAAGGTTATACAAAATGTTGAAGGCTATTTTGGCTTGCAGGCTGCCTCACAGTATGCAAAGGGTGATCTGCTGCAAAACCCCTCTGTCATGTATTAGTAATGCAGCACAACTTGCATTGTAAGACACTGGCTCACATTAGCTGGATCATTGCAGTGCCTCTGTAATTTCTGGAAGGTAACACATTTGTGTGTACATACATGTGCACTTGTATATTATAATGTAACGGTAAAAGGTTACCAGGCGTGTATCCCCATGGTTCATAGTAAGAGGGGAACACTCCAAGGTTACAGCCACGAACAAAGTCCTCATAGTCCATCGGCAGTAGAGGACTGGTGGAGGACAGGAACTCAGGGTGGAAAATGATCTGAGAGGAAGACCACAGACAGGAAGAAATTGTCAGAGAAAAACAGGTTGGAAACGCTTAATGGTTCTAGAAGTAAAAATATTCTTTATTCACCACTGAAAATTGAGTGCCATTTGGGTCATGCCACTACGAGAGTAATCCTGTAGTCCACTTATAGTGTTGATTTCAGCTTCATACATGACAACATATGGAAAAAAATTCAACTACTTAAATTTTGTTTGTTTCATTTACTCCCATGGTACTTTGCCTCACGGTAAGGCCGTCCGCTTCCAGATGACTTCATGAGGCTGGTGTGGCGTGCACATCATGACGGGAAAAAGAAAGTTGCTTTGTGTTTTGTGGATTGATAATGATTGGTCCCATAATGCTCCCTGAATAGCGTACCACAGTAAATAGCCAAACCTGTCCGTTTCATTACTTAATATTCATGTAATTAATATATAAATATTAATTTGATGGTAATGTGCATGACAAATAAAGAAATAGAAAAAAATAATTTATGCTGATCAAGTTGAGCCAGACAGACATGATCTATACTAACAGAGCAGTATAAGAGGTTTTCACTGTAATTAAAATGAGCATATTGCCAGGAAAATTACCACCACATCCATGGTCCCGAGAGAACTTATTTTGTAATGTCCCTAGTTTTCATTCAGTGAATGCTCACACAGTTTAAAACCTGATCATAACCCTTTGGATGTTATGACTGATTTTCATCATCATACCACCACTTTGGCCATGACTCAAATATCCTACCTATTAGCTTTGTTTAATTCTCTCTATACAGTTCTCTTCATTTCTTCAGTCCTCTAGTTCACAATATTGTACAAACACTAGACGATCCCACCCACACCAGAGGAGAGCACAAAGATGAAAACACATAAAGGAAGCACACAGGATATGTAGCATACCTTGACTCGGTCATTCCTAGAGTTGAAGAGGCCGATGCGTCTGACGTTGGCCAGGATTGGATCTGTTGAGTCTTCCAGCATGTTGTGAGTGGTCACTGGAGGAAGGCTGTGTCTCTGCATATCATTTTTTTTTTTAAAGAGGAGACGAGTCAGTTTGGTTTGTGTACTGACAAGATATATGACAGTCCAGGTGATTTATCACATCACTGTGTTGATGGTTTACTTTGTTTATCACCTATGGGGACAGCCACTTTGTAATAGATCTTTTTTTATGTTGCTTCTCCCCTCAGGATGATAATGTTAATCGATTCATCAATCAATATAGTACTATACAGTGGATATAAAAAGTCTACACACCCCTGTTCAAATGCCAGGTTTTTGTGATGTAAAAAAATGACACCAAGATAAATCATTTCACAACTTTTTCCACCTTTAATGTGAACCTATAACCTGTACAACGCAATTGAAAAACAAACTGAAATCTTTTAGGGAGGTAAAGTAAAAATAAACAACTATATAATATAAACAACTGTCCGGATTTAACCAATTACATTTAAACTCATGTTAAATGGGAGTCAGCACACACCTGTCACCATTTAAAGTGCCTCTGATTAACCCCAAATAAAGTTCAGCTGTTCTAGTAGGCTTTTCTTCACATTTTTGTAGCCACATCTTCCAGCACAAGCCATGGTCCGCAGAGAGCTTCCAAAGCATCAGAGGGATCTCATTGTTCAAAGATATCAGTCAGGAGAAGGGTACAAAAGAATTTCCAAGGAATTAAATATACCATGAAACACAGTGAAGACAGTCATCATCAAGTGGAGAAAATATGGCACAACAGTGACATTACCAAGAACAGGACGTCCGTCCAACAATTGATGATAAAACGAGGAGAAAACTGGTCAGGGAGGCTGCCTAAGAGGCCGACAGCAACATTGAAGGAGTTGCAGGAATTTCTGGCAAGTACTGGCTGTGTAGTACATGTGACAACAATCTCCCGTCTTCTTCATATATCTGGGCTATGGGGAAAGGTGGCAAGATGGAAGCCTTATCTCTCGAAGAAAAACATCCAAGCCTCAGCTTCATTTTGCAAAAAGACATTTGAAATCGCCCAAACGCATGTGGGAAAATGTGTTGTGGTCCGATGAAATCAAGGTTGAACTTTTTGGCCATAATCCCAAAAGGTATATTTGGTGCAAAAACAACACTGCTCATCACCAAAAGAACACCAAACCTACAGTGAAGCATGGTGGTGGCAGCATCATGCTTTGGGGCTTTTTTAATTCAGCTGGAACTGGGGCCTTAGTCAAGGTGGAGGGAATTATGAACAGTTCCAAATACCAGTCAGTGTTGGCACAAAACCTTCCGACTTCTGTTAGAAAACTGAAGAGATGAAGAGGAACTTCATCTTTCAGCACACGACAATGACCCAAAGCACACATCCAAATCAACTAAAGAATGGCTTCACCAGAATAAGATTGAGGTTTTGGAATGGCCCAGCCAGAGTCCAGACCTGAATCCGATCGAACATCTGTGGGGTGATCTGAAGAGGGCTGTGCATAGGAGATGCCCTCGCAATCTGTCAGATTTGGAGCAGTTTTGCAAAGAAGAGTGGGCAAATATTGCCACATCAAGATGTGCCACGCTGATAGACTCTTACCCAAAAAGACTGAGTGCTGGAATTAAAGCCAAAGTAAAAGTGCTGCAACAAAGTATTAGTTTAAGGGTGTGCATATTTATGCAACCAGGTTATTTTAAGTTTTTATTTTTTATTTTCCTCCCCTGTAAAGGTTTCAATTTGTTTGTTTTTCAATTGCGTTGTACAGGTTATAGGTCACATTAAAGGTGGAAAAAGTGTGTAAAATTATAAATTATTTATCTTGTTGTCATTTTTTTACATCACAAAAACCTGGCATTTGAACAGGGGTGTGTAGACTTTTTATATCCACTGCAAAATTCTTAGTATTATGTATTATTCTAGTAGTATTCTAAGTATTATGAACACCATTGGACAGATAATCAATTGGTGCATTCTGTTTGGTTTCTGAATTCCCATAAAAGTAAATGTTTATTTGGCATGCAGTCACATCTTACACTCTGACATGAGCCAGTGGTCTGCGACTAGTAACCTTTCAGACTGGTTGTGAGAAGTATTGACCAGTGCAGACATTATATAAACCTTGGGCTAATGATATCCGATTACTGTCTAGCACCCTATGACAACATAAAACCAGGGACACTTCATTTTACAGGTAATAGCTGTTATTTCACTGAAGGAACTGTAAATTCATGGGTAGGTCCCAGACGGGGACTTAAGAAGCATTACCAAAATGGAAAATAGAAATGTTTTTTTAGTACATTTCCAATTAATTGCTAATATTACCCACTGAACCATTTGGTCAGTGCACAACATGGTGACAGAACCTGCAAAAAATGTGAAATTTTATACAAGCAGGATACAATTCTACATCTGGAGACAATAAAGTACAAGAAAAAATAATAATGAATGGATATTAAAGGGTTTAAATGGATTACTTCTTTCCAGAAAATCTGGGACATGATGGGTAGTGCTGATGAACACGTGAGCTCCTCCACTGTTCTACTTTATATAGAACTACTTTAATAAAGACCAAACTATGGTAGTAGTTTTGCAGTGGTAGATAATTCAGGTTTTAGAGATCTTGCCCTACAGCTCACGCTTTCCAGTTTACAACCTCAATTTAACCTTTTGTCTATTGTGACTTGTTTCCATCATAAACAGTCTACACTAGTTAAAAAAGTGGATCAGATCACCAAAGTCAGTCACAGCACGTCAGCTCCCAGGGCGATTAAAAGGAGGATTCAGATCTCTTTTCTTCATCAGGTGAGCTGATTTGCATAGAAATTTTGCTATAGAATTTTTCACATATTTTCCAATTTTGCAAATGCCACAAATGAATTGAAAGTGTAAGGGTTTAATAGCAGAAATATGAATGACTGCAACCTGAAGTCTGACTATTTTATTAATTGTTTAAAGTCTTAAAAGTTTTTAAATATGTTCCCTTGTTAAGGAAGAAAATTAGAGAGACTAATCCACTGCTCATTCAACTGTGAAATTGTGAACTAAACAAGGCTGGAACTGAAAAGTGCGTGGAAGGGAAACAGGGAGGGTTACACATGAAAAATGACAAAGAGAAAAATAATCACAACAGCATGTCCTCCACCAATCAGGACGAGCCTCAGTTCCATTACTCTCACTTTTTTTTAGTCAATACCACTCGCGCTCCATTTCCCAGCACTGAAGTATTGACATTGGCATAAATTCATTTAATTGAGAAAGACCTTTTTATAAGCACTTTGCTTGTAGCACTGTGCTATAACATACATCACCTCGACACAGACAGCCTATTGACCCACGGTCTGGGGTGCAGGAAGGTAATTAACCCGTGCTCAGTTTGGTTACGGCTCTGACGTTCATTCATGTTTTTCACTCAGGGGAATCCCCCGCATGTCCTTTTTATAATTTATCTCCAGCAGGGGCCATTGCTCACATTGATCTGGGGAAATGCTTTGTCCATTCATAAAAACAGAGCGGAGGATATGAGAATGTGCTTGTGGAGATTTATCTTTACCAGCATTTTCTATTTTTCTCCCTGTTGGCTATTTTTACACTGCTACTTTATAATGGTGATATACATGCACAATAAAACAGTAAAAAATCAGCCGAGTTCAGCAGCAAGTGTTAAGTGTTAAGATTTCTTTTGAGGAGCTACTAATGGTAAATTGATAATTATAGGTTCTTTTTCTTTGGTAGAAACCAGTTCTAATGAAAAGTTTCTACAGTGAGGTCTGTCATCTGCAGTAACTTTAACACTCTTTCTTGGAAGACACAGTACTTTCAAACATGAATTACCAATTAGTCAAAACTGCAACAGCTCTCGGGCCTCAGAGCTCTGTGGGCCCTAAATCACAATTTCAGCTGACATGATACAAACCTTATGTTGTGGTCTAGTTTGAGGCCTTGTTTGGTAAAGTCATGCCAACATATACTGTACTTCAATATCAACTTTCGTTTTTTCAGTTGATATTTTGCTTACATGGTACATATTTCTAACTAACTTTCTAACTAATTTCTATTTTCTAACTAATCTGACACACCCGGGCCAAGTAGATCTTCAGCACAGATGTAAGAAAGCAGAATGAAGCTGCCACATGCAGTCTTCTGTGTGCACTGTAGGGAATGGGCAGCGAGGTATACACACATTCCACAGAAGGCAAAAGAAATTGAGTGGATGTTCAAGGCTTCTAGTCTGTATATATCTAGATATGTTTGTTCTGCCTACTACTCCACCTTCCTGACAATCTACATTCTCTACATACATGCATGCTTACATGCAACACACAGTCTGCTCTCCTTGGCATCTTCTATCTCTCCTTACTTATCCTACGGGATACATAGGCCTAATGTTGTTCTCTGTAGTCTTCACTTATACATTCTGTTGGGAACAGTATGCCTAATCAGCCACTCTGCTGTGGTCTGTTTTTTTCACTTACATTTTTGGTCACGTTGCACTGTTATAAAAAAGCAAACAACTAAAAATGATGCCAGAAGGTGTTTACACAGAAGAATAATAGAAAGGCTCCAGTACCTGAGTGGCATAGATGGCTCTCTTCATAATAGTGAAGTCATCTCGTTCCAGAATGGAGTTCATGTCAGGGATCTGCCCTCTAAGGACAGAGCAAACAATAAAACACCCAACATGGGACATACATGATCTCCATTCATCACAACCAGTGTTGATGTACACAGCAATCTCTGAAGTCTAAAATCAATAAAGCTGCAGGTTCACTTACAGTGTGCACGTACTTACTTTAACAGAGCATCATATAGTTTTTTGCCAAACTTCTCCTTCACAGTGTGTGCTGTGTCCCTGTCAAAATCAAATGGAAACTTTTTTAATAAATGTCCCAAACTCATGAACTTCATGTGTGTTCCTAAACCAAACCCAACTTCATGTGCTAAACAAGCAGTGATACATATTCCATTGAAATATGAAAATAATTCATGAGAAATGCTTTAAACTGAGGTCCTACTTCTAGAAACCGGTTTAAAAGTGGTTTATATGATTGTTTCCTAATCTGCTACTCCTGTGATTGAGGTTTAGGTACACAAGCTACTTGGTTAGGGGAACATCATGGACACTTTTAAACCAGTGTTGACTAGAAAAAAATAATTTCCCCCTGGGATAAAATAAATTAAATTAATTAAATAAATTCTGATTCTGATTCTGATAAACAGTGATTTCTAGTAACAGTCGCACATTTTGTCAGCCCAACCATTCAAACCCAGCCTCCTACAAAGATATATAAGATAAGATAAGATAAGATAAGATAAGATAAGATAAGATAAGATAAGACAAGATAAGATCATCTTTTATTCCATCTTTTAGATGAAAAACAGCGAGTTTTCCTGTCACTGAAACAAATCTTGTCAAATAAAGGCTACTGAGTTATATCTGCTTGGCATCACAGGATGTTGCTGCCTTCCTCATGTGCAAAACTAAGGGAATCTGGATTGGAGTGTCTGTGAAACTTTCGTACATAATAAATGTATTATGAAAAATGTGTATATACCACATGTACAGTATCATCTGTTCATATGTAAACCAAACCACACCAGGGCATACCAGAGCTGTTTGCGTACTGCCTGCCCCTTCAGTGACTCCACATTGAAGTTGTTGGTTTTAGCTGGCATGATGAAGAAAACTACCACTGTTACATCATTTCTGTGGACCTGTGGATATAGTGAGGAAGGAAATAGAAAAACAAACAAAAAGGGGACGAATCAACGATTTATATGGGGTCGCCCGCTGAAGAATATTTCTACTTTTTGCATGTTTTACACATCTGACACATACGCACCCGCAGTAGGTAGTTGAGTCTGGACAGTGATTCGAGAAAAATATCAGCTCCCTTGTTGGAAAACTCATAGCGTCCAGCAATGAAGAAGAAGAGGGTTTTCTCCAGGTTGAAGTCCAGATGACTGCAGAAGGATAAGAATTGCATCAGGTTTAAATGGAACAACTCTCCAGTCAAGATTTCATCATTTTCTGAAGTAGATTATTTTTTAGAGAATATTTGAATGCCCCCCTCCAGTAATGAGAAATTAAAAACTGATAACCCATAAATAAAACAGAAACACTGGGTTACCTCTACATGAGATGGACCAGAATTACATTAATACACTTCTTTACCCACCCATAGAAGTGCCCTCTGACAAACTCCTGGATGCGAGTCTTGCTGGTGGAGTGCAGGTTCTGAAACTCATGCATGGCTGAGAACTTCTTCACATTCAGACCGTTTGGGGTAACCACATCTGTACAATTAACACAGCAACAGGAGAGCTTTAAAGGACAGTTAGATCATTGGTAGGTTTGTTACTATGGGACAGTTTAGGGGGTCAGCAAAAATCTTCTCTGGGGACCATAAATGGTGATACTGACTTTTATTTTAATCTTGATCCAACTGATCTGTTAATCTGATGAATAGACCAAACTGACTAATACTTATATCATCAGTTTTTTAGTTTTGGCAAAGTATGTGGTTTTGCAGAATTATGCTACAACTGATAAAAACTGGCAAAATCTCACCTCATATGAAAACTGTCAACATAAACAGCTATATTGAAAACCCAATGAAGATTAATCCTCTGTCTCTGATTAACACAGAGATTCAAATCATCAGAAGATCAGATCAATCTTTATTGATCCCCAGCAGGGAAATTCAGTGTCCAGTGCAGCAGAGTAAACCATAAAATAAGTTTATATGCAGATGACATATTACTCTACTTACAGAATCCACAAGTCTCACTTCAATAGATCATGAAACTATTTAAACTCATCCCTCTCTCCACAGGCACCATAAAACACCAAGGTATTAATTTTTTCGCTAAGCTGTAAGATGATATAAACAGAAATACATTTACAAATCCTACATAGCGAAAGATGCTGTCACCAAGGTAACAATACTAACTACAATTCTTTAAAGGATTCAAGTATATTATAATTGAGTTGAGTCGTTTATTGCTTTCATTTTTTTCCAATGATCTGATATTCAGTTTCTGAGAGAAAAATAATTATTTTCAGGTTTTTGTGCTCAGTTTTTTGTGTTTCTTTTTATCATTTCTATGTGTATGTATATGTGCATACACTCACCAGCCACTCTCAGGTACAACCTAATGCTGTACAGCTCTGCTATAAATACTACCTTTACAAATTTTGCAATGTTTCATTTTAGTTAACTTTGTCTGAAATGTCTGATATGTCTATTTATATGTATATGTCTATTACTCTATTACTAAATATGTCTATTTTTTAGTGTTTTATTGTGACAACTTCTCCACTCCACTCTCTCTCCGCCATCATTCCTCCATTGCAGGCATGTCTGTGGTTTTGTTTTGTGTGTTGCAGACTTCTCAAATATCTGCACATACTTACAGTGGGGCAAAAAAGTATTTAGTCAGCCACCAATTGTGCAAGTTCTCCCACTTAAAAAAGATGAGAGAGGCCTGTAATTTTCATCATATAGGTACACTTCAACTATGAGAGACAAAATGAGAAAAAAAAATCCAGAAAATCACATTGTCTGATTTTTAAAGAATTTATTTGCAAATTATGGTGGAAAATAAGTATTTGGTCAATAACAAAAGTTCATCTCAATACTTTGTTATATACCCTTTGTTGGCAATGACAGAGGTCAAACATTTTCTGTGAGTCTTCACACACTGTTGCTGGTATTTTTTATCCCATTCCTCCATGCAGATCTCCTCTAGAGCAGTGATGTTTTGGGGCTGTCGCTGGGCAACACAGACTTTCAACTCCCTCCAAAGATTTTCTATGGTGTTGAGATCTGGAGACTGGCTAGGCCACTCCAGGACCTTGAAATGCTTCTTACGAAGCCACTCCTTCGTTGCCCTGGGCGGTGTGTTTCGGGATCACTGTCATGCTGAAAGACCCAGCCATGTTTCATCTTCAATGCCCTTGCTGATGGAAGGAGGCGTAGTGCGTTACTGATGGTAGCCTTTGTTACTTTGGTCCCAGCTCTCTGCAGGTCATTCACTAGGTCCCCCCGTGTGGTTCTGGGATTTTTGCTCACCTGTTCTCGTGATCATTTTATTTTGACCCCATGGGGTGAGATCTTGCGTGGAGCCCCAGATCGAGGGAGATTATCAGTGGTCTTGTATGTCTTCCATTTTCTAATAATTGCTCCCACAGTTGATTTCTTCACACCAAGCTGCTTACCTATTGCAGATTCAGTCTTCCCAGCCTGGTGCAGGTCTACAATTTTGTTTCTGGTGTCCTTTGACAGCTCTTTGGTCTTGGCCATAGTGGAGTTTGGAGTCTGACTGTTTGAGGTTGTGGACAGGTGTCTTTTATACTGATAACGAGTTCAAACAGGTGCCATTAATACAGGTAACGAGTGGAGGACAGAGGAGCCTCTTAAAGAAGAAGTTACAGGTCTGTGAGAGCCAGAAATCTTGCTTGTTTGTAGGTGACCAAATACTTATTTTACAGAGGAATTTACCAATTAATTCATTAAAAATCCTACAATGTGATTTCCTGGATTCTTTCCCCCCATTCTGTCTCTCATAGTTGAAGTGTACCTATGATGAAAATTACAGGCCTCTCTCATCTTTTTAAGTGGGAGAACTTGCACAATTGGTGGCTGACTAAATACTTTTTTGCCCCACTGTACATTACTGACGACTGACCTCTGCGTTTTTTCCAGTGTTTATTAATACTAAATTAATAAATAAATATGCATGAGCACACTTGCAAATTCATCTGGTCTCCCATCTTTCTTGTGACCTACAAGCCACAAGAAAGATGGGATATAATGCGGTCCAGTACACCACCACCTCTAACTATGACCTCAGTGATAAAACATATTATTGAATTAACACCACAATGACAGTGTAAAAGCATGTTATGCATATGCAAACATGTATATATGCATGTATACATTATTTATACATTACTATACACTATTTCTATTTGTTCTTCCTTGAATATTTGTATTTATCTGTATTATTGTTTTTTTATCTTATTTATTCATTTTTATTTTGTTAATTTAAAGCTCCATTAGTCATTCTATTCTTACTCTAAGGACAGTTACAGCAAAGTTTTTGTAATTTAATTAATTCATTAATTTGTTTATTTTACTTTTTTCTCTTCTGTGAGGTCTTATAGAAATCACAATGTTACTCCATTTGAAGTCTTTTTCAGCTTTTTTAAAAAAAACATTTCTTTTCTCCCCTTTCCAAAGTGGAAAGCAAAGACCTCTTACAGTTACACAACTGGTGAAAAAGGTTAAGACTGAATATCAAGCTGCAACAGTGAAAAGCCTCCCACCTGGCTTTCTGTGCAGCATGTGATTGGCTTCCACAGCAGTGATCTGGGACACTGTGGTAAAGACATGAGCACAGTGGACTGCTGCTCTCTCCAGGCAGTAACGATGGTAGATCTGCCTATCACCTGCCTCCTTGTCAATGTTGAACTACAACACACACAGAAGATAAATCAACTCAGTGCACAGGACAGTTATTTCAGTGATTCTCATTTTTACAGTTTGTACCTTGTTGGAAGAGTCAGGATAGGATGGCATTAAACAGACACATTACAGTATTTATACTGATGGATCCCCACCTATCATCTCTTCCCTAATTCACACCTCTGCAGCAGACCCTGGCCTGCTCCCCATTATGAATGTGATTACTTCTTCCCCCTCTCTCAGTAAATTCCAAACTTCAGAGGACAACCTTGAGGTTGTCCAATCTATGAAAGACCTCCTGAATTGTTCCAGTGCCAAAGAAAGGATGTCCCAGACCGTCCCAAGGCTATCAACAATAACTTACATCACAGGTCATGAAGACCTTTAGCTATGTTTCAGTCCAGTCCATGTAAGTTCATTTCAGTTCTTTACTCATTAGAAGGGTTAATTTCACATATACCAATAGAACCGCTTCATCCTGCCTGGCATCTGGGTTGGAGAGGACTTGATGCCACAGTTTAAATATTATGACTGCAGGCTCTCTCCTTTCAAAATAATACAGGCAGTGCCCTTCAGTACATCCAACCATCCATTATCATTACTGCTTATCTTTAGAGGGTTGGACTGTGAGTGCTAGAGTTCCCAGAGAAAACCTACCTACTTCACACAGACTCCACATTTGTTGTGTAATGCATAAGGCAAATTCTTTGTATGTGAAAATCTAGTTGCCAGTACAGGTGTAAATGCATATTGATATTCTATGATGTGAAAATTATAATCATACACTCAAGGTAAGTACAAATTATAGTACTGCATTTTCATTGTGCTAACTGCTTTATTGGATTTAATGCATTAAAAATCTGAGTCTCACTTGAACCTCCATCTTCAGCAAGACCATGGAAAACAAATAATATCAAGATATTCATGTCTCACAGCTTTAAAGCCGTGTATTTACAGTATTTCATACAAGTTATATCCTTATGATATCCTTGCATGGGAAATACTACATGATTAATATATAAGTAATTAATATAATTAATTAATATAATATAATGTTTTTTATTGTTATTTGGCTTGCAGGTCAAAAATAGACAAATTCATCAGTTGCTTACTAACAGGATGATCAAATGATCATGTGAACATGGACACTCAAATAATGTAATATTTAAATGATATGAATGTATTATAAAATACATTGTTTTTCCTATCTACTGGTAGGATACACCTAAACCATAATTCATAAGTTTACCCATCTAATTTGATTCATTTCTGGGACTGAAAACAGCTCCTTTGACTCTGTGTTTTGCTTTGTTTCCTCTATCCTGGCTGTATATGTCACAGTCAACAAAGCTGAAAATGCATATTGATATGATTCCATCGATAGGACTGGCTGAGGGTCCACCTCTGTCTGTCAATGATCCGTTCAGCCAGTCAGTGGCCTTTAGCTCCACACTGACCTTTAGGATGTGAGCAGCAATTACCAATTATCAAGAGCCAGTTACAAACATCGCACTGACCCCTCCACACACACCTCAACATCACTAATGACGCTCTAAACAACTGTAAAAGGCTGCGATTTTTAGCCTGAACCTTTGAATGTGAAAATGATTCAAACGAAACCGAACTGTGTGTTTGCAATTAAAATGTGTGTATGTGATAATCGTGTGTGGTAAACCATATGAGTCAAATGAGGTTTTGGAACATAGTCTTAGTTATAGATAGAGGGTGAATCATATGAGCATTTGATGTGTTATTTTCTAGATTAAGGAATTGCATATGTATTTTCAAACCACTTCAATTCATTAAACCTTTTTAGAGCATGTAGAAGTGATCTAATTTCCAAAGGTGTTGCTAAATATTTGTTATTAAGCAGTATAACAGGTGTTATTGTCATAGTTCCTGGAATTTTTTTGGAAGACACCTGTTTTCATCAAGCAGCCATCATCATGACCAACAACTGAAACCAATGAGAAGAGACTTTGCAATGATTATTTCTACTGTATATTTGATGCTGGCTCCTAAAACAAAAAAAAATCCTTTTAAAATGTCCTAATGAACAAAGTCAAGCATTTTTTAAAACAAGTGGCTTGGACCTCTTCTATCAAACAGATATTATGGCATACAGGGGAACTGTTTTTATCCCCTGGAGTGGTGGTGTGTTTCAAACTAAGTGCTTGTTGGATGGTCAAAGATGCTCCAGAATTTTGCTCCTGGGTCTGGGATTCAGGTGGCAGTAGTCTATATTCCCAATTTAGTCAAAATCAGTTATTTCTTATACAAGAGGCTTGGATCGTAGTTGTTAATTCCTTGTGATGGTTCTCTTGTCTGTAAAAGTGAAGAGTCTCAGCCTGTCACATCCAACTTCTGTTGCAACACACAAACAGTAAGGGACAAGATTTTCTGGCTCCAGTAAAGATGGAGATTTAAAAAGACCGTGGAAACCTATAGTTTGCAAGTGTGTGTGTGAGTGTGTGTGTGTGTGTATGTGTGTGTGGGTCTTCTGATGACAAAATGATGCAGGACCAGCCTCACCTACAGTAATAATGCTTTGTGTCCATATATGCTACAGTCTCCTTTTCAGCAGTGCTGTGCATGTGTCTGTATACTACATGGCCGACCCTCCTGACCCCTCACCTTGTCCAGGTTGTTGTAAAAGTCAGCATTCCCAGCACAGAGGTATCGTCCTAGGAGGGTGGCGTGTGTGGTGAAGACTGTCGCCATGGGAATTTTGCGTGAGCGAGAGAGAATAAGCCCTGGACCCGCCTGCCACTCATGGAAATGAGCGATGACATTGGGCTTGTCTCCCAGCTGGTCTGTTAACTGGAAGACAGAGGATCAGTTGGATTCACAGAACAACTAAATTCCAGCAGCGCCAGGCAGTCTTTGACTTTGAGCAAGTGAAATTTAGAGCCTCCTCTGTTGAGCAGCGTGCAGCAGGCAGGCTGAACACCCACTGACCTCTTTGAAAAACCAGGCAATCAGGGAGCCCAGGATGAGCGAGTCGTTGGCCTCTCTGTCATGGTAGGGCAGGCCGATGTTGCAGTGCTCCCACAGGTCCCCCTTCCAGCGGTCCAGGTTCCAGGCTGCAGAGCCAATGTCAAACAGGATCACATACGGACTGCCCTCAATCAGCCAGCGGCCAAAATGAACCTGCAGCATTAACGTTTGGCAAAAGAAGTGCAATTTTAGAACTTTCATTCTAGTTAAGGAAAATAAAAATATCAATATGCAATATTTGTTCATTCAGCATGTGTAACGCTATATAATTAATGTGTGATATTCGAAGGCAAAGAAGCCGTTACTGTGGTTAGTAGTAAAACTTCATCATGTTACACAAATGTCCCTTCATCTGAGCCTAACTTAAGTGTTACCTGTGAGAAGAAGTCTTGACTAGAATTCATTTTCAGGTTGTTGTGGTCAGGCACTGTTGCTCCTTATGTTCTATTAAAGTTTGCTTGAAACAGAGCTTTAATTTCAACATTTCTACATACATCTCTAACAAAACATGTAATCATAAATGCGGTGATGGAATATGCACTCTTAAGTAAAGAGTTTTATCACAACAGTTTTTTATTTTTTTTAACTATATCATTTGTCACTTCTCCTGGCCCATCAGGGTCTTTGATATACGACCACCATCTAGTGGCCAGTGATTGGAGGATAAAGCTGGACTGCATCGCTGCTCTGCATGGTGAAGTACACAGCTATGATGTTGGGATGGTAGAATAAAGGTCAGACTCTTGTAAGGTTAATTGTTAACATTGGTATTACATACATGCAAATATGCAATATCAATAATGCATTTCATTACAATACAAATCCTTGTAAAACATCAACTTGATGCATGCTCACTGCTGATGCTTCTTTATCACATTTACTGAGACAAGACACTGATTACCTGATGAGCATCATTATAATGTCAGTAGCAGTATTAGTGTTAGCTGTAGTAGTGCCAGTGCAATTGTATTGGTTGAAGTGGTTAACAGTACCATTAGTGCTGGAGGTATCACATAGTAGCACCTGTAATTCTGGTAGTAATACTGAAGAAGAATTTGAACTCATATATATCAGTGACACCTCTGGAAAAATGTACTTACAGTTACATTATTAATTTGGCAGGAGCTTTTATCCAAAGGGACCTAGAACAGTGCCCCTTACACACACATCAAGAGAAATTTAGGTTTCAGTGTTTTGCCCAAGCACTGTTTGACATGTGGACAGGAGGAGGCAGAGCTCCAGCCACCAGCTCCATGATTAATGGACGACCCTTTCCAGACTAATGTTGTTGGCTAAAATAATGTTAAAATTAAGGCAGAGCTCCCTGCTACCTGAAATAGATTAGACAGGAGATTTAGCTAATATATTAGAGTCAAAATGTCTCTCTCTCTCTCTGTCCCTGTCTCTCTCTGTCTCTCTCTCTCTGTCCCTGTGTCTCTCTCTCTGTCTCTGTCTCTGTCTCTCTCTCTCTCTTCTCTCTCTCTCTCTCTCTCTCTCTCTCTCTCTCTCTGACCTGGCAGCCGTTGTTGATGAGTGCGTCCATGGCCTTCCTGATGGCAGGGGTTGGCGGCTCACAGCCCTCCACCTGGGTTTTAAAGTTGTGTTCCAAGTAGGGCCCCATCATATAGTAGTTCTCCCCCCATTCATCCACTGTGATCTTGGCTTTGGTCTGGATTACTGTGTAAATTCCTCCAACTGCAGGCCAAAGGAAAAGACAACTCTTTGAAAAGGTCACTACGTAGTTTGAAGTATCAGGTCAGAAAGCTCAGTCACAGTTTGACCGGAGTACAAGCTGAGTAAAAGTTGTTTTGAGCAAACAGTTATTGTTGCACCTCTGTCAGTGTTATTTATTGGTTATGAGGCTGTTGTACGTCTGTAGTTGCTGCAAACTGATTAGTAGTGTTACTGGTGTTACTGTTACAAGGTGTCATATCTGATGCCTTCACAAAAATGAGAAAATGTTTTTTTAAACAAAAACATGGATTTTTCTGAGCGAAATTAAATTTTCTATGTATATAATTCATGATCATTTTTTAATGCAAATGTACTGTATGTAATGTATTTTCAAACATCCCTGGTAATTCTTAAGAAGAACATGTAATATATCCATGTTAATAAGAGACAGCTTCTTTTCATTTATCTGTCAATTTTAGAACTTAAAAGTCCGGATTGAAGTCTGAAATCACAGTTCTGTTATAATGTCATGACTGAAATGAAAAATGTGAAAGAAAAAGAAAAAACAATACATTTTGAAATGTCAGTAACAGTTTCCCTTTTTGTTTTTAACATTTCACGATGGCCTGATTATTATTAGTGATAGTTCACTTTTTAATTATCTTATTTGTTTCCTTTGATTTGTGCATGTCAAATGATAACACATACTTTATCAGAATCTACTTGGTGCCAGTCTATCAGTCAGTATCAGTATTAGTTTCCAGTTAAATGAGTTTCCAGTAATCCTGACGTTGAAACTTGGCTATTTAGTGTAGTTTGTGATATAGACAACACAGAAAGGATTTTTATATTTTGTATCAGACCAAAACACGTGCAACTGTTTCCCCCTCTCTCACTTACTCACAAATATTGATATGAAAGTCCATCAACAATCAGTGAGCCCATAATGACGTCTAAACTGCATCAGAGGAGAGGTGTTAACATAAGAGCTGAGGCCAGAGAAAACAGCAGAGTGACCAGTAACCTCTGAACTGTTTGACAACATGACCATGTCCTCCACAGAGGCACACAAACTCAGACTTATATTCACAGCAGTGTTCAAATGATCTAGTTTCTGTAAAAGTGACTGCACTCATGTGAAATACTGAGCATGCCGATTTTTCACCGATCTTTTCGGGAAAGAAGGACAGATTGATATAAATTGCAACAAAGCAACGTATTAAAATCTGACAGAAGTATATAGTATATATATAGTATAGTAGTAATATATATAGTATATAATATATAAACAGACTACTACTACTACATCAGGTTTGCACAGTTGATTTAGAGCAGAGCTGAAAGATTATTACAGAGAAAACTACATTTTTACAAAGGTCAACATGGCAATCAATGTGGGTTTTTTAAGTTGTGACATCAAAATGGACATTTTCAGCATCTTAGTTAAGGGCTGTGGCCTAACCTTTGAAGTAAAATGACTAATCTATTAAAAATGCATGCATGAAAGCAAAGAAAACAGGGCCCCTTAAAACAAAGTTGATGGTGAATCATATTATATTACATTGTTAATTTTATTAATCAAATGTGGTCTCTGTGATCACTGTCTGTTAATCACAGTATTAGAAATGCTTATAGCAGGCTTTGTACATCAAGGGTTTGACACCTGATCTCAACTTAAATTGAATGTCACACATATTAACAAGTTGCAAAAAAGAAGAGTATGACCTCAGCATCCTCAGTAATGTGTCTCAAAGCCAAAGGCCAAAGTCAAGTCAGGCCAGGACAAATCTACCCTGAATCCTGTAGTTTAAATAACTATTCATATATATACACTCATTATGAAAGCTGACACAGAATAACACACTGTCACCAACACCAGACAGCACATTTTGACTCCTCTTGTAAATGACTGATCATCTCTTTAGTTATGGACACATGTTAGAATCAGGAGAGTAACACAGCCAAAGCAGCACTGTAGCTGTTCCACTTTCACCACTTATCTGCAGTTTAATGTTTAGCTCTTCAGGGGGAGCAGACACTGTCTCCACACTCACTGGGGTTCAATATTTGCTCTTGAAGAGGCAAAGAAATCCTGATCTGCACAAAAATAATACTGCCAAAGTTGATTAATGTTGTGACGTCATTTTGTTTGATTATATTCAAATACATGAAAGGAACAATCTGTGTGTGACTGTACCATGAAATGTAAAAATATATGTAGAATTGTTATTTTGTGACTTTGTGTCACTGAACTTTTGCCAACTTCAAAGCTACATGACTTCAAACATCTGATTTTTGGGGAAATGAAAGCATCATTACACTTGATCTGACCTTTGTTGGTGACCTCCCAGGCCACCTCGAAGAGCAGCAGGTCCTCCACAGGCAGCTCGTCCTCCTCCCAGGCGGGCAGCATCCCACTCAGGGACGACATGGAGAGGGAACGTGTCAGCGGCATCTCAGAACGTCTTCAGTCTACACCCGTGGCAGTCTGAGGAGAAATCCTTCAAAGAGGCCTGCAGGTGGAGGTCCTGGTCTCAGCAGGGACAGTCCTCCTGCACACAACAGGACAAGATAAAAGGGAGCGATGGGGGCAAAGATCTCCCACCCCCTCTGAGGCTGACCTCCAACCAGCAGGAGGGGACGTTTACCTTTCTACACACACACACACACACACACACACACACCAGGCGTAAGGGTGAAAGGTTTGGTGGAGTTTGTGTAATGAACTGCATGTGATTGTGAAATGTAGATGAATGAAAGCAGGTCTGCCCTCTCAGACAGGGGGAGGTACTCCCAGTGACAGACAGTGCCTGAAAATTCTGGATGTCACCATGGTAATGTATACAGTCATATTATCACTGGCTACAGTGTTAAAATACACTGAAATAGAATAACTGACATAATAAAAAACTCACATACAACTTCTAAAATATAATAAAACTATCTGACTTCACAGTGGAGATATTTATGTGAAGATTTAAGCAGAGGGTGACACTGAAGACCAGACCACCAGGGCAGGCAGACATGGTTACTGTTACTGCTGTGTGTCCTCCCATGGAGGCCTCTGTCTAGTTAAAAATGTGATGTGCGACAGTGTTGTTATATTCCCCTATCAAGTAAGTGAATGTGTCACTGATGACGTGTTGTGTGCTGTCTGGCTCCTCAGGCCCTGCAGGCCTCAGCTATAGTTCCTCCTCTTCTTTCATTGGCTGATAAATCTAGGGACCTACAGTCCAGCTGAAGGTATGTGTGATGGCCACACTAGCTGCCACACACTAAACAAGGGACATGGTAACCCTTTAATTGTTTCATGTCTTTAGTTTAAGTATTTAACATAACACAAATGATACACAAACATAGTAATAACTGGACACCGGTTTGATTACATAACATACAATGTAATTTTGACAGTAGTTCTCTATTTGGAGTGCACACATTTAGTTAGCTTTCTTTATCAAATTTGCTATTTTAGTTTGAGTTACTTTAAGTTATGATATTAATGCAGTTTCTTTTGAGTCACCAGTTCCTGTGGGCTGCTGCTGGAGTGTCTTTCTGGCCATCAAAAGGAGTCTCAGCTGCAGAGGAGGAGTTTAAAAGGGATCGGGTGCTAATTGGGCTGCAGCAAGTTAGTTGTTGTTAGGTTGTTGTTGTTGTGTTTTGTTGTTCTTTTTCTTCTTAGTTAATAATTGGTAGCAGTAATCTGATGTGTTGTGTTTAGGTATAGTTCGCTGTTGGCTGATCAGCCTCTATAGTCTCTGTAGGTCAGATTGTGCTGTTAAGTTGTCTTCTGTCAGTGCTTGAGTTTAGTTCTGTTAAGTTGACCTCTTAAAGGCCAGAATTATTAGATATGTTTTGTTATAATTTTGAATTTTGTAAAGAAAATATTCTACCCCTTGTGTCTCTCTGGTCTGTCAGCTCAGTCCCTGACAGGGCTGGGGAGCCTGTGGTGACCTCTGTTTCCAGCTCTGGTAACAGAGTGGGCTGTGTTTTTCTTGCCCCTGGTATTGCATTTAAGCTTTAAGCTTTGTCTGACTCAGCCCAAAGTAAGTTATTATATTAATTTTCATGTTGATAAAAATACCAATAAAGGCTAAAGTTAAAACATTCAAAGATTGTCTGTATATTCAGTTTCATTCAGTATTAAACAGACTTTTCTGGTGATTTTTGACATTTGAAAAACATGTAGCAGCAGTGCCTTTCACTTTGGAAATTAATTCATTTCTATTGTTTAATAGGGAATATTCAGAACACAGAATCTTTCTACATTGATTTGCAAAAATACAAAGAAAAACACAGGATATCTCAATATGAAGCATACCAAGCAAACATTAGCCCTAAAGGAAAACAGAATATTAACCCATAAGAACCCTTTCTCCTTCAAGGAAAAATTATGGGAGACATATCATAGACTAAATAGTTGTTGTGGGAACACACAGAATCACATGACCTGTCACATGACCCACCAGGATGTTCAGTAGGGGTCACTTCAGGGACTTCACAGGATAAAAGCTGATAAAGCTATATAAGGAACTTTCCATGTCATTTCAGTGACTTGTGACACCTGTGTCACTGTGGGTTCTTATGGGTTAAATCATGGTGGGAGTTAGTAATACAGCCTGCACAAACTACACTACTAATGTAATAAGCATTGTGGTAAACAGTTGGCTAGATCACACCAGAAGAGAGCTGACACTGCCCTCTGGTGGGCATGTTCTTAACTGCAATGCAACTGTAACTCGTGGAACAAACTGGAACAAGGCAAGTTTCTGCAAATTCAAATATATAGTTCTGCAATATATAGTTCTCTCGTATTACATATAATACATGCAGAGTAGTCGTCAGGTAATACGAGAATGGCACAAATTAATGAGCCAACTATCCAACACAGGCTGAAAATGTACACTAAATACATCAGAAAGGACACTTGATTTGATTGAACTAATCCACTCAGAACAGACTTGGGATGTCAAACCATACAAAATGTTCACCTGGGAGAGCTCAGTTTGTGATTGGCTCATTAGGTTCCAGTGACCTCTCACCTACCAATCAGGAACATGTAGGTGATAACAGGATAAACAGCCTTAAATGAGGATTCATCATATTGTCATTGTCATTATTACCATAGTTGTCACCATCATCATTATTATTCATATTGTATTAACAACCATCATCATCATCATCAGCAGCATCATAGTCATCATTCTCATAGTCAACATTACATAGCGATCACCATCACCCTTGATCATCATATTCACCGCTGTATTCACCATCATTATCATCATATGGTCGCCATCATCATAGTCAACATCATGATCATCTTCATCATGATCATGATAGTTGTCATAGTCATGACATAGTCATAGATGTCCCAACAGTCATCATCATCAGCAGCAGCAGCAGCAAATACTCACTGCCTAACGATTTTCTTGTAATACCTGCAAGTCCTTCTCATGAAGGTTGATTGGGAAAATGGAAAACATGATAAATAATCAAAAGATAATTTATGGAAATCCTCCAAATACATCCACTTTACTTGATTATCTAAGTCTGATATTTCTTTATTCTGTTAAAGTCCTATTCAATCTGGGGCATCCAGGCCTGACCAAGACTACATGATATTATATATCATGTAGTCTTCATCGTATACATATATATATATATATATCCTGCTAATAAAAGCAGAAAATAAAGCCCCAGAAATACAGGCAACTGCATTTCACCTCTGTGGAGCCTGCAGACACACATCTATACAATCTGAACAATGTGCAGCAACACCAAACACTGATGCAGTGATTTGGGCCTCCCTCCCTGCATGGCGACACACTGATGTATTACACACAGAAGTCTTTACTGGAAAAAGTAGAATTAAATAATCATTTTTCAGAAGCCTCCCTCCTGCTGCAGCTCTTTGCAGTACTGCAGCCAAACTGAACCTGGACTGAGCGATTACATGTCCTGTAATTTAGCCCTGTTTCTGTCACTTATTTCATTTAAAATATGTTCATGACTTCAACATTTTTTCAGCATGCAGTGACATGTTGAGTTGTACTACATGGATGATTCTAGTAGCAAACCGAGCTGTCAACATTTCCCAGAACCTAATGAATGATGCATTTCAGCATCTCCAGCAGCGGACAGCTCCGCAATTTACAGCACAGAGACACAGATGGCTGTGATTGGCTGCGAGCTGCTGGAGCACAAGGTCACCTGGTGAAAATATAAAACAGGTGTGATGGGAGTGAACATCAACTCTTTAACCAGCAGAGTGTGGACACAAAGTAAGAGGATTAGTATCTTGGGTCCAAACATGAGACTCATGACTCTGGTTGTGGTGTGCGGGCTGATTGTCAGTCAGGATGGAGGAAGTGTGGGAGCAGCTCTGCCTGGATACGACTCTGCACAGAGGACACATGCAACAGGTGGGCAACCTAATTATATTACTAATATTATTATAGAGTTGAATTTTAAAAAAATCAATTATAAGCTCCAATGATAGACAGGTGATTGGTCATTTTGTAGAATACATTTGCCCAGATACATGAATACAATTTAAATCATAATGATAAATAATATGTCCTTTATATGCTATTTTCTACTACGTTGTAATGGGAAATATTATCCTTTTTATGCCACAACATTTATTTGACAGCTGATTACGTACAAACAGAAAAATACGATCATGCAAACAAATGATGAACTTCTGAAATCTGACAATACTAAGGCCTTAATCAGGATTTTAAAAATATGGGCTTTCCCCTCACACAGTTCTCACTAGATAACAAAAGAATTTGGGGCCAATTTTTAATCGAATTAAAGTGTTTGATTACTTGTGTGCTTGCATTTTTTTTTTCAAACATTAATCTCTAAATTTAGTTTTAAAGCCTTCTCTGTGAAACAGAAACAAACAGCAAAGGCTATATCTACTAATAATAATTCATACATATTTTAAAAAACCAACTGAATAACATATATATATTATTAGAACATGATAAAAACTGAAGATACAGAGGATGTGTCTTGAAATAAGGTTAGGCACACTAACAGTATATAACACAGTTCAAATGAGCTCCACCTTGCCCTGCTACAACAATAATACGCTTCCTACATTTTAATGCATCAGTAATAATCCAATAAAATTATGCATATACCATACATATGATATCAATACTACTAATAATAATAATAATAATTTGTTCAGATATGAGTACACATACATTCAGATGTATACAAGTTAGATTCATCTTCCCTTGTGTTCTAGAAATACTGAGTGATTATAAATCTATATTTACTTGAATAATGTGATGCTGTCCCAGCAGCAGGATGCCAGTGAACGTATTCATCTGTGTCCATCTGTGTCCAGCTATGAGCTGATGTTTGCTGCTGTTTTCCTCAGGATCAGTCCTTTCTGCACTCAGGAGAAGAACTGCAGGAGAGTTTTTGGCGGAGGATCCCAACCTGTGTCTCTCCCTGAGAGAAAATGAAGACCAGCGGCAGCTGCTGTGCAACGACCGCAGGAGTAAATTTAACTTCAACCCGTTTGGCCTCCGCTTCGGGAAACGTTACAACGGCTACATTTACAGAAGAGCTGTTAAAAGAGCCAGGACAAATAAGTTTTCACCTCTTCTTCTCATCTCAAGAGAACTGGAGGTGCCTACCTGAAACAGATGTGTGTCTTCCTCTGGTGAAAAGTCAACATGTGTCTTTCCATATGTGTTAAAACAGGCCTTTTACTCCAGATAAAATAATGTTTCTGTGAATAAACTTTTGTACCTAACTTTACTGTCAAAGTGTTTTAAGATCTACAACGATTTAGGAGGGGAATTCAAAATAAAATACAGTTAGAAAAGGAAAGAAGTCCGTAGACAGTATCATTTACCATCTTAGTCATCTCAGTGATAGAAACATCCAAATGAAACAGTCCAATATACTGTCATGATGAAGGGAGAAACAGACTTAAATTCACAGTGAAAGATCTGTATGAAAATGTCATTTTCTACAGTGGCTTTATTCAACCATAAAATGGCACTGCAGAGCCTTTTAAATGACCCCACAGACAACATCCAGTGTCCCTCAGCAGATAGATACTCTGTGCGGTACCTTACTGTGACAAACAAGCTTCATTCTTCTTTATAGATATTACTAATAAAAAATAATAAAAACAAATAGAAACAAAAATACAATTATGGTATTCAACGCTAGTTAAATACTAAAATAAACAACATGTAAAAAAAAAACATGTTGAGGGGACCCACCAAATAACTCTTAATAATACAGTAATGTACTGAATGGACAAACTCTGTATGTGGTTGATATTAATGTATTTATATGCAAGTTTAAGTCATAGACATTTATATGAAGAGAGGACTTAGAATGGGTTGGTGTAATAAGAGCATGTTTTTTACAATAAAAGATTGAGTTAACATTACTTTTTCTAACAATTGCTTTACAACAATTGTTTTAATTGAAATTGAATGCCTATAAATCTGTTCAAAACGTACTTGATGACAGACGCTCTTCTTCTGATGCTTCTGTATGGATTTCTGATATCAGTCAATTTTGAGGTGGTCAGGGATAAATGTAAGTTTAAAACATTTAAAACATTTCATGACATTTCATCAATGTTTGGTAATGTGTGGATTTCCAAAAGTTTCCTTTAGGTAAGGGAAAGTTCTTTCCTTAACGTTGTACCTTTTGGAAATCTTCCTTTGATTCCACTGTCTTTTAAACAGGATTTTATTAACATAATGATTACCTCAACATTTTATTAACTCTGTCCTCCTCGTGTGACTGGCCTTTGTTACTAAAACAAATTCTTTGTATTTTACTGGAAAGAAATACGCTTGAAGAAAATCTTCATATTTAAAGCGATCACCACTCTCCACAACCATATCAGTAAGATACTCTGTTAAATCTTTCTCCGTGTATGTTTTATGTCATAGTTGACAGTAATATTACTGTTGTTCTCTGAGTACAGACCTCATTTCCATGATAAAACAGCCTGATGTTGAGGTTCAGACTTGTCTCTATTTATCTTAAATATATAAGGAGGTTAAAAGTTCCACAATGATACCAAGTTACAAATAATTTTTTAACTACGTGATCTTGGGGATGCAATGAAATTAAGAAATCTAAAGCTTTCAATGCTCCTTCTGCTGTCTCCAATCTAAAAGCTTCTTTATTCCAATGGAGGATTTTTTTTTACACAAAATATAAATGAACAAACTATTCAGCATCTCACAGGTTGCATCATAAACAAACAGTGTGAATGTGTGAGTAATTTTAGACACTCACTAACCCTTGGTGAGGTTCAGATTTATTGAGATACACATTGCTGTTTCCAACACACAGTCAGACAGTTACAACTCAAGCTGGAAGTTTTCACAGTTCCCCTGCTGCTCAGTCTCCCTTTGTTAATGCAAATGAACCAGGGGGGGAAGAAAAATACTCCTTCATACTTGCAATGTCACAGTTTCACCGTGTGTTGACCAAAGTGTGCAGTCATCTGTCTGCTGCACCACTTCAGAGACACTGTGTCATTTTGGATTTTCAGGGTCTTTTCAGGAAATTTACATTTTATTTACAATTTATTTGTCTTTCTCTCAGTGGCTCCCTGCAGGTAACTAAATTGTGGAGGAGGACACAGTTTTTTGAGGGTTCTGTTTCATCCAGGTCCAAACAGCTGAAACACAACAATCCATAAACAATACAGTTACACAGGTCAGTTTACGTCTTCTAACACAATCACAGTAACACAGCGACCTCGGCCTACAAGCTTTTGGAGAGCAAATGTGGTTTTTATTTAAAGGAGAGTACCAGTGTTTTTTAAGACTGTGAACTGATGTGTCAGGTGGCAGACAGGAAGCAGATGGTGACATAATGCAGCACTGATATGAAGACAGTTGATGTGCAGAACTGAAATTCTCACTGGGACAGTTCTTAAAAAACACTCGTATTGTCCTTCAAAATAAGAGCGATACAGTTAGAGAGGGACATTATAAAAGGAGTGTGTGTGTGTTGACAGGCCTCTGCGTCATGGCTATGTATTATGTGCGCGGGTGTGTTCAGAGGTCCTTGAGGTCCTTCTGGATGCCCCACAGCGTGTCTGCACTCTTCTTCAGCTGGGCCACCTCGTCATCTGTCAGGGTCATGTTGACCACGCTGCTCACGCCGGTGCTGTTCAGCACGCAGGCAGCAGAGACAGGAAGACCTCCTCACCAATACCATACATGTCCTGAGGAAATACACACACACACACACACACACAAACATTGAGGTGAGGAGGCTCAAAGAAACACAAACTTAAACTTAAACAGTTTATGAGCACTTAAAAACAGACAGTATTAACCCCATAGTTGAATGTTTTGGGATATGGTTATTCTTTCATATAACTTAATAATAATAACTTAATACTTATTTCCTTTATATGACAGAATGAGATGTTCAGATGAATATCAGGATCTACACCAGGATTTAGACAGAGCCAGCCTTTTAATAAGCTAGGCTAACCAGGTCTGCATTAACACACAGACATGGACTGATCTCACATCTCACCCTCAACATCTAATATTTGTCTGTCATATGTAGATTGTGTGTATATTTCAGGCCTGTGTGTGTGTAAAAATTCAACTTCTCCAAGAGGGATTAATAACATACTTCACCTCTTAACAAAAATAACATTTGGCATATATTCACCAACATTGCATCGTTTATTCAGCCTGATATACCCTTTTTGTTCACTGGTATGTGTGGCTTAATGCTCAGGAGTGAAATTCTCTCTTTTCTTTGTTTGGACGTGTAACACTTGGAGCACCATGAAGCAGCTTATTTGATAAAGTTGATGATTCTTCTCATCTCTGGGTTGTGCCCCCCTGGTTGATGCATTTCTTATCATCTTTTGATAAAAGCTAAACAAATGTAATCTGATGTGATGTGGGACAGTAACAAATATCAAAAAGGCAGAGGAGAGTGGATGTACTGATTTAATAACAGGCCAATGTCTGTAACCACAAACAAGAGGGCCCAACATTTATTGCAAATGTGTTTGTGTTTAACAATAAGAACCACTAAAGCACAGTACTGGCTGTAATGATGAAAGAATTCAGGCTTTACTTGTCTTGTAAAGGGGAACTGTATCAGACTGTGGGCAATAAAAACAAATAAACTCGTGTTAAACCAAATGACTGCAAACAGGGGTTCAGTAGTTCAAGAGCTAACACAGCCATGTTTAAGGGCATGTGTTTCTGTGTCATTGTGCTGTACTGTGTGTGTGTGTGTGTGTGTGTGTCAGACCTTGACCATGGTGGAGACAGGATGGACGCGGCTCATGTTCTTTACGATGCTCTCGGTCAGGTCTGCCACGCTCAGACCGATGGCCCAGTTGGTGTAGCCCTTCAGCTTGATCACCTCGTAGGCACTGAGACACAAAAAAGCACTGTGTGTTAACATCTGTTCAGTGTGTGTGTGTGTGTGTGTGTGAAAAATGTCATTCTACAAGTCTGATCTTATAGAACAATTGCAGCAATATTAATACACATATATTAATATATCACACTGCCCACTACCCAGAGCATCATAGTAATGACCTATTAGCATAAAAGTTTATATTAATTATCAGATCTTATTATGATAAGACCCCATAGAAATGTAGCCAAATTCAGTCAAGTACACTAAAAGACTTTGGCCACTTCACAGTGTGTATTTTCAAGTGATCACATCATATAAATATTGTAACCTTAGAGTAACTTATTACTGAAAGTCAATACATGTAAAATGAATGATAGAAGTGAGAGGCTGTCTCTGACGCACAGCCCATTACACACATTAGGCTGAGCTCTCACAGACAGTTAGTGAGGTTGGAGGTTACATTCCCAATGGGGCCACTTGAACTGAAACTGTAATCACTCATGGCCTCAGATAACAGGAGCACTCCCACTCCCACTGACAGACAACGTTAAATAATGACACAGAGAATCAATGTTCGCTTGCATCATAGCAGTTTCAGCCCATTTAATGTGGGAGATGCTTCAACCTGTTAACAGCTCTGTGAGAGGTAACTCTAAACTTCAAGGCTGTAATCTCTGACTGTCTCCACACCTGAATGTATGTACATAACAGCAGGATCACTCTAGGTAAACTAACCTAGATAAAAAGGAATGGTAAATGGAAACACTGTCTCCTGTTTGCTCAGAGATCAGCTGATATAAGGTCATATGTAAGGAAGCTGAACTTCCCGGACAATGTACACAAATCCTTCATTCAAGTGCAGGAGGCTTTGAAATCTAAGAAACAAAACTAAGAGAGTTTTGGAAACCTTACCTGTCCACTACAGCCTTGTGTGTGCCCTTCCACTGCTCCTTATCAGCATCAGTGCCGATCTCAGGATTCAGCTTCTGCAGGTTGACTCCTGCCACGTTAGCACCGCTCCACACTGGCACTGAAGTAAAAACACACACAAACACACATTGAACACTGCACTATGTAAGGTTTTCACATCACATTAAAAGACAGCTTCACTGACAAACCTTCCTGTGATAGTTTAGTGATCATAAATAACCACGTCTGCTCCGTGTGTACCCACCACTGGTGTCTCCGTGCTCTCCCAGCACCCAGCCGTTAAAGGAGCTGGCATGGATGCCGAGGCGTTCGGCCATCAGGTAGCGGAAGCGGGCTGAATCCAGGTTGGTGCCGCTGCCGATGACGCGGTGCTTGGGCAGACCGCTCAGTTTCCAGGTCACATAGGTCAACACATCAACTGTGGAGGGTGTGTTACATCCAGGGGTTATTATAGTATACACAAACACACAGACCCAGAGATGATACTGTGTGTGTGTTCCTGTATTCACCAGGGTTAGAGACCACGATGAGTGTGCAGTTGGGGCTGTACTTGATGATCTGGGGGATGATGGACTTGAAGACATTGACGTTCCTCTGCACCAGGTTGAGGCGGCTCTCACCCTCCTGCTGGCGAACACCGGCCGTCACCACGACCAGACGAGAGTTGGCTGTCACTGCGTAGTCTGGAAGAGAAAGGAGAGAGTGAAACTGGATCTGATGTGATGCCTCAGGGAAAGATGAGAACTGAGTGCAGCTCTGTGTGAACAGCAGGTCCCGACCTTTGTCAGCGACTATCTTGGAGGTCTTGAGGAAGAGGCTGCCGTGCTGCAGGTCCATCATCTCTCCTTTGAGACGATCCTCCATCACATCCACCAGAGCCAGCTCATCACACAGGTCCTGTCACAGGGCAGGTGTGCAGGAAGTGGAACATCCTTCATGTCAGTGTTCTTTTCATTTTCAAATTTCTTTTTAAACATCAACTTTTTATCTTAGAATTGTAATTCTGTCACACCTCACACACAAATATGACAATTTGAACTGCAATAATTTCAATCTAATGAGGTCATTCCTGAGTTTTTACAGTTCATCTCAATCATTACAGAAAATTATCATTTTAAATTATCATTTTATCTCAAAACACTTTCTCATGCACTCTCTATATGAACATATACATATATTAAACAAAGACAATATTACTCATGTATACATGTGTCATGTATTCATAATATATCCATTTCAATCTGATTTACAACTATGTAGCAACACAGATAATGAGATGTCATACATAATTTAACTTTCATAAAATATTTGAAAATGAAGTGATCTTATTTGAGATATTTGTTCTGTTACACTGATGTAAAGGGAAATAGTTTCTTATTTTTTATATGAACTTCTTTATTTAATTAAAATGATAATTCTAATGCATTTTTCAGTAAACACACATTTGTCTATCTATATATTGGACATTGGAAAATTGCTATTTTTGCTGTGTTTTGTTTTTTTGATTTTTGTGCAGGCTCTTTTCTATGTTCTCTTATGTGAAAAGCATGCTGGACGTGTTGCTGTG
Source organism: Scortum barcoo (assembly GCA_023238725.1). NCBI lineage: Eukaryota > Metazoa > Chordata > Actinopteri > Centrarchiformes > Terapontidae > Scortum > Scortum barcoo. The sequence goes on from CM041540.1 coordinate 19,998,437, forward strand.
TCTTACCCGCAGCAGGATGCTGATGGCACAGGCCATGCCCACCTGGCCCACTCCAACCACTGTCACCTTGTTCCTGGGGGGCTCAGCAGGGCTGCTGGCCAGAGGGCTGATCAGCTTCTGCAGCACTGAGGACATGATTGTAGCTGCAGGGGGACACAGAGAGGACAGGTCATGGTGAACAGGTCCCACAGCACATCTGACTGGACTCAAGAATGAAAAATCTGCTTCAACTCTGTCTACACCTTTATCACATACAGAGTCCAGGTTTTTGTTCTTCCTGCAACAAGCAGCCTGCTCACTGTAGGGCAGACGTGGATCTAAATGCTTTAGTGTACCAACACACAGGTCAAAGGTCACTGAGCTGTTTCTCAGAATATTTGAGCTCATTAAGGAAGCACTGGACACTGGCCAGTGATTACACAGCTAATACAATAACAATAACTGACCACACGCATAGCTCCACTGAAACTAACACAGACAGTGTTTCAAACAGGGATGAAGCTAATTTGTCACAGAACAGAGGAGCCTTCTCTGGGCAGTGAGTGGTATGTTAGCCAGTGAAAATTAAATAAAACAAAATCACGTTAGCCAGATCAGGATCTTTACAAACACTTCCACGTTTGTCCACAAAATGAAAGCTGCATGCTGCTGATTTAAAGTATCTGATTTACAATGGTAAAAAAAAAAAGGAGGAAAGGAGATTGGAGAAGATGTAATCATCGTACAGTACAGTTATTGATTAATTGTTTCAAAGCTGATGAACAGCAGTGTTTTTTAAAAAACAAACAAACAAACAAGCTCCCCTGGTTTGAGACTGCTGGATCACACAAGTAGTTACAACATCTAAACTCATGTGACGGATAGGACCGGGTCTACAAATACTTACAAGACGCCGAGCAGATGGGCATCAAAAAGCGAGACATCTTGACAATGTGCAATGCAGGAACCAAACCCAGTGTCCATTTTAAATACAGAACCTTATCAGGACTGTCACCGTCATCATTTTCTTCACTTTTCTGCCCACTCAGCTCCATCACTGTCCCAACATGAACACAAATAATCCTGCTCATCCGTACATACATGCAGAGTTTGTCAGTTATCGGGGTCCATATCATATCCATATCCATCCCCACAGCAGTGTCTGTACTGTACGAATGACACTGACAGTCGTTATCACTCCTCTACCACTTATCACAGGAATATTGTGTTCTTCATGAATTTCACATGCAGGCTGATGGAGCCACAAGTGGTACGACTACAAATACTGATGTTTTCTTTCTTTGTTGATGTTTGTTATTGTGTTACTAAATTTACTTTAATGTAAAAATATGAAATACCTCCTCTCATAATATGACATGTGCATACAGACATATACATACAGACATGAATGAATCAAAGTCACTGTATTCAAGCTGTGTCAAATCAGTGTCATGTTTGCCTCTTGACTAAGAAGGAGTTCAGCTGCAGTCTGAGCTATGACAGTTTGGGAAGCTGCAGGAGGCAACAATAAACAGGTTCAGAGGGGTTCAGGTCTCATCAGTCCTGAGTCAGGCCAGTTCCAGATGATCTTCAGTCTAACTGGCTCCTGTTGTTTTAGCACAGGTCTCAGGTCTGTGTGACAATATGTGTGATGATGTATGATAGTTTAAAGCTGTGTATTTAGTTTATTTAGTATAGTTTAAAGCTAATGTTACAATGTCTTTAAAACAGTTATAAATGAATTATTTGTCTTTTTATCACAGCAAAAAATATTTGAGTCAAACATAAAGGTCCTGACACAAACACTGAAACAATAATAGCAGGCCTTTATGAGAAATGTTGAATAGACATCCAATTCTCAGAGGGAGGAAGCCCAGAGGATAAAATGATTTGAGCGAAACACAAAAACTAAGTGGAAACAGGATGTGGTATTATTCTACTACTAATATTCATGTTCAGCTGTCAGTAAATGAGCAGCAGACAGATTTCACATCACACCAAGGTCAAATGAACGGCAGAAATGGTGGGGCAGGATGTGTTGTTGCTTAAACTAGGACGCTGTGTACCAGCTTAAACCTGACATCCCCAAACACACAGACACGAACCGCAGGAGACACAGCAGACTGTGAAAACAGCCTACTATTACAGAGAATTCATCAGTATACATTTAACAGGAAATGGAAATCAGCTGGCCTCGATAGTACGTATTCTGAGTAATGGAGCCTGCACAGCTATCAGGGCGGATAAAGAACAAAGCCTGTGTGCTCCTGTTGTTCTGTAATATGTGTGCTGCTCACAGCCTGCCAACAAGTTAAGATACCAGCTCAGATCAAGGTCAGAGGGACTGAAGCGGGCTCTGAGGAGGAGCTGTGTCCATAAAGGGAGCACCACGAGGCTGAGGGTCTCTGACACCTGAGGAGACAAAGGAGCGGGGCCTCTCTGCTGCAGCTGCACACATGTCAGCTGTTGTCATATATGGGAGCATGTTAGAGGTGTCACCGCTCACACTGCTCCCCTCTTCTCTCCTTTCAGAGGATCGAGCTTATGTAACACACACACACAATCTGAGTCACTTTAACGACACAACGAGGGCTACAAACATCCAAATAAATGCTTCTTTGTTAATATGTGAGCAGGGGAAGAGACACACACACACACAGAGCCAAGGTGCAGGAATGTGAGATCTAACAAGTTCTTATTTTATGTCTTAATAACACCACTGAGCTCCATTAATGAGCTGTGACTGTACTTTGCACAGTTAGTGTCAGACGATGACATCATCACCACCATCATCATCATTATTAGAATCATAATAAAAAAATGAAAAAATACAGAGACAGCTGATCTCTGTCCGTCTGTCCGAAGTGAAGCCCTCACAGGAGACAGTCCTGACGTGGCCTGCAGCAGTCCTCTGACATTCACATGAACTTGACGCAGTAAAATGGTTTCCTGCTCCTCTCTCGGCATCCATTGCTGCCGCCGCGCTCCGCACGCACCGCGCGGCCGCTCCCCGACCCCCGCCACCGACAGCTGCACACTTACCGGGATTTAACGGCTGGTTCCTCAACTGATCCGGATCCGGTGGAGAAGACGGTGCTTAGTCCGGCGACAGACGGAGAGATGGAGGCTGGAGCGGAGCTGAACGGGTTACAGCGCGCAGGAGGAGGAGGAGGAGGAGGATGGGGGTGGGCGGGCAGTGTGAGCAGGCTGCACGTATGAGGAGGGGTGCTGATCAGGATGCAAGGCGGGCTCTCTGCTATACCTGTCTGCAGGGACACATTGTGAAACAGGGCGAGCTGGAGATTACACGCAAAACTGTAAATCACTGTTCCCCCTCCCTCCACTGCCCCCCGCCCCTTTACAGCACTCCACTTGAGCTCAGTCAACAGGCTGTCCTCTTCACACTTGCATTTCATTTCAGTGTTACTGTAACACAGCAGAGAGCTGAACACACCTGAGTGCACTGAGTCTTTTGTTAAACTGCAGATATAAGCATCCCCCCATCACTCTGTATCTGTGGCAGAGGGTGGGACATGTAATTAAAGGTGCCCCATAGCATGTAGGCTGTTAACTTAAAGACAGATCCAATATTAACCTCTCCTGGGAGGTTCTGATGTGACCCACACAGAGCCTTTTACATCTCATGACTTTCCCAGGAGAGTTTTCCTAATTAGAAAAAAAAGAAAGGAATTAGGAATAATAAACTAGATGTATACTAAATAAAACAGTGAAAATATGATCGCTTTCATTTTCATCATGGCTGTATGTTGGTCTGACATCATGTCCTGCAGTAGAGGGATGTTAGTGAGGGATCTTCTTTGACCTCACTGTTCATAAGACACTGTTCAATCTTTAATCTTTCTGAAGCTGAAGAAGTTTTCTAGTTACAGCCACAGAGGCAGTTTCCTTCGCTGTAAACTGGACAGGTATGTTCACACCTTATCTGGGTGGAGCCGGACACAGGTGGACTTTACCCTGTAATTTAAGGGAGAATTACTGCAGCGGATAAAATATTTATCTCAGCTCAGCAGTGGACTTTGTCCAGTCTACAGGAACTTGTTTAAGTCTATTAATGACTGTTAATGATGATGTGACCTACATTATATCATGTGATAACATTCGGATTCTTTTACCACCTTATCAACACCATCCACAGGGCGGCACGTCCTCTGTGATTGAGCAAGAAGACAACGGTCACTGGGTCGCAGACAACAACAGGAATCTGTGAACAGAGTGAACTTTCGCACGTTAGAAGCACATTGTTGGACATTTATTGCATTTTGTCAACTCATGGCACAGATGAAAGCCAATGTTGGCCCATGCATCCATGTGGACATGCTGTTCTCTGCATCCCCCTGCTGATGATGCTGCACATGTGACGTGATGATCATGGTGGTGATACAGGCTGGTATCCAATAGAATGCTGCTGTCATGCCTCTCCCTTTCACCAATGGGAGGAGAGGATGCTGATCCCTTGAAAGCACCCAATAAGCTGTGTCGAATTGCATTGTGTATTTGTGTCTGTATATGTGTGTGTCTTTATGTATTTGTGTGTATGTGTGTGTATATCTGTACAGCTACTAGAGTTTGGTCTTGAGAACATTTCTGGAAAGTGAAGATGTTTGGCCATTGCTCACTTTGGGTCAGAAGTGAGGAATGGCCTGTTTGACGGTTCAGACTGGGTTTTAAGGTTCAGGTTAGCCTTAGCTTAGTTCAGGATCAGTATCAAGGTCAAGGTTAATCATTTATTATTTAGTTAGGGTTAGGGTGAGGGGCTGAGGAATGCACTGTGTTACTTAAAGTCCTCACAAGTGTAGTAGTGCAATGATGTGTGTGAGGGCTGGAGAGGCCCCTGGGTGTGGGGAGAGTGATGGGGATTGGATTGGCCAGTGGGGGGAGGCGGGGCTAACAGCCTGTTGCATAACACAAAGCCCCCCTATGAGGCAGCCTCACTCTCTCCTTCTTTATCTGCCCGCCTCGCTCTGTCTCTTTATCTCTGACATGCAAACATCCTCAACGGTTTCACTGATTTCTCACAACATTGGATACAAGCAGTCTTCATGTTTACTTCACAGATGAACAAACAGACCGCTGCATCCTTCAGGCTGCAGAGCTGGAGTCGGAGTGAGAGCAAGGCTTCCTGGGAAAGAAACAGCAAATGACCAAGACATATTGGTTTAAATTAGTTCATTTCAAGTTGCTTTATTTACATGGAGTCCAAGCAGATAGGATTTTTTTGCCTACATAGAATAAGGAGCAGGAAGACATGAATATTATTTAAAAGAAGAAAGACAGAGAACACACACACATGTAGCAATATAAATGTAATACAAACACTCAAGTAAAACACTACAATAGAAATAATCATATACAATAAGTTAGGAGGCTTTAGTGTGTACAGTTGTCATGGAGATTCTTGTCATGTGAATTTCAGGGTCAAGTTCACGATTATTTAAGTGAATGTGTGACTGTAAATTACTTCAATCATACAAATCAAAATCAGTGTAAATAGAACAAGAATAAAGAATACAAGTGAGTAACAAATAATCACGTTAAATATGGCTGTAACTTTAAATCATTAAGTAATTAAAAAAGTCTGGGGCAATCATTAGGCAGTGTCCTCATTCAGGATCCTAGTGCTCATCATGTTGACCATGTGTATCCAGTATATTTTCCTTTTGTACCACAGCAGTGAGAAAAGGTATCTTATCTATGTGGTTAAGATCCTTAATAACTCTCCTCGTCTATTTTTTTTCTGTAGACTTGGATGTTTTGTGTGTGAGGATAATCAGTTAGGGTGCAGAGTGAGAACAGTTATTGGCAGACAGCCCCTATCTTACTGTTTTATGCATTTAAGTATAAAAGGTATTCAAAAAAAACTTTTTTTTTAAATAAAATAAAACACAATAAAATATTTTTTGCTCATTCAACAACATGCCAAAAGATTTAAAAGAAAAAAGAATACAAACGCAGAATTAACAGAACACAATGATAAAGGGCGAGTGAGAAAACGAGTGAGGAAATTACCGTCCTCATAAGCGTTAGGGACTGTAAACAAAGGACGCACTCTGAGACGGGCTCGCCTCTGTTCTTATTGCTGTGGTGCGTTCAGAGGCTGAGGTAGTGAATTGCGCGACGGTCCCTTACCGGACTCTTTGGCGCGCTGCCGTAATGTAAACAAACATGAATAATGGTGGCGACACAGCGTTTCACGTGATAACATGCATGGCAACACCAAAGTCCATAAGCAGCACAGAGAACAGCAGTAAGAGAAGGAACGGCGAGTAAAAGACATTTGCAAAGTAATGTTAAGTATTGAAAACTATTTACGACTTTGAATGACAGCCCCATTGTTATACATGAGAAGGTATGATATTGTATTGATGCAGACTACCGCAGCAGAATAACACCACATACTCACATTCTCATGGACGCACAGGAATGAATAAATTATGATGGTAATAAAGTCTAAAAACGCCAAAGAGTATGAAGTCTCTCCTCTGGCCCGAATGAAGTCTGTGAAGTCTCTTCACAGGTTCGGACCGATTATTCACATCCGTATATATATAGCTGCAGAAGAGGTGATGGCCAGGTGACCAGAGTCTTTTCATTGGTGCAGAGCGTGGATGGGATGATGTTCATGTGAAGGCCATGCACAGACTTTGGGGCTGTGCATGTGAACTGTGGATGGGCTGGAAGAGGGCCTAGAAGCTGTTGAGAAGTGGGTGACCTTGTGAACATTACTAGTTTCCCAGAATTGTGTTTTGTGTCAGCCTCTGTTGATTCAGTACATTTCCACTTATTCTGTGGCTGCTGCAGATCAGACCATTTCCACTTAGACTCTATTAGCTTATCTGCTCATGTTGCCTTTGACAAAATGGCAGGTTGCCATGGTGGCGCTTGTACACGCAGCAGCTTGGTGCTTCTGGCTTTTCTCTTTTTTTGTTTGTGTCTGTGTTTTTGGTGATCTTTCGGTCGCCCCTGCAGTGACACACTTGTGTGCGGTGGGGCTGGACTGTTGGAGATTGGGGAGAGTGCGCACCTGCGAGCGTTTCCGGGGCTCGATTTTGGTCATTCAGCGGACCACCTAGGCCCTCACGATCCCTTTGTTGCCAAGGAGACAGAGGAGGCGTCATAAACAAAAGCGGGGCAAGAGGGGCGGCCTGCGTGCTAGGCTACAAGCTAACCCATACAGACCGGCTCTTCCCAGTCTCTTCCTCATAAATGCCAAGTAACTCGTCAACAAAATGGACAAGATGAAGCTGAGGATCGTCTCTGCAAAGATCGACAGCTGTGTGGCGAATGTTACCGAGACCTGGCTGGATAACAACATCCCAGATGCGGCAGCATCCCAGCTAGACGGGGCGCTCTCTTCTCCGGGCGGACAGGACTGCAGCCTCGGAGAAACAGAGGAGCTGTCTACATATCACCGTGAGCTAATGCTAAATTAGTGGCCTTGTTTTACTGTCCCGAGGAAGTAGAAATCTACAGTATTTTACAAGAACAGTAATGTTTCCTCTTAATCTTCTCCTGACCCTTCAAATTTATCTTGACCCCCCCCAAAGTTGGGAACTTCACTATGTTGTAATTTGATTAAACCCTTTAGCTTATATGCACCATGTCAGATAAAATAATAAGGGTCTCTTAATGCGAGACAATTCTTTGTTTTAGTAATGCATTCCAGTCTTACCAAAGGCTTACATTTAAATAATTACTATTTGCCACATAGGCATTGGGGTGTCCCAGGACTCTGGACCCTCATGCAGTTGCTCTTAAAATTAAATATGATTCATTTTGACAAGTGACTCCTGATATGATGTTTATGATATCTCTCTCATTCTTCAGTAGACTGAAACTCTAACCCTTCTCAGTTTCTGATGAGGTGACTTAAACCACGTGATTAACTGCACAGAAGTAAGTGTTCATTTCAATCAGCACAAAGTCTGGAGGTAATCCAACAAAATGTAAACTCTGTATCAAATATAAAAGTAGGCATACAGGTAAGAAACACGGAGTATCAAGGCTCGGTATGAACAGAAAGTTTCAGCTCATCAATGATGACCAACGTAACTCTGATGGGGAAGAACCCGGTCAGCTCCCTCTGTGCAGCACTGCTGTATGAGCTGATGAACAGCTGCAAGGTCAGTGGGTGCAGCTGTGGTTTGTGTTCTCTTACTGTAGATAGTAACTGCTTTGGTTTTGGTCTGTGTTTCCTTTTTGACATACAAAGCAGAGAGCTGACCTGATGCAGTCAGATCTGCATGTGACTATTTTACTGACATGGGAGTGAAACATAAAGCACATTGTTCACTGTTTAACAGCAGGATAATCTCCATGCTTTGTGATCTTGCCCATGATCATCACCAGACACACACACTCTCACAGACTCCAAAAAACAGCATTAGTTATGTGTATAATGTCTGGAACTTTTTATTTTAGACGTGAACCCCTGGACTTTCTTCCAAAACAGTGCCACAGCTTCTATTGAACCTGACTGTCAAAGTTCATTACTGACTATGGACCATGCTTTCTTTCCAAGAGAGAAAATTCACAAGGTACCAGCTGCAACATTAAAGGCATGAACAGATTTTTGCATCAGTATATCATATCATTTAATCCAATAATATAATAAGCATTATTATGAAATAGGCTATTCTGTATCTTGCAAGTCATTTTACTTTTGGCACTTTAAGTATTTGGATTGTTATTGTTAATATTATTAAATTGTAGTTAATAAGTACTAATATGTTCTTATTAACTACAACTTTGACTGCACCCAGCTGTTATAGTATAGCCAAGAAATAGTTCCTGCAGAACTGCAGAACTTCTACTAAACCCAAAAACTTTTTTACATTTTTGTTTGTGTGCAGCTCAAACTAACAAGATACAATGTAATCATTGGGCTTATACATTTTTAACTTTGGACAGAGCCAGGCTAACTGTTCCCTCTAATTTCAGTATTTTTGCTAAGCTAATTCCTGATTCCAGCTCTATACTTCTGTCACAGACATGCTGATATCTGCTATCCATTTTCTCCTCTCACTCTCAGAAAAAAAGAAAATAACTGTATTTCCAAAAATGCTGAACTATTTCTGTAATGTACTTATCAGATAATACACTGTATTAGAGAATATTATTCAGTTTGCAGGATACATTCTGTATTATGTAAAATAGCATCTTCACATCAAAGTTGAGTTACCTATGTCAGTTGTGTTGCTCTCATTTAAAACACACATATTGGAAAGTTATTTGCTGGCACAATGCTGTCTTTCTTTTCTTTTTTTTCAACCAGCCAGGTAAGCATTATTTTTCAGCTGCCTCCTCTGACCTCCTCTGTGCACTTCGCCAGCAAGGTCACCAGCAGTGTGAATGTGCACATTGTGACTGCAGGGTATACCACAAAGCAACCCACACACTGGTCAGTATTGCTGCTGCATGTATGCTGAGCTGTTGAATACAACAAGCTACAGTCAGTGCAATTATTACTGTAAATATGGAAGTGAAATGGGCCGTGAGTGCCAATGTTTACACTTAACTGACGCTCTACAAGGTCAGCCTGCCAACCTGGAGACGCAACGTTAAAGCCTCTGACCAATGAGGATGCATGCAGCTCCCCAACACCAGCAGCCACCAATCATGAAGCAGCATGTGGACAAAAGCACAAGGTATGTTTTCTTGGTGGGCAAGCAGGGCCCAACCAGGTTAGACAGAACAGATCTCTTAAATGGGGCACAATATGTGATTTCGAGTCAACCAGGCAAAAAAGAATCAGGTATTAGCACGTGTGTTGCCATTTCAACTTTAATTTCCTTCTTTTGTTTCCCCTTTCAGAAACCTAGAAAGAACATCTGTCACATCAGCAAAAAGTTAGAGGCACATTTAGTTTTTCTTGGCTGTGAGATTCCAGAAACCCAGCTGTATGCCGATTTAAAATAACTTGACTTTATGATGACCTTGCTCAGACTGTAGTCCAGCTGACTTCCAGTGAGCCCCCTCCCTGCTCACAGAGACTACCCTGACCTGCTGTGACGTGGATTCCTCCCACTGCAAATTCCTCACTGCGAGCCAAACCAGGCCCCCTCGTTCATGTGACCAGGAACACTGACTGCTATTTCAGAGTGACCTCTAAAACTCAGCAGGGGCAGGAAGGACAATAGTTAGATGCATGAATGCACAGATGAATAGGTCTGCACATGCGCCAGCTCTGTCCCCTCTACCCGTTTCTCTCTGCGGAGTGGTGGAGTCAGTTTTGACATTTTCCTTCCTCACTGTGAGAGCCAGACAGCAACAGGCAGAGTTTCCACTCTTACAGCAACATCAGTCTCTGCAGACATTCTCAAAGTTTTGAAATAAAAAAAAAGCCACTTTTTTCCTCATGAACTTGTTGAGTAAAGATGGCAAAATCACTGAAAGTAACACTCCAAGTATCTTGTAAATATTAAACCTAGGCTCCCCTTTGCTCCCCTTTGACAAGGAATCTCTGGAGCCTGAGGGGCCTCACTCAGGGGCCCCAAAAGACCCAGGTTCACTGCATATCAGCAGGATTGGGTAATTTGATTAAGTTGTTGGTGAATTTACACCAGTCATGCCTGCAACCAGATCCAAGGTGACTCCCCTCATTATTTTCTGATGCCTTATGTAACGTTATTTAAATTCTTATCCCTTAAACTGCACACCAATACTCCTGCTCCAGCTGTTTTAATCTACTGACCACCAAAAACAAACCCACTGTCCTCCCTCTGAACTAACTGAACTGTTCACTCTTTTAAGTCCCTCATGCCTGTGATCAGGGACCTGAACATTCATACTGACAAATCTACAGACACTTATGCTGGCAAACTCTCTGATGTGTTTGCCTCCCTTAACCTTTCCCAGCATGCTGACATCCCTCCAGAGAACAGAGGTCATATTCTCCAAGTTGTCAGTGCTGATTGAAATCAAATAACACAGTTTGAAGGTACCTTTCTGGCAAAAACTGGTCATAAACTCTCACTTTCCGCCTTGACTGCTCCTTGCCTCAACCTTAAAAATGTATACTGTCCTGTTCAGCAACCTCAGAAACTACCACTTATCCAACACCACTCTGAAGCTCCCAGTTATTGGCCTATTGGCCTGCCCTGACTAGGTTTCTCCCCTAAAAATGCATATCGTTTCCTTCACCAAGTCATCTCCCTGTTTCACAAAGGAAATGCACAAAGGGTGTCAGCTGGAGAGACAATACAGAACTATCCATTTACATATACGCAAGTAACATCAGATGGGCTACAATAATGCTTTGAATGCTGCCAAGTCATCATACAACTCTAAATTAATAAATAAAGGCTTCAGTAACTTTAGATTCCCAAGCTACACAATCAACAACTTGGATTGCATTGCTAGGCTGACGACACACAATTTTTTATATCTACCAAGCCTGGTATGACAAAACATAACAAAATATCTTAAAACTGAATTGTTCAAAAACAGAGTCTATTCTGATTGGCACCACCTCAACTATAAATAAAGCAACTAACGTAAATCTAACTACTGACAACACTCCAGTCCAATAACATTGTTAAAACTTCATTCTTCCACCTCCACAATATTTGGAAAATAAGACCTTTTCTGTCTCCACCTGATGCCTAAAACTGGTCCATGCCTTCTTTACCTCCAGATTAGACTACTGTAATGTTCAGTTTTTTCCGTCATTTATCACTGGTAAACTTCAATATGTTCAAAGCTTCAGTCAGCTCCAAGATCTTTTCTACAAAGTGTCATTTCTTAAAACAAAGTTGTTTGCAGGATGTTTCCTCTTTTTAGTGAAGTTCTCTGGCAGTAGCAGTAACACAGCCTGATATATTGGTATCTTTGGAAAATGTCAGCTGCTCTAATCAATAGTTTAGCAATAAGTGGATGACTGTGTGTTCTGTAAAAGGGGCCAGTGATGAACCCCAGAGAAGTGTCACCAATTCTGCTGTACTTTTAGCATCTTTCAGCTCACTGTTCTGGTTTCACAACCTGAGACTCCACTGTCACCATCACAGAGTACAGTCCATTATCTGCTCAGCAAACAGCAGACAGACACAGACAGAGACCAGCTGGTGACCATGTAGCAGCCAAAGACTCACCAAAAACATTACATGACATGACTTAAAATGAATGATTTTGTTGATATGTAAGTTTTCTAACACCTTCGCTATAACAACTTTATCAGGTCATAATATGTTGTAATGTGTTTCAATGTGTTCTGTTGCTCCAAAAATCAAGACCTAAGTTTGACATATTGTCTAAGTTCAGGTTTCTATCAGAAAAGTGAAACTACATTTTAACATTTAAGTTAGTTCCTGAGTTTGAAAAGTGCTCCAAAATTAGACTCGCCTACCCCTGCCTCATTTTACATCAGACCTGTTCGTTTTCAAGATGTTCAGAGTCACAGAACTTCCACACAAAACCTGTGGAGGCCCTGAGCTCTGTGGATGTGAGATGTACTCACTGACGGAACAGAATTATGAGTGACTGTGACTCATGGAGTGTTCATTCAGCTCAGCCACGCGTCACACTTATCATCATGTTTATCAGTCAGACATCAGAACTCAGCCATATCAAGTTATCATCTGATCTCATTCATCTTTATTTTCATTATGGATATTATAGTATCCATCAGCAGCCACAGAGCTGCTGTCTGTGTCCTGTCCAATCATCCAATCTGTTGGAATCTCCAAGCTGTTGGAAAGTGGCTGTATTTCATCATTTTCTTATGTTTGCCATGAATACACGTTTGAGATACTGGGGAGAGGGTGTCACAGCTTGTCTATGCAATGGAAGATTAAGCCCCCCCATCTCTGTCGTTTCTGTACTGTCTCTTAGTAGAACAAGTAGGAAACATGTAATGCTTACTTTTTATGACACATTTAACTTTGCTGGAGGTCTGATTTTTGTTATCGTGCAGAAAATGAAAGTAGGAGTTGCTGCAGCCACGTTGCAAAATGTTCATATATTGCTCAATCACAAAAAAGTAAAAGATCCACTCCCCCCAATGATTTTCATACAGTTCCTTAACCCTTAGGAGTCTTGGCTTATTTTGGCTTTTTGTAAATACCTTTGATTTTGTCTTTAAAAAAATGTTTACCATGCCAGTGTTTGGTATCTTTTTATTCAGCACAGCATAACCTATATGACCTGACAATGTATTTTTTCACTTTGACATACTGTACTGGAATAAATGACATCTGGCTGGCCTGAAAGGGTTAATAAGAAAAATTAAGGAAACTATCAGAGTCCAGACAGGAACATGTGCTGAAAATTCTGAGTGCAGCAAAACTGTACTTGATCATTCAAAACTATTAATCATGACAATAACCACCCCAAAAAAGAGATTATTGTTTTAGAAATGAATCATTCAGCCCATGAAGCTAGCAGAAATCCTGATGACAGTGTGTGATGTGTCTGCCTGGATCTGGCACAGTGAGGTGGAAACATAGTTTGTATTGGACCTGATAATACAGGCTGAGGCCTAGCTGCCCCTGATGGAGCCCACAGCTGTTTCCATCAGCAGGCAGACGTGCTGGAGATGTGACCCTAAAATAGAGCACAGATACTGTTTTAGCTGTGTGTCAGTCAGCGGCTTGAACAATGCTAACAGAGGGAACAGAAAGGCTGTCAGGCCTGCAGATCACAAATATAGAACAATTCACTGGACTACACATATTCACAGATTATCACTAAATGAGGAAATTACTGCTGTGATAAGACCCAAGAAGAGCAGATGTGCAAATCATAGCTCCTGGAAACCTTTTTATCTCTCACAGTGTTGATGTTTTATTCAATGAGACAGCAATGACATTATGATTTCACAAACAGGGGGCACATAAATGGAATCCATTTCCCATCACCCCTTGCAACCTTAGTCTGTCAGCAAGCCCCGTTAGGTGCAGGCAAACACACTGAGATGCCTCCTTTTCACCAACACAACACAGGACTGCCGTTGCCTGTCTACAAACTGCCTATTTTATGAGCAAACAAATGGTTTGTAATGACAGCACGTACTGCAGAGTGTCACCATTAGCCCATTAGCTGATACAGATCTCAGTTTGCAGCGGCAGGTAAATCTGCTCACCTTCCTCTTTCCACATATGACACATTATGGTTCACATTCACATTAGCTGTTTCTAACCCAGTGTGAAATGTGTTTTTATGGTCCCCTCCACTAAATCTGACCAAGAGCTCTGTTAGGACCAGCACCACGAGGAGGTGGTGGTAAAATACAATACTAACAGGTACAGTGGATGCATGCAAATGAAAAACACTGACTGGAATTCAGCCTCTGCTGCAGAAACCTAAAATGGACCAGTTGATCTGAATAAAGGTTCATTTAGTTAGGTTTCATTTTTGTTTCAGTACCTTTCTTCTTTCAACATAGGCACATTTCAAAAGTCTTCTTATAAATGAAAGAGACTGTTTTTAGTAATATTTTTAACACAGGACATTTCCTTGTCACAGAGTAGCTTAGTATTGTTGCTACCTTTACTTTAGGAAAGGATCTCAATAGTCTTTGGATCCTTTGCTCACCTCTCAGATGAAGGCTGACATCACTTGGCCACCAAACAGTAAACAGTGGAGTCAGCACTCCCTCCAGTGGTGAGACACAAGAACAAACTGTGGAGAGAGGAGCCACTCACAGGTGGAAAGTGACAGTGCTGTCATAATTTTAAGGTTGAGAAACGACGGTCCATCCCTCTGCAGGTACTATAAGCATTCTATGAAATTTAAGCGTTACTACACTGTATGACAGTCAGCAGACATGAATGAAGTCGTCTTATCAATATTCCATTGTAGTAGTTTGTAGTTTAATTAGACTCATTTGAAAAGTCTACACTGCATCATCCAACATTTCTTCCTAGACTGCTGTTCTGTGAGCAGTGCCCATGTTTGTTTTGTGTTCGGTACATTCATGGCAGCTGCCCCTCTTTTCAACTGATTTACAGGTGGAGATAACGCACCGCCATATGCAGCAACGCACCATGAGAGGGAGAGAAGAATCTAAGTATATTTAGAAATAATGCTGAATCTGAAATACTTTGCACGTTTCATGAGAGAAATGTGCTCGTCTCTTGTTGGACGAGGACAACCTGAGATAGGTGAGGAATGTTGAATGTAGACAGAGCTCCACGGGGCACCTTTAATACTGTGATGCATTATACAAATCAAACCAAGTTTACATTAGCAATGTGAACATGTGACCAACAGTACAGAGAACAAAGTCACCTTTCACTGCTGTACTTTGACTTCACTGGGTTTATCGTGTAATGCTGGTCCAGTCTAAAATATGACTTAGTGCTGAATGATATAATTGACTTCTGAAGAGAACAGGGTTGCATTAGGTGGATAATTCTTCAAATGCTGGTAAAGTGACTAAAATACTTCACGCAGGTCAGTAAGTTCAAAGAAAAACAGACAATGTGTTAGGATGTTTTTCAAGGAATTTAATTCTTTCATTAGAATTTCAAGAATTCTCTAATGGAATTGATAAAACCAGACAGGTGTTTCTACAGAGGAATATTTTTTGTCTGACTCTTGGCAAACCAAGAGAGACAGCGCCATCTTCTTGCCTTGTGTGTAATATACATTAATAGCATCCCTCTGTTCTGTGGAGAGCAGCAGGAGCTGAGAACATAAATATAGAAAACTGCTGTGGAAGTTTGAGGGGTTCAGATGTGTCGACTGTGGCTCAATGGGAGTAGGGAGGGGGAGCTTTACTCTGTGAGGCCAAGCTTCTTCTTCAGGGACTCTGGCATCTCGGGGGGAGGGGGGCGGGGCAGGCGGAAGTAGACCTTGACTGAGTCGTAGATGAACCACTGCAGGGCGGTCAGAGTACCAATCATGATGATACGGGCAACCAGACCCTTCCACACACCTGAACAGGAGACAGAGCACACTGATGAACTCTGTGCACTCAACAGCAGTTGGTTTATTAGCCGCTCTTGTATCTGCAGTGTGTCCGTCCCCCAGGCTTGCAGCACTGGGAGCTCCCTGTCAGGAGATGACAGGGTTGCCAGTGTTGCAGTGGGCTGGAGGACAGGTAGACTGTTATTACACGCCAATGACTCAAGCACCTCCAACTGTACAGCCAGAAAGCTGCTGAGGAGCTCTGTGCAGAGCACAGCGCCCTCCAGAGGTGGATCTAAGGAGCGTGTTTATCAAAGCCTCACATGACACCATACTGTTTGGTTGTTGGTGTTGCTACAGACCTTTGGGCCCCAGCCTCTTGAGGACCTGGACAGCAGTGCTACCCTTCTCCTTGTTCAGCACAGACACCACAGAGTCAGCAGGGTGGGACACGATGGCACAGAACACACCAGCTGCACAGAGAGCAAACACATACATGAGAAAACTGGACTCAGCTAGACTAACCAACATACATCTAATACTAGCTCACTGGAATGATGACTTCTTACTGGAGTCACATGAAACTGGTAGTAATGCCTACATTCATAATATTCTTTCTAATCTTGCAACACATTTTAAACCACCTCAGTAGTTGGTGCTTCATGAACTGATGTTCTCTTCTAGCTTCAATGATCAGGTTGTTTAGTGCTCTGCAGTTCATTGGTACATTTTCTATTCTCCAAAGTGAACATGAAAACTGAGAAAAGCGCCAAAGAATACTGGGCAGCGATAAACCTGCAGTACTGAGTAATGTAATATTAAGGTTTCCTGTTACTCACCAATGTAACCAGCCACAAAGGTGACCACCAGCTGCTCAGATTTGCTGCACTCACTGCGAGGCTTGGGAACAACATACTTGTAGAGCATCTCCACAGTGCGCTCGAAGCAGGCAAACTTCATCATGGTGTAGGGGATCTGCCTCATCCACAGAGGCACCACACCCTTATAGAAACTGGAAGGCAAAGGAGGAAGGCGGAGGATGTGAGCCCACACAAAGCATTAAGCAGTGAAGTTACCCAACCATCAACTCTTAAGCTATCAAAGCTGGAGGTCTACTCGAGTCTCTGGCCACTAAAATGTTTCTCTTGTAGCCACCTTGGTGGAGTGTCTGCCTCTTTTTCCCCCCCAAACTCTTTACATGGCTTAAGTAGTTTGGATTAAACCAGTTTTGTCTTTCACCACCTGAGTGCTCAGTCATGTTTTTAGTCAGCTGAGGTCATTTAAGATTTATTCATACTGCAGCCAACTCAGACTAGTTTCTCATTGTTAAGACATATTGTCAACAATGTTCTTTGCAAGTAATCAGATGCGATGTTTGTACAGACATCACCAACCAATCTCCTTGAGTTCCTATAAAAAGATGGTGTCATTAACTATGTACCCTGCTTATGCAACGTACAGAGGCTTTACACTTTCGAGTGTCCTGAAAATTCTTTTAATACTGATAAAAGATGTCAATTTTATTTATTATTTATTATTTATTTATTTATTTTGAAGTCATTCTTCAGATGTTGCTAACCAGAAGATTACCCCACACACTGTGTGGTATCTACCTTCAGTGTGTCCGTCCCCCAGGCTTGCAGCACTGGGAGCTCCCTGTCAGGAGATGACAGGGTTGCCAGTGTTGCAGTGGGCTGGAGGACAGGTAGACTGTTATTACACGCCAATGACTCAAGCACCTCCAACTGTACAGCCAGAAAGCTGCTGAGGAGCTCTGTGCAGAGCACAGCGCCCTCCAGAGGTGGATCTAAGGGGCGTGTCATCAGATTTTATTTTTCACTCATGGAACCATCCCGATATCTGAATGAACTGTTATCCATTTCACATAACTTACCGATAGTGACTGAGAAAAACAGAATGCTGAGGAATTGAAAGAAAACAGCACTTACGCCCAGAGCCCCTCCTCTGCAAACATCTTGGGGACACACTGTCTGAGGGTATTGGCGTAGCCCGGCTGGGTCTGGATACGAACTTTGACAGCCTCCATGGGTGCCAGAGCAATGTCAGCAAAGAACTCTGCACTGGCTGAGGCAGCCAAGTACAGCGATGTCCTCCACAGATAGGTGTTCTCCTGTAAGTTGAAACGACAAATGATTAGGTGATCGACGCTAACCATTCAAGTTTCTCCCATTTCTCGCTCTGCAGTAGGAAAAACCAAATGCAATACTTACATAATAAGGTCCCAGATAATACTATGACAATAACGTACAGAAAGCCAGTGATAGGCCACATGATAAGAGCTGACCACCCTGACTTACGACACTGAGGTCTGATTGGTCCCTGCATCTGGCAACCTATGCCCACAATAATTTGGAGAGTCAACTTAAAGTCAGGCTCAAACTCTTCAGGTAACTCAACTGTTAAACTGTTCAAAGCAACTCAATGAGCTTCAGTCTGGGCAACAACTGTCATGCTAGCCACAGCTAGATGAGCAACACTGATGGTTTTCGTAGTAGTATTATTGGTCAGCGATAAACACCTGTACAGACATTTAACCAACACTACATGAATCGATTGAAGCACCGAACAAAAAAGTAAAGTAAACTTTCAGCTTTCAGTAAGCTTTCAGTCCTATGAGCTTAAGTCCACACCATCACCTAAGAAAGTGATACTAAACCTAGCAGACCAACATATTCTTTGTTGGAGCAGAGCTGTGTTGACAGCTGTGTCTGGTCTCACCTCTCCCAGTATGTCACTGTACAAGATCTTGAACACTTCATAGAAGCCGAACTTGCACAGTCCCTGCATTGAGTAGCCGATGAAGGTGGGAGCCCAACCCTTTGCCAGGCCTCTAACACCATCTTCCCTCACGGTCACCGAAAAGCCATTGCCGATGCTCTTGTATTTATCTGGGTTGACCTGTGGAGGAGAAGTAACACTGAGGAAGCAGTTCAACAAATCACTGGCGACCCTGGGGTCTGCTGTTTCATACTGATGACTAATTACTAGCATGGGCCAATACACGTTAATACATGTAAATGTGGGGTTTTTCTTCTTGTGTACAGTTCAACAGTAAATTAGTCCCCCTTTCTAAATTGCTGTTAAATTCTTTAAATTATACTAGGTGAATACAATTTTAAATGTCTGTTAACGTAAAATTCCATAACCCAAATGGATAACGCATTGGGATTACCAATGGACTGAGCCGTGTCTACAAAGCGTGATATACGAGAATCTCCTGCAGAAAATGTTAATTAGTAACACTTCAAATAAAAACAAATACTATACTGAACAAGTATAGAGTTGGCAGACTTTTCAGACAAATCCAGAATTTTCCAATTGAAGCTACTTAAAGGGGGAAGTTAAGACATTATAAACTTGGCTGCCTGATGAAAACTGAAATTAGACAAACCACTGATGAGATGTTTAAAAAAAGCAAGCTTGACAAAACTTCATTCTAGGAAATTCTACAGAAACACTATTATATACTAATGTTTTGAAGACATAAGCAAAACTGAAGGAGGATTCTCTTACACAGCACTTTGAAAACTGCCTGTTCAATATTAGCAGTCACTTTAACTTTTTCCACCAAAGCTCATACATGAGGCCGTGGTGCTGAGGTGTTGGAGGAGCTCCTGGCTACTTGTTGCTACTATGAGAACCAGTTTCCATACAAACCTGCAGACGGCACTTGACAAGGTCGAGGGGCACCACTGCTGTGTGTGTGATGCCGCAGCTCAGGATACCCCCAAAGCCACACAGAGCATAGTACTTTGAGGAGCCAAACTCGCAGCTGACATCCTCTGTGGTAGAAGGGAGGGGACACACAACATACATGCAACATGCAAGGTCACATGCAACACAGGACAAAACAAATCAACACCAAAGCAGAGCCACATAATGGAAGAGCTGTCACTGTAGAAGGAAAACTCCCAACGTTGTCTTGAGGACAGTTTTCACGTCTCATATGTGGACAATTTGAATTCAGTGCCAGGACTCTTCCATTATAGACGGCTCTGCCACCAACTTGCCACCATTCATTATGATCAAGCACCAAAAGATTGGTAATATTGTAAATATAATTTCAGTGTCAAGCTTCAAATGTTGTTTGGCAAGTTATGCCAAAAATTGCCCTGCCATTCTTGTCCAAAGCATACCACAGATTTTTAGGTAATTACCTGTAACAGTACTTAAACACATTTCTGTTTTGTGCGTAGTAGAGACAAAAATCTGTGGTATGATTTTAAAAATTTGCACAAGTCTAAGTGATTTGTAGTAGACCGGCTAAAAAAGCACTATACAAGTTATCAACAATAAATGCACATTTTCATTCTTCATCTTTATCATCTCCAAAATTTAGTCTTGTCAACTGAACTTGTGACTTTTGACAATACATTCTTACCTGAGAGAGATTAACTTGATCAAGTTAATCAGTCAGTATGTTAATGATCAATCAATAACTCTTGGATAATGTAGACATTTATATAATAAGTCATCTATACATCACCAAGTTAGTAAATTGTCCTCAAGACACACGTGATGGTGTCAGACAGCTGTCAACAGGACATATTTTCCCTCAGGTCTGACTTTCATGACCTTCAACTACACGAGTCCTCTAGTGTGAGCGCTGTGGGCGGCGAGGTGTGTAAAAATCACTGAACATGTAGGAACACTGGTTCAGGATCATGCAGCCATGTTATGATCACTCCAACACATTAGAATCATGGGAATCAATACACAATGAGGGAAAAAAATAACTTCACAACTGGGCTGGTGCCTTCTCTCATGCAAATTGGTGCATTTCCAAAAAGACACAACAAAACACGGTTATGGGTAGATGAGGCGTGGCGGGATATCAAACAAGGCTCCGGGCCACAGAACAGACCTGCATTCTGCATTTGACCAGATCGAGGGGAACGACAGCTGTGTGTGTAGTGCCACAGCTCAGAATCCCACCAAAGCCACACAGGACGAAATACTTCTGAGAGCCGAACTCACAACTGTCTCCCTCTGAAGAAACACAGGTGAGACTTTAGGAACAGGGCATCTTTGAGCTCATAAAGGAGTTAAAAGCAGTGTTATCTGAACCTTCAATCCAGCTAAATGTTAAAAGCTGTGCTGCACTTAGAAACAACATACTTCAGTCTCCCACTTGTGCAACAGACAGTGGTTTAAATTGCCAGCAACTAAATGAAACTGTTTTGTCTGAACAAAGCCACATACCTATACACACCCTATAATACATTTGTCTTACCAAATTTGATCAACTTCCAAATTACAAACAAAGTGCTACTACTGCTGAGCTAGCTGTGCTGTTAGGCTACAGCCACACTTAAAAATGCAAAGGACAAACATACTACATACTATTTAACTTCCACTGTGTCTTACTGCTGTTACACTGAATTTCCCCACTGTGGCACTAAAAGGAAATCTGAAAGAGCAGGGGTGTATGTTGTTATTGGTACAAGGGTCTGACTTTACAAACTCATGTTTTTTTTTTTTTGTTTTTTTAAAATCAACATTCTTCACCCCCCAATGAAATATGTTAAGACCGGTTGACCTGGGCAGCCTGCCTTAATAAATGGAAGTGAAAAGGGTGAAAACGTGGAAATTTAAGACTTGAGCTAAAGGGCAAAATTTGACATTTTCTGACCCTTCACACCACCGTGTAAGTTTTGGTAACATGTTTAAACCCAGTTAAAAATATTTCTAGCTGGGACAGTTTGTTTCCGACAACCCCTGACCAGCCCATATTCATGTATCACATGCATTTACAGCCTAACTTACAATTACGTAACTTTATTACTGACTCTTGTTCTTTAATCTTATATGCACGATCTGAAAGAGAGTTCTTCACCACGAGCAGTCTGCTGCAGTGCAATTGCAAGATACCACTTTGTCCTTCCTTGTCCTCCACGGGCAGCCTGAGTACAGTGAAGGCCTAGTACCTAACTACCTTAACAGGCAGGCCCTTGACGCCATCCATAACCATTAAAGGTGTTTAACGACAACGTGTGACTCGCACACAAGATGTTGCACTGGACGTATTTATGTTGCATGAGGCCTCTGTATTGAATTTGTCCAAAGCCGGGCGATGGTGGCCGGCTAAGCTAATGCGGCTAACACTAGCCCTTCAGCTAGCCTGCGGTCTCTCAGCCTGCGGGGTTACCTTCTGCGGTGGCGGCTGCTGCCAGTCTGCGGGTTCGCTGTCCATGGAGGCTCTGTTGTGGTTCTTCCACTTTCTGGAGGCTGAAGAGGGGGGCGCTGAACGGGTTAGCCCGGGCCAGCTGCGTCAGAGCGGTCGGGTACATGGTGGTGTCCTGCCTGCTGGCGGAGCTGCAATGAGCAACAAGTCGACTGCGTGAGCTGGAGCTCACAGACAGCGGTAACACAATCTACCCCCACAGACTCACACACTGACACCTGAACTGGGGGACACCATGTCACGTGCTAGTTAGCTCAGTCTGAATGACCGTGAACGGGAAATGCTTAGTTTACCGAATCAACACCGAGCTAATATTAAACTACAAGAATAACCTACGAGTTAAAAGATACTGAACAGTCGGTATCGATCTGTAAGAGCCTCACAAACCCCAGAATTGTCTGCATACATATTCATGTAGCGTTCCCCCTGTTCTTTTCTTCCTGATGCTACCTTGCTATGCTAAATTACGTGCTAAGCTAACTTGACCGCTCCAAGGTGGAAGGTCTTTTCTTAACAAAGGACGCGAAATTATCCTAAACAATGAATCTAAGAAGTCACTGTTCTGTAAAAAAACAACAACTACGTTTCTATAAAGTGCGTTGTCCTACAGCTTTCATATGTACTCTTTTACAGGAATAACGGCACTCACTCTCTCAGTATCTTAAGATGGCGCCTCCGCTGAGCTGCTGCCGGCTGCTCGGAGAGGCAGAATGACCTCGCGGTAAATCGATTTGTCCTTTCGTGACGTCATCCTGGACCCTGGGTGGGTCTTTCCGTTTCTCTGTCCAATAGAAAAACGCCATAGAGATGCCACTCAACACCTCTGGCCCAATCGCAAAATAGGTGTATGATTACATTAAGGCGGTGCTTGGAAAAAGTTGAGAGGGGTTTCTTCCAGCATAGAGAAGAGATATCCCTCTTGGATAAATCATCTGTCATAAAATCATAAAAACAGAGCAGAGATGTGTGTGTGACAGATAAAGAGTCCTAAGGTCAAACCATGAGAAGAACGCTAAGTGGATTATATTCTATTTTTGTCTTTGGTAATGCGGTGAGAGAAGCCCCTCTCTAGAGATGACTGCGGTCAAACCAGCCGCCTCTGTATTTAAAGTGCGCATTTACTCTTAAGTTTATGGTAAAAGCAAAGAAACAGCTCTGGAAAGCTTTTAGAAATCACTTCCGGTTCCCTCACTCAGTCTCACAGATATGAGGCAGAATTAAGGGAATAATTTAACAATAACTGTCGGTTTATGAACCTAAAGAACACTGAATCAATTGAAAGTTTCGCACGGACAATATTAAAGCTCGGTCATCTTAAAGATACCGCTAACGCCACCAACGACTACTTCCGGATTTCAAAATAAAGCATCTCTCTTTCTGTGTGTGTGTGTGTGTTGTGTTGCAGTCCCTTGCAGATAGTAATTAGAAGTATTTTCGTCTAACTTTAAAGAGCAATAAAATTAATTTCCTCCATAAGTAGTTCACAAAACTTGTACTGCTGGACTTAGTACTTCCTATACTACTTGCACAAATAATATGAAACACTTCTACTGTGTAGTTTTCTTGTAATTTAATGGTAAAGTCCCTTATGGATAGCAATCATTTGCATTTTCGTCTAACTTCAAAGTGGGATAAAATCGATTTCTTCCATAAGTAGTCCACAAAACATGTACTGTTGGACTTAGTACTTCATAAACTACTTGCACAAATACTATGAAGTACTTTTACTGTGTACTTTTGGAGTAATTCAATGTCAAAGTCCCTTATGGATAGCAATAAAAGCCATTTTTGTGTAATTTTGAAGTGCAATAACATTCTTTTCTTCCATAAGTTGTTCACCAAACCTGTACTGCTGGACTTAGTACTTCATAAACTACTTGCACAATTATTATCAACTATTTTTACTGTGTACTTTTCCAGTAATTCACTGTCAAAGTGCCTTACGGATAGCAACTAAGAACCTTTTTTGTTTAACTTTCAAGTGGAATAAAATCAATGTCTTCAATAAGTAGTTCACAAAACATGTAGTGCTGGACCTTAGTACTTCTTGGCAAAGGAGCAGAAGATGGCAGTATGTGGCAATCACAATTGATTATCACAATGGGAAGATCGGAAATTACCATACCTGTTCTGGAGGACCTACTGCAACTGATGTGGAAGGTGAGTCTACTGGCACCCTGTGTTAATATCAAAGTCTGCTTTATTGTCAAGTTCTGCAGCACGTACTGGACAAACAGAGAATTGCAACTGCGTTTTTTTCAAACATTGGTGCATGAAATACAAAAAAATAAGCCAACCACAACAAAATAAACAAAAGGGAGTACAATCAAACTGGAAGAATAAAGAAGAATAAATAAGACATGTAATAAATAGACAAGGCAAATTACAATCAGTGCAAATATATATGGTTATAGTCCAAAAAGAAGACTGGGTAGCTTGTGGTCTGGTTGGTTATTGAAGTGGGTGTGAGCTTTTCATTTCATTTCTTTTTATTCCTGTTACAGATCAACTTTGACAACTACCAAACCATTCTGTCCTTTGTAAATATTGACAGAGCCCACTGGAAGTTGCTGGTCGGTGATAGTTTCTGCAAAAGATCAGTTTATATTAAGTATGTTTATATGATTTATAAAGTTGTTCTGAGTCTTATTATGTTTTATGTGATTTATATAAAACTTTTTTTCTAGTACATATTTCCTGCCATAAGATCAGTGTTTTTGGTGGATCCAGCATCTAATTCATCTGAGGACGCAGACTCTGGAAATGCAGCAAAAAGAGGGAGAGGAATATGTAGATATGTAGATAGCGGCGGAGGAGTGAGGGACTGTCTAATGGAGAGGAGCAACCATCCACCATCCAGTTCAACAAGATGACAGTAGTTGTGGGGTCATAGTCACCATGGTATATTTCTGTCTTGTATGACTGTGTACAAAGTTCACTGTTGTGCATGTGTGACTAACTGTCCACCTTTGATTTCAGTGTCTTTTTTTTAAATAAATTATTACTAGATACATACGTCCCCAGAGTGCCAATAAAATGCGGTGTTCTTATTATGTTGACCGCATAGTTCAAAAACAAACATAACAACATACTACACACTTAAATTAATGATATGACAGCACATGGTAATGATTATAAAAAATAACATCAGTCAGTGAGGTCCTAATTATACATTTATAGTTACATTTTTGGGAGTATTTAAGTGAATGTTATTGAAGGGCTGTCTGGTTGTTGAAAAAGCCCATGTAGTGTGCAATGTACATTAAACATGTTGTGTTAATTACCTCTTGACAAATATTAGTAACAATATTACTATGTATAAAGATTTAAACTAAATAATACATTAATTCAAATTTAAATAGTTTATTGGGAAAACAGTGTGTGACTGATGACTTTTCAATTTATGTGTTGGTGTAGATGGCGAGAGCTATGATGGAAGCCTTTCCTGCCTTGCCGCTTATGACATTTGACACATCTAAAAAGAAGATGGCTGATGAGAGGAGAAAGGTTTGCACTCTCCATACTCAGTGAATCAGGTTTGACAGTCATTTTTAATATTCTTTACATCAGGTAAGTTTTTCCTCATGCAATACAGACACCATTTATTTCAAGAAAGTGGTGTCAAGGAAATTAATGGAGATTGAACAGGCAGCAGTTGAAATATGTTTTATTGAAAAAAGAAGCTTATAGACAGGGTGGTAGGTAGACAAATAAAACCCCACAGGGCAGAGTTAGTGGCCCAAACAGGCAGAGGAATAAATGTAGAGAGCAGGTATACAGAATGTTCTTCTCATTTCTACTTTTTGTGCATCCATGTCTCCTCTGTTCTCCCTCCTTTTCTTGTAGTGTTTGACATGGAAAACAATTGTGCAATGTGCTCAAGCCTCAAAGCCTCCAGGATCTAGGAAGATCTGGGAAGTGTTTGTCAGTATTTACAGTTTGTTTTAAATTTTAAATTTAATCACCAATATTAAGTGATTTAAAAATAAAACAGTCAAGGACATTTCCCTAAGATGTATGTCAATTCCTTTTCCACAATTTACAAATACAATGTACACACATAAACTGAATAAAATGACATGTAGAAATGTAAAATAATAATAATAATAATAATAATTTGAAGCAGACATTACCCTGACAATAACAACAAATGATTCTCTACTGCACATTTACCTCTTTATTTGCATTGTAAATGCACGATTAATCAAATGTAAATTTTACTTGATGTTATTGTACAGATACAGTATGATACCTGTGAAAGATGGTACCATGAGCAGTGCCTGGGGATGAATGTGCACCAACTCCAACAGGCCAGGGCAAGCAATTGGAATAGTTTGGTCTGCATGTAGGACAAAAGATGGAAACTGAGGATTCCAATTGTATACAGGCAGAAACCATGAAGATTGTCTTCTTGTTCATGTTTTGTTTTAAAGGACAGCAGGGGATAACGTGTTTAGTTTATTAAAAGACTGAACAATACTATTCTTTGCTGTAATGTCCAGCTGTTACCCCATTTTTGTTAGATATTTACAATCACTGAATGACAGTGTGTTTAATTTAATGATGTAAATTGTATTTTATGACTTTTCATAAGTATGTAAATAGTGTAGATGTGTGTTTGTGAATATGTTTACATATTTTCATGGCTTACAATTTTGAATATGTAGATAGATGTAAATCATTTAACATGTTGATATTTAATTATTTACAAATATAGATGTTATATTTATATTGGGTTATTATTATTTTAGTACTATTAATATATTAGATATTATAATTGTAACAAAAATGTAAATAGTAAATTTGTGTTTCAAATAGATACTTATAATTTAAAATATACATGTATGTGTGGTTATTGCAAAACCAAAGCAAACATAGGTAAATGATAAAACACTAGTGCTGGCACATGTGCTAATGATGTTATGATTTTAAAGGAAGATTTTCAAAAATCAAAAACATTTCTTTGGAAAAGTACACAGTAAAAATAGTTGATAATAATTGTGCAAGTAGTTTATGAAGTACTAAGTCCAGCAGTACAGTAAGTTTGGTGAACTACTTATTTAAGAAATTGATTTTATTGCACTTTAAAGTTAGGCCGAAAATGGTTCTTATTGCTATCTGTAAGGGTACTTTCGACAGTGAATTACTGGAAAACTACACAGTAAAAGTAGTTGATAATATTTGTGCAAGTAATATAGGAAGTACTGAGTCCAGTAGCACGTGTTGAGCTACTTATGGAATACATTTGTTTTATTTAAGTTTTTTTTTTTTTTTATTTCATATCACTATAACGTTAGACAAAATTGCGTGTTATTAGCTATCTGAAAGGGACTGCAAGACAAGACAGACAGAGAGAGAAAGAGAGATGCTTTATTTTGAAATCCGGAAGTAATCACTGGTGGCGGTTGGTTTTACCATAAACTTCAGAGTAAACGCGCACTTGAAATACAGCGGCGGCTGGCTTGACCGCAGTTAGAGATGATCGCTCAGTCACGTCACAGCACACCTGAGGTGTGGCTGGAATTACCTGGAGGCTGCTCACCCTGATTCACATGCAGCGGGGGTGGAGAGGTACTCCCTACACAAGACTGAAGATCTCACGGAGTTGTTTGTGGTGCAGAAACATCTCAGAATAGATGACTGTAGACAAAATAAAATGTCAAACTTCGTTTTCTTTCTGCTCTGGGACTCATGCTGTTGTGGCTGTGTGCGAACTGCAGACTGTCACAAACAGTTGATATTGCTGGCATTAAATAATTACATTCAGAAAAGTGGCTGGACATACCATGGCTGTAAAGAGAACTCCCATCTCTTTTTTCTCAGCAAGGTCTGTGCAGGGGACATGTCCCCCTCCATAAAATGGAGAGGACTTTCATTTTGACCAACCCAGACACACGGCAGTTAAATATGCCTCAAGTAAAGTAGCTGGTAACAGTGAGCAGAAACTATGACTGCAGTCTGCCATAACACGGAAAGGAGGAACAGTTGCACAGAAAGAAATGAGCATAGTTTAGTAACCACTCCAATACTAATGCCAAAATACACTTTAATTTCTTGTTTCAAATGGAAACTGCAAATTCAAAGTGGGTAATACGTATAGTTTCAGTAAAAATAATAATAAAAAAATCATAAGGTGTGACAAAACTAGGCTACTCCAACCTAAAGAAACTTAACAGAAGTAATTTAGAACAAAAACATGTGACAAAGAAAAATTGGAAGTTACAAACTCTGAGACAAAACTTAAGAAATTCAATAAGTTGTCTAAAGATTGTACCTAAAGTACAGCTGCTTTTAAATGTTCTAATTTTCTTGATTTTTTTATGAATAAAATACTCATACAGGCGCAGTAACAACATGACAGTTTATTGAGTGGATAGTCAATATTTGTGACAGTGAATACATAATTAAGAAGCATACATAGGGACACTGACTTATTAGAAGAGAACATTAAGAAAATATTGTATAGGGTTTAAAACAAGCCTCCCTGTTTCATTAACAAAGATGGTCAAGTAAATTACAAAACTAAATTACAGGTTCAAACTCCATCTTCAAGGCTGTTAATGACTAAAAGAACAAGTCTGAAAAAAATCTCAATCACACACACACACCATGCAGGTATGACATTAAAAAAAATATATATATATATATGGCATTTTTATGAAAGCTACTGTGTGTTACTGAGAGTTGGTTAGTGGCTGGCTGTGTCGTATCCTCACAGACTGGGAGTCAAAGATCAAGAATGGACAAAGACAATAGCAGAGGCGGTATCATCCTTTCACAACGTGCATTTAAGATCCTTGAAGTGTCCCTAAAATGGCTACACACCGCTTCTCTTAAGCGATTCACCGATTTAGAGATTAGGGGGAAAATAAAATCAAGAAAAAAAAAACAAAAAAACCAAAACAAACACAGGAGGACATAAATGGCAAAGATGTCAGAGGTAATTTCACAGCACCTGTGAACAAAATGGCTACAATGAAGATTCACACTTTTAGGAAAAAAAAAAAAAGAAAAAAGAAGCAGGCAGGCTTCTGTTCTCCCCTTCTTGTGCTCTCTATGCTGTGCTATCACTGGCTTTCACTTCTGTGTCTTGGGCTCCAAAAGGGTTGATGGTGTTGGTCTCCATGGTTTGGTAAACCAAGAACAGGAAAGCAGCCACGATGGCCAGCAGGAAGAGCTTTATCCACACAGACATGCTGCGGTGTGCAGCTTTGGTGTGATCTGTAGGGGGAGCTGTTGACAGAGGCCGGGGGGAGGAGGTCGAGGAGAGGGAGGGGGGCAGGCTGGTGACTCTGTTGACTGTGCGGCTCTCTGTGTAGGAGGAGGAGGTGGTGGTCTTGGTGATTTTTGGAGAGAAAAGGGAATTTTCATCATTCCACAGGCCACTTGGCTTCACAGGGCGACCGGCAGCTCCTCTGATAGGTCGTCGACAGGTGGCGCTATGAGAGACAAGGATTTTACAGTCACTGTTTTGTAGAGGAGAGATGAACAATAAACACAGTTAAACTGACAGGTCATGGTCACAGCAGCAGGTCATACAGCACTTTACTGAGCTTGATGTGTTCCTTTATCTTGTAGGTGTCACAAAGAAATCATTCATTATGAGCCAAATTGGTTGACTGCAGCTGGACGTGATCGACATGTTGAGATGGGACTGTTACTGTGTGGTCACATTTTCATTCTCTTTGGATGACAAACTGATCATATTAATAAAAGCCACAAACAGAACTCATATACTGTCATGGATAAATTAGCACATTACTTTTTAATGCCAACTTATCTGGCATAAAAATGGGCCTAAACACAGCTGACACATGTTCACTTACACACTGAATACATTAGGGTATCTGACTGCCAGTTGAAAACATCAATCAGCAGTCACTGGTAACTTGATAAGTATTTGTCCTTTTTTAAAACTTTATAGAAAGTGAAAGAAAAGCATAAAGTGCTAACAGAAATAACCACAGATTCCTTACGTGATTCCTGTTGGACTGTTGATGTCAATGGGGAGCAGCTCCTTCAGAATGTCATTCTCCTCCACTTTTGTCTGCTCGCTGGCTTCAATCTTCTCCACCTAGAGAGAAAATAAACACTGCGAACATGATTTAAAGAGCAGACACCATCAATTCATGAAGACATCTCACCGGTAAAGTTTTGGAAATGAAGTGATTTCCCTGACAGATTCCAGTGCAAAAGTACTTCACCACAGTCACCTGTAGGTGCATGTTTGGACCAGCAGAGGGCCTCTGCCTGGTATGAGACACCTCTCACCATGTGGTCACTTCAAAAAGCTGTGCCAACCACCATGTTCATTACTGAACCACCTTGTGAATGTGACACAGAGCACAGTGCCCGCAGTGCACCGCAGTCTACCTGTCTTATCAACACACGACTGGACAGTGTGGATGTACAGCCGAGCGTCTTCACAGGGCTGCATGTGGACAGGAAGCTGGTGATTTTCTGCTGCCCCCTTGTAGGCAGTGGGACATCTGGAAGGGGACACTCCTCCTGCTCACAAACAATGTGTGTGACTGTACATCCACCATGTTTAACCAGCCAACAGTTCAGCTGTCACACAGCTGTCCCTACAAAGACCCTCAACAGGTGCACACACATTTGACAGACTCGCAACCCTATACTATAAACTATACATTGTGAGAGCCTCCACTCTTCGTTTTTTACCAAAGCACTATTCAGACAAGTGTCAATGAGAAGCATGAGTGAAGGATAGAAACCAAGCAAAAACAAAGAAATGCAGCGAGTACAGATGTGTGAGTAGAGCAGTACCCCTGCTGCAGAGACACCGCCGGCCTGAGATCCAGACCACAGCGTCTCCCGTCTCTTTATGGGTGAGATGTTACACATGGGGCTAAAGGTGACCAGGTCGACTGTAGCGAGGTGAGCCAGAGAGGAGGGGGGCCTGGATGGCATGGCAGCCGGTCGTGGACTCTGTTCTTCAGGCAGGCTCTTTGACTTATACAAAACACAGACTACATTATTAGATATATATGTTCAGAAATATACAGAAACTAAGGATATAAGGGAAAGCTTGTTGTTATAGTACTACATACACCAATTATAAATGAGTTCAGTGATTATTTCTGTTTATTACAGTCGAATTCAATTGAATTCTGCTGGTCTGAAAGCTTCCATACTTGGCTCAGATTCCTGAGACAACACAAATACACAAGATTAAAGCACAGGAATCAGAGTTGAGACTGAAATCTTACACTAGCTACATGTTTCAGTCATCCATCTTATGTACATCTTGTGAACATCAATTTTAAACCGCTGTTTACACCATTCACATAATGGCTCTGTCCTGCCTTCAGTACTGGAGGAGAGAAGCTGCTGACGGGTGACTACAAGGCTGACATTTGTGAGCTGAATCATTAAAATCATTAAATGATTGGGAGGACAGAGTTCTTCCTTTTAGAGCTGCAGGTTTCAACCAGAAGTTGAGTGAGTGGGCAGTTGTTTTTGGATTTCCAACTTCAACCACAGACAACACAGGGTGTTTGTTGCCACAAGCTTTAAAAAAAAAAAAAAAAAAAAAAGTGCTTTTCACAAACCTGAGGTGGGACTAATCAGTTCTTAATTTAAGAAACAAAGATAACTTGACTTCTGTGCTTTTGACAAGAATAATGACAATAATCATTAGAACTACTACTGAAAATAATCTGTTTATCTCATCACAAATCTGCTTGAAGTGCCAAAGTATCTCATTTTGATGTACAAAGTAATTAATTTAATAGTCATTTGGTTTTCTATCTAGCTCTGAAAACATCTTTTTAGCAGCTGGAGCAGAAAAGGAAGAATATATGAAGGTGCTGAAGAGAATGAGCGCCATCTGAGCACACACACCTCTTTGAAGTCAGGTGTGAAACAGTTTTACAGGAGGACAACAACTCCTGACCAGAGAAATCCATCAGGCTGTGAATGACACTGTGTTCCATAGGGTTTAATCAGTTCCAGTGTTGATGTGCAGAGTTGTGGGGTGGGGGAGGGACAGTATTTGCAGTACTGACAGTGTTCTATGGGACATTCCCCTGGACCTGAGCTTTACCTGCAGGACAGGCGCTTCATCATCAGATTCTTCAGTCATCAACTCTCTACATATGTGCAGCAGACAACATGAAGACTTACGTTTGACTTATAGCCCATTCATCATCATTCCTGTCAGCAACATAGTGTTTTCAGAAATGTTATATTTTTTTGACAATGACTGGAAACAAAGAAAGTCAGTGATCAAGTCTTCAGCATAACTGGAACACCCAAAAATTCATATGCAGTCCAAACTGATGGTTTTGTAATAAAGTCAGCATTTGAGCATGGTGATGGACAGGTTCAGTGATGACACTGAGGTGTTGATTTAGCTCAGGACACAGATGGTGTTATAGCGAATTAGCCAGTGTATTAGAATACATTTTCTTCACCAACAAATGTTTGCATTGTGAATGGCTATTCAATTTCTTACCTAATCACAGAGCCTGAAATAAACTCGGCTCTGACATGAAACATGAATCCAACATAAATGTTTACCTGGGGCTGTAAAAGTTCAGTAACACAGACAGTGAAGAAACATTTTCTCAAACTGGTTAGCTAAGAAAATCATCACCAACATTTATCAAGCAAAAGAAGAAAACTTTTGCCATTTGCAGTTTTGCTTTTTTCTCTCTTTTCTGTCTTTGTAAATGACTGAGATTTGGACTAAAAAGGCAATATGGAGATTCTTCTTTGGGCTCTGGGAAATTGTGTGTGTGTGTGTGTTTTAAATAAAATATTTAATAAATAACCCACAATGAAAGGTGTAGCCCTAACTACTGAATTTTTGTCCAGACCAAACTACCAACCAAGTATTTCAGTGTATAAAATGATAACTTCTCTTGTTGGAGCACTGATTACGACAAGGACAGGGAGAAACAACAGAGCAGGCACCCCTCGTCCAGTATGGACAGACATCCAATCAATGAATGTAGAGAACAGAGACAAACTTTAAATAAATCCGAGGACAGGAAATACAATGAAATTAAAATGCACACAACACTATTTGTTTGACAGCGGGACAGGGACATGTTAGTGTTTACTAGAGCAAAGGCCATGTGTTAAACTCAATTCATGTAATGTGATTAGATCAATGAGAACATTAGAACGTCTCATCTAGCAACAAAGTAAGACTAGCACCTCTACTTTTACTGAAAGAGCAAAAGAGCACACACACACAGAAACACACACACACAGAAACACACACACACAGAAACACACACACACAGAAACACACACACACAGAAACAACACACAAACACACACACACAGAAACACACACACACAGAAACACACACACAGAAACACACACACACAGAAACACACACAGAAACACACACACACAGAAACACACACAGAAACACACACACAGAAACACACACACAGAGGCCACTCCAGCTCCTCCTACACAGCTCACATCTGATTATTGTTGGCAGACACTGTTTCACGTGCCTCTCGTTCCTTTGGGCTCCAGCTCAACGTGTGCACATTCATAGCCTCAACAGCAGGAGGAGCTGCTCACAATCCCATTCAGAGGTCAGCAACACACGGCTAATTCCCAAAAGAGGCTGTTCAAACACATGATCTGATAACACTCAAACTATTGTGAATATCTAAGGTGCACTAGGCAAAATGAGTGGTAAAGGTTTCGTGATTACAATAACAACTGCATGGAAACACAGAAGCCAAATACTAGATGAAAAAGAAAGAAGATCAGATGCTGCTCAGGACTGAAGCACTGAAGAGAACGGTCAGTGTGTGACGGAGTGTAAAGGGTCTGGCATGTGCGTGGCAGTGGATAATCCACATCGTGTCTGACAGGCAGCAAGCAGCAGTGATACAGTGAACCTAAGACTGAGTTGGGTGGGACTGCACTCCAATAAAATGAAACACACTTCCTTTGCCAGTGTCACAGGAAACTCTATAATCAAGCCCAGCTGCTGGGGGTTCCATCCTACCTGCCTCAGTACACACTGCACACCATCTGAACTGATGAGGAGGTGGACGGTGGAAAAACTGCTTGAGATGCTAAAATGAACTGGCTTTTTTACTGAATTTGGCTCAAAGTGAATCCATGCCATCTGCAGCTGATAACGTTAAACCAGCGGTCTTGGTTGTTTTGTTAAAAGCAGAATGTGCACGGTTGGAATGTGCTTAATGAAGTGGAAACCACGTAGGGATATACTGCTACTGAACTCCAACTGTGTGCTGCTCTTTTAAAGTACTCACAGAATGTCCTCTGATCTCCATGTGCCTTCAGAACTAACTGGTATAATGGCTGTGCTAGCAGTGAGGAAAACCATGTAGCAGGAAGTGGGAAAAATCTGATTCTCTCTATTTAAAATATGAGCCCAAAAAAGGAAGTTCTCTTGCTCAAAAGGAGCACAGCCACTCAAATCTATGCACTTCATTTGTTACAGACCAAAAGAAAACACGAGGCACTGCTGCTCCTAGTTCTGGTGTGGTTCGTATTCACACTGACTTATTGACCTGTTTCAGACTCCACTTCCATGTCTACACTGGAAGTGGGAATGTGTTTCTTTGTGTAAGTCGACATCTGCCGCTGCAAGAGAGCTGGAAAAAACAATATTCTTTCTTGTGCAGCAGTCTGACAAACAAGGATCACTGTTTACACAGCAGAAGCCAATCAGATCAGTTCTTCTGCACAGCTCTGGGGTCTGCTGCTCAATGTTGTTGTTATAACAGTCATGTTGATTGGTCAGAACAATATGAAATAACACAAGCTGTCTGGTGGTCATTCACATGGTGTGTTAATATAATATTTCTTAATCCAAAACAAAGAAACAGCACAGACTCATCTAGTTGGTTACACTATTATTAGACCAGTTTTTCTATGACATGGGTGTGTCACTGTGTAAAATATGTTAGATTTCAGATAATTAGCTAAAAAGACCATTGTGTTGACAAACTTAATTCTAGACAGACAATTAAAAAATAATACTATAACTTGGTGTGGCGAGTTCTGGTCATGTGGTGTCATATAAAGGTCACATGACCTCCTGTAAAATAAGGATGTGTGTTATTACTTTGGGAAATGTATATTAGGTGTGTGAAACACCTGTACACAGTCCCATTCAGAGACCAGCAACAGACTGCTGGATTACACACCTCACGAGGAACATGAGACTGTGGTGTCCCCACCTTGGACTGCAAGGAACCTAGGGGTGAGTGTGTTGGTGATGTGAGAACATGAGAGCTGCGAAATCAGCAGATGTAATCGTAGTTTTACTTTGGAAAGTCAAGCTAAAAATCACACATCTGCTTCCACAAACTTTTGCACAAACTAGTTGGTCTGCTTTCACGTCGAGACCCACCTTTTTAGACAGCTTCAGTCTGGCTGTTCAGACTCCACCAGTGGATCTCTACAGTGATTACTATTAAAAAAAATATATCAAAAAGGTACCAATTGCAGGTGGTTCAGAATGGAAACAGAACTTTATTTCAAGCACAGGCTTTCCAAACCTGTAATTTCACCAGGAAATATACAGCTCCTCTGTCATTCAGGTTTATAGTTAGCCAACATCAGTGAAAACAGCACCACTGCTGTTTGTTGTCAGCGAAAAAAAACCCCAAAACACTCGAACAGATCTGCTTCAACACATTTCATCAGCTATGATGTACAGGTGTAAGTGCTGATGTTTGCTCACTGTGAGCGAATGACACTGAGGAATAACTCTGACCTTGGGGCTTCTTGAAAAGCTGTTTCTTACCGTATGGTGTTGGCTGCTGCGGGTGCGGGTGGTGACAGGCGTCTTCCCTCGGCTCCTCAGTGGTCTCTCCACCACTGGAGCTGGTTCAGGTTCAGGTTCTGGTTCAGGTTCTGCCACTGGCTCTGGTACTGCTGTCACCTCTGAAAAAACACACTGACTCAGTCCACTACTGACCTTATAATATTAGGAGCTAAATCAATGAGATAAACAGTTGGTGGTGCAAATGTTCCATTCAGGTTCCATTAAAACACACCGGGTGAAAACGGTGCACAACAAGATATGGTAATAAAAAAAGAATACTGTTCAAAGCTCAAACGGTGTATAAAACACAATGGAAATGTTTACAATTCTTTCATGTATTCATTTGGGGGAGGTTACAGTCTCCTCTTCACACACAGATGTGATGTTTTCCTCTAACATTATGTTTAGTTTCTTCAGGGACTGGAAGCTTTAGTGGATTTTTAGTCAAATGTACATTATGATTTATCTGTCACTGTCACATTCTGCTTTTATCAGTACACCAACTTTTCTACTTCAGTCAAGCATAAAAACGCACTTCAAAAGTAAAGATACTAAGAAAGTGAATACTTACATATTTACATACATATTTTAGATAATCATGTGCTATGATTACTATGTACACACACACACTAGTATATAAATCTTTAAACTCCCATACCAATAAGATACATATAATGAGTGAGAACAGTGCTGGTCTTACCGTCCTCCTTGTCACTGTACAGGTCTGATTCAGAGTTGCCGTTGTGGTTGACTTGGGTCTCTGTCAGTACCGGCAGTGGCAGCGGAGGCTGTGCAGGGCCGTCATCCAGGAGCTTCTGCAGTTTCTTCTCATACAGCTTACGAGTGGATGCTGATGGGATGAGAGAGGAGGGATTCAATCATACCAGCACAAGGGGACTCGACGTGTCAGTGTCTCTGAACAGCAGTAAGAGGGCACATCAGTATTTAGAAGTTAAGCAATGTCAGTAAATTGCACAGAGGATTATGAGCTGCCAAAACTAGCTTTAGAGCGCCTAAACATTTTACCCACCATAAAGTTGCATCTGAAGCCGTTTGTCAGAACATATTTCATTTGTTAACATAAACAGTGGCCATATCTAGAACCTAAAGAATCACCTGAGCAGTCAACAGCCAGTATGCACCAACTGATGCCTGTTTTATATGTGATGATGTGAGCCGTGGTGACAGACCTCTGGAAGCTCACTGCTCATGGACTTCTGTGGAAGCTACAAAGTGACAACCAAAGCCACAGAGGAAATACACAGTACTTCACAGTACTGACATACCTTAAACAACCTCAACTGCAGAGAGCCAGGCTTTTATTATAATAATAATAATAATAATAATAATAATAATAATAATAATAATAATAATAATAATAATAATAATAATAATAATAATAATAATATCATCAATTTTCCTTATTGCATGTATATTAAGCAAAGAAGTGTATGAAAAGCCTGTATTAAATTTAGAGACGTAGCTGATAGAGGAATACCAGCTTTACTTGTGAATGTATGTGTCCACTTGTGATGATGTCCTGCTATGTTAAACTAATTGACCAACACACTCCAGAGTAATCACTTCCACAATGTGTTAAACACGGCGTGCTATCAGCTAATATGTCAAAGCCACTTGTGAATTCCACCAACAGTGTGTGTGGTGTGTGTGTGTAGTGCAGTCATGTATCTGAATGCTGAGGTCAGATGTCACTGAAGTCTTAAACCTCAAATGGCCCTGCTGCTGTCTCCTGCTACTGTTAAGCACTCACCCACAATGGGCCCCACGTCCACTCCGTGCTTCAGCAGCTCATCCTTCAGGCTTTGGTCAGTCATCACAGTCACATCCAGCTCGTCCGGCCAAACCTTGTCTGTTTTCCTGGTGGCTTTCTGAGGGAGGAGGGTAGAGCAGCCCTGTTGGTAATGCCATGATAAACTGTGCTCTTAAAAAAGCTCATCAGGGTCAGGACTGTCATAGATTTATTTTTGTCCTGAGGCTGTATAATCAGCAAGCAATGACATCAAAAGAGGCAGACGACAGACAGTTTTGCTTCTAGGCTCGGGCTGTTTGTGCTCTGCCTGCTAAAACAGAGCAACGTTCAGGTTTAAAGCACCAGCACTCAGAAAAAAAGACCCTTTTCTCTATCCTCCTAATCCTGTCTTCCCCTGCTCCTCTACAGTGGTTTGACCTCTCTGGGGCAGAGAGAGGGACACACAGAGGATAACTCAATGACACAATGGCTGCTCAGTTCACACCCTAAAGTCCAAACAGAGACTGTCTCACCCTGTCCACATGTTCACCTCCAAACACTTGTATCTTTAGTGTGAGTGTTCACACTGTTTAGTGTTTAGAGTGTCCACACTGTTACAGAAACCTGTCTACCAAGCTGCTAATTATACACAATGAATATAACTGAAGGTCTGTCTTTAAAAATGCAAAAACAAAAGTCAGCAAGTGGATTAAACATTCATAAAACAAATCCACACCCCACAGATATGTGGAGGCACATGTGGAATGTGTATTTATGCGCACAGCACACATGGTCTTTAATTTGAGGAGTTTCCTTTAATTTCCTTAGGTGAAGTGAAGCCAGGGAAAAAACAGCAAAGAAAAAAGGCGGCACTCTCTAAGCAGATGCTGCAGGCATTTCATGATAGTAAACGATGTAAATCTGAAACCGCCCCTCGTACACCGGCCTACAGGAAATTACTCCCTGTTTGAAGCCAGCTGCCTCTGAAATGAAGCCCTGTATCTCCTACTTGGCTTACAGCCAGGAGAGTCTATGGCTGAGTACATGAAGTATGTGTGCAGAAAATGTTTTGCTCAAACACAATGAACATACCAGCGACACAAGCTGCCACGCTCTGACGCATCATATTTTCAAATGCCTGAAGTTTGCTGCAGAAAATTCTCCATAGAATTAAACAGTGTCCTTTGCCACTGGGTGCCCCTGTGACTGCCTAAGTTAAGCCTCTGATACAATTCTAAAAGGACATGGACATGGCTTCAGGGCGGTAAGTGGACTCACATGATTCTGTAATACACTGGGTGTCTGCGGAAGTGGCTGTGTTCAGCACGTGTGCAGAGAGTGTGCGAGTACAGCTGTCAGCCATACATTTTTGGTCTATATAATGAACTCACAGAATGGATAAGTGCTGCCCACCACTGCTCAAAGACTCAAAGCATAGTTTAAAGGGGAGGGAACTGACATGCTCAATGTACACATGCCAGAGAGCTGCAGACTCACTAGGGGCCTTTTCATATGTGTGAACACAATGCAACATGTCTCACTTGAGTGAAGTACCTTTAGTACTTTAAAATCTATACTATACTGCTCAGCTCCATAAGGTCTGCCGCTGCTTCACTGTAAAAACCATTGTGCAGTCTTGTTACTGGAGGGTTTTTATTTTAAAGTGGTTTCAAAGAGCGTTGAGTTTGTATAATAGGATGCCTTGAGGTGACAAAATAGTTTTGTAACCACAACAATGTGTCTTATTATTCATGAGGCATGCAGATAATATGATTGCTCTACACTCAATTTAAACACGCATTCATAGCAACAGGTGTGATCCTGACTGCAGCTGTGTTTGGCTGACTCGAGGTCCACTGATTAGCACCTCCCCCCACCGGACCTTTCAATCCCATCTCGCAGTCAAAATACTTGTGTGTGTGCTCTCACTGATTGCTATCCATTTAACATAAACAGTCCTTCTTATGGCATACATAGACGTGTACCTATAATAAGATAACATTACTGCCATCTCAGTGAATCAGGCAGTATCGGCAATTTACAAACTGTCTCACTAGACTCTGAAGACCCCCTTTTTATAGACACGTTCATCAAACAAATGAATGAACGTTAAACTGTGAGATTTCAGTGTCTGGATACTCTATGTTAGCCTTTGTAAATGGTTTAGGAATTTTATGGAAGATTTAGATGCATATCAACATGATTTTAGCAGCTTGAAAAAGAAGAGCTGCTAATGTTAAAGCTGGTTAGAGTCAACTTTAGTTTGACTTCTTTTTAATGTATATTTTCACATTTTAATCATTCAAGATAAAACAGCTAACCAAAGGTACATATTGTAATTCTTTGTCTGACCATAAAAGATCCACAGTCAACATCTGGTGCTTAAAGCACCTCCCTGCAACTCATTCAGCTGGCAACAAATCAGGAGACAATGTGAGGAATGCAAAAGTGATGTGCTCAACTTCAGTCCTGAGGTGCTGCCACGGACCACAGCATGCAATAAATGTGAGAGACGCACAGAGGTTCTCCTACTCTGTGTCGAGTGCTCAGTGGGCCCTCAGACGGGTTTGATCTGGAAGCCAGACAGACTGTTTCGTAATAACAACAACAGCAGCCTGAGAGCGGGACAGAGTGGGAGAAGGGGGGGGGGCATCTGAGCCTCCCCTCTGCAGACCACGCCCTGGCCTTAAAAGGCATAACTGAACTCTGAGCTCACCACTCCGCTCAGCCTGAGCTCTGTGGAGTAAACTCACTACAAACACTGTCAGACTTTCCTTTACAACTGCTCACTAAAGCCTGGTTGGAGTAGTTTATGGGCGAGACATGCCAGGACCTGTGGCTGCATGATGTAACTGACTGTTTGACTGAGTAACAATGGAGTATGTATGGTTATTCATAGTTTACTGAGATTAACCACATTACTGGTGACATACACCTTTCATTCTTAACAGCACGTTTCTCCAAAACTAAAAGATAGAAAGACACAAAGTGAGCGAGCCTTTAAAATTCACTTTGAAAAACCCCTCTGACTTCAGTCAACCATTTCAAAAATGTCAGGAATGAATGTCTGAGCAGCTCCTAATCACTGGGACACGTAAGCATCAGGTTTCACAAGATAAAAGCCATCAACACTACAATACTACAGTCCCTTTGAAAACAAAGAGAAAACTCCTTACACATTAACTGTGTAAGGAGTTTCCACAGCCCTTCACTTTTTACCACACACACACACACAGTTCATGCAAAAATCCTTTTTCAGAGAAAAGTATTTCCTCAATGAAGAGGCCAAACCCAATACGACAGCAGCTTCAGCACCTCTAGAATTTGTTAAAGCTGCACTTGTGTGACTTCATAGAAAAACAAAACCAGCTAATTGTCACATTTGAGAAGCTGGATCCAATCAACCACCACATTGTGGGTGGTTTTTTTTTGAGAAAAAGACCTCTGCATGGCAGCCACCATGAGCAGTGCACAAGTTCGTGTGACTGAGTAGACAACATTTTCATTTGACAGCTTTGGTAATAGGGAAAATGTTGATCTCCAGTTTGGGAGACTGAAAACAAACAAAACAATCAACGAATGGGCGAATCAGAGCAACAGAGGCAGAGAATTCCTGATGTTTAGTTTACAGGATAAGTCACTGCCAGATCATTTAAGACATTTTCAAGAAAAAACATCAAGTATTTGCAGGTCACTTTCAAGTTTAAGTCTTGTCTAGTTCCATATTACTGTAACTGAACTACAAATGAAAAGTCTGTATGTTACTCTTGGCTACCCTGTTTTCTAATGTCCCATCAGTACATAACTTATAAAACCCAATGAACTTTTGTCTGTTGCATTAATTGAGGTAACATTATGACTTCTCTACAGTGCCTCTGACTAATCAAGCTTTAAAACCAGCACTTTGGGATTCAGCTTCTTATATCATACGAAAGCATTTCCAGAACACACCTGTTTAAACACCGCCAGAGTCAGTCCGCCGCCTCCCAGCATTCCCCTCACTACACCTGTAAATTATCTCTGTCATATCACACACACACACACCTGCCTGATCAACTGGTGAGACCTGTCTGGCTTGTGATACTGACAACAAACACCATCCCCTC
The DNA here is from genome assembly GCA_023238725.1 of Scortum barcoo. Taxonomy (NCBI): domain Eukaryota; kingdom Metazoa; phylum Chordata; class Actinopteri; order Centrarchiformes; family Terapontidae; genus Scortum; species Scortum barcoo. The sequence continues at coordinate 20,040,137 of CM041540.1, forward strand.
TCCCCAACAGGACTTGTTAATAATCTGAAGCTCATGAAAGATTGATCATTCCCCAGACAAAGAGCTGCAGCTCTCTGCAGAGCTGCTGCTCTGAACCAACAGCCAGGTGACCTTTACCTGACACTCACACTAAATTCACTGCTTAAGGTCAGTTCAGAGATGAGCCATGAATGAAAGTCTCCACAGGTGTATGAAATATCTATATAACGTCTGCACACACAACTGTAACAATGCTGTGCTCCTACACTACCTGCAGCACAAACAAACATGTCCACTGACACCTCCCACAGGTTGGACAAGTCATTTCTCAGTCTCCACCTTTGTTCTGCTCACACTTTTCATTCAGTTATCATGTAGAGACCGCCCTCCTAACGTGTCCAAACCAGAAATGTGCTGCTGCACACCTGTTTGAGTCCAGATCAACACAGTGTGGATGTCAACACAGAACTGGTACTACATATTTAGCATGAATCACTTCAGTGTGTTGTGACAGCATTAAAGACATAATGAATGAAAGAATAAAAAATGTACATAAGTGAAATAAAACTAATGAAAATGGATGTACATCATTAAGTATGTGTGAAATGAATAAATAAATAATTTAAATGATACATAGAAAACATTAGGATTTTTAAAAATATTTAACAGAAAACACAACTAAAAATGAACCATTAAATGACCAAACTCTTGACACTTTACAAAGTAAAGGTGGTGATCCATCAGGTTATTTATTGTTGCCTCAGTGTGGGAAATACTGCCAACTAAAACATATCAAAGGTAATCTTATTTCAAGTGTAAAAATTATGACTTTAACTTGTGTTTGACTGTTAGTCAAATAAAATCAGTAACAAAGTAGCCAGTCAAGGTTCTTGATAACCTGTGAGGACCAGTTATCACTGTTTTGAATGACATTTCTTTACTTAACTCAAGAGCCAAAATTCTCAAAGGCTTAACAATAGTTTGTTTCCATATGAAAGGTCATTCATTCAAACACAACAAGCACCTACAAGCTTCTTCACCTGGCCCATAACAGTTCCTGTAAGCCAGGCGTGACCAGTGGCCACTTTGTGTGACAAGTTAAAGCTGTGACTCAAAACACAATCTGATTAAATGATCATGTCAGACTCACTGGCTGGGTCACTCATTTGCCCCACCTGGATTACACTTACACGTTACAACCGATAACAGCGTGTTTCAATCAGATGAACAGTTTACAGCTGCTGCACTTTTGTTGTTAGTAACAGTGAGGACACTCCTCCAAGGCCTTTGAGCGGGAAACAGTTTTGGGGGTAGTGAAAGCCGAAATGTGTGAATGTGGTTTGTGGGTCTGATGTGATCATGGTCTGACCACAGACTAATTCCTGAAGTTTAACGCCAGGAGTTTCCAAACCGGGGTCCCTTACACCATCAGAGGGTGTAAGGGAGAACAGGATGGGTTCCCTGGCAAAATGATTAACAGTCCAGTTGTAAAATAATGTCCCTGAGGATCAAATTAATGGAAGGGAGTGAAAACATATGTTTCTATCTTCCTGGGCTGTGGTATAGAAAAAAAACAAAAAAAAAACAGGATTTTTGGGTGGGACCCCAGGCAGAAAAAAAACCTCTGTGAATGCAGTGTGTGTATGAAAGTTTTAAAGTAGTCGCTTCTGATAGGCATGTGTTATTACTGTTCACATTTAAAGACTTCTTAGGACAAAAGTAACAGATCGATCAAAAAGAAATCACTGCATACATGATCAGTTCCAGCCCTAAGACGTCTTTATATATTTGGACACACACGCACAGTAAATCGCAGAACTAAAGTAAACTTTTTTACAAAGTAACTCAAGCTCTCCTGCACACACTAAAGTAACGCTCCCTCCACACTCACCCTGCCGGAGGAGCGACTTCTGCTGGAGACCACGGGCGGCGGCAGCTCGTCGTCGCTGGAGAAGGCGTCCAGAGTGCTGGCGGTCACATGTCGGTGGTTCTGGGCGGTCAGGTTCTTCAGGTACAGCTGCACGTACACGTCTTTGGTCGGGTTGCCGCTCGGGAGCTCCACGTTGTGGGCCAGCAGCTCGCTCTTCAGCTTCTCCTTGGTGAGCACAGACGGGTCGTTCAGGTACTCCGGCATGTCGGCGGATGGAGGGCCAGCTGCGGGGCTGTGTGGAAGTTGAGTGAGCAGCTAACAGTGAGGGGGAGGCTGGGACGGACGGGGAGGTTCGCTCCTAGCGGGGCGGCTAACAGCGCCTCTCACTGGCTGAGTTCGCCAAACAAATGTTAGCGAAGGAGGCTAGAAGTGTGTTTGAGAGAGAGAGAAGGGACGGGGAGGAAAACAGGGAGTACGCCTTGCTTGCCGTTGCTCTCGCTTCCTCCTCCAGCGGGCAGAATGGAGAAATGAAAGCTGTGTCGGTGTGTGCGGGCCTGCGCTCACAGCTGCACCGGGCCGCCGCTGCTCGTGGGGGTGACACGGGCCGGAAGTGACTGTCTGAACAGACCGACGCCTTATTGGTCAGCGGATGGTAGAAAGTCCTATCTCATTGGTGGAACTAACGTGCAACTATTGAAAACGAAGGGTCACGTCACGAGTTAATGACACACCGTATTTTTCTCTTACGTTATGTGGAGAGAGAGCGTGAAGCTTAAAGCCCCAAGGACAGCTGTGCTACTGTGTTTATGTCTGCATGTCGTAAACTCCGTTGACATAGCTGAGATAAATGTTTAATATGTTTATCCATTACGAGTCATCTAAAGTGACCATGTTGATCCCCACTGAGCACAGGTGAAAAGATGACATCACAACACCAAACACAGTTTGCTCTTTTTGCATTACTTCAGAAGAAAACAGTAATGCATGTGTTTATTTTATCACTGGGCACAAATGAAGACAGAAACCAAAATGGGAAAAACCCAGTGACGTTTCTTCCCTTTCCACTTTGTCACAAAACAACATTTACTTTTATTTGGACATTTGACTTTACATACTCAACCAGCACAACAGTGGCAAATACTCAAAGCAAGGTTTATGAAGAAAGGAAAGCCCCTTAACTTTAGCACAAACTGTGCAACTACCTATAGTCATTATGAACTGAAAACAAAAGGCTTGGTCCAGCTCATTAAATACCGTAATATTGAAACCAAAACAGATATTACCATCTGATGCTTTTTTTTGAGGGAGGGGGGTTGAAAATAACATTAAGCAGACAGACAGAATTGGACTGATCAGAGAGAAAGCAGGCAGCGATGACCAGATACTCACAGCTCTACTGCTCAACTCTGCAGCCCATACTGTCCATATGAGTGCATAAAATCTGTGTGTGTGTGTATATGTGTGCATGTGTGTGTGTCATGGGTTGGTCTATGACAGACAGGGCAGTCATAATATCCACATCAGTTCCTGATGGATGGAGATGCTCTGAACTCTGCTCCTTGCTGGGGCCTGATAGAACATTGGAACACCCCTCCGCTCGTCTCCTTTCCTTCCTTTTCTCTTTTCATTCAGTTTCCAAACAGCAATGCTTTGTCCTCAGGCTTTGATCTCAGGGATCGAGGTGTAAAGCTGTTCAGAGTTCTCTGCCCCCAAGTCCTCTGTGGAGTAACACAAGACCAAAAAGAGGAAGAATCAGAAAAATCCCACTAATACTTGGATATGGATAATACTGCTGGAACACAAAACTACTGATGGAAGAAAAAGGCAAAGCAGCCTGAGATAGCTCTATTACAATCTATCACAATGTCTGTGATATTTTTCAGACAGAGGTTTCTGAGCTCATTTTCAATCTTGGAATCTTTTTTAAGATAATCCAGATTCATAAGGAGAGAGACTTCTACTTCTATTTTAACTATTTTTTTGTCTGTCTGTGGCAGGTCCCCCATGGGTGTGTGATACCAATTCGCTAAAATACAACTTGATATTCTTGATGAAACATAAAGCGTCTTTACATGTGCCCTAATATCCTGCTTATGATACTTATCCCAGTTTTGATCATATTCATGATGGAAGATATGGAACACACATCTGGTTACTCATATTTTTGTATACATGACAAATACCAGTACTCCACTTATTACTGTATTCTATTTGCACATGCACCTGTGAGCTTCACAACATAAACCGACCGTTTCAAGAGTTATTCTGACATTCCTCTACATATCACCAGTGTCCTGTAACCTGTGTACTACACACTCGAATAGGTCAACATTTCAATGCTTTTTCCATCTCAACTACAGAGGACACTTAACTCTTTCATTACTGAGGAAAAAGGTTTTTTCATTTCTTTCATTGTTAGTGTTTCTGTTACATCACTTGGATAAGATCTTCTTTCAGTGTGCTCCAGCTAGCATATTCAGGTTTCTCAAAAACATCTTATCCAGGTTTCTGAAGACAGGATAGGGATATGATGTCTTCAACCCAATTTGGTCATTGCAACCAAACTCTGGATACTCAGGGTGATGTAAAACACAGCCAATATCAAAAATTGCCACCATGAAAGACATTAGAAGATGAGTAATCAGATACTGAGATCCTAGCTTCTTGTGGAAAACTCTTGACTGGAGGAGAGAAAATGATTTCAGAGGTACTCTGTCAGTGCAGATCCTCTAATTACCACAAAATACTGGCTTCAGACACAGACGCTTTTAGCATTGATGGTCACAGATGGCTGAAAAGATGACAGGACTGTGAGCAGCATGGACAACATAAATAAATGGCCAATATTGGGAGTATTACCGGGGAGGACACACTTCCACAGGCCGTAGGTTTTCCCCACAGCGGTCTGCCACAGTCGAAGCGTGCCGTCCTCAGAGCCGCTGGCGTACAGCTCACCATCAGGACTGAAGCGAACACAGTGCACTGGACCGAAGTGACCCTTATAGGACTCTGTAGACAGGGGGTAAGTAACTGCATTAGATAGAGTGGTAATTATGTGACTTATTTTTTCATGTAGTTTCTTCCAGTTACTATGACAGGAAACCACTCAACATTTAGACATTTTTTTACACAAAGTGAATTAGTCACAGAAACAACTAAATAAATCAATAAAACTTGTATTCTAAGGATAATTCAGAATTTGGCTTTTGTATACTGTGTTTTGATTTTTTTTTTATATAAGTGGACAGTGATCCCTAGTTTAGATCAAACACTTCTCACTGTTCCTCACCAAGTTCTTCTTTGCTGCTGTAGTCGAATTTGTAGAGCTTGAAGTCGTCTCCACCAGCAACAAAGAAGTCCTTCTCTGGGTGGAGGGAGGCTGAATTGATGGGAGCCGGGGCCTCCACTGTCTTGATTAGGTCCAGGCTGCAATATATTCAGAATCATGCAAATGTACTTAATGAATGTCACTGCAGAGATGCTACATGTATATATTAATATAATGTTGTAGTGTGGATGGAAAGCTTTCAGCTTTACAATATGATTTTCAGTAACAGACGTGGGAGTAAAAGGTGGAAAAAGACAGAAAAGTGGAGCTTGCTGTGAAAGCCTCTCTGCTGACACTACAATGAGTGAAACCCATTGTTACCAAAAATGAGCAAAGGGCTTTAGAAATGAAACAGACAATGGGCAGAGTTATTTTCTTCAGCCGACTTTGAGTTGGACGGTTTTCGTAAACCTCTGCAGTGTGTGTTGGTTGGTTGGCTTGTTTGTTACAGCTGGAGATCAATGCCACACTCCACTAACGTTTTAACAAAATACTTTACTTTTTCTTTCTATGAAGATGAACTACTAGAGCCGCTTTCCTGCTCTACCCATAATTTCCATGCAGCAGCAATGTAAACAACTTTCTGTCTGATCATTTTTATTTCAACATTGCTGGTCATGAAGAATGTGTGGTCTCTTCTTTTTGTTGTAAGACAACTCCAAGTGCTTAAAGTAGTGTTCTGAACTGATTGAACAGAAATTACCTGTACTTAGTCTACACACTACCATTCATCCACACTTCTTGGCTGTGATGGTTGTTTACAAAGAAAAAGATGTTCTGATATGGATCTCTGAAATATGGCATGGACATCATCCCATTCAACACATCAAAGGATGTTCTCCATTTTATTCCCATTAATATGGACTTGTAGTTAGCTGGTAGTTAGCTGGGTAGGATGAGAGTGCAGCATACCTCAGAGCGTCGTGGAAAGCGATTGTCTTCCCATATGTGATCACAAGAATCTCTCCATCAGCCATATACTCCATGCTGCTCACTGACGTGTCAAATTTCAGCGTCTTCACCTCCTCCATGGAGCTCCTGTCCCACAGCCTGGAGACACACACACAAACAAGCTATAATATCCAAAAGGTCTCTGGTGTGTTTGTTATCAGACAAGTGACTTGTTAGACAGATGGCTAAGTGGCAGCATGGAGCAAAGTCACACATATGATCAGGGCAGTGACACACAAACAGAAACCATGAGAAGCTTCCTCACTGACCGTATGGTTTTGTCGTCGGCAGCAGAAAGGATCTGCTTGTCATTGTTACACCACAAGGCTTTTTTAATGGCTGAAGTGTGACCCGCAATCTCCTGGGGTGCTATCAGACACAAAGATGCAACAGTCAACTAGATTAGAAGACAACAGTGATACAACACAAATGTCAGAATGTCACTGGGATCAACTGATGTCTATTCTCCTTTATCATAATTCACTGAGCCATAAAGACTTTTACATGCTACAGCAAGAGCCGCTTCCCTCTTTGACACACTGGCTTACCTTCTTCAGGGTTGCTGAGATCATAGATGCGCAGCAGTTTGTCATTTCCTCCAGTTAGAAGACAGTTGCTGTCCTGAGAGGAAAGGCAGAAGTATACTGTGTACATATGTATATATAAATAATCAGTTTCATAAACATGTTATTGGAATGACTCATCCACATCTAGATCATACACTGACCTGGGTAAAGCTGACAGACTTGACGATGTGTTTATGTGCCAGTGTTAGGACCTCGTCTCCACTCACTGCATCCCACACCTTTCTGAAAAGCACAGAGATCATTATTAGTTTTTTACAGTTTATGCTGCTTCAGTAATAATATTTATCTATGCATATAAAAAGTCACAGATGTACAGAAAATGCACATTATTTAGACCATAGAGATAAACATTCAACTGCAAAACACGTTTTATAAACCCATCAGGGATGAAGTGATGAGTGAACACTGTCCTTCATATCACTTCTGCTCTACGCTCTACACTAAGCAAAGACCCTTTGAGCTCCCTCTCATCTGCTGGTCACATTGAAGGCGCACATCCTCCACTCCAATGATACAGGTCTTTTATGCATTTTTTAGACAGCTGGGAACTTATATGTTCCAGGAGGTCAACTATATTTGCAACTATACAGATATTTGGTTTCATGACAAATTCATTGTTGGTCTTCCTCTCTCAGAAAGAACTTATGTTAATAAAAAGACTGTGTAACATCAGCACTAGTGGACCATCAGGAGGTGCTAGAAATGCAGCTGGACCCAGATCCTAAGGTGATGCTACATTCTGCCTCTGACTCCATAAGAACCTTAACATCAGTTGTTTATAATGTCTGTTGTACCTGCTGTGATGCCTGCACCTCTGTGTTTATTCACATCTGTTTTTATCCTGATCAGTGATCAATTCTACCAAGAGGAACGTTGTATATTTATAATTGAGACTCAGTTGTATGCATAGGGAGCCAAGTGTTTATCTTTAAAAAAAAAAGGAATTAAAAAGGAAAAGTCATTTAACTGTTCCAGGGAATGTTTCCATTCATTTGTCTTAGGTATTTGTCACTTTAATGTAAAAGTCAGCAATTGATTCATGTCAACCTCCTAAAAGAAAAATTCATTTTTCCACTGAGCCAATTGGTCAGTAAACAGGTTGCTTTAAGCATTTTGATGCTCTGAAGCTAATCTGCTCCAGAGCAGGTTAAATTTTGGACTCAAGTTACTGTGGTGATATACTCCAGTTAGTAGTGAACCAGTTTTGTAATGCTGAAAAACCTCAGTCCAGCTAGCTCACGCACTAATCTAGCTTCATGACACAGGCCCTAGGGTCAGGACACATATTCCCTCTACCAATACTCAAACATTTATTGGGTTGCATAGTTGACTGCGTCATTTCTCAGAATTAACATCAGTTGATAATTTAAAATGATGTAGAATCTGCATCTTGTTTTAAAGCAACTCTAATCAAGCTTATAAGAATCTGTCTCTACATGAATGTAAAAGGAGTAGGTGAGGGAGATGTATCATAGAAGACTGATAATTGTAATCTTCATGCCGCAGAGGACTGGACTCTCCACTCACGCTGTGAAATCAGCTGCGGCGGTGGCTGCCTTGGTGGCGTCTGTGTTCAGGGTGGCTCCCCAGACTGCGCCTTTGTGACCCAGGAACGTTCCTATCCAGTCCCCTGTGTCTCCCTGGCGCAACATGGGCTTACCATCTGCCAAAAGAAGAGCAGGGAGGTTACAGAGGTTACACTAAGGACAGTGTGCCAGTGGATCACAACTATCTCATTTCAGGGTTATGAAGGCAGATGTTGAAGCGCATCAATGTTGCTACTGTGGTCAGAAACAGCCTGTGGTAGAGAGTTCAATGTTAACTGTTAAACCAGCACACATGTGGAAGTTAAAGGTGTTCCTGTAGCAGGCAAGCAGGCATGATTCAGTGAAGTCAACTCGGGTTCAGCGTTTTGTCTCGGAACCACATCAAGCATCGAACGTTAAACGTTAAGACTTAATTAATAATCCTCGTTTGGTAATAAACTGCAAATATGTCTCACCCTTGCAGGCACTAATTAGGAAGTAACCATAGGGAGTGATTCCACTGAAGGCCAGGTCTACGACAGGCCTGGTGTGACCGGAGCAGGTGAGCGGAGTCTGTCTCATCGCCATGGTCCTCCAGCCGGGCAGGAGACGGGGCGCACAGATGGAGGAAACCGTTGAGCGCTAGCGACTAGCTAGCTGGATAGGCTAACGGGCAAATAGACAGTCAAGACTCTTGCCTGTATTTTACTAGAAATTATCCGCTGGCAGCAGTGTCAGCTGTTTGGACTATGAATGAGTGAGAATCGGCTCCGCTGGTCAGTCAGATTAAGCGGCGGGTCTTCCTCCCAGCAAAGGAATGACTATCGTGCTAATAGCTACAACATTGTAACTAACTAGCAACGTGCAACGCGGCGCAGCTAACGCAGAGAAGATATAGCCGCTGTTCCGCTAGCCACAACAAAGATATCACTTCCGGTGTCATGTTGTTCACAATAAAAGCGTCACGTCTTCACACTGACCATTGATTAAATAATTTTGTTCAATATTTGGTCAACAAATAAGACATTCTGATTACGTTACGTATATAGACAAATATAACAAAAATATATTACTACCATAAAATTGTGATATAAGTCAGTAATGTAATCTAGTCACTTTTCCTACAATAATAAAGTATCGGTCACTTTAATTTAATACTTAATTTCAAAGGTCAATTTTCCAAAGTATGTTTTAAATTCAAAACCAAATGACTGTTTCATAACTTCTCATTACCGTCTTTAGCTGTCAAACAGCAAACAGACCAGAGACCACCAGCCATTTGGTTGTTGCTTTGGTCTAAATGTGCAAACAGCTCATATAATACATATTGTATTTATAGTAATCATATCATAGTGAAATAGTGACTATATTTGCCTTTAATTTGCAGCTTGTAAGACATGTCTTTTTTGTGAGTGCAATTTACTGAAAGGAAATCGCTTTTGTAGATTATTTTTTTCAATAGTCCTACCTAAATACCCCTATAAAGATCTTCAGGAATCACTACACAATATCTAATCTAATCTATTGTGGTATATTCTGTTACATTTTTATATCTGTTATTAAGGCAATAAAATAACATCAAAATGAGGTACATTTTCCTTTTATTTCATTTTCTTACTTATTTTGGAGGCTGGACAGCAATTTCTTCATGTGCTTCTTGGCAGCACAGCCTCTCTGCCCCCTGAATACCTGCTCTTCACACTGATGAGTCAGAGACAAGACAAAGTAATAATGTTCTTCCTCACCATGTCCTACTGCTTTATTTCAGCAGTGCGACCCAGCTGTTAGTGTGCAGGAGACATTTCTGCTAATATTTATCCTTTATTGTCAGGATAAGATTAAACAGAAGTCCTGTTGTAAAATGACTAAAATAAAATTGATACATAAGCCCATTATAAACTGTTACAACAAACTGCATCTCACCACAGAGATCTAAAGGTTTATGGGAGATTAAGATTATTAGTAATTCATTTCAAACTAAACACTGACACACACTCATTCATCTCATTATCTCAGGACTAATACTTATTCTTATTTCTCTTTGTACTGTTCTGTGTTTAGCTAGACATGCTTTTTTTCATACGGGACAGTAAAATTTACCAAAAGTCATGACAATATCATTTTCTGAAAAGTATAAAGCACTAGACTCTGATGACACATACTCTAAAGATGAGATATTGGGTACAAAGTTATACTAAAATGAACGTCTTTACATGCACTCAGTAGTTCTAATGTTCCAGAAATATTATACAAATATTATATTATTAAAAAATGCTTTTTCCTAAACTGGACCTCTAACCTGTTTGAAGTTGTAATCAATCATTTATGGTCTGTATTTTGTGCCCATATGAAATTATAGACCCATTTTAATGGAATACATAATGGAAGCTGGAGAATTCAATATAGCCTAAATGTTTTACATGTGCTCAATTTAAACAAAGTGTACAGGAGCTTGTTCTGGGTTTCACTTTCACTTGACCTGCCCAGCACTTACAGGACACTCCCCCCACACTGCTTTTTAAGGTTTAACAGTGAACTTTAAAACGTGTGAGGATGTTAAATGATATTTCAGAGTAGCCGTGGTGAGCTGTGAGAAAATCTTTAGTATCTATCAGGTGTGATCTCCAGAGGGCGCAGACTGATCCTGGTCCTCCGTCATGTGGAGCGGAGCCGTATCCTCCCCCTGAACATCCAGCCTGTCCGTGTGAGCCTGCAGCAGGAGGACGCAGAGCAGAGCAGCGCTGTGCCTTGCTTAGAGGCTGCGGGCAGAGATGGCGCCCTGATGCCGGTGAATAAGCAGAAAAGCGAGCGGAGGGAGGGGAGAGGGGAAGATGAGCCGCTGCATCACTGAGGAGCTGCGTGTGTGTGTGTGTGTGTGTGTGTGCTGGGGATGACAGCGCCTAAAGGACTCACACGGATCCTTATTGTTCCTTTTTCCATGGGATCAGAAACGTCGCTGTGACTCTCGGAGGGGGGCGGTGGGGGCTTGTTGTCTACCTCAGCTGTTTCTCCCTCCGGCGGGGCTCTCCGCTCATCCGACGCCGGGAGAAGAGCGCAGGGGGCGGGCGGGGCGGGGGGAGAGGGGCGATGGCCGCAGGTGGAGCAGGATGCGGGGACACGGTGGAGCAGTGCCGGGCCGAGGTGGAGCGCCTGACCCGGGAGCTGGCGGAGGCCAACCGAGAGAAGATCCGGGCGGCGGAGTGCGGGCTGGTGGTCCTGGAGGAGAACCAGAGCCTGAAGCAGCAGTACGCAGAGCTGGAGGCCGAGCAGGAGGCGCTGAGGCTGGAGCTGGAGCAGCTGCAGGAGGTGGGCTCAGCAGGGGTATGGCTCATATAACAGGATAAGTAATAGGCCACTGATAACAATGACAACAGCAGCTGGAATGAAAAGAATAAAGCTTGCCCTGAGTTAGCCTGGGTGTTAGTTTGGTACTGAGATATCTGCACAGGTCAGGTCAGGAGGTGTTGTGTCTCCTCATTAAGTTCACAGGAAATCATTTGTGCTGTGTGCATATGAACACATGAACTTCATGATGTTTACTGCAGCTCTGTGTCACCTGGGCTCTCATAGTTAGACAGGCCCAGCTCATTACATGACCACTTTATGAGCATGACTCTTCAATAGCTACTCTGTAGCTATTGAAGAGTTATTCTGTTGTTTTTAATGGCTATAATATGGTAACTTTTCATGTTTTATTACTTCTATATCTTCTATATCTGGTCATTGTTTGTTTTGTACTCTGGTCGGGCGTCACTTGTCAAGTGACTTTAACTAAAAAATACAACGATTTAGTAACTTTAATGTACGTGTCACTTTGAGAAGGATATCTGTCCCTTTAGCTGCTAAATGCTCCACCATGTTCACCAGCAGGTCTCTAACTGTGTCTGTCTGGTGTCTGCTGCTGAGCACAAAGAGTACTGTAGCTTTATCAGAGCTTTTTCACTGGAAACAGCTGCCTGGTGCTGGAAACTGGTCTGAAAAACCAAAGAAGAACAAAAGCTCCTTGAACTGAGGAGCTGGTAGTAATTCTCTGTGGGTTTGTCACCGTGAATGACAAGACATAGTCATTTGATTCATTGTTCGTATAGAAATATTGATTAGTGCAGTTTTAAGCATTAGCCATTTTACAGAGGCAAATAAAACAGATACACAGAGACTCTATGTTCTCATGTGTATGCTTCAGTAGCTCGAGGCACCATCGAGGTATTTTGCAAGCAGATGATGTGATGTTTTTGTACAGTATTTGTAGCATGTGTGAGCTCCTTTATGACACAGGTCAGTATGTGCTAGAGCATTTTAGGGTAGAAAGGGAAACCCTCGATTCTTGCTAGTGCAAGCAACATCGCACCTGTGCTTGACAGTGTTTATCACCAACCTTCCACCATCTTCACATATATCTAATATATAGCACAATATGTGATGATGTTCTTCGTGTACGGTAATTCTGCATAGTATTCAGTCTCACCTCTGGCCTCAGGAGGTGATTTATCTTCATTGAGTCTGATAATCAATCTCAGCTAATGAGCTGCCCCAGCCTCGCTTGTGTTCAACTCATTTTTCTGATCGATGTGCGTCAGAGAGCAGCATTTTTCAGTATGTAGGCTAATGTAAGGCACTGCTAATTCACCAGTTTGTTAGCTGTAATACAAATGAATCAGGGTTGGACTCGGAAGCTGCCTGTACAGTTGCATCCTGAAGGTCAGTGTGAGTGTGTGTCTGTGCGTGTGTGTGTGTGTGAGTGTGCGCACGTGTGTGTGTGTGTGTGTATGAATGTTTCTCTAACATCACGCTGTGGTTGGTCCTCATAATTTCGTTCCTGACTGAGATCAAATAACACATACAGCACAGGCTGTAGACAAAATACAGTGCCATTGGTTGTTCTGGGGTAAATAGGGTCTTGTAGCTTATTTTTGCCTAAGAACCCTGCTAATCACCATTTAACTTTTTGGGCCACTGGACACTCTGACAACTGACATATTGACTCCTTTTAAACTTCTTCTGACAAATCATGTTAAACTAATCAGGGATATCTCAGCAGTAGTTGACTTTGAATCTTGGATTGGCTTTTGTAATTAACCTGAAATAATCATATTATCCATGTCCCTTCACCAGATTACCAGATGTCACACTCAGTCCATCAATTTCAACCAAATCAATTTCAACCAAATGGACCATACAGTTCTTCTAATAGCCACCATTTTTTCTATAATAAAGTTAAACTGTATTAAATTTGATGTGAAACCTACCAACTTCTCTTTAGAAAGACAAAGTTGTTGAATATTTCCCATAGAAGGCAGTGACATATTGTCACTTGTCATATTGTCACATAAACTTGTTATGACAGAATATTTAAAACGAATTAGGCATAACTTGCTTATTAATGGATTATTTGCCTATTATGCACTTATCTGAACGACAAATGCCACTGATATTTAGTTGTGGAAGAGTTCTGAGCTGTATGACACTTTGGTATTGTGAACTCTCACCATGTTAAAGGAGCTTACACAGATTCTCACCCTGTCATGTCCTGCACTAAGAATGATTGAAGAAATGTGAATTATATTACATCCAAAGCAGACAACAGGTTTATGTAGGTGTATAGGTGTCTAGGTATCCACATTACCTTCAGTTTAACGTAAACACACTAAAGGTGTTTCTACAGTGTGTGAGGTCATTTCTGCATCACATTCTTTAGAGGACATATTTCCCCCAAACCAAACTCCAGCCTTTTCTAAAGTGATCTTGTCAGCTTTGCACAATTTTGGACTTTTGACTTATTTAGTGAATGGTTTCTCTCATGTTTCTTTGGTGGATGGACTTGATATGTAGTAGTAGAAAGTTGAAAATGTTGATAGATTCCAGGCAAACCCTTGTTCAGTGAAACAGTGCTTTAATTGGGCAGATTCTGGCTGTAATAAATGGGCAGCCGGAGTATCAGTACTTCAGATTTTTTCACAGATGAGAATGCTACTTCTACTACTTTTTATAATAGAAGTAGGTACCTTATTTAAAAATGACTTCTAGTCATATTCGCTAAAACTGTCACTCTTTCCTGACAGTAGAATATGAGACAGATAATCTGTGATAAAATCAGACTCCTCTGGCTCCACCTGCTGCCTCTAAGCTCATTTGGACAAGAATCCACCACACCTGAAGTCAAAACAACCAATCAGAGCAGAAGAGAGTATCTAATGGAGCTTCAGTCACTGCTCCTGAATGGACTCTGCTCCAACATGTATGAACTAACTCGGAGTGGATGTAAAAGAGGTTAAACAACAACCAAATGACCAAGCAATCGGTAAAAAACAGTTTCCGCAAAATAAAAGTACGCAGAGGAAGAGCAGTGAAGAAAAGGGAGTTTAGTATAGTAATAAGTACAGCTTAGGCTGATGGGAATTTTTGATCGTAAACCAAAGTACTGGACAAACTAAAATTTTGACCAAACAATGAGACAGAAGATCACTAGAGTTATTATAGCTGATCCTGAGAAGATGATGAATTTCACACAAATTTAATGGCGAGCCCTCCAGTAGGTGTTAGCCCAGATCTTTTATTTCTAAGACAGTACAATACAAACAATGACCAACCAAAATAGATTTTGATCTATTTTGACTGGCATTCTGAATGCAGGTTGTTTTTGTAGGCAGAAAAAATAATGGCCCAACTGATAGGGTGAACTCTTCATGAACAGAGGAAACAGAGCAGACTCATCATCTTCCTGTCTGAGCTGGACTCTGAGCAACTGAATGTAAGGCCATGAAGTGCAAGTCTATATAAATAATTTCTACTCTAAATGTAGCACACTTTCAACACTGAAGCATGTGGTCGACAGAAACATTACTATTTCATGGAAATACAAGCAACTCAAGCTACATTCACAATATCATTAACTGTCTGTGTGAAAGCAGCAATGGTGCCTCGTTTCATGGTTGTATAGGAGACACTTTTTGTGCCTTCACTGTGTTCATATTCTTTCATTCACTGAGACAGAGAGTGGTTAACAGAAGGTTTGCTGTTAGATGAAGAATACCAGGTCCTTTTTAAGACTGTGAACAATCACTCAGCATCATGAGGGTGCGTTGGGGTGTCACAGGCTGGCTAGTTTAATGTAATAGTTTAGGGCTTTGCAGGAGGAGGAGGCCTCAGAAGGCTCCCTCAGTGGGCTGTAATGAGCCAGCCACAGCTCACTGTTAATTTGCTCAACAGGAGTCCATCACATTGATTTGTACAGTGAGCCTCGTCTGTACTCAGGTTCAGTGTCAGCTTAGGTGCTCTGCATAAAGGAGCAAAATTCAATGTGAGATGAATGTACGTTTTTTTTTTTACACAAATGTCCAACATGTATATAATTCCATCCTTTTAGAAACTTTATAATTCCTCATAGCCTTTTAATTTTTAGGTGTATTTGAGATGTACAGACGTTTTCTCTTGATTTCATCTTTTTGCATGAAAACCTTTTTTTTGCCATCACAGTTGAGATAAAGTGAGTTTGAGCTTCTGCTTAGATTGGTGTGCCATTCAGACTGTCCCCCTTGTGATCTGCTGAGGTCAACATTGTGTCACCAGATATCCAAACAGACACTGAGAGAGAGAGGGAGAGGTCTGCACAGGGGGCACTGTTTTATTTTCTTAATATAGAAGGACCAAATATCTTCAAAGGGGCACAATACTGTGTCAGAAAATTGCAAGTTTTTAAAAATAATTTCACATCTGCTTTTAGATAAACTCTTGCTGTGGAAAGATTATGTCAGATTATTTTAGTGGAGTTGTCCCTAAACCTTTGACATCCTTTCTTTAAGGAGATAGTTTAAGGGTTTGTTCAAGCTTTAGGGATGAATTTAATGATTTAGTTTTGGGGGTACGGTACGTGTTATTTTTCTTCAAATAGGTTTAGACCACCCTAGAAATCATTCCCACAGTGTTTCTATAATGCCCTTACAGATCAGGTTTCTCTGTAAAACTCAACAGAATTAGATTAGACTTTATTAGTTCAGATGAACAATATGAACATATTGGCTGCTTTGTATTGCTACTTTGATAAATATATACCTAGTATAAATCTAACATGAAATATACCCACATATTAAAATAAAAGGGATCATTTAACAGTAAAAGTAGATGAAATTAAAGGGAAGTGCAGTATACTGGCATGCAATGTGAATGGCAACGTGTGTCCCAGTGATAATGTATCAAATCACAAGCAATGAATAAACTGTCTGAAGGAGAGCAGCTGTGTTACAATAACAATTGTGTAAAAACTATGGCTGTGCTGAAGAACAGGCAGAGCACAGACTAATAAAGACACAGAATAATAAAGATATGGACAATTTTCTGGTTCACAGTCAAAACCCTGGCTACATTTGAGTCATCTGGATGGAGTATCTCAAACAAAAGCTCTAAATGCATCGATGGAGTCAGTCACTTAGTCTTCGTTAATGAGCCAATTCCAAAACCTGTCAGCAGATGACATCACCAATTCCAGTCTTGATTCTTTCCAGCTCAGGGAGACAGTCGTCTTTGTTTAGATTATAAACTGCAGACACTCTTTGAATAGCACAATATAAATGATGTTTTAGTGTGGATGTTTCTTTTAGCATTCAAACACAGCACAGTGACTTTGATGAGGCTGTGGTCTCCATTATACAGAAAACCAGCAGCAGTACAGTCTCTACAGCAGGCATAGGAGGTCACAGAGGAATGGGTTAGGTAAGGGTTAGTCTTAATCAATAAAGGTATAAGTGCCGTTTGGGTTGAAAGTCCTGTTTTGCTGATGTTAGGCCGCAGTGAGAGCTCATGGTAACGGCTGACAGATCCTCTGCATTTGTGGGTGTGACAAGTGGGGCGGTGATGAAAAATGCAGTGAGTGCATCAGTGCAGCCGTCAGGGCTAAAAACAGGACGCTGTGTTACTCCTCTGTGACGTCACACAACCAATAGGAGACCTCCATCCTCTCGCTGTTGTCACCAGACACTGATTTCGACCTCAGTCACCGGGGTTTAGGATGGATGCAGTGGGTCCAAGGATCCTGCCTCTCTTTAGATACTGGCGGAGGAGACTGTAGAGACTGTGTCACAGACTGCTGATTCAACTTCATGGTCATTTTTGATGCTGTGATCTGTAGTTGTGTTGTATTGGACTGTGTTATGCAAGTTGTAGCAGATATTTTGCCCACTTCCTTCCTCTGGGCTGTGTCAGCCCAACCTGGATCTCCCTGGTCTGGATTCCCTCCGCTGCTCTCTCTTAGTTAGGAATGTGACACAGTAGCACTTAAGAGCAGACTGGATGTCTGAAAGATGCATGTCTGCAGAGGAGTCTCTATGCGTGTGAACCAGAGAGGACGTGGTGAATAATTAATCAGCTGTGAGGTCATGATGATTTTATGATGATTCCTGAACAAAGACCTCCGTTTTGCAATGTTTCATGTATGTTAATTATGTTTTGTTTTTTTTAAACAATATATTTATTGATTTTTCACATTTACAAATAAAGCGTGGATACATAACATGATCCATAGGAGTGAGAAACAAAACAATCAGACAAACAAACAGAACACGACAAAAAAAAATACCGTCAGCTCAGATCAATATAAATAATACTTGGGGTTACAGTAGAAATATATGGTATGAGCAGTCAAGAAAATCCTTGCAACATCATATTAGAGACACCAGGCTCTACATAGATCAAATAGGGTTCCCAGACTTCATAGAATTGGCCTGTTTTTAAATGTAATATACAAGTAAGGTAATCTAATGGTACAAAATCAAACACTACTCCCTGCCAGCCTTTAACAGTTGGTACCTTTTGATTGATCCATTGTAACAAAATATTCTTTCTCGCTGCATAAGTGAGAATACAATAAAGCCCTATTATGCCCTATTATGTTTTGATGTTAAACGTCGACTTGGGAGCCAAATATGAGAGACACAGGGTCCATCTCCAGTTTTAAACCAAATATCTTCTCCATTTCAAATAACACATTAGACCAATACACTTGCAGTTTTCGACATGACCAAAAATAATGAGTTAGGGTACCAATTTCCATTTTGCATTTAAGACACGTGGGTGAGAGAGTAGGATTGAAATAATGTCTGCAGTTGGGGGATATGTGCATTATATGTATAATTTTTAACTGTATTGCTTGGGCACGATTACAAACTGAAATTGATTTAGCATGTCTCCAGACATCTTTCCATCGGGACTGTGAAAGACATAGCTTTATACAACAAACTTACAGATATCTCTCTGTCTGTTAAAAATAATAATTTTTTGACAGGAGAGCTTTCATGATTCTCAACTAACGTAGTACTGTGTAGGACATAATGCCTTATCTGCAAGTAACGAAAAAAGTCATGTCTGGGGATAGAATATTTCTCTATCATCTGTTCAAATGTCATAACCACATTATCAGAGATTAAGTCCCTCAATCTATGAACACCATTATCCCTCCACTCTTCAAAACCAGTATCAACCATCCCAGGCTAGAAATCAGGATTATTCACAATAGGGGTGAAAACAGAGGTGAACTTTGACCTTCCTTCAAGTCAACACACCAGTCGCCAGGCCCTAACTGCATTAAGCGTAACTGGATTATTACAACTCAGTCTAATATTTTTAAATTTCTTAAAAAACAGCAAGTCCCTTAATGGATACTTTGAAAGGGAAGTTTCAACACCCAACCAAATAGAGTTTGAGTTGTTTATGACCCAGTCATAAATATATCTCATGTGAGTACATAATTGATATGTTCTGATATTTGGTAAGTCTAGACCCCCTATGGAACCTGGCAGTTGCAATGTAGCCATCTTGAGTTTTGGTCTGCACTTAGTCCATATAAAAGAACTTAGCCAGCCATTCAGGTCTTTTATCACCCTATTTGAAAATATGACTGGAATCATTTGGATGGGATATAACATTCGAGGCAGTACATTCATTTTAACCATGGATATACGTCCTAGCCAGGAGACAGAGAATTCCATCGCTCCAAATCCTGCCTTACCTTCTCGAACAAGGGAACAAAATTGGCTTTATACATGTGCTCAAATTTAGAAGTTATGAATACACTTAGATATACAAAACCTGCAGACCACTTAAAGGGGAAAGAATTGAGGCTCCCAAGTGGCATGGCTTCGGACTTGGTCAAATTAATTTTATATCCAGAAAATTAGCTAAAGAGATCAATAACGTTAAGTATTGTATGGTATTGATGTCTCCGGATTAGAGATAAATACCAAAACATCATCTGCATACAGACTTATCTTGTGTACATAATCAACTAGCAGGCCCCGTATAGCAGGTGTCATCCCATAGACAGGAAATGTCTAAACTCAGTATTAAAATAGGATGCAAAGGTATGGTCCTTTAAGATAGTTGTATTCTGTCTCCAGTATCTTACTCTGTTTCCTATGCCCTTAAGAGAGAGGTCCAGCACACTGTTGGCATGGTCTGAGATAACAATACTACCTATTACACAAGATAAAACTGAATGTAAGGAGAGCCCAGGCAAAAAAAAGTAATCAATCCTAGAATGACATTTATGGGGTGCAGAAAAAAAGTGTGTTCTTTATCCGAAGGATGAATTGTCCTCCATACATCAACAAATCCTAAATCTTCACATATAGAATTGAGTAACTTAGCTTGTGAAGGAAGAGGCGAGGCTTTGTGGGGTAGCCTGTCAATAAGGGGATTCAGTATACAATTAAAATCCCCACCCACTTTAGAAATATCTGAGTGTATCTCTGAGAAATCTAGGAATACCTTAGTTATAAAATCTGGTGGGTGAGCAGGGGGGTAATAAATATTCAATATGGAAATGATTGTACCTAGCAGGACCCCCTTGGTTATAACATACCTACCACTTTTGTCCTTGACATAATCCATCACTGAAAAAGGAAGATTTTTTTCTCACTAGAATTGCCACCCCTCTACTTCTTGAAGTAAATGAGGAGAAAAATACCTGCTCAACCATACCCTGCCGTAATTTCAGATGTTCTACCAAATGCATTTCCTGTAAAAGTGCAATATCAGTGTGTTCTTTCTTGAGAAAGGTGAGTATTTTTCTTCTTTTAATCGGACTATGGATCCATTTTACATTCCATGTACACAAGCGTAGTTTATTACTAGTCATACTGTTTAAGTAAACCCTCTATATAGATATAAAGAAAAACCAAAACTAAAAAGCCCAAATACAATGGGGGCTGTTCCTGCTACCTAACCTGCAGGGCATTTTAAACCTCTTCTACACCACTCTCTCTGTACAAGCCCCATAACAAAAAAGAAAAAGAAACAGATCTGTCAGTAATAAATGAATGAGGCTGCACCCTGTTCTTCCCTGACATTCACAGATGGGATAAACAAGAACTCGAGTTTGTTCACAGGGCCATAATTCGGTGCATGGACAAAATTGACTGACATGCATAAACATAAAATGTTGTACACACATACATATGTGCGCAGATGAGGAGCAATCAGAACATACTCACGTAATGCGTATAGATGAAATCAAATAACATAAAGCCATATAGACTAGCTGACAAGCATATCACTGGGAAGCAGCGCCCTCACGTCTCTGTTCCAGTGAATGTTCCTCTTCAGCGTCCCGTTCACGATCACCCTCAGAGTAGCCGAGAAAAATAACGTGTAGTCCATGTTCATTTTCCTCAGCCGTGCCTTTATGTCATCGAAAGCTTTTCGTCTCCGGACCACCTCAGCTGAATAATCATTAAAGAAAGAGATTCTGGGTCCCGTCTTTGTGGGGTCATCTTGGTTAGACCAACGGGGTCCGAGCCGACGACCATCACGCGCGTTTATCTGTGAAGTTATGAAACTTCACTATCAGTGGCCTGGGACGTTGACCGGTGTCGGGTTTTGGTGCTAGGGACCGGTGTGCCCGATCAAGCTTCAGCCGTCCTGCTTTTGTATCCATTTGGAGGTACTCAGGGATCCATTTTCCGAAGAATTCCACTGAATCCAAGCCTTCTGAGCCTTCAGGCACACCAACTATACGTATATTACACCTGCAGCTTCGGTTGTCGAGATTGTTTACGTGCTCCTGCATATCATGCACTTTGAGAAGTGCTAATTTCGCCTCTGATGATGTCGCTGCGGCCTCCACATCAGCAATCCGTTTCTCCGCTTCACCCACTCGGGTAGCGATCGCCTGTAGCTGCGCAGTCTGTTCTTTAATGGCTTCCAGGACAGTGGAAATTTTTGGTTTCGATTACTTTAGTAAGGTTATCAGTTATTCTGTCTAGGGCTTGAACGATACCTGGTTCCGTAGAGCCTGAGCTAACATCCATGCTCGGTGTCTCAGGTGTAGCACTTAGCTCCTCTTCATTTTCAGCGTTAGCAGGGTTGCTCTTTGACTAATTTTTCGTGTTTCTGGGCATGTTGTCCGAAGCTTTTAGAAAATAATTGTCCAGGCTCATGTTAAAACACTAACCGTCCAAAACTCCACCCTTTTCACCGTTCAGATATGTAAAGCAGAAGTTTAAACTGATAAATGCCACGGAGGTCACTCAGCAACAGTGTTTACTCTACAACGCCATCTTGTTCCCCGTGAATTATGTTTTTAAAGAAGAGGGAAGAAGCATTAAACACAGCCCTTGATGGTGGGTTGTGCATCCATCAGATGACATTAGATGTGCATTTACAAAACTTGTTTTTTTTTAAGGGTAAATTTGTTCTGCAACAGCTTGTGTCTTATTTTTGTGGTCTAGGCTATTGAAATCATCATATAAACTAGATAAACTAGACTTAGCTAACCTCAATTTACAGATCCTCTTTCTGCTTAAACTTTGACCTGCTGTACTTTTTACAGTTGTGCACAGTTTTACTGATGTTGTTTTGGATGAAAAGGTGGAATCATAGGAAGAGGGGTTGTATCATACTGTAAGTTAAACAAAGGACCTGTGCCAAGGGAGTGGCACTATCAAATGAGATTATTCCTTCCTGTCCTCCATCTGTTCCCCTCCCCTTCTACCTCTCTCTCTCATTTTTTTCTGGTTTTATAATTCCTGAATTTAACAGAATGCAAAAGGAGGAAAGGAGAGATTGTCAGGCAGCAGGAGGTGAATGAAAGAGGGCTGATGGAGAGATGGAACACTGCCCACAAGGATTACACGATCTTTACTGGATATGAGACGAGTGCTGCTGTTCCCCACCCAGCACACTGACACATACTGTCACACTCCCCCTCCCCTCTCCCTCTCTCTCTCTCTCCTCACACACACACACACACACACACCTTGGTTGTGTTGGCTGGGAACAAAGAGAAGCAGAGAGAACTGAAGGAAGCCAGTTGTACAGGCTCGTATTTCATTTCTCCAACATGACACTGGACATGCATCAGAGTGCTCCTTATATTGTGTGTGTGTGATATAAACTACAGATTATGAGTTGTTGTAGTGAGTGAGTGAAATTGTTATGGAACATCTTCATATTTTTTGTGTCACAAAAGCTGCACGATACAGCACATTTAGTTTGTATAGCTATAGCTCATTCAAGGACTCTTCTTCTGTGTCATTTTCACATCAGTACGTCTTTTTTCCCCCCTAAAAGCCTCTTTCAGACAATTAGGTTATCTGATAAGTCTTTTGGTTTGAACATATATGGGTACTGCATATGATACAGGTAGATGAGAAGAATATGAACACCGCCTCTAATTATTGGGCTTGCTACCTACCAACCACTTCCATTCCTAACAAGTGCAGAAAAGAAGTGGCAGAGTGGCAGTTGTTCAAGTTTTGAGCTGAGCTGAAAGACGGGTGTATTCACACTTACAGACTGTCTGCACATTCAGAGACACACTTGGTACACAGGTAATAAACAAATCTGGTGGAGTAAATGAGCGACCTCTCCCCAAAGTGCTACATTCCTGCTGTTAAAGTCTCTCGTCATCGTCAGATCTGGTGTCATTTTCTTGTGTTTTTTACTGGGTCAGAAGCTATGTAGATGGTGTTCCAGAAATATTATTAGGACTTCTACAGAGATGTAGCCACGTTCTCAAATGTTATAACTTGTTGAGTAAAATTGTATTGTTAGAAATAGGAATAATATTTAAAACTAAAATCAGACCCAAGTTGTGATAAACAGGAGTTGATGTTTAAACCCTGATAAACCCTGAGCTCAAAGCCTTTCATTGTTTGTCATTTTTTTAATTCAGAGGAAGGCCCTAATTTAAATGTTTTAACATGTCTGGGTAATGATTAATCACATCAAGTGCATATCCAGTGATTCACTTCACACGCCGTCTCTTCTTTGGTTCACAGAGATTCTCACCTCTACAAAATCAGACCTCTACCTACAAATGTGCCTGTCTACTGGCTAGATTCTCGTATTGTGTCCCTTTCTCCCCCTGTCCTCTCTCCTTGGTTATCCTTCTCTCTCTGCCGATGTATTTGTCTGTCTTTGTTTCTTGGTCCCAGATTAAAGAGGACACTGTTCTCCCACGGCTGCAGGGTTTATATTGATCCACGCGTCCTCAAGCTGTTCACACAGATAACGACTAATGTGGAGCGAGTGGACAGAGAGAAAATCCTCTCCAGCAAATTATTTTCTTCAAGCGTTCATTGAGAATTACATCAAACAGTCTTTAGTTGAATAATTTTTAACTTACCACCAGGCAGAATACAGCAGCTGATTTTCATGACTCAACACTCAAACCTCAGTCGAGAAGCCTAAAACCAAATAGATGTTTTGGTGTATCAGCACTAACACAGAGGATCACACACAGGTTCATATATTTGTCTGTGTGAATGGCCAGTCAGAGATTTGGGCAGATGACAAAATCTATGTCACACTGACCCCTGTGAAGCCAACTGAAGTCAGTCCCTTTATAGCTGTTTGGGATGCCTCTGTTAATGAGTCCTTGACTTATTAACTCATTAACTGAGACTGGTTTCTTTTTCCATCGGGAGTAAGATGCTGGGGGGAAGAGTTGAGTTGCATCTCAACTGTTTGAAAACAAGGAAAAAATTTGTATAAGGCCTATCCCTTCTGAAAACATGTCCTGTACTTTGAAGGGGCGGGGAAAGCTACGATGATTCCAAGGGTCTGGATATTTAGGGTCTCTAATATAATACTTCAGCTTCTTGTAATTTCAGAAATAAAATTATGGTGTGTGTGTCCATTTCACTCACAAGTCAGAAATGGTGGAACTAGCTGACTGTCTCGGTCTGTGTGTAGATGGGCTGTCCAGTGTGGTCTGTACTGAACGTCTCACTCAAAATCAAAATCAGGCTGCCAGAAGCAGAAAAAATCTGTGAGAACCAAGAAGTGAGAACTAAGGATGACAACTTGTTACCCAACCTTTTCTCCAAGAGGGTACCCATGTAGTGCCCATGAAAACCTTAATACCACATTAGAAATTTCCTGGCTTAATGTTGAAGCCAGTTGCAAGCTGTCAGTACAATAATAACACTCAGCCGCTTTGATGTCACTTAAATACACTCTGTAGATCAGCACTATCCACTCACAACATCCTCACAGTCATTACATTTTGTTTATTTAGCTGAAAAAGAATCAGTACTTTAATGAATAATCACTTCTGCCTTTGTCATGCAGATGCAGCTCCAGCAAACCCACTATCTGTCCTCCCCAGTCCCACCCAACTCTCAGTTAAAGGAGAAGAAGGTGAGCAGTGTTGGTAGATAGTAGCTTGGTAGTTTTACCCAGAACAATTCATTGAGCTGATGATGGATAATGCCCTCCTCTTCTTCTCCCACAGCAGAGACCATTCAGAATAAAATATCAGAGTGACAATGGCACAGAAGAAGTACTTCTTCAGATATTACATACATTACTATATTACAGTCAAAGATCTTAATGAACTTTTTAATTTACCACCCACTGTGGCCAGTGGTTTTCCAAAGTTCTGGCCACTAGCATTTTTACTAGCAGCAGATTTTTTGCTGGGAAATTATATTTTATTTGTTGACTTTGGTGTCCTCCTATTTAGTTGAAGAACTAGATTTACAACCCTTTCAAATGTAAGGGGCCACTGTAAACACCCAAATCAAGGCTAGACACAGACACAAAACAAGTAGCTTCTCATTGCATATGCTGAAAGTGTTGAAAGGGTGAAGAAGATTAACCATAAAGAAAAAAAACTGAAACAAGAGAAAAGAAGAGAAAACCTCTATGTGATTATTTAGCCTATGAACAACAGTAAATATGCAGCAGTAAATAATATGAAGTAGAAGAAATTCAAGAAACACAATTACAGATGTAGTGCAGCTGTCGACAGTCTTTAAGGTGGAATGGTTTCTTGCATGTTGACGTTGTGAATCAATTAACACAACTTAACTTAAATGACAACATTTGTTTTTAATGGCTCTCTTGAATGGCATACGCTTCAGTGATAGTTAGATTGGACTCTTAGAAGAGGTGGAGCATTGTGCCGGTGCGCTCCGGCAGCACTACACATGTGACCGTATGTGTCTGTATGCCATGCGCCAAAGTGGCTAGTAAGAGTGATTGTGTTACGCGTCACTACCGAATTCAGCATTTAGTGGGCGGGCAGGTGCTTATGCCAAGCTCTGATTATAGTATACCAAGTACAAAGTATTAGTATGCATAAGTAGACTTGTATTGCAGTATAATTGGTAGTGAACTGACCTTGATTCACAAAACCTGGCAGGCTGTCTGTGTTTACTCACCCAGCAGGCGTCAGATACACAAACGCACACACAAAACACATTGGCACCAACACAGTCCACAGTTAAGTCAGCTGCCTGTCAGTGATATTTAGCGTGTGGTGACTATTGATCTGACCAGACGTCATGCTGGGAGGTTTACAGTAAAGTGATGCAGCAGACTGCAGTCAAAACACCTGCACTTCTTTTACATATTGATGTCAAGGTATAGTTGTCAAATCCACAGTGGTAGTATTTATACTAGAAGTACTGATTTTGCAGAAAAATGGTCCCTGTCTGTGTTTTCCTATTTCATATGATGTTTAATTATGATGATTGTATTAATGTGCTGTTGTATTTTTACTGCTGTAGATGTTTCGGGTTGAGCTGATTTGAACTATTTGATATAGTATGAAATTAATCTACAGCAATGCATCATACTCTAAAGGATCACCATATGCTTGTAGTGTAATGTGTCTCTAAAATAAACTTTTCATTTGCTTACAAAGAGCTCTATTTTTAGCTTTGTGACATTTTCCAGCTAATCCAAGGGGCATTTAAGTAGTTTATTTATCTTAAGAAGGAAAATATTCTCAACCTGTAAAGAGCACTTAATCCTTCACTCAATAAAAAAAAATGCTTTTAATAATCATCACAGAGAGAGACATAGTTGTCACTGAACAGTAGAGGTATAAAGAATTATAATCTGAAAAGTAACAAATAATCAAAGCTGTCAGACAATGCAGTGCAGTAAAAATGACAATATTTGCCTCTGAATGGAAGCATAGTTACATAGCGTGGATATACTCGAAAGTAAACGTACCTCAAATTTGTACTTAAACACACAATTCTATGTATATTTATATGCAATCTCTACACTCTCTATTTCTGTAAAAGTATCAGTGTGCCATCTTTTCACTGATACAACTTTTAGGTATGTATATAAACAGAATCACTGATCACTCACCTAATTCTTCATATAGATGTTGCCAGTTTGTCTTAAACAAACGTCACTTTGATTGCACCACATTAATGGAAGCTGTTCAAATGTTAGTGTTAATCTTATTTTGTTTCTTCGCTGTCTGAGCTCCATCGTCTTTAAAGCAGTGCCCCTTTGTCAGGAACCACACCTACTGCCACATACGACATTTCTATCAGAGATAATGGTCAAGATATTAAGGACAGCAGTTTAACAGGACTGTTTTAAATGCACACACTGGTACACCTGCTAAGACGAAGAGCATCTGCCAACCAACCAGTCAATGTCATTAATGACATTTTTAATATATATCACAGTCAGTGTCTTGTAACAACATCCAAATATGCTTTAGATGAAAATTTTAAGTAAATACATATGTACATGGATTTCTGCAACATTTACAACAAATAATATTTATGTGTGCAGTTGTGAACTTTTTATATATATATGGGGATTTGATTTTGAATTTGATATACAACAATAAATGTGTGTGCACTGTAAAAAGATTTTAGTGTTATTTTATCAATATTAAGACTGATCTGACCACATATTGTACTTCCTCACAAACCCCAGACAGTTTGTATTGGTGGCCACACCTTGTTTGCCATCAGTGGAGCAGGTGAACAGTTTTAGGTTCATCAGCCTGTCATGGTCATTACACAGCTCATTGGAGCTCAGAAACAACTGTATTTCTCTAGGAAACATTTGAAGGCAACATCCCTGTGACAAGTTCTTGTTAACGTTTACAGAGGAGCAATAGAAAGAATCCTGACTGGAAAAATGACAAACGAGCATGGGATGTGCACCGCTCAGGACTGGAGGGATCTGCAGGAAGAGCTTGAAACCTTGCAGAACAACACTGGTACCCAAAGGATAAAATACACACCAGCCACAGCCTGTTCATCGTGCTTCTGTCGATACAGAAGTATCTGCTGTCATACCACTTCACCACAGAGCAGACTCAGCTCCACCTCACCATTTGCACTTCACTTTTTTGTTACGCTGATTTTGCATGTTACCATATCACTGCCTGTTGTAATATCACCATTTCTATTGTAACAAGATATTCTATTTTCCACTACACTGATATTGCGCATATAGTATATGTATGTATATGTAACTGTATATCTATGAATATGTAAATTGACCTTGTAAATACAATTTAGCTTTATTTTTTTATTTCTTTCTGTAGTAATACTTTTATATACTTTGTTCTGTTTTATTTCCTGTTTTGTTGACTATATTTCAATTTAATTTAAATATTTGAATATCTGTTTCTAAATTTTATGTGGATATAGCATGGAGGGGGCTGCAACTGCATTTCATTGCCAATTTTGCATGGGAAAATGACAATAAAGCCCTGAACCTTGAACTTCTGGTTCCACATGTGTATGAATGACCAACTGTTTTTAAAGCATGAATGAAACAAGTGATGCTCTGCCTGAGCTAACTCACACTGAGTTAGCTCAGGCAGAGCATCACTTGTTTCATTCATGCTTTACGGTGGTTTACATTGTAAAAGCTCGTCACAGAGGTGTAAACTCAAATGCCATGGCTTGTACTTGGCTGAGACTCTACTCATGAATCTGACGACTTTAGACTCGACCTGAAAATCAAAAGAAAGGACTACAACTCAACTTT
Source organism: Scortum barcoo (assembly GCA_023238725.1). NCBI lineage: Eukaryota > Metazoa > Chordata > Actinopteri > Centrarchiformes > Terapontidae > Scortum > Scortum barcoo. The sequence continues at coordinate 20,068,628 of CM041540.1, forward strand.
AGTTCATGGCTTCATGTGGATGTCACATGACTTGATATTTGTCAGAAGAAATAACATACCAAGACACAACTGATCATTTATTTGAAAGTAATAAATACAAACTTTTAATGGCAGTACTTATTTTTATGAATTATTTTACTTTCTGTCTAACTGTTCTAACTGTTACAGTGTTTAAATGGCAAATGGCATTAGTTTTTTGGAGGAGCTGTTATGACTTGTTTAGGACTTAAGACCCATGCTTTAGGGGCCTTGGACTTAACTTGGGACCTCATAGCCAGACTTGAGACATACTTATTTGTTACTTGTCAAAGTAGTAATCACAATAACGTGGGACTGAGCATACAAGCTGCTCTCCAGATTTTGAAAATACATTTGTGGAGACGTTTCAGACACAAAATGTGCAAGAATTTATCACCCAGTGGCATGATATGCCATTTTAATGTGATGTAATTGTTTTATTCGATGACAGTGGAGAAGAATATCTTATATCAGGCTATGGATTCACAGACAATACTTCAGTTAATCAACTTATTGTTGTGCATGGTCTTTGTTAACTATAAGAAAATCATTTTACAGAGACAGTGGACTTAATGCTTAATTATTTAAAGCCACTCTCAATGAGAATATTAGAGGGATGCCAAAATAGGATGTAAATTGTACTCAGCTGGCTTGGACATAGACAAGTGATGCATTGTTTGTGTGTCAGGGCTTCATCTTCCACACAAGTCTGTCTGCAGGATGATAACCTCATGTACCGTAAGGAGAATCAAGAGTAAAAAGATGCAAACAAATAGTGAGAGACCAAGAATTTAAGTGGGATAATTGGGAGCAAGGTGGCTGTAAACCAACTAGGCTGCTTCTTTAGTGTGTCTGTGCTGACTCAGATTAAACAGACTGAATTAAAATGAAAGTCTGCATAATGCACCTGTCTGCTACATGGTGTCATACTGAGTAAAATATTTCAGCAAATTAACAGTATGTGAACAAAACAAATGTGCCATAATTTCTCCCGCTGATGATTAAATGACTGCAGTCCATCAAGAACATAACCCTTTACCATAACAGTTTCTTACTGAAACCAGGGCTCACTGACTCTATACCCTCCACCTCACTGCACATGACTTAATGTACAGTGCACACGTTCACTCAGTGCTGTACATTAGTGCACATCTTATTGACTTTGCACATTGTAAATATTCTTTGACTTTCAACTTACTTAAACATTGTGAACTGTTGCACATTTAAAATTTCATTTAACTACATACATACATTTGTATATAGAGTCTGTATCTTTATTCTATGATCCTTTTCATATTTTATTATCTTTTTTTATATTTAATCTATATTTCCGACTTACAGTATTCTCATCTTTTTTCACTATTTTATATTGTTGCTCACTAACATACCAAGCCAAATATCTTGTATGTGAAAACCTCCTTGGCAAGTTCCTCCTTAAAATCTGTATGCAGAGTTTGAGCAGGACATCATGTGTGGCTCTCAGATAGATTACTGAGTGATGCCTAGATCTGTCAAATCAGGACATGTGTACGTGAATATTCCATTTCAAAACCCTCTCAACTCTGCTGCACCATAAACCCACTGTGATGTCTGCTGGCCCTACAGCGCCACTCAGTCAGGGACAGTTTTATGGAAAATCTTCAGTCCATTAGTATGCTGACAGAGCAGCCGACCGAAGACACGGGAGACAGAGATGATAGGCAGAGTGAAAGAGGGAGGTGAAATAGAGTGTGATAACGGTGTGGGAGATGGAAAAATAAATTGTGTTTTTGTTCTCATGCATGTGAATGGATGAGATTAATCCCTTTTATCACCTCATTTCTGTCCTGTGAGACCAGCGTGTCCTGTTACAGTGGACTAGTGGGACACTGTACTGCGTCGCTGTCTCTGTCCTCGTCCTCGTCCTTGTCTCTTTCAGTCTGAGACAGGATGAAGTCAGAGTTGGCAGTAAGGCAGTGTGTCAGCTAAGTAGGACACTGGTCTCAGGGCGACAGTGGAAGCAAGAGGCAGATTAGCGTATTGCTACTGGCCAGTTCAAAGCTCTCAGAAATCACATCTAACTTTTTATCAGCTGAGATCAATGTGCTCCTTTTGCACTTGACCTACATGCACGGCCAGAGTTAACCGCTTTGGGGTCCTGAGGCGAAAATGCCCTTTGACAACTCCTTTCAACCAATCAGTGTTCATGTGCTGTGGACTAAACTGTGCCTAAGTTTGTACATGTTGTTTTTGTTATTTTAAATACACTATCTTAGAATTTGGAAGAAAGATTTCAACTGAAATGTTAAATGTAAAATCAGCAGATCACTGAGGTTTTCATCTTCACTCTCAATAATCTCCACTGATATCACACAGGAGAAAGTACAGGAAACTCACCCACAAAGAAGATAGTATTGGGGACAGCTGATTCTAGTGTCTTCAACTCTTATATTTGTTTTATTTTGTTAAGTGACTTTTTCACAACATATTTATCATCTAAGCAAGCCCTGACAAACCTAGAGAACAACTTTCAGGCTTGGATGGTGGTGGATGGTGGATAGTTTTTTTCCATGTCAACGAACAATGGAAGACATCTATGGCTGGAATGACCTATTACTGCACTTGGAAAGTGGAGGCACAGAAGGAGATGAGGGTTGTGGGTTGGAGTCCGTGGAAATGTGAAAACCAGCCTCCTCTAGTGTTTTTCTCACAAATGTTCCGTCATGGGATAATAAGTTGGATGAACTCAGGCAGGAAATGGCTTTTCAGTGGGACACTAAGAACTGTAATAGTATGGTTCTTGTGACTTGGCTTCAATGGACCAGCAACCGTTACAGACTACAAAAGGAAAACCAGCTGTGCTGAGATAATACCTGCATTTCTCATTGATGAACACTTTCAATTCACAAGAACAGCTTCTCAGCTGAGGAGCTACAAAAGGCCCAGCACCCCCGCCCACTAGTAATCTCCAGGGCAGATGTGTGCTGCTCCCTTAGAGGGGTTAATGTTATGTGTGTGCGTGTTGTCTGTTGTGTATTTCCTGTTTTATTTTGTATTCTTGCCTCTCCTCACTTGTTTCAGCACTTTACTTCCTGTCCTTTTGTGTTTCCCTCCCATTTGATTGCCTGCTCCACCCCAATTGGTTTCACCTGTCCCCATTAGTCTCCTCACCTGTTTCCACTTCCCTTTCCTCCAGTGTATTTAAGTCAGTCCTTCTCCTTTTATTCTTGGTCGTGCCGTCTGTGCTTACCTGTGCTTATCTGTGCCATGGTATGTCGCCAACCCGTGTTTGTTCCTGCCTATCTGTTCCTCCCGTTGCCAGTGTTCCTGTGTTCCTGTAATAAAGAGTCCTACCATCTACTCTGCCTCCTGCCTCGTCTGCATACTGGGTCCAGAAACTCCACTTAGCCCTACACCTACCCTAACAGTTAATCCAGCCAGGTCAGCTGGATCTGTGGCATCCCCGGCTGAGCTCTTAAGGTGTATGCAGATCAAGTGGCAAACGTCCTCACAGACATTTTCAATGTGTCACTGGTCCAGTCTGTAATCCCCACAAGAAGACCATAAAAGTCCTGTCCAGTAGCTCCCACCTCCAGGTGCTCTGAGTAGTTAGTCAAATCATCACCTCCTCCCTCCCTTACTCACTGGACCTGCCTCAGTTTTCACACATGCTTAATACACTGCCACACTGTCTTTACATATGTCAGAATGCTGTTCATTCAGGTGTGCTGAGGGAGACCTATGGCCAACAGGAGGTCTGGCTGGTCATCAGATGGGTGAGGAAGCTCAGGTGTGGTGTGATGAGAAGGACTCTCTCATTTCTTCATGCCAGCAGGAAACTGACTGAGCAACCTTCACTTTCATTTACAGCCCAGTGCCATAGTCCATGTCAGTCTCCAGGGACAAAATATTATTTCACTTAGGTCACCTGTTCCTGAGCAAAATGGTGAATTATACTGTCTGATATGAGGATTATTTATAAAGCATACAGCTAATCTCTAGCTGGATTCCTGTGATATCCTTTCTTCTGTTCTGATGTATGGCAGTTGAAAGTGTGTGTAAGTAGTATTTCACTCTGATGGTATGTTTCAGCCTGAGGTTACTGTCATGCGTATTGGATGGACATGGCTGTGGTGCCATATGTTGACTAGTAGTTATTGTCCTGCAGTGTGTGCTATGTCAAAGTAATGCCTTTTATGGCAGCGCTGTGGCCATGAACAGATGGTTGCACTGCACATACACCCTGTGTGAGACAGATTTCTCTTCAGTGTTTATTAGCTGTGGGATGTTACAGAGGGAGTTCATGGCTAAAATCAATATTTTTTCCCCGATACAGATGAAGGACAGAGTAAAGAAAAAGGAATTGCATGAATAGAACCTTCAAATCTATCTAGTAATATCTGTTACTGTCTTTAATGCTATATATCATTTCTGAATGTTTGTTTTTCTTTCTATCTGCTCTACTCAGGTTTCTCTTGCAAAAGAGATCTTGATCTCAATGAGGTTACCTGAATATGTTATAATTGTATAAATAAATCAATATCTCAGGAAGGAGTGGTGTTCATGTTCCGCAGAGTTGGCAAAGAGCACCTAAAGTGTTTATCTCAGTGTCCATGGGTTCAATCTGTGGGTGGTAGTAATGTTCACACTGCTGTTATCTCTAACAGTGACTTTTGATATTCTGCCAATGAGGGAGGCAAAGTCTGAATTGTTCAAACCCTTCACACAGGGGGGCTTTGAACTGGCATGAATTGATTTTTGTTGGCCAATTGAGGGCTGTACAACAAGCTGTGAACAATATTGGTATATTGTCGCCTTATAAAGTTGATAACATGTTAGCAAGTAATTTACACATCCAGCAGTTTCAGAGCAACACTAACGTTATATTAACTTTAAGTTACTGTTACTGTATTCACTGTCCTTTTGCCTCTGTTCTATATTCACCTACTACTACTGTAGCTCTGTTCGCCTGTTCTTTGGTGATGAGCAGGTAGTGTTATCAGAGCTTTACACTGAAAATGGCTACCTGCTGAAAGATGCCAAAATGCTCCATGGAGTGGATTCTATGACTTTGTCAAGACTAACAGCTCTGAGTTATTTGATCCATCAGTAATTAAAACACATGATTAGTGCAGCTTTAAAGTATGTGTGGAGCCTTGGTCACTTTATTCTTCACTTGTTCCTCAACATCACATCAACATGCAGATAACAAAGAATCATTCACAACTTTCAAAAGAAATAAATGAGAAAATCTAATGTCCGTGTCAGACTACACAGTAGATTTATTTTAGTCACTGTTTCAGATTAGGCAATCATAGATAAATTTGTGTCGTGACATGGCAGTGACATTGTGCCGCTGACATTGTCATTGTCATTTGTCATGTTTACATTTGTGGACAGATGTCATGGTCGGTGTCTTATAATGAGTCTTGGCAGTTGTCAAACCAGGTGAGAGAAGGAAAATAATTTGAACATCATAGTTTGTGTTAAGATGTAGTGACATGTCTCATAGAATACACTGGTTGTTTTCCACTTTGACAACCCACATCTATCAGGCCTGGCACTGATCTGCCTGATGTCTTTTAGTGTGGTCATGGTATTATGATGTTCCTTTAATTTGTGTTGAATTTTGCATGGCAGTGATATGCTTAATACTTTTACTTCAAGCATGTCATTGCCATGCATAATTGTTTGAGGGAAATGAAATGCCACCTGAATTATTTTACCACCATATATCTTACATACATACCTGAGCTTTGGCTGAAAAAGTGCAATTTGCAAATTTGTGTACTTTATAGGACAATACCTTAGGTTTGTAAGTGTAAATGTCGCACAGTGTTGTTGATTGTGTTTTCCGTGGAGGTTCATTCATCTCTTGAGTAAACACAGCCCAACATGTGTGCAGTTGTAAACGCATCACTAGCTCAGAGTTTTCAGGTCCCAGCTGACTGTATTAAACTGTGCTTACACTTTGCTCCTGTGGGAAAATGCAATGTACGTTTGGACTATGCACTGTGATGCCTGCAGCCATGCCTATGCGCAAAGTCACACACTGACTGGACTTTCTCTAAGCCAACATAAAAAAGAAGAGCAAGGGATTTAAAAGAGAGAGATTCCCACGTACTCTTTCCCTACCTCTGCATACACTTTAAGTTCAGCCTAGCATGAGCCTCTCATTGATTTGTAGTTCAATATATTTCTCTCCTCAGTGTTCAGTGGAGCAGGGGTGAGCTGCTTGTGTGGTGCAGCTCAGTGATCATGAGGCCACTGATGCTGACTCACCTCTCTTTACAGGCTGCACCTAAGGGTCATGGCGCTGTTCTTTCACTCCTGCACATCTCCAGCTGTCACAGTTATTCTATTGAACCATGCGTGCAGGAGTGGTGACAAACCACTGAGATATGAGATATGTTAAATGTTTACCATCCATGTTCTTTTATTTCAATGTATAGATAACTGTAAATGAACAATAAATTGATTTGTAAATATAAAGATTACAGAAAATTATTATATGGAAGTTCCAAACTGAGACACATTCATAAAATGTGAATAGGACCTTCATTCTTATCTTGGCTATTTAGCTTTTCAACTGTGTTTAGACCTCTATAAGAAAGTGCTCTGTTTTAAATGCTGGATTTTGTTTAGTCTTTAAAACATTAACTTCTGGACTGAATAGAACATATTCTTTGCAACACAGATATGTAGCATTTTTTGGAGGATTCCTCAAGTGTGTTAAATTTACTCTAACAAATATTAATCTATTAATTATCATGTCTGACTGTTCCTTTCCTCTTGTGTCCTGTTCCAGGCCTTTGGCCAGGCTTACTCCACTCAGCGTAAGGTGGCAGAAGATGGGGAGACCAATGAGGAGACGCTGCTGCAGGAGTCTGCCACTAAGGAGGCTTACTACATGGGGCGTCTCCTGGAGCTCCAGTCAGAGCTGAAGCACAGCCGGGCCACCACCTCCAATGCTCAGGCCGACAACGAACATCTGAGCACCCTGCTGCAGGAGCTGAGGGAGGTACAGTACAGCAGCTAGGGTTGGAGATATAATATCATATGGTACAGCCAGCTGGGCTAGTGCCTAAACAGTACCTTCATGTACTATAGATTCCACATTTAGAATTTTAAGATGACAAGCCACTATTTTGGGAACAGTCAGAAAAACAGGATATATTCTATATAACTTGCCTTAACAAAGGTGTGCTCATGTGAAACAAACAGGAAATAGGAAAGAGTTACTGTACATTTTCTTGGGTTTTCTGTTCCATAAACAGCATGCAACTCCAGCTCTGTTTTCCTGAACTGTCTCAACAGAGTAATGAAATGTTGGATCTGCAGCGCAGCCGAATGCGAGAGGAGATCAGGGAGTACAAGTTTCGGGAGTCACGGTTACTCCAGGACTACACCGAGCTGGAGGAAGAGAACATCTCTCTTCAAAAACTGGTGTCAACGCTCAAACAGAATCAGGTGCTGAGGATTCACAGACAAATATGGACATATATGTTACAGGCCTGCTGCAGTTGAGACTGAATTAGCCTTTGATTATTATTACATATATCAACCCAAGTGAATTTCAGAACCCAGAAGGTAGAAATGTATATTTTCTGTTTTTTTTATTTCATGATTGTAGCCCAAATTCTGTATATAGATGAAGAACTTCTTTGCCTTGAGCCAAAAAACACATTCATTTTATACTTGTTTACTTGAAGCAGTGTCATCACAAGCCACAGTTACTACAACAATTTACATCTGTTCCCCTGCCAGTGTAACTGTTAATCAAACATTGCAGCCAGCCCACTAGACTGAGAGGAAAGGAGTATTTTTAATTTTTCCCTGTCTTTTTAATAATAATTAAAAATATTAAAATAAATTAAAAAATCGTGTTGAGATATTTTCTGACAGCAAAAGGAGAAGACTAATTGACAGTAAGAATGAATGAGTATAATAAGATGTAGTATAACAGTAGATGGAGTTTCTTTACAGTCTTTGCTCTATAGAACGTGTGTGTGTAAATGAGTGGCTGTTTTGTTTGTTCCTGCTAGAGAACACATTCATACACTGGTTTCAAGCTATTCTGCTGATAATTCTGCCATAATGCATAGAAAATGTATTGTAGTAACTGTTAGATTTTGAAAGTATCTGACCACCCCTCTCTCAGGCCTCCCTCCAAAGCTGCTTCCACAAAACACATGAACACATACTGCCTGACTACTGCTGGAGGACGAGTTCACAAGACAGCATTAGGGAGCTACCTCGTGTCTCATTCATGTCTGAAAACACCTCATGTTATCATAATGAACGTATACAACATGGCTGTTGTTATTACTCACAGCATCACTTTTCAGGCCCTTCAGCTTCCTCAGTTCTCACCATGATTGTAAAACCATACTGATGTTGACTCTGGTTTGGCCTCTTGCTTTATGCAACCTCTTTTGTTGTAGCATTTTCTTTTTATGTCCTTCTTTTCTTTCATTTTAATCATTGTGCACCTTGCTTTCAAGCTTTAGCAATATGTCCCTCTTGCCATATGGAAGACAGACCACCCATTTGGGCTTATTATATACTTGAGTTTTTGTCAGAGCATTTGATGTGTTGATTGCTGTCAGAATGTAAAGAGAATTATAACAAATACAACAAAAATACTTAGAATTAGAATAGAATTGCATCAGCGATACAGTGCATTGGCAAGGTAATCTCTAGATTTCATACCATCAATCTGCTCCATTTCTGGTTTAGGTGGAGTATGAAGGCCTGAAGCACGAGATCAAGGTCCTGGAAGAGGAGACTGAGCTCCTCAACAGCCAGTTAGGGGATGCACTGCGTTTGAAGGACATCTCAGACACTCAACTGGAGGAGGCGCTTGAGTCTCTGAAGAGCGAGCGTGAGCAGAAGAATCACCTGCGCCGGGAGCTGGTCCACCACCTCAGCATGTGCGATGTGGCCTACACTGGCAGTGCCCACCTGACATTCACCTCAGCCCCACCCAGTGGGAACGCCACCCCCACCACTCTGCTGTCTCCAAATGCAGAAGAGCCAACAAGGTGGATATTACACACATAAAATGTAATGTTGTTTTGGTCTGTTTGAGGGGGGGCCATGTGTTGAATCTGTTAAAAAACAGGTTCAGCTCATCAGCCCAGCTTGTGCTGCCATGATAAACACCCCCCCCCCCCACCTTCCTCCTGTAGATGTCCTCACCATCTTTCTCCTAATCTCTTTGGATGAGTTGGAGCTCCGTCCTTTTCTCTGCCCTGAAGGCTGTCTTTTTTTCATTCAGGAGGACCTTGATGTCCCTGGTGATCCAAGGCCTATTCTTGGGGAAACCTGATAGTTAGGTTGAAACAACAGTGTCCACACAGAAATGAATTAATCCTGTGTTGTAGAATGTGAGCCCTGTGAGGTCCTCACCACATGGATCAATCAGCACGTCTCCCGTGTCTCCAGCAACCATGTGTTCACTGTCTGGGTGGTTGAAGGCTGCTGCTGGACTTAGGCAGGATCTGATTCTGAGCTTTGAATATTTACTATATGCACTCTGTAAATAGGCGGCATTCTTTTGTAATAGCCTAATTGTATTAAGCGTTGGCCTGCACTCTTGTATCTTAAATCTTTAATTTGCCAAATGGGAAGCAAAGTGGATCTCCTGAATTTTAAAGATGCTGTACTCTACTCTGATGTGTCAGGTGTAACGGCCACCTCCAGGGTGGGACTGGAGCAGGGACAGGGCCTGTGCCCAGGGCTAATGGAGAGTGTCGGGGGCCGAGTCGGAAAGCCGAGGGGACGCCGACATCGGACCTCTATAGCGAGATGAACCTGACAGAGATCCAGAAGCTCAAGCAGCAACTGATGACGGTGAGTCTGCTCTCTGATCAACCCTGTGCACATTATTTACTTGAAGAAAAGCAGCATTAGGGACAGTATGAATGTTTTAGACAGAGCAACCAACATACTGATGATGTTCTGAAAACTGATTTGCTTTATGTACAGCCTGAATTCTAGAAATATGGTTTCCTCTGAGGATGGTGGTAGAGAACAGGCAATTTAATCACCAAATTCAAAACAGTCATTCCTCTGGGGAGCGGTTCCCCATACTGAATGACAAAATAGGTTTTCTGCTTTTTCTGTCTTTCTTCTTTCTTTTCTTTGGTAATTTCCCAGCTTGGGATCAATAAAGTATGTCTATCTATCTTTCTTTTTCTCACTGCCCTCCAAAACAACCCACGTCAGCATTTTTTGGTCTGACGTCTGTTAGCAGAACATCGTTGGTCAGTACCTTCCAAAACTGTTACAGATAGAAAAAAAAATATCCTAAGAAATAAGTAACATAAATAAATAAAACTGGACTTTGGGCTGACATCATCAAAAATAACTTGAAAACATGTTAAAAGATGTCAGTGATTCTCCAAGCCTCAGATCCTCAAGCAGTTCCAAAACTGAGGTGGCCCAACTGCAGACGCCTCGTCACCCTAAGTTTTAAGGCAGGTCTTAGGAAAAGGCTGACAAATATAACTGAGTGGCAAACCATGAAGTAAATCTTTAAAATCAACACAGACAGTCTGGTAACCAGTGAAGAGAGACCTGAGCAAGTGTGACATTGTTCTCTGACTTAACCCTGAAAACGGTGAATTGCAGTAGTCAAGACTTGATTATATAAAAACATGTATAACCTTGAAAAGCTCCAGATGACAGAGGAAAGAGATGATTTTTGACATGGTCTTCAGTTAGAGGAAACAGGATTGGATGACTCTTGTGACATCTTTCTGTCCCAAGTTCCCAAACTCCCATTGCATTTCTCAAACACAACAACCAGATTCTGAATGCATAAATCATCTCAAATCCCAACAAAGCTTGATGTTGTGTGCGTGTATACACATCTGTGTGTGCATCTGCCTCATTTTCTGTGGGTGTAATTCCATCCATGTCTGCTCCCTGCAGCCTCTCTGGTAGGCTGAGCTATAGGAAGAGCTTATTTATATCTCCGCTGACACTCTATACTGTTGACCAATATGTGATGGGTGGGTTTCAGTGCCACTTCTACTGCTGTCCAAGATGCTCTTTTTAAATGTTAATGAATCCCCTTTTGTACTGCAATGTCATTTCTTTACACCTGATGGAACTTGAAGTTTTTACTTTAATAAGAAAAATATATAAAATACAGGGGGCAATGTTTTGAAGATCAGCCCAAGGGACCCTACTAACCCTTACTAACTCTTGTTGGATCACTCAACTGTGGTAAACATCAAATAGGTTTCAATTGATTGAGGCAGACTTGATGAGTCTCACAGCAGGTTCACATAGCAAATATTTGCAAATATGTGATACAGACCAAGTCCCAGGAACACGACCAGATTCTTCCATTTGATTGTTGTAATGGATGAATTGGGGAAATCTGATATAATTGAAGATGAAGCTGCAGAATGTATCTAACCCTTTTTGCTGTTTAGTAAGGGATTCCAATTTAAAGTCAGAATTTGATGTGTTAAATGGTATGAGCCTGTAGAAAGGTTTGATAACTTCAGGGATCATACTGAACCATACTATACGCTGTGCTTTTACCTAATCTTACTGCTGCCCCCTTCAGGTTGAACGGGAAAAAGCAGCACTGATGAGCAGCCTGCAGGAGTCCCAGACTCAGCTCCAACACAGTCAGGTGGCCCTGACAGAGCAGCATGAGAAGGCCCTCCGCCTCAGCCAGAAAGTCATTGCTCTGCGCCGTCTGCATCGAAGGACCCACCTAAACCAAGAAACAAATGCCAGTGCCAACCCTGAGGCTCTGATGGATCTGGACAAGGATGAGGAAGAAGCTGAAGAGGAGGGAAGAACTGAGGAGGATAAGAATGAGACACTGAACAAAAGTCAGGTATTTTCATACCAGACGCCAGGTCTTGAGATTTTGCAGTGCAAGTACCGTGTGGCTGTGACGGAGGTGGTGGAGCTGAAGACGGAGGTGAAAGCCCTCCATGACAGACTGGCTCAGTGTGTAGAAGAGGCAGCGGAGGAGAAGCCAAGGCGAAACAGTCAGCTCCAGAAGCTAGAGAAGCAGGTCGCCTCATTGGAGAAGAGCTGCAGGGATGGACGGGAAAAGGTGACCATGTGACACTGACAGTCTGTTGAAATATGAGATTTAGTTACAGGGATAAAATATTTCTTCTCCTCTTCTCTCAGATTTCTAGCCTGGAGCTGGAGTTACAGACAGCCCAGTCAGCAGCCAATGAGAGCCAGGCAGCCTTGAACGCAGCCCAGGATGAGTTGGTGACACTGAGTGAGGAGCTTGCTCAGCTGTACCACCACGTGTGTCTGTGCAACAATGAGACCCCCAACCGTGTGATGCTGGACTACTACAGGTCAGACTGTTTTATTACTGGGACACATGCAGCATCAAAAAGTGGAGCAAGATTTCTCAAAGTCACAGTGATTTGATGCCCAGAAAAAATGCACCCATGAAATCTGTTATTATCGTCATTTATTATCCATTAAGAGCTCCTATCCTTCAAGCTTGTTACAATAATAGAAATTAAAGACTGTACATTTCTCCAAGAATCTTGATTCTTAAGCTGTCTTTTGATATGGGTAATTTGGTTGTAGTGGCATGAACACAAGGGAGCTCTGAACTTTGTAATACCCTCAACATATGGAGCATACACTTCAGTTCCCTCAAAGATGTGCCACCAAAGAAAAGCCTCCAATGTCCAGAGCCTGCAGTATTTCATGGTGGTCTAACTTGCAATTACCATCACAGAGAAGTGCCTCTATGAAGACTGTGCCACATGGACTCAGGACTGTTCTCATATTGTCCACTGTATATCCTTATGTGTGTATGTGTAGCAGCTCTCCTCCTATGCCCAAAGCTGTCTATGCTAAAATCTTTGCCTCCCCTCTTTTGAGTTGTGTTTGAGTCTTTTGCCATGGCATCTTGTACTTCTTTCACATGCAAGTTTTTGCTTCCACAACAACAAACGCTTCATTTAGTATCTCCCATGCTAGCTTGACAGACTTGTGTAGCAAGTTCTTGAGCACTAGTAACCTTCTTTCTCTAAGCAGCTCCCTCAGTCAAAGTCCCCAGCCTGGGACATTACATGTCTCAACCAGTTACCAAAGCCAGTGGTCATTGCTGAGACCCACACCTAACCTAGGACCCACCTGGTAACACCTCAACAGACTCATGTTGTTTCCTCAGTCAGGCAACTAGTCAGCTCCCCTCCCAGAATTGCTCTATAGGTGCTCTGGTTAGGTCACTTTTTGCCTGATTCATGGGCATTTGATACTGTATAATCTGCTGCAGATATCCACCAACATGCTAATGTTTCTACAGGTTACAAGATTTGAATTCACTCTCTTTTCTTTTAGACAAGGCAGAGGGCTAAGGGGCCTCAGTGCCAGTCTCAAAGCCATGTCTTTGGACAACAGCAAAGTTCTCCTTACACCACGCCTCGCCAGGCGGCTGGCTGCTGTCACTTCAACAACCTCAACTAGCGGGGAGTCACGGAGCCCCTCAGAGTCTCCATCCAAGGAGCCCTTATCTGGGGAGGGTAGGGAGGGCCTCCAGATGCCGTCTGAGCAGAGCCTGCCGCCCTGCACACCTCCGACCCGCTCACCCAGCATCAGTGCCTCTTCATCATCATCGTCATCATCATCCCCTGCCCTGGAGCCAGCTGGTGAGCTGCGCAAGGAGCCCATGAACATCTACAACCTCAACTCCATCGTCAGAGACCAGGTACAACATAGTTCTCATGTCAGTGTCAGTGAAATTCCCCTTCTCCTTCCTTTCCTCTACTCTCTTAACCATGTCTGTCATCTTTAGTAACCATAAATGACCTTTATGGTTAATAACCTTCTCTTTCTCGAGCACTCCACTTTCCTCAGCTGTGTTCCATGAATGAAGTCCCTCCTTTTGGCCAAATCCTTCATTCTTTCTCTTCTCCACTGTCTATCCTTTAATAACATCCTTTCTCTCCCCTCTTACTTTTCCACTTAAGCATCTACAAAATGAAATAGACAACTATGTATGTTATTATCTCCTCCCCAGGTGAAGCACCTCCAGCGGGCAGTAGACAGGTCTCTGCAGCTGTCCAGACAGAGAGCTGCAGCCAGGGAACTGGCCCCTCTCATGGACAAAGATAAGGAGAGCTGCATGGAGGAGATCCTGAAGCTGAAGTCTCTACTCAGCACCAAGAGAGAGCAGATAGCCACCCTTAGACTAGTGCTCAAGGCTAACAAACAGGTGAGACATGTGACGTCTGTTTGAATAGAAGAAGAAATAGTTACAGATCAAGGATTTCCTCTCCTCTAAGATTTCTCACCTGGAATTGGAGTTGTACAATGTGTTAGAAGTGACTGTTCACCCAATGTGTAAACTATTTTTGTTTAATATAGATCCTTATCAGAACCGATTTATTTTGTCGCCACACACAAGCAAAAAATGAACAAAATACAATCTGAAAACAGCCACATGCTGAGTTTAACGATGCTTTTAGGGAATGAGTCCAGCAGTTTATAGCCTGACTGTTTACTAGCCTATGTTCTCCTGAAACACATCAACCAATATGGACAAATTCACTTGGCTGGCCTAAACCCATTGCTGTTAGTTTAAATTGCCTGTTTTAAATGACTTCCCCTCAAGGAATGTATGCATCAGTGATACAGTGCCAACATTATCCACTTAGAGAAAGTCTACCATTGGATTGAAGATTGAAACTATGACAGTTACACTGCCACAATGACTCAGCCTGCACAGGCTGTAAGAGTCACTTTCTGTGGAGTATTTAAGTCTCACTTGAAGAGCTGTTGTTGTAAGCACTAGCAACACAATGCAATGCTATTTGGAAGTGGCATGTTGAACGTTCAAGTAAATCTTTGTGTGTATGTGTCTACCCAGACTGCAGAGGGGGCTCTGGCCAACCTGAAGAGTAAGTATGAAGCAGAGAAGTACATGGTGACTGACACCATGATGAAGCTGAGGAATGAGCTGAAGGCCCTGAAGGAGGACGCTGCCACTTTCTCCTCTCTGCGGGCAATGTTTGCCACCAGGTCAGAGTCCAAACAGAAGCAAACATGAGTCCACTGTCCATTGTTCTTTAGTGGAACAATAAATCAGATGCCTTGTGTAACATGTTCTTGCAGTGATGAAGACACAGAGCAGTTCCCCTCAGCTCTACTTCCGAGCAGCCCAGAAATCAATTAATGCATCTTTAAAGTTGCAATATCAAGATTTCTTCGTTTATATCCAACAAAACACTGTTGTAAACAGTGTTTTGTTGGATGTAAACAGTTGTATTTCTCGTATTACTCTTTCATGAATCAGTCTATCAATATGTGTAAGCTAAATTTTCTCTCAATTGAAGCATCAACAAACTCTCTAAACTCATATTTTGGTTGACCTTTTGAAAAATAAGATCATTCACTTTTATGACTCACAGTTGGAGATTAATAACACTCGCTAAGAGGCTAACAGGCGCTAAGCTCAGCTAGGCACTTTCTGGCAGTAGGCAAGACAAGAAATGGGAAGTCAGCTAGTTTTGCACTGTCTAAAGCTACCAAAGTCTCCCCCCAGTCTCTCTAAAACTCACTTATTAACACAACATGACTTGTTTGTGCACACATGTAATAACTGAGGAGAAACAGGTGTTAGAGGTGTCTGTAGGGAGTTATATGAAGTGTATTTATGTAAAGTATAGATTCAGTGTATTTTACAGAATGTCAAACTAGTTAACACTAATTTAATAGCAACTTGTGGGCCTTTCCTTATTTCTATTTCTCTGTCATTTGGTTTCACACTCAACCTGCTGAAACCTTCCTCTCTTCAGGTGTGATGAGTACGTGACCCAGCTGGATGAAATGCAGAGGCAGCTGGCTGCAGCTGAGGATGAGAAGAAGACTCTGAACTCCCTCCTGCGGATGGCCATCCAGCAGAAACTGGCCCTCACGCAGCGCCTTGAGGATTTGGCCTTCGATCAAGAGCAGACCCACCGTACCCGCAGGGGCAGGCTGACCCGCGGGAAGACCAGCACCCCCAAAGTAAGTCCTCCGGCTTCAGCTACAGCCTCCGACCAAGCCCAAGGCTCCACGTCGGCTTTGGCCCCTGTCAGCCTCCCACCTTCTGGCCTTACTAGTCCTACGTCAGTTCTTCCTGGTGATTCTGCTGTGTCCCTTAGTCCATCTGTGGTCAGCGCAGCTGCTGCAGTTCTGGCCTCAGCTCTTACCTCCCCTTCATCACACATACCCCCTCGCAGTCCGTCCTCACCATCGGTCGCCTCATTGGCTGGCCCTTCAGGACCAGAGAGCCTCCCATCTCTGGAGGCCCCCTCCCCTCCCTCAGCGAGGACCCCACCCTCAACCCCTCTGAGGCTGGCTCACTCTCAGTGGACCCTGGGGGTGCGGACGTTTGTCGTCGACTCCCAGAGTATCAGTGTCAACATCTCCCCTGCTCTGCCCAGTAGCTCAGGCCTTTCCAGGCCGTACACCCCAGACTCTAATGCCTCTCCCTCATCAACCACCACCACCACCAGGCCCACCCAGCCAGGATCTGCCCCCTCCTCTCCCTATCGGTCTCCTATTCTGGGGTTCAGACGCTCCATGTGGAGCCCCTCACCCCGAACTCGGCCCTTGTCCTCTCTGACACGCTCTTCTGTCCTCCACACTCCCTCCTCCTCTTCTTACTCCTCCTCCTACTCTCCTTCCTCCTCCCACATCTATTCCTCTCCACGTTACATCTCCTCTCCCGCTTTCACCCCGTCTAGTTCCTACCTCTCCTCCAGCACCTCCGCCTCGTACAGCCACTCCACCCACTACACGCCCCTCTACCCCAGATACTACAGTTCTTACCGGCCCCGACACTGATCCCCCATTGTAAATCCTTTATTGTGAGCCTTTTGAAGGCTTTTCCACCAGGCTCCTTATTGACACTAAAACTGCAACTACCATCATCCTTCTCTTTTTGTCATGTGAGAGAGTTTGGGCTCACAGAGAGGAGGACAGTGGTTTCCTGTTTCCAAGTTCCTGTTTTCCTGTGCCTAAGCTTTGGCTAATGGGTTCTGAATGTTCATTGACTTTGCTCAGGGATTTGACATAAGGAGCACAAGCGGCCCCACCTTCCTTTTATTCTGAGGCGGCTGATTGGTCCACAGGAGGACGTCAATAGAGACTTTTTAATGAGAGTTTTTAGAATTTAGGTTCTTCAGGTTGAGACCAAACATGCATGAAGTGCTGAAAACACAGAGACATTCAGACATTGTGTGGACACTTGGCGGAGACGTTCATAGGTGTGACTGAGGGCAATGACACATTAAATACTGTCCTCTATATTCAATGTAATATCCACTCTGTTTGTAGTGAGTCTCATACACTGTATACACAAACACTGTAAACCACATGTCTCTCAGAGCAAGCATTCTTCTTTGTTGATGAGGTACTTGGATGCTTAAGGGTTCAGTATGGTTCAAATGACAGACATTCTCAAAGGAATTCGTGGTATTGCACTCAGTGACAGTAGTAGTTAAATAGAAGAGTATGCATTTTTTTCACACCTATGCACATCTGGCCAATCATTAGGGGTGAGTCAGCATGCTTTTTGGATTGTTGGTTTCTAGTGTTAACAAAAATTATAGACCCTGAATTCCAACATTGGAAGGGTCTGCTGTCCAATAAGAACTTTGTTTGAAGCATACTGACTCCTTTAGTGTTTCAGCTTTGATTTCCCTCACTAAATAATGTCTCACACACACACATGAACAGACAGCTGTGGACAAGGAGTGATGGATTAATTATTGGTATGCACTACATAGTTGTACAATTACAATTACATAGTAGTGTTATGGTGGATCTTTCCAAAAGAAATCCTAAAGTGCACCTCAGTGAGAATTCTTCATTTATTGTCCAGCGTTCGCGACGCCATCAAGCTTTAGCATTGTTTGTTTATCTCTAGCACCACCTAGTGGTCTGTTCCTATATAGCCATGTACTCAGCGATGCATGTTCACGTTTGGATGCCCTTTTACTGCAGATTTCCTTTCCCTAAAACAAACAAACAAAAAAGATCTGATAGAGGTTGGTTTCCTGTTTCCTGTTGGTTTCCTGTTTCCAAGTTCCTGTTTTCCTGTGCCTAAGCTTTGGCTAATGGGTTCTGAATGTTCATTGACTTTGCTCAGGGATTTGACATAAGGAGCACAAGCGGCCCCACCTTCCTTTTATTCTGAGGCGGCTGATTGGTCCACAGGAGGACGTCAATAGAGACTTTTTAATGAGAGTTTTTAGAATTTAGGTTCTTCAGGTTGAGACCAAACATGCATGAAGTGCTGAAAACACAGAGACATTCAGACATTGTGTGGACACTTGGCGGAGACGTTCATAGGTGTGACTGAGGGCAATGACACATTAAATACTGTCCTCTATATTCAATGTAATATCCACTCTGTTTGTAGTGAGTCTCATACACTGTATACACAAACACTGTAAACCACATGTCTCTCAGAGCAAGCATTCTTCTTTGTTGATGAGGTACTTGGATGCTTAAGGGTTCAGTATGGTTCAAATGACAGACATTCTCAAAGGAATTCGTGGTATTGCACTCAGTGACAGTAGTAGTTAAATAGAAGAGTATGCATTTTTTTCACACCTATGCACATCTGGCCAATCATTAGGGGTGAGTCAGCATGCTTTTTGGATTGTTGGTTTCTAGTGTTAACAAAAATTATAGACCCTGAATTCCAACATTGGAAGGGTCTGCTGTCCAATAAGAACTTTGTTTGAAGCATACTGACTCCTTTAGTGTTTCAGCTTTGATTTCCCTCACTAAATAATGTCTCACACACACACATGAACAGACAGCTGTGGACAAGGAGTGATGGATTAATTATTGGTATGCACTACATAGTTGTACAATTACAATTACATAGTAGTGTTATGGTGGATCTTTCCAAAAGAAATCCTAAAGTGCACCTCAGTGAGAATTCTTCATTTATTGTCCAGCGTTCGCGACGCCATCAAGCTTTAGCATTGTTTGTTTATCTCTAGCACCACCTAGTGGTCTGTTCCTATATAGCCATGTACTCAGCGATGCATGTTCACGTTTGGATGCCCTTTTACTGCAGATTTCCTTTCCCTAAAACAAACAAACAAAAAAGATCTGATAGAGGTGCAGGCATGAAGGTCATGGCAGGGAAGAACTTGATTATGAGGAGGAGAGGTGAAGAGCATTCAAACATGGCATATGACCGGTGAAGGATTAGCTGAAATCCATGGTCTAGTCACCGTACAAAGAAGCAATATGACTGAGTTAACTCTGGGATGTGTCTCAATAGTCTGAATTAGCTTTTCTCCTCATTTTGAACCTGAACCACGTTGAACCTGCTTCAAGTACATCAACTATTGAACAGTACAGCTAAAGTTCCTATTTAATCCACCTCAAAAAAACTTAAAAAGTCACATTTCTCCCACATATCATCAACATACAGAGTAGGCAGCTTGTTTTTTTAATTGCATCCTGCTGAATTACCTTAATTACCTTTACCTTAATCCAGATACACTGGTTAGGATCTAAAATAGCAACCATGTGCTAAAATTAAGGAATTTATTTAACAAAGAGAAAAGTTCAACCACATGACCACACGACTTAGTACCTTTATATCCACACACTGTCATGAAGAGGAAATGATTAAAGACTATTTTGACTCAGTGACTTCAGAGTTGTACGGATAAACTCACAATGTAGCATCCTCATCTACAGAGGTCCCTCCAAGTAACACAGAATGAATGTATTCAGCTTATGTGAAGGCTTGTTCACGGCACTGCACCAAACTCAGGGAATGTGACACATCCCATTCAACAGTCAGAGCAGAGTGACTGTCAGCATCATATCATTTTGACAGAGAGAACAGATCTCCCACATTAGATTGAAGGTTAGAATAAAATTAGTCACGTCACATTTGGAAAGAATTCTTCAGCTCTTAGGAATATTCTGATTTTACATCTTACCCAAAATCACATGAGAAGATTGGTTTCAATTTCATCTTGGTGTCCAGTGCAGAGATAACCCTGGGGGAGCTTAGCTTAGCACAGTGGCTGGAAGCAGGTTGAAAAGACTATTTTATGCTGGATTCATGCCAGCAAAATGGAAATAACTGTGTTCTACTTTTATAGTGAAAACCAAACCTAATATTGACTGAATTGACTGAATTTGAGTTAATATTGGCTTTTATTTCGATAGCTAGGTTACTGCCAGTAATGGTAGCTTTGGAACCATTTTGACAGGAGTTTGTCGACATGTTTTCTCATTCTTTCCAATATCCTTTGCTCAGAGTTATAACTCAAAGGCTGTCATGAATGTTTTTCCTCTCTGCTGCCCATCATCGTGGTCTGGTCAACAGAGAGCAGTGGAGTTAGCAGTACATCCACACCTCCGCACTGGATTCACAACTGATGCTGATCTTCTCTTTTGACCTTAGTTGACAGCAAGCTAATTTCTTAAAATGTTTTTGATGTACTTTAACTGCTGGTTAATATCATAACTCAGATCTTACCGGTTCAGCACACATGATACCGTATTCCCTGTGTCTGTGTGTGCCTTACAAAGCCTGTTATACAGTACCTACAGTGTAACCAAATAACAAAAGCCTGTCTGGAAAAAAAACTTTTTTCTATTGTCTTTCCTTTATTTTTCATTCATCCTTAAGCTAAAATTCTTTTGTGTGTACTTGTTTTTAGCTTGGATTACTTTCAGTGGGATTGACAATGACTCAGCAAAGTCAGATATTTCCTGCAACTGTCAGTAGATATTTTTGTCTCTGTGCTGTCTGAGTTGGGAAGTACTTGCCCATGTCCACTAAAACTCAGATGTACACTTTCCTTTTTTATCCATTTACATCACTGAACCTTTAATCAGCATTTTCTTCTGTCTTCCCTTCTATTAATTCAGACTATGAATGCTGTCTGTTTACTATCGACTATTGTCTGACACTGTAAATGGACACAACCTCTTACCTACAACACACCAGTTTTTCAATATGCAACATGGGGCAAAAACTGAATTGACAGGCACCTTTATCTGCCAGATTTCTGATTGGCTCCTTTGAAGGTTGTCTTCGCCCTGATGGGCCAGAATCTTGCCTTTTTTGATATATATTTTTTTTTTACTTTTTTTTTTTTTACTGTAAGCATTAAAGCTCTATGTCTCTATGTATTTGAGGAGGAGTGCTCCTTACATTTTTTATTATGGCCATTTATTTTTTATTTTATTTATATTTTTTTATCTTTATCAATAATTTCTTAATGGTACATTGTGATGTACGACCACAAAATGTTTAAGACACACAGTGTTGGACTGGATGGTCACATTACATCCCTCTCTAATCTTTAGCTCATCCATTTCCTTGAAGCCTGACCTTGATGTGAATCACATAGTTAGCAGGAAATGTATATTACTTCCATTAGGGGATGACACCAGTGTTTTACTTGTTTGCACAATGTAGAACACATGGTTTCAGATTTTTCTATGTGTTTTTCCTTCCTCTCAACTACTGATTTCTATTTATTTCACACAGTGTGGAAATTAACTCACAGTTACTTGAAACTTGTGTGTCCTGATCTAGAACTGTCATGTCACTATAAATAATTCTGCATGTCTTTTTCCTGGAACATGGGCATTTCACTCATTGAACAGCTCATAAAGTATATTACAGAAGGAAAATAATAATAATGAAAATAATAAAAAATATTTTGTTGTAGGTAATGATATTAGCTACCCGTAGGGTGGAGAGAAATATCAGGCAGGTGCAAGTGACAAAAACTATGTGATTTATGATGACAAAGAAAGGGCTCCACTTTTACATTCAACATAAACCAAGTAAATCTCAAAGATGGCACACAATTTATTTTTTGCTCAACATCAATGTGCTTAGTTCTGTCAGCAGTGCCCAGAAGCTATATTACAGAAATGCCACTGATTAAAGTGGTCTCTTAGGTAAACATTGTAAACTACAGTAGATACCTTTCTCAGTCTGAATAGATTATGTTTGCAGTCCCACAGCACACTACCCTTGTAGGCCACTAAGAGTGCCATGCGGTAAGTTCATGTTTTTAACATTCCTCTTATTTCAAGAGGTCACAGCTCCTCAGTGACTGAAATGACCACGTTTCAGGACATAATGACACAGAACATCATGTCAGCACTCATTGTTTGTGTGTTACATTGTTGCTGTGAGGTAATGCTACAAACTTCAATTGATTTTAACAGACCAAAGAAAAATTAGTGTCTGCTTGGGATGTAGGAAAAACAAAGACATGTCACAGTAAGACTTTGAAAATTGTCAGCAGTAATGTTGATGAGTTTTAAAAATAGGCTAAATCATGGCCCTTTAATAAAATACCATCAGCCATGTGGAATTGATTTGTGGCTCAATGCTTTATTAAAAAGAAGATATCTGATGTTAGTTTGAGATAGTTTCGCAATACTACAGAATCACTCAGATAACTAATATTTCCTGTATTCCTATATTGAGGTATATTTACCTTTATTTACATCTCAAATGGACAAGAATAGATAAACTGAAGGAAAGTTGAGGTGAGTCAAAAGTGCACTCAGCAGAAAGAGTATTAACGCCTTGTGTGGTTGTAACGTGTATTTGGCTGAGGTAAAAGAAGGAAACCAGTGTGATCTCCTCTCTGTGACACCCTTGTTCTGTCTAAACAGATATACACAACTGACAGAAACATACTGATATACACATTTCCCTCTTCTCTGACATCATTGAAAATTTTGATTGGATGAAAGTTTAAGCAGTGAGAGGCCTCACGTCTGTCAATGTTGTTTTCTGCCCCATGGTACACCTACTGGAACACCAGTTGTGCAATTTCCTCATGCATTTCTGTGGACATTCTCTCAAATAAGACCCAAAGGAAAAGATTGAAAAGATTGCCAGCCTGCTGACTGCTGTACTCATAGTGACAGCCTTATCTGGACTGAGTGAAACATTCTCCATGGGTTAAACACGGGTAACATGGGTAAAGTAAGGTTGGAGAGGAATATTACATTGCAGATGAAATATTTCAGTACTCACTATACTGTATACTTGGTGACAATATTAATTTCAAAGCTTAGTATGATTATTTTCCCCAAAATGTTCAATTATTGCTTTAAAGCTTACTTTTTGGATGTTCTTGAAGACACTGACTTTATTACAGTTAAATGGTTGGAGTTTTCCCCAAACAGACATTTCATAAAGCAACAGAGAGAAATCTCACTGACTGAATCTGACTTTAGTGTCACAGAACCAAAGAACTGCAGTTTATCAGAGTGTAAGCTAAAAAACTGGTGAAATTCAGTGGTATAAGTGAACATCTGACTGAATATTTGGCATATTCCTCTTGCTTAGTTTGTGGCCATGACAGCTGAATATCTCTAAGCTCTAGGCTAGAATTTTTAAAAGGCAGCTACATTAACCAAGAAACCTTTGTAAATAAAGACTGTAGTGGCGACACAGGGAACCAAATGTGTTCACATCACCTTATGTACTTGGGTACTTGGTCACTAGAAGAAACTGAAACTGTTATCACTCAAAAAGCAAAGCTATATTTTCTCATACTGTTAAATATGCATCAGTGGAGTGAAAGTACAGTCTTGTTTTTGATAATTTAGGAATATCTGTGACTGTGAGCACTGTACATAAAATATCAAAGAAAAGTGAACTAAAATGACTTGAAAGCAAGTCAGTCATACTGAACAAAAGTAAATACCATAATTGCTCTCATTATTGGCAGTGGTTCTTTTCAGCAGGCCGGGAGTGACACCACTGCAGTAAAATGTAGAGAAAAAGAGAACCTCAGGCAAAAACTGGACTAAAAATCCAGCCTTATAACATACTGTGACTGTCCTCACAGCACAGAGTGTAGAAAACAGTGTCTTGACAAGGATTTGACCCTTTTAAAACACAATACTAAGTCATTGTTTATTTGATAAGCATTGGTCCCTGTAAGCCGCTGAGCTTTGCAGGCAGACCTAAGTCTAGTCAGCTGGCTGCTGCTAGTCCACATAAGGCTGTAACAACAGGTCAGATGGCGTATTCATCATATAGACAGTAAGGAGAACAAAGTACAAAGAGAGTCTGGATAGATATCATGGATTATGGTGAACCAACAGTTCTGATGACATGATGTTGGGACATGGGTTTGAAGCAAGTGAGTTCTACAGGAGGTACTAATATAATATAATATAATATAATATAATATAATATAATATAATATATAATATAATATAATATAATATAATATAATATAATATAATATAATATCCATAATTATAATTATCTTTGATTCAAATCAGTTGCTATAACTAGTTTGGAATCGTTAAATACATGACTGAATGACACTAATGGATCAGTGATGAGCAGACCTACCTACATAAGGAAAATAAACCAGTTTGGGTCTCTCTGCAGAGCTAGCATAGCATAAACTGTAATTTTCTGACTTGCTTCTTCCTTAGTCTTCAGTCAAATCTTGCCCAGTCAGAGGATGTGACTTTGTGGCTCAATGCATTTAAAATCAAATATTTGAAAGAAATGCCTGTTCAGCTAAAACTCCATTCTCCTGTCACAGTATCACCTTACAATACTGACCATATCACACAAAACTATAGAATAACAGTTTTATTTGACTGTGCTCATGCCTTTCTTGGTCATGCTGGGAGTAGCATACTCTGAGCAGCACCTCTGAGCTGATGCCCTGCTGTGCAAACATCCAGACTGTTAAATGTCATACCAGTAAATGTGTCTGATACCTGTTTGCTTTCTGACCATTTTACATGCACGTGTACATGCCAGGTATTTTAAAGCTTTAACTGTACAGTGATATGTTAATATAGACTGTAAATATCTATGAATTAATACTTTGTTTGTCATATTTTGTGATTGATCATCATTCTCCTTCATTATTCCACAATAGGAATAATTATTTTCGTAATATTATTTTGTACTTAAAAGATCAAGATGATACAGTATACTTCATAATGTAGTCCCTCATCATGACACAACAAATGCAACAAAACTCAAAAAAGAGGAGAACTTAAACTCACTTGCCATCAAAATACTAAAATGTGTAGGTAAGTGTTTTTACTTTGGACAGTCCTTTATCATCTTTTACTATCCTTCATGTTTAAATTGGAAAAATATTTACAGTGTCTGTGAGTATCTGTGCTGTGTGTCTGTCTTACAATGTCAGTCTCTTGCAGATCGTCAGTAGCCTTCTGCCACAGTGCCGTTCCTCGTATCCTCCCCACAGCTGAGGGTCTGAGCCTCCTCAGCTCCTTCCACAGGTAAAAGCAACATCACAGTCACACCAGCTGCCAGCAGACTCAAGAGACTGATTCTCACTGCTCTCTCTAAACCCCCCCCCTTCTGCCACAAGTTGTTCTATTTTTCTCTGGTTACTGAACACAGTCACCAAGCCTTGAAAAATATGGTCTGATGAATCTGAGCCCAGATCTTAAAGCCCAGTTATCTTGGACAACAGCCTGCAACAGGAGGGGGCTGATATTTAGGCTGTATTTATGTCCAGGAAAGCTGAGATGGTCTACATGTGGGACAGTCTACCACTGTTATTCTGTTATTCCAATTCCAGTCATGATCCAGCCTCGCTAGTGGCTCATCAGCTGTCACACAGATTACCATGACATTTTGCACAGACATTCATGGTCCTACTGACTTTGGTGATCCCCTGACATTTTATCTAGCACCACCACGAGGTTCTCATTTGAGGTTTTGATTGAATTGCCTGAACAACTATTGGATGCAGTGGGATTTAGCACAGACATCATCATTGACCCACAGGATGAATTGAAATAACTTTGATGGCCCTGACATTTAAATTAGCACAGTCATCATGGGAAAATTTCAGTTAATCCAATTTCTTTTTTCCACTTTCATCTGTACTTTTTGTGTAGTACTTTTTAAGTACCTTTTGTTACACACTGAGCTAAGCTTGTGAACATAATGAAGATTATACAGTCTTAGTATTAGCATGTAAGAATTGTCAGTGTACAGCATGTTAGTCTGCTGATGTCAGCATATTGCTACACATATAGCCATATTTAACTTCTATTAAAATTGAACCATGTGCATTTATTTTTATGTGGCATCTTAATGATTTAAGTAGCCCTTTGACCCCATCACCCCTCTATCCCAGGGTTCAGTCAGAATGGAAAGAGAATTCCCTGGCAACTCATAGATGTTCTTTGTAACTTAGATGCTATGTACAAAACATGACATGAATAGTGTTCCCATGTAGCTACAAAACTGTAAAGAGTGGGATTGTATCCAATATTTCCTTACTTATGCTAACTGAACACAGAGCAAATAAATTTGTGTTTTAAATTTGTGTTTTTTTACCTTTACATTGTAGGTCACATAAACACAGGTCATTCTTTTGTTATATGTATCTATACCAAACCCTACGTTCTTACAAGGCAGACGACTGATATGCATTATGGTCTATGTAAACCAGGTGTGTTACACATTGTAGCTCAGTCATTATCTGTACTCCTTGCTCTCCCGTTCTCAGCAGCAGTGTGTTGAGCCTCTTGGATCACTGACCCTCGTCCACTCAGCAGATGTCCACCATGAGTGCCTCCTGTTTGGCTTCCTCAAACCCTTGTGACACATTTGATCCAGAAGACTCGACCAACATATTGTCCAGAGGACCCTGGACGTCCCACAATGCCTCTACAAGGAGTGCCTGGCTCACACTTAATTTGCTTTGGAGAGGCAGACGTGCTGCTGTGACAGTTGCGACTGCCAGCAGAGCCACATGAACCTACTGACACAGCCACTGCAGTACCTATTTATCCATGTATCCATGCATTCAGCTGAGAGGTTTTGCATAATCAAAATCAGCTTAATCAGATCCTCTTTTTGCATCATCCACAGTGGTTATTATGTGCGTGTATCATACATATTTGGTTGAGGACTCCCAAAATGTGTACTTCTGTGTATCACAAACAGTATAGAACCATACAAGTATGTTAACTCTCGTGTGTGTTTCATTTCAAGCTTGTGAAGTTGTAAGGTCCTAGTTTTGGAAAGTACAGTTTCTTTTTGACCAGTATGTAAAACACACTGCATTGTTTGTGTTTTTCCCCTTTTACATGTATTATTCCTTCACATACAGTCTGCCTCTTCATTGAAAAATAAGAAATTCCCCAATAGGATAAGCACAAACTGAAGCAATGCATTCCAAAAACTTTTTGTGTGTGACTGTTAGCATCATATCAAAAGCTGCGAAAAGCTGACAATACATCAATATTCAACATGTCCTCTTTGTTTAGTTGACAGTGGTTGGATGGAACTTTAGACACAGTGATAACAGTCAGGCTCCTCTGTGCGCTTCCACAGTCAAATAGGACTTTGTTATCAATCCACAAATGCTTATTCACTTGCAGCACTCACTCAACTGCCAAAGCCTGAAGCCAACAGGACCTAACTGGATTAGAGCTGGAGTGTGGGGAGAAAAATAACGTGGACCATTTGAAACCACATAGCCTGCATCATTGATATTTCAGGCTTTTAGAAATCTAAACCCCTGAGGCTTTAATCATTTTCTCTCCCCAGATTGGAGTTTATGCTCTGATCACACTCAAAGAGCTCATAAAGCTGATAATGAGTGGATTTCTGCACAGGACAGCAATAATGAGGAGGTTTACTCACTTTACAACTTAACCATGCAGGTTCAGTACAAAGACAGCTTTATACTGACACATTAAGGCGTCACATCCTTCACGTTTACCTGCATTAGGTCCCTCTTTGACCCAGAGGGTGCACACGGAAGCTTTTTTAGCCAGCCTGAATACTGCAGCATTTGTCACAAAGAAGAGTGAAATGTATTGATTGTTATTTCCACAATGTTATAAGACTGTGCTGTACTGTCAGGATGTTACTGTAATTCACTGTATGCAACATTTGTTTGTGAAGAAGGGATTGATCAGCACAAATCAGCAATATGTGTCCCAAAAAGCCTTCTTTTAAATCCAAAATAAACTAATGACTAATCATATTTTACTTTTTTCTACCCTTTTATATCCACAGACTGTAGAAAAACAGATTTGAATGGATGTATAAGAGTATATATGGTTTGATTATTTCATCTGCAGCAAGAAAATCTATTTATGGCAAAGGTGAGAAAGCCTGAGTGGAGCTGAGGTGTGATAAACAGGCAGCAATCATAATGCCTGAAAGATGATTCTCAATATCTTCTTAAAGCCCAAACCCACCAGTAAGACACAAATTAGAAGATGAGTTAAAACCTTATCTAACTCTGAACTTAAGGAAACAAGCTTAAAAGTGAATAGTATTTTCACACATGGTCTAAACCCATGAACTCAGTATATTGATGATGATGTTCTCTGTACATGTGGCATCTATTGCACGTCTGTCCGTCCCAGGGAGAGGGATCCCTCATCTGTGGCTCTTCCTCAGGTTTCTTCTTTTTCCCATAAAGGGTTTCCCATAGAGGGTCTAAGGACAGAGGGTGTCACAACTGTACAGATTGTAAAGCCTCCTGAGGCAAACGATGTTTGTGATTTTGGGCTTTAAATAAATAAATTTGAAAATTTGATAGTCACACTGAAGAACAGTAAGGCTGTAAGAAAGGTGGTGGAGTGAACAGAATAGACTGGGCCTTTCCTCTAAGACGCATTAATATGCTTCAAATGATGTCTTATGAGTGGCTCTACATGGAAGACTGAGCTGTTTTAAGAAGAAAACAGCATGTAGCATATACTGATATTCTGATATACTGAATGTTCCAGTTATTCCAGTTATTTATTTATCTGTTTATTTCATTTGGGGTGCAAGAGAAGGCCAGAACTGTTCTGTATTTGCTCTGTGTTTCTTAATGCCCTTGTCTGTGTGTGTGAAATTATTTGCTGAGTGTAAACTGTGAAAGAGGCAGAATGTAACCTGGTAGGTTTGCAGGTCAAATTCCTTGACAGTGCTCTGAAGTAGCACTTCATGTAAATGATGGAGTTTTATCAGGAGTCAGAGGAGTTCAGCTGGGAAGATGAGATTTTTGTGCTCAGATTCTAAGCTCTGTCTTATTGGGGGTTTAACCTTTTAACCACTAGAGGCTGCAAATGCTCAAGGATCAGTGACTCATTGCAGTAGATGTAAAGGGGAGTGCAAACCTCTTTCACAGACTTTCCAGAGTTTCCTGTTAGCCACAGTAATTAGGATACATTTGCCATATTTTTTGGAAAATGTAATGTGGCATTAACCACAAATGTATTATGTAACAGTAGAAATACAATACAAATATAAATATAATACTGGGGAGGCAGGTTTGCAGATGTGATAAAATGGATAAACTGAATAAGCAGTAATATAGACAGTTCATTGTATTAATAAATGTATACACAGCAATGGTTTAACAAATGTAAATATACTGTATATAATGTAAATGTAATAGCAAAAATAAATAAACATAAATATAATATAAGGGACATTTCAGAATTGGAGGACATTTGCTGTCCCACCCATAAAATTTCAAATAATCGAAGCACAAAACACTAACACATGCACTTGTTGTGTAAATTATACTTGTTCTGAGACTAAATGTAAATATAGTTGTAGGAAAATGTGTTACAAAATATTTTTAAAATACCAAATAGATCTCAAGCACCCCCTAAAATGACATTTTTCTCTTGTCCCACCTTCTTAATGACAAACTTGCACATCAAATATAACCATTAAAAAAGTTTGAAATACCCTTTTTTTTGTATGATTTTGTTGATATGCGTCTCTTGTAACTGTTAAAACAATTAATTTAATCATCAACATATTTTAAATAATAGCAACGATGCACTGAAGTTGTGTCCCACAACATGCGCGCAACCCTGTTACCGAAACCTGTTTAGCACGCCACAGAGGAAATGACATCATCAAGCCATATGCTGACACCATGGGTAGACCAAAAGGTAAGTCCTCTCTTCTATCTTTCATATTTTGCCAATCTTTTCAGCCTTGACTGAGTGTGTCACTCTAACCAACACAACCCTGTTAGTCATATTATCAGAATAAGACAAATGAATTCAAAGTTTTTTTTATTTACTAATATAACTAAACAGTAACATTACATTCCACAGCTAACATCTATTCCTGAAAAGAAAACTAACATTAGCATTGATTTTCAACCCTGTTACTTGCAACCCTGTTACTGTAATTAGAGTAACAGGGTTGCATTTCCTTCAGTTCACTGAAAAGGGACAACCCATTATCTATAGTAAAATGAAATGTGTTATGTATAATTTAGCATAATTTACTTGTTTTAAATGTATTACCATATTTTCTGGAATATAAATAGCTATTTTTTTCTTTTATTGCCACCAGGTAGCATAAGTATGTCAATGTTGCAATAACTACCTGGATGAGATTATTAACTGAACATGAACTCAACTCTTTTTAAGTGTTCATGTTCAGATTATTTACAACATTTTTAAAATGTTTTAATTCATTCTACAATCAATTCTACAGAGTTCTTGCACAACACTGAGTGCTGCTGAAAAGCAGAGACAGTACAGCCAGGCGTGATGCAGATGAACAGAGGAGACAGCGGTACTTAGAAAAAGAGAGAAGTGGAGGAAAGATATAGAAACAGGGAAGAAAAAAAAACAAAAAGGCTGCAGTATGAGAGAGCAGCTTGCCCAGCGTAAAAAGTGGAGAGAGGCTGAAATTAGTAAAGAAGTAAATTAGTAAAAAAAAAGAAGCATGCAAATATTGAAAAGTTGGGCAAACCAGATTTCAAAAGTTGCTTAAATTAATAGAGGTCAAGTCTTATCTGAAATTAAATGATTACTAATGTGAATGTGGCTCTCTTTACTTAATGGTAAAGGTTTTAATAAACATTTTTTAAAAAATATATACTTTTTCAGGTTCCTGAGTATTCATAACAGGGTTGCACTAAGCATAGCACACAACAAATAAAACATCTCATAAAAAGTGTAACTTTGATGCTTGAGCTGGACGAATCACATTATTTGATGGTTTATTAACTGGTTTTCTTAAATATATGACAGAAAATTAGAAAATAAAGGGTAGATTTTTCAAAGGTTCTGATGCCTAAATTGTCCTCCAATTCTGGAATGACCCATAAACATAGACATAAACAATATAAACAGACACGTAAAAAATCTATAAATTGAAATACAAACAGGTAACAGGGGTATAAACTGGCAGTAACCAGTAAGTAATACCAGCTGGGTTAAGTGAACATTAATATTAGTATCATTATATTAAGTATTAATAAGGTGCTACTGAAGTGTAGTTACAGTAATGAGTTTGAGAGCTCTGGAGGTGTGGGACTGTATGCTGCAGTTCAGTCTGCTGGATGATAGCAGGCAGACCAGTTTGTAGGTAGGATCAATGGGGTCTTAAATGAGCATCCTGGAGTCCACATTGAGTCTCCGCAGCCTTTGTCTCACTGTCTTTGTGATACTCTGTGGTACTCTGTATTATTGTATATATATTTTATATTATTTTGAAAATTACAGAGAGTATATATTCCAGCTCCTCTCTCATGACCGACTGATTGGTTGTTTTGATTCAGGTGTGGTGGATTCTTGTCCAGTGAGCTTAGAGGCAGCAGATGGAACCAGAGGAGTCTGAACACAAGAGATACAGACTTATCTGTTACCATACCACCAGACTCCAGGCTGGAGTCTGGTGGCTCTCAGAATGTGAGACTCCTCAATTCATCCTCTGCAATCCAACCATATTAATATTTTTTTGTGTGTGTGTAGCATAAAGGGATGACAACTAATATTTCATTTATAAAACCTTGTGTTGTTGTAAGATGACAATTAAACAAACCCTTAAACCCCTGGTGAGGTCCATACTTCATATTATTTTGTTTGTTTTTTTCTTTTTACATAGATTATATTATTTTAGATAGGCAAAAGAATTTAGTACAGTAAAGACCCACCTCCACAGACCTACTCAGCTTGAACTAACATTGAGCACCTGGTCATTTGTAGACTGAAAGAGAAACAGACAAAACTCAAGCAAAAGTGAAGGGCGGAGTTGGCAGCCTTTAGACCTTTGTGGCCACCTGCCCCCACCCACTCACATCTCTTTCTCTCTTTTCAGTGGAGTTGCTTTCTTATACACAAGAGTTAGACCTCCCACTAAAAACAGGAGAGCTGTAGATTGAAAATAAAAGTGAAATCCTGCATCACACAACCTGCTGCAGCATGACTGATGACCACTGGATCTCCTCATCATCTGGCAGAAAGTTTGCACTAACACCAACCATCTTAACTTTCCCTCCTGTCCTGGCATGGATGGACTGAGCATCTCTGCATCTCAACCTCTGAGCAACATTACGTAATCTTGTCCATGCCATGTGAGAGAGGTGAGTGACACTGCTAAGTGCTCTGAAACCAGCATGTGGAGTTAAAGAAAAGGGCTCCCTGCTCATGTTGCACTGTTCATTCAATCAGTTAGTCTTTTTTTAAGTGGGTCTACAGCTTGGTGTGAAACAAATGGTTTTTCAGTTTGTATTAACTGAATGCATCGTGGCAATGCCAGGATCAGATCAATGCTAGAAATCCACCCCAACTAATATAAAACAGTTCACACAATCCCAGGCATATTCAAGGTTCCCTGTCTATTATTAACCATAGCTCAGTGCCTGAATTATTATTTCATTTGGGGATGTTATACATTTCAGAGAGGGTATGGGTGTGTGTGAGTGTGTGAAGTGATTAGTGATGCAGTACTGTTCTCCATCCCTGTTGTTTGTTCTCTTATCAGAGGCTCTGACACTGGAGGGCCTTTTCTGCAAGACAAGCAGCAGGGTTATTACTTCTCACCTGAAGAGACAATAATTGAAATGACTGAATGACTCATAATGTAGCCCTGGCCTTCTCATCTCTCTAAGTGATTTTAATGAATTGAAAGTGACTTGGGATTTTCTTGAAAGGTCTGTAAAATTTGTCAAAAGAGATCACCTTCAGAGATATATGCAAGCTATTCCATTCTGAGCCTCTCTCTCTGGGCACTATACATTTATTCTTTAATCCATACACGTGTATCTGTATACATTTATACATGTATATATTTATAGATTCTGAATTAAAAGACCATAACCTTGGAAGATACTGATTTGATTAGATTCATTTGACTCAGACTGCTGAAGCCTCATCTCTTCAGTTAGGGATACAATTTTGCAAGATTGCAAGATCTACTAGAAGCTCGTCAGGAGGGGATCTTTTAAAGGCCAGACTAAGGAATGAGAAAGAAAACCTGTTTAAATATAGTGCTTAAGCATGAACATGTCCTTTAAACACCACCAATTGCATTTGCAACGCCTCAAAATTCAAGACTAAAAGGTTTTTGTGTGAGATGTCTCTAAATGAGGTATCAGTACAGCAGCATGTGTGGAAACCCAAGGAGAGATAAAGAAACTACATTTGTCAGATGTTGTTTACCTCCTGTATCGATTCCTCCCTGAGGTGCAGGGGTGTGTTCTGTATGTGTGAGTGTGTTTAGATACAGTCAAGGCTGAATTCTGCAGAAATGTAATAAGAGTGTAGCTCCAGCATTACGACCCTTTTCCTATCATCTCCAGTCGCCTCCCTGTAAGCTCAGCTAAATTTATGCAAATGTATCTGTAATTTTTGTGAACAAATACTGGACAATGACAACATGACTACGAGTCACTCACTGACTCTGCTGACTCTGAGTAGCTTGATGTGTAAAAGAGCCAAAAGCTGTCTTAGAAAGGAGGTCTGAGATAGATGGGTCAGCAAAAGGTGCAGCTGTTATATTTGTGTGACTCTGACTTTACATCCATGACCATGCTCAGTGCCTCACCTTAGCTAAGTAGATTTTGTGCCTAAACCTGACCAAACCTTAACTATATAGTTTCAGATCAGGAAACACTCATCCAGCTCATTATAACCTTGAAGAGCACTGACAAACAAGGCTTAGCTGATAATGTGCTATGCCGTTAATAAAGACCAAAACGTTGACACCTAACGATTCATGTTCAATACAAATGTAAGTACGAATACTGTACATATGCTGGAACACTAATCACCCACATGAAATGTTACACAGTCTGAGATAAATGTGAATGATCTTTGCAAGTCATCAATGTTAAAACATGTTTTCAGCAGAGTTTCTGGAATGAGACTTGAGTGATGTTGGTTTCTGGTAGCGACATATGTCCAAATGTTTTTTGATCACTCACTCCTATGCTTCATGAGTGGCAGAAATTGAATATTTTCCCTCATGCTGTGAGCCGGGCCTCAGAACCACGGCAGCAACAAAGAACAGCAGCATCTGTGCACTCAGAGTGATTCATAAAATGTCACAGCAATTTCAAAAATGTCAAAGCAATTTCTTAAATACTGAATACAGGTACAGCATGTTGTGATGAATGTCTGTAGACCCGCGCTTCAGCTGGATGTGTGGAAGCCCATTTTCTTTGTTCTAACTTTAGATTGTAAAACTGTGAAAAACCATACGAGATTAAGATCACACCGTGTCAGTTATTACAAATCAGTGCATCAGGAGGAAGTGGTGATCCTGTACTCCCAGGGGATGTGATGTAGGAGGAATAGTTTGGTTTTGGTAATAAACTGTGTGCATGTTGCTGCTAGCTGTGCTGTCCATGAGGAAAGGCCTGCAGATGGTGATTGATTGCCTCAATCGACCCGCTCTAGACAATCTTCATTACGGTTCTACGTGAGGAGACTGCGCTGGGCCCTCTGGGAGACAGAACCCAGCGTCACGCAGCCATCGCCCTACCTACCTTTGTCACGGCCATCTGTAAACATTTGTCAAGTGAGAGGCAGGGAGGACGCTGCTGGAGCCTGCTGGAGCTGAACCTCAGCGGCTGGTTGTCTGCTGTCCATCTTCCAGTCTTATATTCTATATATGCTGCAGAGGTAAGCTCCCTTTTTTAAGTCCATCATGTGTCATGTGGGCCTTGAGATTTTTAAGGTTTTAAAGGAACCCACAACTCCAAACATATGTAAGGCTATGTAATGTTACTCTGATTCATGGTTCAAGGTCAACGTTCATTCATTTGTCATTTTACATCACAGGGTTGTACAAAAAGTTGCAGCATCTCTTGTTTCTTCTACTGCCTCTCCTCCCCCGTGAGCAGCCCCCCCCCCGTCTGTGTTTGCTCTGATTACAGGAGCAGAATCAGGTGTGTTGAGCTTCATGCTGCTATCATCTTCTGTCTTCATTGCTTTAAATACCAGGCTTCAACTCCACCACGCCGCCATATCATAGACTCTGCTGCACAGTTAGTCTTGCCGTTTATATGAGTTAACTGTGTCTTCCTCCGCCTGCAGCACTCCCTGGCCTGATTCCTGCCTCCGTCCCTCTCCTGCTCTGCCTTGAAGCTATGTTGGATCAGCTCAGCTCTTCCTGGCTCGCTGGACTCTCCCAGCTTGGCTTCCCATGACCAGTCCTCCTGCCTCGCTGAGCTCAGCTCTCTGGCTCTTCACTCTTGACTCTGCTGCCCTTTCCCCACATTCAGTTCACTGTTAAAACTCTCCATGTCTCTGAGTTCTGCATTTGTGTTCTCTTTGCCTGCATGTAGCTCCACACATAGAACATACAGTATTTCTATATATAAATATTCAAATGTGAATAGAGTAAAATGAGCTATAAAAGATACATATACCTTTACATGTCCAGGTGTGCACAGAAAGTATTTACAGTATGTGCAAAAAGAAAGATTTTTACGTTTGAATAAGGGCAGTGTAAGAAGAAGCATAACATCCCTGAGCTAGATTGTACCTTGGGTTAAGGTTAGGGTTAGGTTAGCTGCAGAAGCTGAACAGAAATGCTGCTCAGATGGATAAACTGTTGATTAGCAAGAAATATTTCCAGCATGTAACACCCCGTTTAGGGT
Organism: Scortum barcoo; assembly: GCA_023238725.1. Lineage (NCBI taxonomy): Eukaryota > Metazoa > Chordata > Actinopteri > Centrarchiformes > Terapontidae > Scortum > Scortum barcoo. Next base: position 20,104,528 of record CM041540.1, read on the forward strand.
TTTCTTTCTTTGTGTAAATTAAACAAACAAGCCATGGGTTAATTAGTGAGTTTTGGCAGATGTATTTTTGAACTCTGGACAGAGCCAGGCTGGCTGTTTCCTCTCTCCTTCCCCCTGATGCCTGCACTCACACAGACATGACTCTGATACCAGTCTTCTCATGTCGCTCTCTCAACTCTTAGAAAATACATACATGCATTTCCCAAAATATATGTACTCCTTTAAATTTAAACAAAGCCTGTTGAACAAGAAGTTAGACTGGGAAAATGAATTGAGCTATGTTTTCATGCATTCTTAACACCGAAGAGCAAAGACACATTCAGTGCTTCGGCCAGTTTACAGAGACTGGAGTTACACATGTTTAAATCTGTGAGTATAGTCTCTACAGTATCTTGACAGAATGACAACTTACCTCTAGCCAGCATGTGGACTTTCTCTTTAAGCTCCAGTTAGCATGTCAGTGTGCATTTTTCTTCTAAACAAACAGCTCTAGGTGCAGCAACACCTTTAAAAATCTCCACCTTGTGTTATGAAAGGCCACAGAGGTGCATCACTGCAAGGCTAACTTCCTCCAATCCTCTCAATTTATTATCCAAAGTCAGCTGAAATTCGTGCATTAAATTTTAAATTGAATTAATGAGCTGCTCCACTAAAACTTTTAATAGCCTATCCGATAAGAGAAATGGTGCTGTGGGACCTTTATTGAAGAGAACTTAAGAGATGGCTTGAGTGGGAACAGTCAGACTCCAGGGAGCTGATAAACTGGGTGTTCTGGCCTCCTGCTCTCATTTCTGTCAGTCAGGTCAGCCCACTGTGATACTGTGTAAACGTCATCAGAGAAAATGAAAACTGGTCAAAACGAAGGACAAAGGTTCACTTATAATGATCTCCATGAAAAAATTTATTTCACAAGTTAAAGTACCTTTGCTCCTAAATGACAATGCATTGATACCGCGATGACTTTTTTTTTTGACAGACACAGATTAGCAGACAAGCATAAATCTGCTAATCCATAAAAGAGAACAATAAGATACCTGAGCTTGCTCAATTAATAATGAAAGAGGGAATGTGTATTTGCAAGTATATAATAAATAAGTTGGCCATAGCAGTGCTTGGGGCGCTCTGAGAGGGCAGCCCCCTCACTCTGGCATCTCTCTGCCAGTTGCATGTGCATGTGTGTGAATTTCCTATATGTATATGTAAAATGTGTAAAAACAACAGAGTGAAAAAACGTGAATTTCCCCAATGTGGGATCAATAAGGGTTAACTGAGTTAATTTTACTGGTTAGAGTTAGGCAAGATAATTTTTATTGGTCTGCTGTGTTCCCACAACTTAACACATCTTACCTAAGTATTGACTGGCTGGGTCATCTGCCGTAGAATGATCCTCATTAGTGAACTGTTTATTATTGTAGGTATAGCATTTAATCAGGATTGTATTTATGCCCCCTTTTGTATGTTTAGTGGGGTTTGCGGGGTTGTGTGTATGAAGTCGCTGTACAGTCACTATCACTGTAGCAGTCCAATCTTTTACCCTTTTCAAAGACTGTGGCCTGAGATTATTTTAGGTTAAAGTCTATTATCTACTATAAATATTCATGATGTTTGATAGCCAAAGTCAAGCTCCATCACTCAGCTTCAATTTAGCACTAATGATTAATTATCATAATGATCAGATTTTATTATTCCTTAAGCCACTCATACTACATGAGGTTCAAAAGATAACCATGGAGACAGAAATGATGAAACCAAGTACCAGAGGAGTGTTTGACTCTTTGCTTTATTCAGGTAGCAGCATCAGCACTGTCCTACTTACACAATGCAGCTCCTCCCAGTCCCGCAAAGCCATACACACAATATGAGCCGAGTCAAACTTCACTCACTCACACTCACACACACACTCCTACATCTGCATACTGAACATACATGGACAATCCGACATGCTCTGTATCATCTCTCACACACACTGACACCTGCATGACTGCACCCAACCCTTCTGCACAGATTTAGAGACTGCTGTCAGAGAGAGAGAGAGAGAGAGAGAGAGAGAGAGAGAGAGGCCTCTAGTTTTAATGGTATGTATTGGCCAAAAGGCCAGCTATGGTACAAAGCCAGTACCCAGCCTCCACCAACTATATATACTGTACCTGAAATCCAGGACAGGCGTCTGTTACATTTTAGAGATAAAGAAATGTCTCCTGCACTTTCAGAAAAAGTGTCTTTTTTTCTCAGGTGGTGTATTTAATAACTAAATCCATTTCTACATCCATCCAAAATGAAGAAACAAGGGACATTTGCCTATTTATTCATTTCTTAGTACAACTCAAAATCCATTGATCCATGTTGGCTCAAAGTATGAAAGCTCATTCTTGACCTTTTCCAGTTGAATCACACCAATTGTGATTTTTTTATTTATTATATTTCTGGATGAATGAGAAAGCCCATAAGGATGATATAACTCTAAAACTGCAGTCCATAAATGTAATTCATCATTGGGTTTGTGTTTGTTTAATCATGATTATGATTATTAGCTGCCTAAAATGTTACTGTTGTAATTAAACTGCTAATGTGCAGAAACTCTTCATCTTCTGGCATTTGGGTTACCAAACAGCTTCAGATGTATTAACACCACCCTCTGCACTAGAGCAGATAAAACCCTGATGAAGCTCAGAAAAACCAGGACAGATTGCAATCAGATTGGAATTTTTCAAGCCGTGTATCACATTTCAGTGACGTCCCTGTCAGGACTCACAGTAAGATTAAGATTCTTTAATGTAACAAGCTATCACATGTAAAAATATTCCTACAGTAAGTTCTCTACCTGTATCTGTATTCCACTGATGACTTTATCTAACAGTTTTAATTTATATTATCAAACTTTAACATGCATCCTGATGTATTTTTATCACGTGGTATCGGTGTAATAGTGTAATAGAGGCTGTCAGTCTGTGTCCAACTAGTCTGTCAGGTGCTTCAGCAGTAGTAATAGCTCAACAACGAAGGCAGAATATTCACAACACACCCACATTAATATCCCCACACCCAGCAGGATGGTGTGCAGCAAAATAAACAGTACACACACCACTGCAGCTTTCATGGACACCACTATAATGTCATCAAACTAGAGGCCAGAGTGAGAATGAAACAGAGAAAAAAGTGATGAGTGACTCTCTTCTGACTGCGAGTGGTTGATGTCCACCCAGTTTAAACTCCCCTTTCTGTGCCTCTCACACACTCCTGACAGTGTGCTCCACTCATCAGGACAGTAAACACACTGATAAATAATACTGATTGTTGGAAAGGAAAGTGAACAGTGAGCTCAGGGGTTGGTGCTTTGCCTTGTGTGGTGGGATGGCAGCTTCACAGACTGACAGGCCTTCCAGCATGTGTTTGTGCAGAGCAGAGTGGCATCAATTTGCAATACACAAAAAAAGCACACTGCACCAGCTGCTGTCACATTCAATAGTCCTAACAAACACTCAGGCTGATGTGGAGGTCGACGGCGTGGACACCGTCCAACCATCCTTACACTTAACTTCCCCTGTCATACGAGGAGGAGGATTTATTCTGATCTGTATCAGCTATCAAACAAATTAAGCAGAAGCAGATGGTCGGCTGACTGGCCGCTCGCCTCAGTATCTGAGTGTGTGTCACTCATCACAATGTGATTTTCACAATCTGTGTGGACATGTTACCCCGCATTGTCTTATCTTGCTGCCTGGTGCTGATTTGCATTTGAGCTGGGGTGTGCTGTCAGTCAGTCTGCTGCTGCTTTTTGTTGCCATTTGGAAGGCGTGCAAACACGACGTAAGCCCACAGTGTTTCACAGCTGCAGCTCTCCTTAGACTCTTTGCAAAGCACTGTCCTGAAGAAACACACATAGCGTTCATCTACCTGCATGTACACACACACACAAACACACACCCACACACACACTGCACACACGCACATACACACAGACACACGCACTCACACACATAACGTTACACGCAGCCCACAACTCTGTCACTGGTCTTACAAATATGGCAAGGCATTGAATGTCTGCTTTCCTTTGCCTGCTGTCAGTTAAATTTCAGGGCCAAGAGCTTAGGGACCACATAGCCGGGGGCTGAGCCTAGCAGTCACTTAAGTGGTCTTTCACAGCTTTTACATCCTGGTAGAGATGATCTCCTCCTGGATTAACTCTTACATCCACAGCAGAGGACAAAGAATGGACATAAAGACTCTCGCTGTCCCACAGGGAGGGTCAAACGTTCTAACAAAGTCTGAGGGACTCAAGTCTCAAAGTATCCGTCCTGTGCCCGGCTCCCCAGCCCATGTCAGTAGTTCAAGGCCAGGGGTATGAGGGTCTGCAGTGGTGGCTAGCTGTTGTTCTCAGCTGTCATGTATTTTAGGGCAGCGAAGCCGTAGCGTCGCGACATGTTCTGCTGGAACTCCTCCTTCAGGGTCTTGAGGCAGACCCGGTACTGCTTGTTGGAACGGAACTTTGTAATGTCGAAGCTGGGTGCATGAGGCATGTGGATCATGTAGGCGTTGGGTAGAACCACAAACTCATACTCCTGCAAAGAGAGAGGGACAGAAAGAGTGTGAGTCTGGATAGCTGAGAACTGTGACCACCTCAGTTCTTCATTTAAACATATACAGTCATGTTGGTTACTGTCGGTTACTGCAACACTATCATTTAATCACTATCACTGCGTCCACCTGATATTACTTTTAACTCCAGCAACTCCTGAGAAATATTTCAGCAGCCTGTTTCAACATCTGATGTGATTTTAACATTGAGATGCTGTGACAGAGCACCTCGTTTCATTCAGTTAAAATCAGAGAAAATGAGAAAAAGCACAGTGGTGACAGAAATTAAGAGCACTACAACAGACTGCTTTAATAAAAAAGGAGAAAGTAGTTTACACTGTTCATGAGTGAACTAGCTGATATGATAGAATCCATTTTGAGTTCAACATAACCTTGTTATTTAATATTGCAAACTATCACTGAACAGTTGCTTGAGTGGTACTATTGTCCTTTGTTGTTTATTTCACTATAAGAAAGATGAATAATAATAAGAAGAATATAAGAAAGAAAGAAAGAAAGAAAAAGAAGATGGATGGCTGCGGCACATAAACTATGACTATGTACATGTGAGGAGTTTACCACTGTCAGGAGTTGTAAAGAGCTTCTGTTACAAGCAACAGAGTGATGACAGAAATATTCTGGAGTCAATGCAGCATAAAATCACTCTGATGTTTATTGAAAATAACGGTTATTATACAACAGCCCCCTGACTGCCAGAGTGAGTGTAATGTAAAGGGATCTGTCACAGATGTGATGTGACAGATGTGCTCCTGGTGGCCTAATACTCTGAATATCATTCGTTTGCCTCATCTTTCCATCTGTTTCACCATGACAACAATAAATGATGAATGACCTCAGGGAACGTCCACATTTCAAGTTATTGTTAAGTTCTTTGGTGCAACCTGTTTACAGCCATGCAAGTGACATGGCTCAAGGAAGAGCAGTGTTGATCGGTCCGCTTTGGGCAAACCTGAAATATCTCAACTGTAAGATGCAACGTCATGATATTTTGTACAGCAGGATTCATCCCCTGAAGATTTTGTGATAAAATTAAAAGCGTCCATTGCTTACCTGTGCATCCAGCTCCATGATGTGAGCCACCTTGTTCCAGCCGAAGCCCACAAAGCGGCGGTCGTACTCAGGACTGTCCCTCCTCACCATGACGTAGGGCTCAAAGTCGGCTTCCCACTGCACTTTGTAGGGTGTCGTGGCAGTCCGCCATTTGGCAAAGTTAGTTGGTGCGTGGCCTTTAGTCCATACATGGTACCTGTTAGGGGATTATCACAATTATTACTGGAGAAGAAGAAAAGGGACCTACAGTTATGACATTTGGTCACAAACCTCTGTCTGTATCAAAGAAGGTGTTAAAAGTCTCAGCCTTATATATAGTGTTTGTTTACCTCCTTCTGCAGACCAAATAATTTTTGATGGGAAAAAGTTGTGTTGTCTCTTTCTCTCTCTGTGCTATTTTAACACTTCTTTCTTCTCCAGCTGCCAAGATAAAAGTGGTATTTACTGACATCAAATTGTAGTCGTGCAGAACAAGCAAGACCACCTGTAATGGCTGTACACAGGACCATAAACACCCCTCTGCTCTAGCCACACTGAAGAATCCTACCGGCATGTTGCTGCCTCAGTCTACAGTCTGTGGTGTGTTCACTGCCATTGTAACAAGCACTATAAACTTTAGCAGTTTAAAATTATATTAGAGAGTAATTTTACACAAATGGAAAAAAAAAGAAAGCATTTTTACATGTTTGCCTCTCTCTGCAGGGACCTGAATATTTTCATCAAACCCCCAAATATTCATCAAACCTATTTTTTCTATCAAAATCCAGTCCTGGTGGGGTAGGAACCAATACATGTATATGTTAGTGGGGATGTATATTAAAGAGCTGTTTCTTGACAGTTAATGGTATGTTTAAAGTACTGTAATAATAATTATCTGTGGTGAATCTTACACACACCCACGAACAATTCTATTTTCTTTTGGTAAACATGGCAAACACTTGGTAAAAATATCTATTATAGGGATAAAACGTAAAAATGTTTGTTAAATTCTTTGCTGTTTCATTTACATCATGAGCATACTATCAATGACCTGCTGAGTGCTGTTGATCTGCTTTTTAGTTCAAAAAGACAAAAAAAAGACTTTATCCATATATCCAGGGCAGGAAACACAGTTTTGTATCTCTCTTGGTCATTTCTTTCAGTTTCTCAGGTATGATATCACTTTTTATTTTACACAGTTTCTGTTTCTATATATTAATATATATCTATATATATTCGATTTTTGTGAGACCTGGTGAGATGCTACCTGATGCCTGAATTAGAGTTAATTAGAGTTAACACATAAAAAAACATATAAATCAACATCAACAACTTCTAGCATGGACAGGGAAATGAAAAAAAGCTGCCGTTATGTTTTATTGAATGAAAACCTGAAGATGAACATTGTTAGCTACAAAACCAGAGACTTAGTCCACCTGAAGGTGAAGAGTGTTCCCATGTCCAGCTGAGACAGCAGCTCAGCCTTGGACTTTGGGTAAGACAGACGATATCGCAGTGTCTCAAAGGCAGGAACAACCAGAGCTTTCTTAGTGTTGGCCATGTCCAGCTGCACCACTGACTTCCTACAAACATACACACATTACATTACACTACATTACATTACATTAGTGTATATTATTACAGCTTGTGAAATAACTCATATACATTATAACTGTCTTTCTAAAATGTAAAAAAACAAAAAAGACAAGTATAAAGTTGTTGGTAAGACTGCCAACTTAGCTGGTTTTGCTTCCTCCTCTTACCTGAGGTACTCATAGAGGCCATACATGGGCAGGAAGTCGATGTCTGACAGGAACATGTAGGGTGTGTTGACCTGCCGCATGGCCACATTTCGCAGCAGGTTGACGGGGTAGAACTGTCCCTCTTTGTACACGATGTGGTAACCGACGTTCCCGCGGCTCATCAGCACCTCGGAGCCCTGAGCGTAGCGCAGGAACTGCTGGGCTTCAGCGTCAGACAGGTACAGGGCCAGACTGATGGGCCCTTCCCAGTGTTTACAGATGGCCTCCAACATCTGGAGCCTGCAGAGGGCGGGACAAGGAAACAGGCTTTTTACTGTACAGTATACACATAGAGAAAGACTGCAAACTGAAAATAACTATTTATTTTCTAGTATGAAGAGCTACATGACAATAAAATGTGGGAACAAGGTCACAAGGTTTCAATGACCTGACAGCTGTACAGCAGATCATACTCCTCACACATTTTGGTCTGCGGTTCTGACATTTTACTATAAAACAAACCTTTGAATCCACATCCTCCTAACGTGACATTACATGGTACCTCTCATTAATGCCAAAAATGTAAACACATTACAAGCTAGTGTCTGTCCTCTGTGTTGTGTTGTCTATTGTGTTCTGGTGGCTGCTGTTGATTCACCTGGAAGATTTTAAGCCAAGTCCTGAGATATGTACCACAGCATAATGATTACAGTTAGCCACTGATCCTCACAGCTTTATTTGTTTTTTTGTGAAGGTATGGAATGATGTGACACTCAACCTCAGACAGTTTGCTAATTGGGTACTGATAACTGTTTTCTATTAGTAATATAAAGGAAAGTGTGAGACAGCCTCCCTTTTTTTCTCAGGGTCTTTCACTCTGTCTGTATATCTGTCTGTATATTTAACAGACATCTGCTGTAGTGATGGAGCTGGAGAGGGGAAGCAAATTCATAGATGTTAATTTTTTTCACTTTTCTCAGTTAGATATATTTCAGCATTTAAAGTTCTGAAGCATCAGTGCCTTCATTTGTAAAAAACAAGTTGTGACAATCTCCTTTCTTTCTCCCCCTTCCAGTTCCTCTGCATGCTTCACACTACAGTAACTCTACCATTTATTTGGTATTCTATCTGAAGGAAAAGTTGTGTGATTTGCTGAGTGTCTGACACTGTTTTGGATATGGAATGCCAATATTTCCCTCCACGGAGCCACCATGGACCTCATTAAAACAAGACAAAGCCTAAAGCCAGCTAGCAGTCCGTAGCACACTAGCAATGTTTATTACACATACTCCACAATATTATATTGCTGAGCAGAAGACACAACATACTGACAATATTAAAGCAGCTTAAGTGTTGTTTGTCCTGAGGGTGACTTCATGTAGCAGGCGGACATTTAATACAAAGGGTTTATTGCCCTGGGAGCATAAACGTGCTGCACAAATTCCATGACAATGTATTAGATTATGATACATAGGATGTCTATAATGGAAAGTCAACATCCTCAGAGGAACATGACTAGTTATTACTGTAGTTATTTTCAAGCATACAACACCCCATATTAAGAGGTTTAGCAGCTAATTGTTCTTGTAATTATTTTATTCCTGTGAGCACAGAGTGCACTAAATCATGATCAACCTGGAGGTCTGGAGATAAAAAGTACTGATAGGTGCTGATTCTGAGAGATAGGATGAACCTGTCAGTGGTTATCAGATAAGTGTCAGATATGTGGATGTTGTAGTTTTGACCAAGTCAACAGCAGTTTTAAATATCCTCAAATGGATCATAGATCATAGAAGTCATGTTCCTGTGTGCATGGGCATGCTTGTTGGATTTGTGGTTCAGAGAAGCTTCAAGACTCAATTAACACAGCCAGCCCCCCAGTTACTATGTTGGAAAGGTATGAGGTTTGTTAATCTGACAATCTCATAAAAACTAAATTTGAAATATACCAATGACACTAGCATGATTTCTAGCATGACAGCTCCGCTTAAGTCTGCTTAACGTTAAGAGCCTCATCATTCCCAAAATTCAATTCATCAAATTGCTGCACTTGGTGGATTTGCTTGCAGATTTATAGACAATATAGTCTGGTGACCTTCGGCCTACTGCAAACATCTTTACAGTGTGGACTTTTGAGGGTCCAGAACTGAAGAAGCCATCATGTTGTGTGTGTGTGTGTGTGTGTGTGTGTGTGTGTGTGTAGGGTTGGAAAGTAGTCGACTTGTACTACACAAACTTTTAGGTGAAAATATTATTCTTTTTACTCCACTACATTTATTTGTCAGCTGTAACATTTTATAGAAAATGATATGCCACCATTTTTGCCTTGTGACCCCTTAAAATAAGCAGCGTCTGCTTCGTGTCCCATCTCACACCTCAAACGTCTGTGAGCTGCTCGCAGCTCCACCAAAGAGAGATTGCTTAACTTCTCAAATGGTCTCAGTTTGCCATCCAAAATGGACAAAAAAATCTATTCCAAAACCAAAAACCAAAGAATAGAATAGAAATGTGACCCTTCAGATATATCTGGTGAACATACTACCAAGATGCACTTTTGCTGAATTAGTGAACTAAACCACTTAACTGTACACAAAGTACTTAGAACTGTCTTGACCAGCAGCAACACTTAATTCTGCTTGCATATTTATGCATTTTTAATAGGATTTTGACCGCAGGACTTTTACTTGTAATAGAGTATTTTTACATTACTGTACTGCTACTTCTACATAAGTAAAGGATCTGAGTATTCTTCCACCACAGCCTGTGTGTTTACATCCACTTTAATGTAGTGACAGTCAGTCACTGGTACAGATGTGTTCCCTTGAGTTAACTGTTGTCTAGTTGTGTAGTGTGTAGTTAGGAAACAAGGGTGCCACTGGTCACTACTGCGCCAAGCATTCTGCTTAATGCAAATGAATTTTGCTGTGCCACTTTGTGATGTAACTGAGCATTACAGCTCTATAAATCTATAATAATAATAAAATAAGCAAATGTAAACAGTTTTAAAAATAAATTGTATTATAACGTCATCCCAGCTTAAACATGTCCTAAACAGGGAGGACAATGGTGGACTTTAATCAAGACATTAATTCAGACCAATTCAAATGTCTGCAGTGTAAGCAAGAGTAACTTAAATGACTCAATTCCATTATGAAAAGAGAAAAAGAAAAGAGAAAACACAGAAAGAGCTAGTAGAAATATTTAACTACTGAATGTATGGACCTTTCAAATTTAAAAGCGATTGGGTGTTCGTATAAACAGAATACCCATTGCAAGAAAAATATCTGTAATTCCCTTGCTCACTGTTGAGGACGAAACAAAAACCAACATTAGCATATAAATAGCAGAATGATGATGTTTGATGGTAAAATCCCCAGATTTCTTTGTATCTCAAGAAATAACATAATGTTCTTTGTTAAATCTGGCAGTGGGGAGTTTCAGCTGCTGTTTGGGTCATCAGATCTGCACAGATGTCAATATGCCCATCATCTCCTCGGTCACATCCATATGTGTGCAGGTAGATAGAAAAATGTATAAATGGATGCAGAGAAAACCTTCAACGTGGCTAGTGACAGCAGCACAATGAAGAGCAAAGTTGCGTTTCCATTCAGCTGCACCTCTTCCACTCTGCAATCAACAAGTTCTCCATAACATCTGTGTGATGAGTCTTACAACTGAGGAGAAAGCATGCACTATTTCTCCTTAAAGCTAGGTAAGGTGAGTAGTTGGGCAGGCACAGGAATGAGGAAATAGAGATGTGAATTCAAAGAAGCCAATGGACCTTTGTGTATTACAGAAAACTTATTTAGGTGGTTTTAATATTCATGTATGTTTCCATTCATACCCCATGTCTGGTGAGCTCCTACATCTAGATGACTCATTCAATGTTGTACAGTCAGTCAAAGAAAGACCTTCTAAAGGTCGTATCCTGGACTTGATACTGTTTTCTGGTTTCATAGATTTAATAGATGTCTTTGTATCTTTAAAGCTCTTTAACCCTCTTCTTTTTAAAAGCTCACCCCATCACACAATCTCACACTTTTACTGCATACTCCTCATGAAAACCACAAAGTGAAAATCAAACACACTCCCCTGGCTAAAATGACCACACTTGATCCCTCATACCTGAACATTTGAATGCAAATGGAAGATAACTAAGTCTGACAGATTTTCACAATATTCTTTAAAAATATATGGCCAAAAAGAAGTAAAAAGGGCAAGATTGGCCTATTTTCTAGATATAATATCCAAAAGTAATCATAACCCCAAAGTCTTAGTTAAGGCAATCAGTCCTCCTCTTAATGAACCATCATGTACAGAGACATCCCGACAGAGAGATTTGCTGCTTATTATGTAACAAATCTAGTTTCCCCCCACCCAGTTTGAAACTATTAGCATCGTAACATTAGGTAAGTTAATCTCTCAAATGAAATCCTCTGTCTTCAGCCATAAAAGAGATAGTCCCCACCGGTGGTCATTGTATTCAATTGATTAGTAACAATTATCTGACTCCTGGCAATTCTCCTTTCTCAAACGTGTGGGTTCAACCGTTATTGAAAAAAATAAACAAAGTGGATCCTCTATTACTCAATAATTAGAGACCAATTCAATATAATCATTTTATCTAAGGTGGTGGAGAAAGTCTATTAATCTCTTTTTATTAACGAAGGGACTGATCAGTCCTGGTGCTTTTAGACTTGCACTGCTTTCAACACAACTGATTACTCTGTTCTTCTGCACCATCTGGAAACCTGGGCTGCTCTTAAGGGAACTGCTTTACAGATGCTATGTTCAAACCTCTCCAACATAACCTTATCTCTTGTTACAGCAGATGCCTGTTCTAATTTTTTTTAATTGTCGTGTTGGTTGATTATTGGACCTGTCTTATTTTAAAAATACATGCTTCCTCTCAACCAGATAATTCAGGACCGTGGGGTCTCCCACTGTTGTTACGCAGATGACTATATGTGCGTGACTATATGCTATATGTCCCTCTCTGATCCAGGAACTCTGAGGTCCACAGATTGTACCAGCCTGTTTCACAGTGAGTGAATAATATGAATATGAATAATATGGAATATTAAGCACGCTGCTAATTTTAAGTAGATCTCAGTTTTGAGGTTCAAGTGAAGGCTACTGTCTCGTTACGCCAGTCAAGCTTAAAAGAAAATCACCCACCAGATCATCATAATCTCATACGCTTACATAAAGTGATACATACTACCAAGATGCACTTTTGCTGATTCGCCCACTCCAACAGATGCAGAACACTGCTGCCCATATTTTAACAACATATCAAGAGATAAACATATGAGCACTTGGTTGCTGTGATAAACACTGGCTGTTAGTATGTATTTGTCTTATAGATATGACCCCAAAACGCATTACGCAGCAGCAACAACCGCTGCTGGCTGCAGATTATGCTCTGTACTGATTTTAAAATTCTACAGATCACCAAGCATTGAATGGCTTTGCTCCAAATTATATTAAGGATTTGTTGACTCTGAGTGGGCATTCCTTTATATCTTATATGTTGATCTGCAGATAATTCCTATACTCTGGCTTGTGACCTAAGGTGGCCTGGCCTTTGCCGTTAAAACTCCCAGACTGTGAAGGACTATTAAGATCAAACAGGATACATCATTAGCATGTTTTAAAAACCTTCTTAAAAACTGTATAAACTTTATAACTCCTTCATAAGGTGGCATATATCATTGTTTCATGTATTTCTAGTTTTTATCGTTCCACTCTCGTCATTTTATATTTTTCTTATCTAGTGTTTTATGATGTGATGTTGTTGTTTTTTTATCTGCTTTAACCTTATCAAGAGAAGTACAACACAATAAATATGGATGACTCTAAATACAACAAGACCCATGAGCAACAAAATCGTAACTGTCGAGGCAAAATCCTGGACTGTATTTGATGAATAACTGGCCCAGACTCCAAAAGTGACCTTGTTTGCATCATATCTAATCTTTAGGAGAGTTTCTAGCTCTCAACCCTAATTCATACCTAATCATACCTGAAGAACAAGGTGAGTGTGAATACATTTAATAGCAGTCTACCTTATAAGCAGACAGAGCCGGGTCACTTTGGGTGTAGAACAGTACCTGTCCATAGAGAGCTGGGCCACTAGAGTGACGTCAGTGTTGTCAGAGCTGGGTTCATACTCATAGTGGAGAAAGTAAAGGTGTGTTCGGTGGACAGTGAATCGCTCTCGACGAAACTCGTAGCAAGGATCGTCTTCATCCAGCTCTGAAAGAGTCTTCTGGAGCTGCAGGCAGAGATGGAGAGGGACAGTCAGACATTTAATGGACTAGAGGGTTGACCACTGAAGATTATGCTTCAGTCTTTGGTTGCTGCATCAGAGTCTGTGAAGACTTCCTGTCTGAATAATCACTGTAATAAAGAAACTGTAAATCACGTACAAACTGCACCAGGGTAAATGGACAACATTTATCAGTGAACTGCATTCAAATAGCACTTTCATCCAAAGCCCAGTGATCAATCACTTAGTTAAGCAAAAATGGCTACAAAAAAAATAACTACATTAAATAAATTATAGCCATACATAAAAACTAATTTGTATGCCTCATGTGTATGCCTATATTTCAAGATCTAATTGGGGTAGTGCATACAAAATAAAAAACAACACAAATACTGATGCCGTTGCATACCACGGCAATGGACATGGCTTTCAAAGTTTGAAGCGTTCAGGTCAGCCCTACGTACCAGATGATAAAAAGCTTCAGAAAAATGATTAAAAGGACTACTAAAAAGTAAGGCTGTTCAGACAGTAGAGTTTTCCAAGTTGAGGAATGAAATATGAAGGACAGACGCCCAACTATAACAGGTAGTGAATTTAATCTAACCCCACACGCATACATACATGTTGTCGTCCATGTCAGCACAGGTGCTTTATAGTGAAATGGCAGGTTATGGCCTGGCAAACCGCTGATTACCGATTAATATGACCATTTGTTTACAACATCATTGGTTCCCATCTACCGAGCATCAGTGTTATCAGTGAGGTGATGTGCCTTCACAGAAACACCACCCCAACCACGGCCTGTACACTCTGCGGCCCACTGGCAAACAATGCAGAATGATCCTTCTACATAGCAGCTTCTGTCCTCAGGCTGAGTGATTCTTCAATTCATCCTCTGCAATCTACCACAAATAATAGGTCTTTTCTTGAGTGCAGCATAGAGGGGGTACAGCTTGAATTTTGTTGTACAACAATATGTTGTAGAATGATAAATAAATGCAGCTTGAACCCTGACCTTGAACCTTCAGGTGATTCATTTTGCTGGAACAACAGCTGAAAGACGTGGCCGTCTCTGTCAGCACAGGGTTTGGTGTGTGGCATCGCTCTGCTTCCAACAGTGTGATTAGTGGAGCTGCTGAGGGTGACTGGGCTGCAGTGGCACTGTGGCCCTGAAGGATCCTGGTCTGCAATGTACTGGTGGGGCCAATCCCTCAGTGACTTCATTAGGCTAATCATCATTTTAATGGAATTTAAATCGCTGCTCAAACTCTGAAAAATTGGGTGAGCAAACTATTTCCTGAGTTAAGGACACATTAGAATTGAATGGTAGCAAAAAAAAGTTCTGGCACATCATGATGGAAAATTAAAATGTGATTAACTGACCACAGAGCTGACACTTAAATATTTCTTCACACACAGTGGCTGGTCTTATAAAAACCCAAGTCCTGACTATGGTGACCTTCAGCAGTTTAGAAGCTGAGGAGGTATTATGTATCAACTGCCTGGATTACAAATGACTGTATCATGACCTTGGTAAGCTTCAAACAAACCATGTCATACACGATGTGGTCTGATGATGTCCAAAGTTGAGTGTTTCCACGTGTTCTAAATGGACACACTGGAAGGCAGGCTGAAAAGCCTCCTCACCACATCCTAGTCTGCCCAAACTCTCTGTCCGTCTCTGTCTCTCTTGAATCTGAGTTTTACTGTATCTTTGCAGTCTTGACATGGTAAACTGTGAATTGTGCCTTAGTATCTTCCCAAATAAGGAAATATTACACCAGATGTAGGATGTCAGTGGTACGTATGTGCTACTAAAGCATCCATCTGTTCAGTCCACACTGGCTCTGACTGACACTGTTAGGGGTGTCACTGTCCTCCAAACAAGCTGTTCGTTCAGCAGCACAGAGTGGTCAGACAACTGTCCTCACCAGGCTGACTGATACAGAAACTCAGTGCACAAAAAGTCTTTTCAAGCAGGTTGAATGAGGAAGACATAGGAATAGATTTTGAGTCATGGTTATGCTGGTCTGTTGGTCAGTTGACTACATTAGGGCAGACTGAGGTAATAAATTCTGAATGAACAATCATACCAAAAGGACGAATCCTAAAGAGTCTGGCAATCCACTGATTTTTATGTAGAGCTGTTAAAATCTCAATTAGTCCAGTATTTTGATGCATTACCAATTAGCTGTAGAACTGGAGATATTCTTAGCCTCAGCTGCACCTTGCTTTAGTGTCAATAAGCAAATAACAAAAAACAATTGTAAACCCTACTCTTTGCCATGATACGAGATAATAGAGCTGTAATAAAACAACTTTAACAACAGTTCTTAAATACAGAAATAAGTATCAAGGCTCCAAACTGTTTGAGCACCGACCAAATGGTAGCTGAGTATTTGTATAGAAAGTTGTAAAGAAAGCTGGCATCAGTTGCTTAGTTAGGGTTGTTGTTTGATCAGGAAAAAAAGGGACATTTTCAAATACCCAGCCCAAAGGAAGGAACAATGAGACAGGAGCTAACAATTTCACAGTTCTGTGACCTGCTACAGTTGAGTAAACACAAGTTTACCACCAGCCTTTCTGTAAATCCAGAGGCAGCTGCACTCACGTTCTCACTGTTGTGGTCGGCCTCGCTGGGACAGCCGAACAGCTCCCGCCGCAGCAGGTTGCCGTCGTACTCCAGAAAGGTTAGGTAGAGGTTCCGAAAAAACTCCACATGCTTGTTCTTCACTCGCAGCTTCTTGGGGGAATTCCAGTGGATCACCTGGACCACAGAGAGAAGAGCAGAGAAAAAGGTGACTGTTGTTAGTCTCACGCTCAAATAATTCTACTGTAATGCTCAGACCAGTAAACCATATCTAAAGTGGCTGGGATTTGAGACACTACTCTCTACAGACCCCCTTATTGAAAAAAGTGGCTCATGTCTGAAGAGCTTAGCCTTCTCTGGATCAAACTGAAACCAAGCAGTACTTTAAATACAGAATAAGACCGAACATTGGATATTTTTTCATTTAATTATATGTTGTAGTTTACATAGTAATCACACACTGGATACAAGGCTTATAGTGTGATGTAGTTATTTCAATAGAGGGAAAACAAAATAAAAAATAAAATGGCATCACATGTGGGTGTCAGACAGGCCGCTCAACAACAGAGCTGAAACAAACATACCTGCTTGCAGATTAATATCTACTGTATCTTGTCTTTATGGTCACTTGGATAATTATTCTTTTCTTTACAAAGACATTTTTCTGAATCAAATGTGACTGTGTCAACAAGAACAATTTATTACATGATTTGTCTGTTTGCTCTCACACAAGTTATGTCTGCTTGGTTATCCATCCATAACCACTGAGCTGATAATATTTTGATATCAACTCATTTGAAAGTCATCCTAATTTATAAATGAGCATTGATATCAAATGAGCTATGACACTGGCAGAGCCATTAAAAAAACATTACTGAACACTGTCTACTGCTATTTTGGTGCATTTCCACAAACAGCTGACAATAGAAGAGTGTGTTCTCTGACTGATGGCACAAAGTTAATCACCAATGTATTTGAAGCTCTTCATGATGTGTGTCCACAGATATCTTGTCTGTATACATGCTGCATCCTTGCCCACCTACTGGGAAGTACTACCATCAATCTTGGACGGTTCTAAAACCTGAGACAGGCATAATTCTTTTCAAAGCTAATCCATCACGATTTTACTTTTTCTGTATAAAGTAGAACCAAATGTGTGTCACTGAGGTGAGGCTGGCTTGAGACTCCTCATTAATGCAGGTCAGGTCTTGTATGTCTAAAGTGACCGAGTATGAGCACAGCGGGGACAGCAGGGTCTCACCTTGAGGTCTGACACGTCTTTGTAGCACTTCTCGGAGCGGGTGTGGTCGGACAGCTGGACGTTCCAGAAGCAGGGCAGCTGGTGAACCAGGAATGGGTTCTGTTTGATCACAGCGTTGAAGATGTCCTGCAGACACACACACACACACCCTTATGTTTTACCTTCTGTTTCATCATCTACAAGCCTGCATCACACATTCTGTTTATTTCATGGACACACAGAGCCGTATCAAACCTTGCACGACGAATTGAGAGGATTTTAAACTTCTAAACAATCTAAAAAGCACAGTAAAAAAGTGGTTGTCAAATAAAGAACATTTTTAGCAACAATTGTTTTCATATTGCTGTACAGTACGTCTGACATGTCTTTCATTCTGTTTTTTTAAGTCTTGTTTTAACATGCTACTGTACTTTGTATAATCAGTAAACACATGAATGCCACAAGCACAAAGTGACACATTTTTTCCAGGCTGCAGAGGATGGTAATACGTATTACATAAGTCTCTTAGTATGATAGATGATGTATGTATAGAGGGAGACTGGAGGGTTAGACCTGATGTGACAGATGAGTCTGACTCCACTGATGAGAACACACCTGAGAGATGCCAGTTGATTCTCAACAGTGGAGATATTCTGAGAATGTACGAGTCTTTTGATCTTAGTCCCTACCATAAAAGATGATATAGAAAAGATGCAATGTGAGAGGAAACCAAGAAACGTGTTTTTAGAGGAATGAGATGGTCTTTCCTGTGAACCATCATCTGAGGTGACGTACATTTGTGATGACTGCAGGACAACCGGATCACAGCTGGATCAGCTGTCAGCAGCTCTGTAGCTGTAACTCTGTAACTTTTGATAACTTGGATTTGATATTTACACATACAGTGCACTGTCCAAACACTACTGGATGCATAGTTACCACCGCTGCCACACATTGCATTTTATATTTGTATGATGTACAGCTCAGTAAATGCACTTCACAGCTTGGACACTGCATGCACATGAACCATTTCTACTGGCAGGGAAGCATTTTTGAAATGTTTGTTAATTCATTATTTAAGGGTTTAATCTGCAATTCTAGTCAAATGCAATTATTTTTAAATTGTGAATATCTGCTTAAGGTCTGCTAGCTGTTAGTTCTGACTGTGCTCTGAAAAACACTCAAGCCTGCCTCTGTAAATGAGAACAAATAGAGGACACCAACACGTCCCAGGTCGTCGATTACCATCTCTTTGTGCACAGGACAACACTAATGCTGAGTTTGAAGGAGCACTGATGGCAGGGGTGTATTTGTTTGACTGTTGGGTTCAAATATCAACAAGCTCACATGTAATAATAATATGTATATACATGTGGTAATAATTCCAGTTCTGATCAGAGTGTTTTATGTTTTGTAGAAATTAGTTTTAAGCACACGTTTTAGACAATGTGTAACCTATGTAAATATATCTCACATCAAATTATGTTTCTACCTCACAGACAGTGATTTTCAGCCTCATGTGTGACTGAATGGAAATTATGATGAACAAAACGTGTTAAAATGTGTTTATTGCTGAAAACAACAGAGTCTCATCTCCTCACCTCTACAGGTGGCAATCATTATCACATTCTCTTCAGATGTTAATGTTTGGGGGCCTGTATAGCAGTCTTGCCTCCTCTGTCTTGTTAGTGTTCGGTACGTCTCCAGATGTTCAGCCTTTAGTTCCTAATGTATGCATAATGACACTCATAAAGCTGAATACTTCAAATTGCTTTGAGGAAACGTACTTTCGTTACATTTGAGAGACTTTTTTGACTTTGAGATCTTTGCAGGTTCACAAGACAAGAGTCTCAATGACAGATTTCAGCTTCCTAATGGGAAACATAAAAACTATAGCCACATAATGAATGCTGCGATAAAGACGGCTGACAGTCCATTGGAGGAGCTCACACAGGAGCAGGCAGATGGAATGCTAGAACGATTTCCAAAGCCCTGTTCATTTTTCAAACTGCACACCTTGCGGGACCTTATTTAATGAAGGTTTAATTAAAACCTCATAAACGCACCTCTCATCTAGATGAGCTCTGAATAGCTCTGAGATAATGGAGAGACTCGTCACCAAGGTTTCAGTGTCTGCCCTTACCGTGTTAGATAAAGAACACTGCACAGTTTAAGATAACACCTATTTATGACCTTCAGGATACAACAATTAAATGGGATGAAGAAGATCGTCATAGAGAGGGATGAAAAAAAATTACTGTTGAAATATAGGGCAGTTTTTCCTGGAGGACATACAGTTTGGAGGACAGACATGGGTTGTCCTCCTTCATGCACAGAAAGCTGGAGAATCACAGAGTGAACTGGGAGTGAATGTGGGATTGATAGTTTGGGAAAATTACTGAAATAGACACAAATTCCTCTCTAATTCTGTCAGTGAGGTGGGGGGTGGGGTGGGGTTGCCCCAGCTATACAAGCTGTAAGATCATGGTGTTTTAGTCAGATATCTTAACCATTATTAACCATCTTCTTTCCCACAATGTAGTTGCCATGAGCAGATTTTGTTGAAAGTGCTAACTGTAACTGGACATAAAAACATTGTTACTGAATGTAATCAGGGTTTTGTAGAATTGTCAAATGTTGGTCTTGGCATTCTTTTCTGGTGACAGACTGATAACACACACCGAATGCCTCACACTGATAAAACTGCTTTGTGCCATAGCTGGGTGTGCTGATCCAGGGAGCGAGTATGACACTTTTCTAGAGAGCTGACGTGCATTGAGACTCTGCCTGTCTGGGGGATTTTACAAAAGAAAACAAAGGTGCCGCTGTCTTGACGCACATCATATGTCACTGGCTACAGTGTCTTAAGTAGTGAATCACTTGCACTCCACTGAAAAAGATATATAAGAGAACTGTGGTTCGCTTAACACCATGTTTGAACAGTTGCAAAATAAAGCTTAGGTGAGCTCACTTCAACACGCAGCTGGTTTGGACATGGTTATGTTAATCGGTCAACATGCTTCAAACAGAGTGTGAGTCATATTGTTGGACTCGGCTCCACATCTTTCTAAGTGGAGGAGCTGCCTCTGACAGTTTTTGTGACAAGCACACTCATTTTTACTGGCTGCCAGGCTGGTATGTACAGGTAAGGGGTAGGTATGTAGGGGTGAGAGAGTATGCAGGGTTTGAATTGGTTTCTCAAACTCTCTTTTTTCATACCAGGTGAGTAGGTGAGGGGCTTGAGAAATTGGTTTCCAAACCTTTTTTCAACTTACCCAAGTGAGAGTGAGTGAAACACCATGAATGCCTCTGAGAAGAGAATGTTGGAGTGAATGTATTGTTGGCCATTTATATGATTCATGGAACACACACACACACACACACACACACACACACACACACACACACACACACAAGACAGAGTGGGTAGAGAGAGAGCAGGGAGAAAGTGTGACGCAGCCTACAGAAGCCTCTGACATTTTTCACCCTTTCAGTGTGGCCATTCAGAACAGACAGGAACACTTTACACTTACACTTTAACATTAGATTTAGTTTGTTTACATGTCATACAAAGTAGTTAGTTAGATCCCTCTACTGGCTTAGTTTAACAGCAAAACAACTGGTGATGAATGCAGCCTGGAGTTACCAGTAGTCACAGAAAACAACATGGCCTGCCACAGCTTATATTATGACTTTGAGGCTTAAGGAGATGTATGTGTGTGTGTGTGTGTTACCTGGTCTGCCAGGGAGGTGGACAGCATGCTCATTAGTTCTCTCTCTGCAGTCAACCTCCACATCTGCTCCCATCTCAGCTTCCGTAGACGATCCAGGAGAAGCAAAATCACCCCTGGAAAGCGCACGCACACACACACACATACACACACACACACCACGCGTGTACAGACAGAGATATGGTAGCTTAAGAAACAGAGAGATTGCTATCTTGCTTTCTGGTAAAGGTGATAAAGTCCCATCATGCGGCTCTGAATCATGGCCTCTTCTCTGAGATAAAGCTGGAAACTTTAGGCTTAAAGACAGACCGGCACTGAATGGAGAAAACATGTTCAAATCCTCCTCAAAACACAACTCATTTATAGAAAATCATGTGCTTCTTTGCTCTGCTAACTTTCTCCCCCAACAAACAAAAGGGGAAAAATCCCAAACAAAAACTTCTTCTCAGTTCCCCGGCCAATAAAAGAAATCTTCCTGGCAGCTACAAATAAAATCATGCAGCCAATTTTCTGAGGGAGAGACATGGTGAATATTTTTTTTGTCAGATCAGAACAAACAAAGCATCATTCCCACCCTGCTGTGCTCTATCTGTTTCCACAGCCACAAAGCCGACCCAGCTGCAGCTGAACTGGAGGCTTTCTGTCAGCGTGCTGTTCTGTGGAAGTGCAACAGATGCCTTTCTGTTTCACACTGGTATAAATGTAAGAGCAACACCCTGAACTCTGAAAACACTGAGGTGTTCAGGTGAGTTTTACACTGCTCTCTCTGGAATATATCTGCTGTGAAATTCACTGTTCTGCTGCAACAGGTATTGCTGTTTGTTCTGGGTTACAGTCAATACAGTGATTATCCTTATGATTATTTTACTGCACAGAGACAGTAATGAATCTCCTGAAAGAAAAGACTTGCTGGATCTAATGGAGAAGAAAAATACAGGCAGGGGTGTGAGTATAACGAGGTATAATGGAGTCCAGTCAATTCCACCATCAGCTGCTCTGAGGCTCTGAATTATACCCAGCAGCTTTTAGAAAATATTTTCCCATACAACTTTTAACAAGCCTGCTGGATGCCTGCATATTTCATCACTGCTGCACACTCACATGCTACTTTCACATCTTTTTCTCTGGCTTTGAAAATGTGGAGGCTGGAGATCTCAGAAGAAAAAAAGAGGAGAAAATAAAAATACTTGGACAGCAATCAAATGTGTTCCTATTATAGGTAGCAACTGAAAAATAACAGTACCAAGTTATAATCACAGAGAGAGCTCAATCACAGTGAACAATTGAATTCAATAGCACAAACTAATAATATACAGTATGTAACAGTGGGAGCAGGCGATATTGGTGAAACTGTCTGCCAGTGATGTGTAATTTTATAACAAGATAGCGATACAAAGTGTAATATTGTACATTTTCTGGAAAATCAATTGAGAACCTGTTTACAGATACAGTAAGCAGACAGGAATGTGTTTTTGTCATCTGAAATTATATCGCTATAAAACAGTCCTGCCCATTGTTTTTGCAATCCTACAGTGGATCTAGTAAAAGCTGACCTCTGACAAATAGATACTGTCTTTGTTTATCAGCATGTTGGTCAACCCTATGTACTGTTTTTGCATTTAGTACATGTAATTTAGCATTTTGTGTGAGGAGGAAACAGTGTAATATACATGAGCTGATACAATCCAACAGTGATTTTGGGATACCTCTGCTGATAAAACATCATGCAGAGGAAAGTGTATATTTTCCCTAAAAAATGACACAGTGATGTGAGTATGTGTAATGTTTCAAATGTCCACAGGAAGTGTTTCAAGTGGATTAAGACCACGGTTACAGCTTATTAACGATTGTTGTGATTGACATACGTTGGGGCTTTGGTTTAAATGACTATACGCAGCAGATCTGATCTGTATTTTGTAACTGTTTTATCTGCATTCCCAGAGTGGTGAATATTAGCAGAAGGCAAACTGAAACATTTCTTCTCCTGCAACAAAAACTCCACAGAAGAAGAGGCAGAAACAACCCAGTTTTGCAGTCAATAACAAATGTATAATTAAATATTAGCTACATGCTAGTTGTGATTAACAACAGGCATTTTTATACATTTACAAGTGAATGTGACACATAGAAAAATCACTCAAAGCTGCCTGCAGCACAACCACATCTAGAAGACTTTGTAGGATTTCTGATCTTCCTGGATCTGCCTCTCTACCATCTAAATACTTTACACTCCACAGAGAGCATAGTCAAAAAGTGGGTTTAGCGTGCATACTGATTTTCTTTAATATAAATAATTTACACACTACATTTGTCACTATTCTGACCATAAACACATACAGTCTGAAAACCTGCTTTAAACGTAGCCCCACCATGCTAACGTGCTAATATCTTATGTTCTCATACTCACCAGTGTTGAAGCCTCTGCCCAGAGCCGGCCAGGGTCGATGGTTCTTCCACAGGTTCCCCAGATACCAGTCACTCTGGTTTTCCACCAGACCCAGAACCTGCTGACCTGAACACAGCAAACAAGACCATTTGTTTTATATATATATATATATATATATATATATATATATATATAGATGTATGTATGTATGTATGTGCAAAAAAACTGAAAAATCTTTTCAGGAAGTGTTGAGTTTCAGCATAGCTTAACGCTGATCAGAAAAGACAAAGAAGCGATTAGATTTAGACAACTACTGAACACAGTGTTGAGTTTGCAGTAACAGCAAACAGCAGATCATGAAAGGAGGATGGCTCTTAATAAAATATGACCAAACAGCCTCATAAGCTGAGGTAAATGAAAGTCACAGTGAATGTGTGGTACAAACCAGGGATAGGGAGGGTCTGTCCTTAACGTCCATAAGGTTTGGATTGTGTGCAGACAGAAAAAGAGGTTGGAGGTATCGGTGGCAGACACTCCAGGGTCAACTGGTTCAACACAGAGCGAGTAAAAACATAATCCCTTTATAAAGCGGGCTTGATGTCA
Source organism: Scortum barcoo (assembly GCA_023238725.1). Taxonomy (NCBI): domain Eukaryota; kingdom Metazoa; phylum Chordata; class Actinopteri; order Centrarchiformes; family Terapontidae; genus Scortum; species Scortum barcoo. Next base: position 20,128,716 of record CM041540.1, read on the forward strand.
ATGACAAATTGGGAGAGAAGTCACAAATGGCACACTGCAGCTGGGAGAGACGGTGCAAATTGAATTCAACCCTCAGCTCATATGAATGTAAAGTTTTGAGCCACAAGACAAAAGGTATAAAGAAGACAGGAAAAGACACGGCATGAAATAAAGAGGAGAGATCCAGGAGATAAAGGGAAGGGAGTGCTTGGGTAGAGATGTACGTGGACTTTAAAGGTCGAGGAGATAGGCACAGAAGAGATAGGAGCCCATAGAGCCGGCATGGGTGTAGCAGTGGCAGCTTTAATGAAGGCTGTAAGGAAGATTAATGAGAGCTTATTGGAGCAGGCAGCCTCTTTAGAAAGGCTGCACGACGACAGATCTAGCTCCAAGGTGATGACGACAACAATAGAGCTCAAAAAACCCAATACTGCTCCTTTTGGACAGACTTTATAGGTCATTCTGCTTTGGTTTGGGTTAATCAAAAAAACACGGCTTGTTAGCTTGATCTAATTGACTGCAGCGGTGGGAAAAAGATCTACTGCAGGACCCTTCTGTTTATTCTGCTCCATAATTTCATTAAGGTTAAACTATTTTGATTGCAATTAAGAAATATACCAGTGTGAGTGATTACAGTTAATGCCATTTTAATCATGTTGGATGTTACACCGGTACTGTATAACACCAGTAATACCTCTTCGGGATTTATACTCCCCCAAATCAAGGTTGAATAATAAAAAGAGTTCATTTTAACTTATTTTCTTTTTTGGGTTCTTTCTCATCTTGTATGTCTTCATCTGTCAATGAGGCAGCATTCTTAGATCTCACATATGAACTTGGTGAGTACAATGTTATTACTACTAATTGGACTGAGAAAGAAACTTCACAGATTCTGCATTTCAAATTCTGTTTCCATGTGTTAGGGACTACTGCTGCATGCATTGTTTCAAGCCTTTTGTGGCTCCGAAGCTGTCTGAAGTCGGTCGGGACTCAAAATTACAAGTTTGAAAATGAAAGAAAATCTGGAGTGTTGAGTAAGAAAGAAGTGAGCTTATCAGACCTTTGTAGGCCATGCTTCATCTCTACTTGCGGCTCCAGGCCACATTAGCCACTTCTAGCAAATCTAAAAAAGTGAGTGGTCGAGTTGTGGATTTTTAGTCTTCCACATTACACACTGTCATTTCATACACTCTTATCACTTTGTCAACTTTTAAACTTTAAAACCAGAAGAAACCAACAGAACCAACAAAAATGAATGAATATACCTTTACTCTGTTACAATAAAAATAGGAAAAAGAGGAAAAAGAGGGCAAGGCTCTGGTTCAGAGTATTAAAATTCAATAAAAAGTATTCCTCATCCCATTAAAACAAGGTGACTGTCACACTGTTGTGTTGCTATCGATCTTGTAATTTTCCAACTGGATATCTGTGAGCCCCTGTAGGACTGAATCCAGTAGATGCTATTTAGCCATTACAGCCTGGTTAGAATGTATGACAGAGTTGGACATATATGCATGTCCCACAAAGCAAAGTCCTCACACAGCAAATCTCAGGTCATCCACAATCTGCTTCCCATCATGCAGTTGGCTGATGGAGAGCAGGGGGACTGAGCAGTTCCTAAATTAGCTGTGGAGAGGTACCAGGAGACCAGTGGGAGTTTTTACTGCAGAGTCAGTGATGCTCATACAATTAAAGATGGATTCCAAGGACAGCAGGCCCAACACACACTCTATACTCCAGCACTTCATCTGTTTTCATCCTACTGCACCTGTCATGGAGCACTGAATACCAACTTCATCAGGAGATACATTCAATAAATCACAAATCTCTTAAAATTATTATGTAACAACTTGTTTAAGCAGAGATTATTTTGCTAAGGTGTGTGCGGTGCAAACTATGACTGGGACTTAACTGTCCAAACAATGGTACGCTGTCTCAAGCTTTTGGCCTTCAGGCTCAGTACGCAATTGTATGTCAAGTCCAAGGCTGAAGAACTCATTATTCCACATCTACACAAACAACAATTCAAAAAGTGTTTTATTTAGTGAGCATGTTGTGTCACACATTTCGCTTTATAAAGTCACACGGAAACAGAGGTGGCTGAAACATAGTTGTCCAGAAACAGCAACAGAACATAACACGTCATTCATTATTTTCCCTGATTAATAAAGAGCTCAGAAAAACAGTGAAAACAGTGAACTCTCCCTGTGCCACTACTTTAGCACCTTTAGCCTCTAAGTCTCTGGGTGGGTGGATTTAACACCACGTAACAACAAAACCAAGAATCACACCATTTAGCATGTCAAATGAAGGTATGCCTCTAAACTGTTCACTGCCCTGCAGTTGACAAACTAAGTGGCTGAACTTTTTATGACTTTTTGGCTTCATTTGCTGGTTGTTGGTGTAGAAAGAAAAAAAAAAAGAATTAGGTAACTTGTCTACAAACCGACATAAGAAGCGCATTTTAATTCAGTGGATATTTATTTGGATGTTTAAAAAAAATCTATAAAGTCTTGTTGTGCCTCAGATTGCTGTCTGACTGTTGGTGTCACTCTCAACAAACGACAGTAGTTCTCTGTCTATGTGGAGAACTAACATCATTCTGACTGGTTAATCCACAGATAGACTTTTCTCTGAAAAGAGAGCACAGGTAATGCAATTTACACAGTAGATCTATATGCTGTAGCAGAAAAACACATGCAATTTAATTTAAATTGAATATTAATTAAATCTAAGTCTATCTATAGTCTGAGTTCTAAATCCAGCTAGGGCATTGTTGCATTTTAAATCACATTTTTTTCCTGAATTATACTATCTATCTCTGTCTATCTAATAACAGTTAAGCCATTTCCCAGCCCACATTTCGACTTATCACTAATAATAACAATAAACCATGACCATGTGACAGCAGGCCAGCATGAGCAGCACCAAGACCCTGAAACTGAAGCAGATTCAGACATAATTAATTTTACACCTGTATCTTTTATTCAGACAACATTTTACAGTGTGACATGTAAAAGGTCTGCTGTGATAAAGGCCTATGAAGTCTTGTGAACAAACAAACTACCAAATCTTTTCTATCTGTGTCTCTGCAGACATAACACAAAACCAAAAAGCTTAGAAAATAAGATGCCAGTGTTATGTGTTAGTCAGACTTGGCATGACAAGGCAAGGAACTGTCCCCGTCCCAGTGTCCTTGAATGCCAAGTGATCAGCTAAAAGAAATTTCTGTCACATGAGTTTTGTACTGCTAACAAAGAGAGAACTGATTTCTTATACACTGAGAAAACTGCAATACACTAGGTTGGTAGTAGAATCCACTGCCAAAGCATCATCAGCCATCAGTTCTACTTAATGCACGAGGAGGCAGACTGCAGGAATGCATGATGTCATAATGTGGAGCAGGGTGTTGTTATGGTCACCCACTTCTGTCATTAGGTCACTGTTGCTTTGCATATTAACTAAATAAGCAGGGCAGGTTTCAGGGCAGACTTCAGCAGAGGCCACAGTGTTCATTATACCTCACCATATGAAAGTGTTGGACAATCACAAATTCTGTTCTCACACATCTGAAATGGAAACCTCCAACCTAAGTAAAACAAAAAAAATGTTGGGCACTGTTTATATGGCTAATATAGCAAACTGGGAGAAGTTGTGAAACTGTATCTCTGTCTGTAAATGTATACTACATTTATGAATGTGAGTAAGAATTATTTGTAAATATGTGCAGATTTAAAAATGCTTATATGAATCTGTAAATGCACCAATATTCATACATAAAATAATCTCAAAACAAAAAACACAAAAAGCAAGAGTTCAGCTAATTAAGTGCTCTTGTGAATTTGCATTTCAGGAAAATTAAATGTTATGGGCCAATTCATCAACTTCACCAGATCCAAACATAAAAGTTAACTATGAATTGGCTTTTGTTTTGATGTCAGAAAGTTAGATGGTGTCTGAAATAAAGTTGTCTTCAAAGTCAAAGTCAAAGTCTACTTTATTGTCAATTCTGCAGCATGTAACAGGACAAACAGAGAATTTGAAATTACGGTTCTCTCAAACCTAGGTGCATGAAATACAAAAAAATATAAGCCAATAAACAAAATAAACAAAAGCAAGAACAATCAAACTAGAAGAATAAATAAGACATGGTAAAAAATAGACAAGGCAAATTACAGTCAGTGCAAATATATGTATATATGGTTATAGTGCAAAAAGAAGATTGAGTTAGCTTACGGTCTGGTTAAAGTGATTAAAGTGGTGTGTGAGCTTATTGAGTTCCTGAGGGTGTCAAAAGTTCCAGTGTTGATGGGGGGGGGGTCCAGAGTCCAGGATGTGTGTGTGTGTGTGTGTGGAGGGGGCAGAGAGGGAAGAGAGTTTAGCATCCTGACAGCCTGGTGGACGAAGCTGTCCCTCAGTCTGCTGGTACGGGCCCACAGGCTTCGCAGTCTCCTTCCTGATGGCAGCAGACTGAAGGAGCTGTGTGACGGGTGGGTGGGATCCCTTGCGATGCAGAGGGCTTTACGGGTGAGGCGAGAGGTGTAAGTGTCTTGGAGGGAGGGAGAGAGAGGCATCGACGATCTTCTCAGCTCCTCTCACGATGAACTGGAGGGTCTTCCTGCAGGACGTGGAGCAGGCGCCGTACCACACGGTGATGTCGCTGGTCAGGACGAGGACTGGTCAGCAGAGTGAAGAGGAGGGGGCTCAGCACACATCCTTGAGGGGCCCCCTGTGTTCAGTGTGGTGATGCTGGATGTGTTCCTGCTGACCCGAACTGCCTGTGGTCTCCTCCCGGTCAGGAAGTCCAGCAGCCAGTTGCACAGTGAGGTGTTTATCCCCAGCTGGTCCAGTTTCAGAATGAGCTGTTGTGGAATGATTGTATTGAATGCCGAACTGAAGTCTATGAACATCATTCTAATGTATGAGTCTTTTGTGTCCAGATGTGTGAGGGCTGTGTGGAGGGCAGTGGAGATGGCATCGTCGGTCGAGCGGTTGGACCGATATGCAAACTGGAAGGGGTCCAGGGAGGGTGGGAGGACAGATTTTATGTGTTTCAACACTAGCCTGTTCGAAGCACTTCATAAGAATGGGAGTGAGTCTACATGGAGTTTTGAAACCACTGATCATCTAAGATAGTACCTGGTTCAATATATCATATACTCTAATTACCATATACATGACTTCTCTTTGCAAGAATGTTCTGTTGGGTTGATCCACAGTTAAAACCGTACAGGGGGACTGGGGCACTGAAAACTTAGATGGTGAGGTTCAGGACTATATCTAAATGATTACTTTCTAATAAGTTATGCCACAAGGGCGAGAAAACTGTGAAGGAAAAGCTCCTGTTTGCAGCAGTGTTGGGCCCGAGGCTGCAGGATTCTAGATAGGTTATAATCCAAGTGTTAGTGTACGGGGCTCGTTCCAGCTCGCCAGCTTTGTGGAAAGACTTCATCACACCAGTGATGAGCAATTATTTCTTATGGCAGTCAACATGACATCAAGTCACATCCCTGTTCACTGACAAGGTTGTTTCCCTTTGCCTGCTTATAACTCGACTCCCTCTTTCTCCATTTCTGCCGTCTCCCACATCAACACAGATTATCAAGGGCAAACTGTAGATAACAAAGATAAAACAGTGCAAGTGTAAGCAGCAAGTCTCTTTGAGGACATTGTCAAAGTGTCATCAGCTCTTAAAGGGTGATGTTTAACTATGTGATCACAGCAGAAGGTTTGAGGAACAGAAGCGGTCGCCTTTCATTTGGTGATGAGAGGCAGCAGCAGTCGTCCTAGCAGCAGCAAGGACTAAAACGCCACTGCCAAAAACCACGACTTGATTTAGAAGTGAGGTTAAATTTAATTATCCACAACATGCTGATGCAGCTACCAATTTCAGATCAGGATTTGATTTTAACTCTCTACTAGATGCAGAATCGTTTGCACCAGTTCGGGCCATTGTTTTACTGTGGAGAGAGCTAAACCACTGAACCTTTAGCATATTTTACATCTCAATGCAGCACTAAAAGTACAGTCAGTTTCAACTTTGATCTGTTTGTTATCTTTCAAAGAACATCATAATCATAACATCTAACATAATCTGAAAGCAACCTGCATGGATTAAAAGCTCTATTATACGACAGGGTCATCTGGCCCAGCATGCAATGTGTTGCTATAGGATTCCTCTGTTTTGTGGACTCAACAATGGAGGTGTGATCGGGCATGGGGAGATATTACTGGGGAACAGGAGGGTACAGACCCTCCCTTCCTGGGAAAAACCCAGGTTTCCAGTCAATATTTGAGTGTAAAGATAACAATTTCATTTTAAATAATATAATCATATGCAATGGAAGTGCTTGTGCTAATTACAGATGCAAAACAGCATGTTTTTAAGCTTTAAAGATTGTGTCCCACCTCTAGTATGTCTCTCTGTGGTTCCCCTCCACCAGACTCCTCACACACTAATCCTTGACCAGCTGGTGTAACCCTTAAGTTATCACTTATCCAGTATAGGCCACTGTTTCTGCTAATCAAAAAATTCTGGCATGGCATCACAAAAGCAAAGAAAAGATTCTGGCATCAATAATCTGGTCCACTTCCTCAGTACACTCACAACACTTGTTCTGGTACAACCTGTTTATTACTCTATCCGCCCCATCTTCCTCATGCATCCATTGCAAAATCCATTCAGTTCATTTTACAAGTTAGCAGGACAACTTCAGGAAAATGTGTGTATTCAGACATTTTCCAAGGAACAATAAGGCAAATAAGGTAAACAGAACAAACCAGGTTAGAGAATGACGTCAGGTTATAACCCTCTGTAACTTTAAAAAAAAATCAGATGGGGGTTTCCTTCTATTTCAGTCATCTTTGGCTGAGGTTATAGATGTTCCACAGTAAACACTGTGGAAATAATTCCTCTGTATACACTCTATATAACTGTTACAACAGTACGCAGGGTGTCACCTTTGGTTCCCTTCAAGAATTGGTAGATAGAGTGATATTCCTTGTGAATTTATCCTTAAAATAACTTCCTGACTTCTCCCAGTGCAACTCAACATTCAAACTCCAGCGAGGTGCCTTTGGGAAGTTAAAAAAAATATAAAAAAAATATTTACTCATAAAACAAATGCAAAGACCAACATTTTTCAAACTCAGGAACCCCAGGTGGTAATGCAGTCTTTCTGTTCAGAGTTTGTAGTTTCTAAGCCCCGATGACATAATCAGGATTATATTATGAAGCTCCTACAGAATACATTACAGACATTTTCATAGACTCAGAGGTATCCTGTATCTGCATGAAGTCAAGAGACAATATTTACACTAATTTAAGGACCACATGTGTAAACCTGCTTTTCAATGCCCTGCTTACATTGGCCTATAAACCCACTGAGAACATCTTTAGGTGCTTCATGTTGGCATGTGGCTTTGGGTAGTAAAAGCTTGTCTGATGCTGTAGTGTTAAATGAAGGAGACTGCTTCCTGAACACAGTAGGTGCAGTAGCATTCCTGACCAATGATTTTTGTAACACTGATTAACAGAATGGGGCCGATAAAAGTAATGGAAATGTTGTGTTAAATGTACATCTTTGTAGTAAGACATGCATGTAGAACCATGGTTATAGTGGGTAACTGCAAGTGAAACTGAGATATATGAATGTGAAACACGGTGTTACTGGGAAAGAAAACTGGGAACTGCAAACACTCATGTGCATGTCAGTTAAACATAGTGTGTCAGAGCAGATGAAGAGACAGCGCAACAAAAACATGGAGATGTGGGTTCCTGCATATGCATGATGAATCCTATTCATGAGTCTTGTTTGTTTCAAACACTTGCTTCCTCCTGAAATGGAAGCCTTCTGTGCAGCTGGCCCTCTCAGACACACCATGTTGACACCAGTTTACTATGCATAGAATTTATTTAGGCGGTGCAAGCAAATAAATCAGTCCTGACATGAGTAGATTTTTAAATCTATACTGTTTTTCCCTTTCAAAAGTCAAAGTTGTGCAGCCAATTGTGAGAGACTGATTTTGCTGTGTGTAGCCTTTTCTTATTCCCACTTGCAGCAGGCAAGCAACTTTCAACTGCATGTCAGCATGCTTTAAACAAAGTGCTTGTTGGATCAGCTACAGTGCCAGAAATTTCATTTTGTGTTTCACTATTACAACACAATGAATGCCTGTAAGAAGATACTGTGCATAATGTGAAATGTTACTCCACTGGGTACATATCACCATACCATACTACAAACACAGTAGAATTCTTGAAGATATCATGATGATATTTCCTACTAAACAGTCCCTTAATATAAACATATATATGTTTAAATACAAAACTACAGAGGGTTGCATATCAATGAATCAAGGTGAGTGTCACTTTTTAAGGAACATAGGAACCAAGTTGATGTGACATTATGAGGCTTAGTGCTGTCATAAATTACACTAATAGTGTAACATTAAAAAATATAAAATTATTGTGTAACCTCTATTATTATTATTTGTCTTTTATTTGGGGCACAGCACTTCCACAATGTCTGTGCACAGTTTTGTAGAAAAATCACCTGGTAAAGAGAAATGGACCTGGGCTATATACACAGCCCCAGAGAGATGTTCAGGAATGAATGAGCTTGAATGCATTACAACACCCTGTTCAATCTCTAAACACTTAACCTCAACCTGCCTGCCCTCTTCTACTGGTACACACCATCACAGGCCTCAAATTAGTCAAAGTGGCATGTTCGTGGATTGTACTCCCTGGAGGGCATGATATATGGGAATGAGGCTAAAATGAAAAATTAGGTCTTGATTAGAGCTCAGATTTCCCTGAGGATCCACACCTAACCCCAGAATATCTGCTGATTATAACTGGAGGTTTAACTCTAATAAATTCTAGGCAGGCACCAGTGATTTCTGACAAGGGATGGATAACTAGTATACGTCACCATCTGTGAGTGGCCAACCCATCAACAAGAACATACAGTAGGTGGTAAAGAAGGAAAAGAGACATGCATTCAACAGTTCATCTTCCTGTGTGCTGCTAGGGTTATGTGGAGAACATAAGAAACAGGCTGAACCAACAGGCCAGCAGGCAAGCAGAAACAATAATCCATAAAAAGACTGAACAGTTCATTGACAATGTGACCAAATCAGCTGTGAAGTATGGAGCCCATTCTGCTAACAATTACACTTGATTGGTCGAATATGCACTGTATGCAGAGAGCCGTGGGACCATATTTAACATCCCGACAGTAATGCCAACCAATATATGCATGTCAGATCAATACACACTGAAGATCAACATGCTGATCTGTAGATCAAAGTTCAACTGTCCATAGAGACAGGAGGACAAAACATCCAGGGAAACTTTTTTTTTATTAACTGCCTGGTAACAGTGAAAAGATAAATAAATATCAGATTAGAAATTCAATGTAATACATTGATTCCCAATATTACACACTGGAGGCCTATGTTTACCTCAACCGCAGAGAAATACAAGTCTTTATTACAGGCTTATGTGAGAGACACGTTAATTTTTCTTATTTCACAGTTTTAAAAGTATATTTTCACATAAAAGGCCTCTCTCTTCTGCTTCTGTTTAATCTGCAAACTCAACACTTCTTCCAAATTTGCCTGGTTTCTTGATAAAGTCTATGTAATTTATACTTCCACAGCACTGATTTCATCAGTACAGCAACAGAATCATGTTATATCTACCACTCTGCTGCGCTCATTTCTCTTTTTAACATGAATACTGTTTAACTCCACCTCTTATCATTTGGCTGTGCATCTGCAAACACCCAGAGTAGTATGTAAATAACTGTATGTGCACTATGTCTGTTTTGGAGCTTACTGGAAATCTTACTGTATGTTTAAAAAAAAAAATGAATAGACATGAATTTGCCAAGAGGAGAGCAAACTGATGAGAAATGACGTATCTGTGCAAGTTGAACATTTTGAGTCAAAAATGGGGCAGCAGTAACTCAGTTAGTAGGAACTTCAAGTCTGCCTGTCAGTCAGAATGGAGTGTGGACTCCGAACTGCTTGGAGTGCCTGTGGCAGCCCCATCACTGATCTCTCTCCACAACTATAAATGTATGTCTATAGGTCCTGTGTGTGCAACAAAAAAATAACAACGAAATGAAAAAATTCTCCAAGAGGGATTAATAAAAAGTACTTTTTCTTCATTTTCTGTACTTTGTGAATCCACTTTATAAAATGTATAGAGACAAAAGAGGGCAGGGACTGGATGGAAATTACAGAAAGAACTTGAGTTTCTGCAGAATTCTAATATCAGTGAAAGACTAAGCTGAATACAAATCCACACACAGTCACACTCCACACACACAGTTTGTGCCTCCATTGCCATTGTGAGAATCCACACAGACTGGTCCAGCAGTCAAATTCAAAAATGTTAGGTATTGTTAGGTACATTTTCAAATACTGGCTAGGGCCTTTATCTACCTCTACTAAAGGAAAGAACAGGGTCTTCATTTGAAAAAGCTTCATAAAGACAGACCTTTATTTTTCATTTTTACTATTCAAGCATGTTTTATTGTGCTTCAATAAGAAGCCTCCCTTTTCTGATCTACTCCTAATCTGCTGTTAATGCAAACTCAACATTTCCTTAATGTTTACCTATTATCTTGATATTCTATAGCTCTAAAATATATTTCACAGCCTTAATTTCTTCAGTACGACAATAGAATTATGTCACACTCCCCGCTCAGCTGCTCTGAGTCTCCCTTTTTAACACAAATACTTTTACACTCACAAATCAATACAAGAAATCATTTTGTAGCCAGTTCAACTGTGTAATTTCTTTCACATGATGAAATGATATTTCATGTTAAAAGCTTTCCAGAAGCTCAAACAACATAATCCTTTACTCATTAAAGGAGAAACATCTTTGTTGGTGACTGTTGTAACATTTGTTTGTTGTGACTGTTTGTGCTGTGGAAATGTACATTATAATGAATTTACCATGTGTACAGGTATGTAAACTGCTTGATGACATGTGTTAATAAATGCCTCCTTGAATAAATGAACATTTTATCATCCCTCACATGTTGGATTACATGAGTCTCATAAAGTTAACTGAATAAAATTCGGGCTGTGCTGGCTTAATCATGGCTTTGGATTAGCTCCCTTAACCATCTTTATAAGCTTAGCTGGTAATTTGAGGAAAGCTGAAGCCTGAGAGTAACATTTATTGAGTGTGTCTTAGTGAACTGTTGCAATGCTTTAAACATAATAGGGCTAGACAGTTCAGCCACACTGGACAGCAGCGGGAGTGGGTGGCAGAGGTGCTGCATTGGGGTCAACTGCTAATTAAGATTGATCCTAACCCCTGCTGGCTGCACTGCACTATGGGACAGCACTACCCATAAATCTTTGAAGTGACTCACCACCACCTCCTTCCCTGCTCCTGCCTACGTGCCTTCTTCAATCTTTACACTCTCCTCTCTTCCCTACCTACTATGGTCTGTAAAATATGACATGAAAAATAATGACTAATGCTTCAGGGTCGAGTGTTCAGAAAAGATCACAAGCGGTTTCAAAAAGGGATAATGATAAAATATGATGGAAAACATACAGACCTTAAATTAAATCAGTAACTTTGCTGTAACACTGATTATCGGCACAAAATGACCATCATCAGTTTCAAGACAAAACTACTGGTAACTGCCTTTACATGTTACAGGTTGGTAAAATATTCATATACATATGGAGATGTTGCGCAGAGTTTCAAAATAGGGTCTGTGTTACCTTTGAACTTGTGGAAAACAGCCCAGAGTTCAGCGATGTCAGTGGCAAATGTGATATCTGTGTCCAGGACTATGACTCTCTGCAGGTCGGACAGCAGCGTCTTAGTGAGCACCAGCTTCATCAGGCCGTAGATTCCAGAGTAATGTTTGTTGGGGATCCATGACACCTCAGACTGAAACACCATGACAAAGCAGGGTTGCGATTTTACATGACAGCATTCTTAAAGAGCTCATAACTTTTCAAGTGCTACAGTATAGAAAGCTAAACTAAAACCACATTATTTCAGAGGGAAGCTGGGAGTTAGTGAGGTGAAGAAGAGGGTGTTCCTCACCTTCAGCTCATCTGCGTCGTAGAAGTCGACCCTGACAGCAGGAACCATCCAGGTATTGAACAGAGAGGACAGGATCTGCTGAGCGATGGAGTCTGTGATGAAATGGAAATGTAGTGGGTTCCGCCTGTGGACACACACAGAAACACACATTTCCAAACTTGAATCTGTTCTATGAGCTTTCACAGCAACATCCTGCTTGAAATTTACTGAACTGAAACAAATTCACAGAGTTCTTCACTACAACTACACTAAAGGGGCTAATCTAACTACATTATAGAATAACCCTACATCTCTAACCCTACATCCAGTGATATGATTGAAAGTTAAGAACAAGGACTAAGTAAACCCTCAGTAGAAATTGTTTAGTGAATTTCAAGTATATAGTTTGGGGATCAGTATATGCAGTTAGCCCTGAGCCTGGTAAAGTAGACCCAGCATAGTAGAGGAGATGATTCAGACAGGATGACCAAAGCTTCACCCACAGAAGCACACATACATTCTGTATGTTAGCTCTCACACATAGAAGAAAGGGAATGTGCTAAATAGGTATTCAGGAATTACAAATCAGTTCAAGAGATAGTGGCACTGAGCTGAGGATGTGAGCATCCTGGGGTGTCTTGTGCTGAATGACTTTGGGAATGAATGTGTCAGCTGCACTTGCTCAATAAGTATTAGGCATTGGAAGCTGTCAAGTACATCCTGATAATCAGAGCTGTGCCAGTGATAATCAGATCATCCAATCTCCATGTACCAATAAAGACTTTCAGACTTCACAGACTTCATTGTGCTCCAGTTTACACAGAGAGGAGTGGAGGATTCTCCTGAACCTGAGCATTCCAGGTAAAGAGGAAGTTATCCAAAGTCAGGATACTGGCTGTTACCCTGATAACAGTTTCTCATGAGAATGTGTTAAAATCCATCAACCTTTACCATATCCTGACCTGAATGCAGACACACATTTCACACTGCAGTGCAAACACATATGATTATTTAACTTGTGTAAGATATGTAAGATGAACAGCTCCTATTTGGGATCTACTAATATTATGTACAGTGTCTTATTACAAATGGTGCTGATTGGTTGTGAGTAATTGTGATCACATCTGTGTTTCTGTAGATACTGTTTTGTGTCTATTTGTAGTGATTTGATTGAGTTTCCAACATGAAATGTTTACAGTCACTTCACACAGAGGGCCTGTGCCCATTAGGCCAGTTCAGTAACCCATCCATTGTCCACACCACAGTTCACCACATTTTAATTACATGCTTCTGCATTTCTGCACCTAACCCTGACCCTTTGCATGGCTCTATCTGTCTCCTTTGAAACCAAAACCAACCTGGTAGTGGTAGTTTCTGAAAGGTCGTCCTCAGAGGATGCAATATCTTCCATTTGAACCATTCTCTTTTAATTCTGCTTTGTTAAACATATAATAAAATTAATTTAATCTATGTTTTTTTTGCAAAATGATTTCCAAACAGAAAGTGCCAAAAAAGTCTAAATCTTGTTTAAAGTTTTAATTTCAAAGACTTTCATTTTGTTGTTTTTTGCAACACTTTTGGGTGATAAATGGTATTTGCAGGTGTTATTCCACTTCACTTTCTAAGTTTCATTACCTGTAGTCAGCACTTTTTTTTGTATGTTTATTAATAATAACTGCTTACTTGCATTGCTATTAGAGACTGAAAAAAATAATATGCCACATGACATGCAGCTGAGTTGTTAAAGCCTGTTTTTTTCTGGGAAAGCCACCATCGACACCCAGGTCATAATAATGGAGATGCTGCAGGCTTTCAACATTTGATGATGGATAGTGACTTAACATCTTTAAGAAAATCTCATTTTTGGTAGTTATATCTGCATAGCAACATCAACTCTAAGTCAACGGCATTTCTAGTGAAGCACATGCAGGAATTGAGGAGTTGGTTGCATCAGCTCTACAGATCAACAAAAGGTCACCACAGAAAATCAACAGAACTGAACAGAAAACGGGGCACTGAAAACTCAGACTGACTGCTGACATACAGTCTATGCTACATAAGGCAATACTGTCAGGACAATACAGACAAACACTGGAAACACTGAATTAGGGCTGAAATGATGTGTCGACACAATCGGTTACAGAAAAACATTGATTTGCTTAGATTGCACTGATGTGTGGCACTGTTTATGTTGATTCCCAATTATGCCGGCTCCTGCTCTCAGGCATTTCCTATTACAATCAGTACTAGCCATTTAATCATTTAATCAATCACTCAATCAATCAACCAATCAATCAATTCTTTTTACTATCTACACTAACCTACACTGCATAAATTTTAACGTTTTATTGGTAAGTTGACTTGAAAAAATAATTGTTAGATTAACTGACTAGTCACATGGACAAGAAAATGTATTGATGGCCATGTACTTCCCCATAGCATTTTTTTTTATCTGGTTCCCCCACCAGCAGGACAACACATCCAACAATTCATCATATTCAACAACAAAATGTTGTCAGTCAGTGCCTTCCAAAACGATCAATATAACCATTACAGAAATGATTCCTCAGCTATGAGTTCATGTCTGATTATGTTTAGACAAACTCAACTTCTTGATTGTGGTTAGGGTCATCATTAAAAGATGACTGTGTGTCAAACCATCCACCCGGAAAAAGATTTATGCCATGAAACAAAGCACGCTACTTCCACTTTTGCCTCTGATAGAACAGTTATTCGTACAGCCACAAGAGGTCACTTGTCAGAAATACACACACGTATGTCATTTCAAGCTTTTAAACAGACAACTGATGCATTTTTTTTGTCTTCTGGTCAGGACAGTCTGAGATTATTCTGACAGGACACATACAGCTGCTGTTAGACTGATCAGAATGATGAAAAGCTCCACTGTCTGACTGAATGCAACAGAGAGAGGCCATCCTTCAGGTGGGACAGCATCAGTCACACAGTGAGAGCGACTCTACAGGGCTCTCCATCACTGAGGCAAGAGACAAA
The DNA here is from genome assembly GCA_023238725.1 of Scortum barcoo. Lineage (NCBI taxonomy): Eukaryota > Metazoa > Chordata > Actinopteri > Centrarchiformes > Terapontidae > Scortum > Scortum barcoo. The sequence goes on from CM041540.1 coordinate 20,143,777, forward strand.
CTGCTGAAAAATATTTGATTTACGGTGTAGGCTAAACAATATACCGCTGCTGGAAATTAACTGACAGTATAGAAGAGTAACTATGGCATATATCATTTAAATCCTGTTCCACTGGGAATTTATAGCAGATTCAATATTTCATCACAAATCAGGAGAGGCTATAAAAAGCTGCAGGTCAGCTTATTGAAGGGTCAGGCAGTGTTTGACAATCAATGTCCCATGTCCCCTGACATCCTTTAATTTGATCATCCATGCAGCACAATGCCCAACACTGATGACAGTCCAACAGGCTGACCTGTCAGGCGTCTGCAACTCAAAGCTACACAGCCAAAACAAAAAAAATGAGCTGCTCAATCTCACATCGAGTATCCAAAATACAAGGATCATGACTGACAAAGTTTTAATCTTTTAATATGATTTCTGAAGAGGTACATGGATATTCCTGCTAGATGGACATCTGAGAAAATGATATGACTGGACAGAATAAACTGATTTCATTGCTTGTGAAAAAAAGATTTTTACTGTAAATCACTTCAGTTGGTTTAAAAGAGTTAAACATCCACCCATGAGCAAGACCCTGTTGGACTTGTGAAACCACTCTCAGGTTAAGCATGATCAATATCAACGTGTTTAAAAATAAAAACAACACATTTACATTTTTAACAGAAATCTTCAGTGAGCAAAAAAGAAAATGGAAAGGGACTGAGCTTAAGTATCTCTGGTTATAAAAACAGATGATAAATGATACAGTGTATTGGTGTGTCTGCCAGCAGGGGTTAAAATGACCAGCAAGTCGCACTTTTGATCAATTCACCTGCATCTCAGGAACTAATGAAGAAGTAGAGCTGTTAGAAATTGTTACGTCAAATGCACACTGACTGATTACTAATGTATCCTCCACCTCCCACACAAAATACACCAACCTTTATTCATCTTTACAGTGACTTTTAGTCATATTTACTGAAAGTGTCACTATGTCATGACAGTATAACATGGGACAGATAATCTGTGATAAAAATCAGACTCCTCTGGCTCCAACTGCCAGGTCATTGGACAAGAATTCCACCACACCTGAATCAAAACAACCAATCAGAGCAGAGGATCTGATGGAGCTTCAGTCACTGCTGCTGAACAACCTTAACTCCACCGTCCTTAACTCCAGTGCATGAGTTAACTTGGATGGGATGTGATGGTGGATACACAACTCCTGAACCACCCAGCAACAAGAAAACAACAGTTTAGACAAAAGAAAGTGTAGAGAGAGGGGGAGGAGCCAGGAAGTTACATTTGCTCGTATTCTCAAAATAAAACCTCTCTTCTAATCTTACCAATTGTTGCTTTGAGACTAATAGTACATACTGAACATTGAGTGATGTTTAAGTTATTCAGCAGTTACTGCACAAGCTTGTACATCAACTTTTGGTTCCTTGAACATAACGTTGAGGTAACTTTACTCAAATGGCCTCCACAGTTATCAGATCTCAGTGAAATACGGCACCTTTGGTGTGTAGTGGAAAGAGAGATTAAGATCATGAATGTTCAGGTGACAAATCTGCAGCAACGCTTGATGCTCTCATGTCAATATGAACCAAAATCTCTGAGGAGCATATTCAGCACCTTGTTGAATTAAAGTAGTTCTGAAGGTAAAAGAGTACTGGCAGGGTATACCTAATGAAGTGGCTGCTGAATTTATATCTATAAATAATACACTATATACTCACACGCACATAATGGCTCAGTCCTATCAGGCATTTTACCACATAGCAACTCAACTAACCAGATTTCATTCAGGTCTCAGATAACATAATCGATTTCTTATAAAAGTGTTCTTACTGTATATTCATCTGAATACTGATTTGGTGCTGCTTGATCTTTGTGCAATGTCAATCATAAAATACATACTTGACAGACTTCAAAGAATCGGTGGGATTATCTGGCACAGTCAGTCATGGTTCAAATCCACTGGTGACCATAAATCTGAGCGGATGACCATGACATGAGGAGTCCCCAATTCTTCTATTATTCAACCTGTACATGCTGCCTTAGTGCTGTGCGCCTAAGTATGCATTAGCATCTTTATTCTGCATCAGCCAGGGATCAAACTCCCAACTTTAGACAACGATGGTAAGTCATGATCTTGTTGAGCTATCTCCTAGGAACAACAGACTGTTGTAGGCAATCACCAGGGTTGCATGTAAAGGCAAATTTCAAACTAGTTCCAAAAATTAAATTACCAAGACAAAATTCTGAGAATTTGCATAGCTCTAGGCAACATAGAGATGTCTGTAATTCAGGTGTATAATACTCAGCTCCAGGTACTACTCCATGGACACCCAAAAAACAATCTGTGTAGGTCCCCTAGATAAAGAATAAATTATAGTAAAAGCTAGCTAATGCCCATATAGTGGGGCAAAAAAGTATTTAGTCAGCCACCAATTGTGCAAGTTCTCCCACTTAAAAAGATGAGAGAGGCCTGTAATTTTCATCATAGGTACACTTCAACTATGAGAGACAGAATGGGGGGAAAGAATCCAGGAAATCACATTGTAGGATTGTAGGATTTTTAATGAATTAATTGGTAAATTCCTCTGTAAAATAAGTATTTGGTCACCTACAAACAAGCAAGGATTTCTGGCTCTCACAGACCTGTAACTTCTTCTTTAAGAGGCTCCTCTGTCCTCCACTCGTTACCTGTATTAATGGCACCTGTTTGAACTCGTTATCAGTATAAAAGACACCTGTCCACAACCTCAAACAGTCAGACTCCAAACTCCACTATGGCCAAGACCAAAGAGCTGTCAAAGGACACCAGAAACAAAATTGTAGACCTGCACCAGGCTGGGAAGACTGAATCTGCAATAGGTAAGCAGCTTGGTGTGAAGACATCAACTGTAGGAGCAATTATTAGAAAATGGAAGACATACAAGACCACTGATAATCTCCCTTCGATCTGGGGCTCCACGCAAGATCTCACCCCGTGGGGTCAAAATGATCAACGAGAACGGTGAGCAAAAATCCCAGAACCACACGGGGGGACCTAGTGAATGACCTGCAGAGAGCTGGGACCAAAGTAACAAAGGCTACCATCAGTAACACACTACGCCACCAGGGACTCAAATCCTGCAGTGCCAGACGTGTCCCCCTGCTTAAGCCAGTACATGTCCAGGCCCGTCTGAAGTTTGCTAGAGAGCATTTGGATGATCCAGAAGAGGATTGGGAGAATGTCATATGGTCAGATGAAACCTAAAATAGAACTTTTTGGTAAAAACTCAACTTGTCGTGTTTGGAGGAGAAAGAATGCTGAGTTGCATCCAAAGAACACCATACCTACTGTGAAGCATGGGGGTGGAAACATCATGCTTTGGGGCTGTTTTTCTGCAAAGGGACCAGGACGACTGATCCGTATAAAGGAAAGAATGAATGGGGCCATGTATCGTGAGATTTTGAGTGAAAACCTCCTTCCATCAGCAAGGGCACTGAAGATGAAACATGGCTGGGTCTTTCAGCATGACAATGATCCCAAACACACCGCCCGGGCAACTTCAACGAAGGAGTGGCTTCGTAAGAAGCATTTCAAGGTCCTGGAAGTGGCCTAGCCAGTCTCCAGATCTCAACCCCATAGAAAATCTTTGGAGGGAGTTGAAAGTCCTGTGTTGCCCAGCGACAGCCCCAAAACATCACTGCTCTAGAGGAGATCTGCATGGAGGAATGGGCCAAAATACCAGCAACAGTGTGTGAAAACCTTGTGAAGACTTACAGAAAATGTTTGACCTCTGTCATTGCCAACAAAGGGTATATAACAAAGTATTGAGATGAACTTTTGTTATTGACCAAATACTTATTTTCCACCATAATTTGCAAATAAATTCTTTAAAAATCAGACAATGTGATTTTCTGGATTTTTTTTTTCTCATTTTGTCTCTCATAGTTGAAGTGTACCTATGATGAAAATTGGAGACCTCTCTCATCTTTTAAGTGGGAGAACTTGCACAATTGGTGGCTGACTAAATACTTTTTTGCCCCACTGTACATGTAGTGAATATTTCTTAGCTGCAGAATGTCTCTTTTAGCATATCTTCAGAGAAATTTGTGGAATACCTATTGGATCAATATCCCAGCCACTTATTATTATATTACAGAAAAAAAGCAAAAAAAAAAGCAAAAAAAAAAACCTCATGAAATACTACATCCCAGACATATTATTTTAAAAACAATAAAACAGCTATTTCTTTATTATATTACACTAAAACACAGTCCCTTTGGCATTATATTTCCTATAATAAGGTACTTAATTTTGACACTTGGTGTTAAAGGAAAAAAAAATATTGCTGTACCTGTGGAAAAGGACAGATTTAACCAGCGTCACCACATCTCTACTGGCGTTGTAACCTGCACATACGATGGCCACGTGTATCGTCTGTGGAGATCATGAGAAGAGTGAAGGGTTATAAAGAATAGATACATTTTGCACATCACAGGGTAGAAACAGTGTAACATTCATTAACGTGCATCAAAGCTTCAGTAGAAGACTTCTGATCAACCAGAGTTATATTTGTTCAGTACTGTTTGTCCCAAGCATGAAACTATTATGATGGTAAAATATTTAAGAAACAATCCATTTCTGTCTGGACCATTGTTCATTAACACAAGTAAAAGGCTGAAAAAATCCTCCCACAGGACTTTCTTTCATTGGTATGCATATCAATTTGAGAGGTTTAAAGAAAAACTGATTTTTATAACCTAATTCTTCTTTTTGTAGGATTCATCATAGCAAATACCTGATCCAAACAACAATACAACACTACAAAACGGTGTATTAACTTCAGTGTATAACGTTAACGGTATGTTGGTATGTTGCTCTGCAAATGTAATGAACATTTATGAAGGACAGTTACAGTGGGACAACAACTTAGTTAATACTTTTAATGTTCATCCCTTTTTTATATTTCAAGGTAAAAAGCAGAGGTGACACGGTGGGCCCCTCTCAGACAGAATCAGACACCTGCACCCAACACAACACCAAGCACAGATCAGTATGTGAAGATGTTTCAGGGATATAAGAGTCATGTTGATGGGAAAATCTGAGTCTTAGTAATATCTGAAACACATAGATAGGGTAACATTAAAAAAGTTAATGGATTTTGCCTCTCCTATAATCATGATTGATCACTGGATCACACTGATCCAGAAGAAAACTTCTTTATTCTTTCTTTTCAGGCATGCTCTGGGAAAGTACCTTTTTCTAAGCAGATTTCTAAAACAGATTTATGGACATTTATTCAAACACTGGCAGTAATGATATTCTCAGAAAATGTAAATCACGCTGAATCTAAAAATATGCAGATCACGGTTATGTGTTCTCATTTGATTGGCTTATGAGTCCAAGTTGCCTCCATGAGCTGAGCAGCAGAGCAGCTAAAACTGCTGACCATGTCAGCAAGCGGGCCAAACTACAATAGCCAACTTCCTGTTTGTTTTCAGAGTAGTGGCAGGCACCTGTCCGCCTCACAGTCTGAAACCCTCTAGTTTAAAGAATATGGTTAAAGGTTAATTCCAGCAGTTTGATACTGCACTGCTCTTTCCAATACTCACTTTTCGTGACTGCCGAATGTTAGCTGACTGCTGATTATAGAGTGATCCCTATTATTTTAACAGCGTGTGACAATTATGCTGTACTTGTCATAGCCCTGGGTTAGGGCTCCAATTTTAGCTTCACATGTACCTCCCTGATGTCAGCTAGACGTATCACAACTCCATGTGAATTTTCTTTTCCCCTCTCAGAGTCTCTTCAGTAATCTTGCTGCAGGGGTTAGGGCAGATGGGCTAACCCTCCGAATGAGATGGGTCTTGTTGAAGCATTGCTGCAGGGGTGCTGGTCAGACTGCCTTCTCTTAAATTCTACACTTCTAACCCTGAAAGACCTCCACTTTACCTGCAGTCAGCTGGCCTTTGAACAGTGCCTGGGTAGCTGTCACTTATTTCAGTTGATGATTAATTGTTATTAAAAAATAGCAAATAAGATTGAACAGTCTTTTCTGTTCATTTTATGCCACAGAGTGTTATTATCCATGTAATTAATTTCAATGCCTTTGACAAAGCAGTGTTTTCCTGCAAATTCTCAAATTAGAAATGCTGGATAGAAGTATCAAAACCTGCAATATCACAGAAAAGATTATGCGCTTGAAGTATTTTTCTTCATTTTGTCGATGAGGGCTTTATGCAGTGAATACATGTTTGTTAAATAAATACTGATATGAGGAATATTACATGAGTGGTCAGCTGTTTGGTCTGATGGTCTCTATCCCAAAATAATTGGAATAGCAGTAAGGTCTAATTCGCCAAGTTTTTTCTTTCTATGCTTGTGCTGGGGTAGACAGGTTATTTGCTCTTAATCCAACTGACAGAAACTCACTTGTCAAACATAAAACTTGTTATAGAGTAAACCTCTAAAATCGACGCATATCTATGATTTAATACCAACACAGCTCACACTGAATAATTATTAATCCACCTTCCAAAAACAAACAAAAATAAATCTGCATTTCAATTCTGCACCTGCAGTTGTGTCTGCTGTCGATCCTTAAGGGACAGGCAGGTTTTTCTTTTACTTTGGATTACAAGTAACAAAGAAATAAAATACGATTGCAATAATTCAGAACAGACCTGGATTAAACATAATGTATACAGAATTTTTTTCAAGTCTACTGCATGTCTTACATCATTTGAATCAGACACACTTATTAACTGAAAGGTATGTATTATTGTACAGAATAAGATGATTTTTAAGTATTCATATACAGATTATGAAAAGTGTATGTTGAGACAACATCTACGCTGTAAGGTCAGCTTTAATTTTGGCTATATATTTCAACCTACTGATGACATCTAGGTTTAGATATTTTAACATTTTGCAATGTAAAAATGTTTGCTGGGATGACTTTGAATAAAGTGCTTGAAACTTCTTGATTCTAATTGTATTAATACAAAAAAACAGTGTTTATTACTGGCTATCATCAAATGGGCCAACAGATACTGCGAATTACAAAAAAGAGCAGGTTCTGGTTGTGAATGCTGGTTATGTTCTATCTGACCCAACCTGCACAGAGCAATCAGTCAGAAATTATACCTGAAATGAAGTGAATCTGTCCAGTCCTGTCTGATTCGGGCAGTAGTTTCAGCAGGATATGGTTTGTATTTCTTAATTTGTCAGGTCATTTAACATACCCAATCAATGAACAAACAGCAATAGAGAAGAAAACATGCCATCAGAAACAATAATATCAAAGGACAAGGTCAGATAATAACAACAAAATAAAGATAATAGCTATGGTAAAAAAAGGCTTTATTTAATTAAAATAAATATATATTGAATATATTTAAAAAAATTAAATAATGCTAAAACAATAGTAATCTGTTTGTAAAATGCTGATAAATATATTTAGTCAGTGCCTTTTTATTGTACGTAAACTTTACTTTTACATGCACATTTAAAAAAATAAAGTCACTTCAAGCCATGGTTATGCCCAAGAGACAGAGCTGAGACGCAAGCCTGTGCCGGTGCAGACAGCTGCGTGGATTAAAACAAGCACGTATCAGTTGTGTGACGTGCAGAGATGTGCAGAGTAAAAAACGCCTCTGATACGTTTGTGGTCGGTCTGAGCTACACGGGAATATGAAAATTAAATATGAAGTTGTCTTATGCTACCAGTGTGTAGGTTGCATCTTTTGTTTTTGTTTTGTCTTTGTAAACTAATCACATTAACTTTCCTTTTTGCATCGTTCTCCTCATGCTGGATGTTGTCAGTGGGTACACAGTTCTCCCTAAAATTCTTAGTGAGTGTATATCAGGCATTTGACAGCTATCAGCTCCTATCTGTCAAGGAATTGACACACAGATGGAAGTGAGATACCACGTAGGGTGCTGGCAAACCATCGCGAGCAATGTGGGGTTCAGGGTCCTGCTTGAGCTCTCTATGACTTGTGCAAGGTGGGGTAATGGAGGTGGGGATCGAACCCAGTGATCAGTGGTTGACCCACTGTAACTCTTGAGCCACACATCCTGAGCCTATTGAGCATTTTTCATTGAAAGCATTACCATGTGTTATTTGCTTAATATAACTAATGTGAATTCCTGGATGGTAAATGTTCATCTACAATTTTCTGTAATATTTGTTCTTAAAGTATACTGAGGTGGCATATCAGGTTAAGCTATGTTTGAGTACTATTCTAATTGTCTATTAACCCCCCTGCTCTTTCATTCATTTCTATCTGTGGGCTGCCTCTCATTGAACTGACTCAGTCTGTATTGAGTGTTTTGTCAAAGTGGTTATTTGGGGTGTTCACCTGTGTGTTCTCCCTCACTCTCAGCACATGGAGAGCTGTTTTCTCTCTGACTCTGCTCTCTACTGGACTGTTACAGTGTGTGACTATCGTCTCCACTTCTCACCGCAGGTTTTATCTAGTTTACAGTTTCATTCCCTCATCTTCCACTAATTCTACATTTAGGAAAATTACACTGTTCTGTCAGAGTTCATTCTTTTCATTGTGGAAGTACAATTGCATTGCAGACACATACAAACCTAAAAAGCTGTTAGTGGGAATCACGTTTCAGAGCGACAGAGAAACAGAGCATCTCCGTAACCATAGTAACTCACTCTCACTCCTGCCTGCATGAGAACAGTGCGAGGTGAGAGGACGAGCTGCTGTGCTGCTGCCTCTGTACTCTGTCTGGCTGTCTGCAAGACATAAATCCTTAAAAACAGCTCACAAATATATAGTTTGTTATTTTAAAGGCACAGTACAGTAATTTCCTAAAGCAGCTGGTTACTGTAGTTTTGAACAAGCGTTACTCAGACTGGAGGAAAATTTGCATTTGTTAGAGATTACGTTCAGTGGTGGAATAAACTATTTTTGGTGTTCTAGAAAGTATCTGGGGCAGAAGGACAGTGATTGAGTAAATAAAAGTAAATCCAGTGAGTGTTCATGGTAATGAAAGAACATGTCACCCAGTGCAGTGAGTTTTTGATAGTTTTGGGGAAAAAATAGCTCTAAGGCACAGAGGAAAAAAAGGTATCAAGGTCCTGACACACACACACACACACACACACACATTACTTACTTGGTAGGACACATTCACTGCTTTGAGCCTGCACATGGGATTTGTTGGCAGTAACAAAATATTGAATATCAACAAACTCAGGCCTTAAACTTAACTAAAGCTTTAAAAATGTGTCAAATGAGAAAAGTAGCCTATTTTTGTCTCACAGTGGGAGTAACTATCTTGGAATAATACATCAGTACAAAATAATAGTTTACCATTTATACTTTTCTGCACCATGGTGTGAGTGTCATGCCACTTGTTTGGTTTTCTAATTTGGACATTTGTCCCAACAAGACCTACCACATTGGTGTTAGAGCCAGTCCAGGCACCAATTCCAAAACTGTCTATTGTAAATATCCATTCTTTCTGACAGCCTGACCAATAAACTGACTGAGTTAATAAACTGGGTGATATGAGCCTGTTGCACTTAAACCAATACTGGCCTATGTGTGGATACACATACATAAATGTTACTGTGTGTTTGGGGTTATTTAGAAACAGTCTCCATTACATATTTTTTCCACTACAGAGGACTGACAAGTTTATTTTACAATGAAAAATGTCACTTGCTACATATCATTATCTTTAAAGATCTTTCAAAAGTGGTCGTTATCAGTCATGTTTGTGCATGTGTGTATACATAAATAAAGTTAGTTTGGACTGATATATCTCTATGAGATTTAAAAAGGAATCATTTTACTTTTCATCATTTAACTTCAGCATGCTAACATGCACTCGGTGTCAGTGCTATGATGGTTAGTAGGTATAATGTTTCACCATCACAATTTAGCATTCTAACATTTGCGTTTCACTGGTGATAAAAAAATAGCCTGTTTATATTGTCTGAGCCAATATCCTGATCTTTACCGAAACAATCTGCAGGTACAGGTGATTCCAGTCATCCAAACAAACTCCCACTGAGCTAAAAGCTGATGCTGTGATGTGCTATCAGTGTGGGGATGACAGGTAGGCTGTGTAAAGGCTCTCACATTATCCAGCCTTACAGTGAGCCATATCCCAACAGCAAACCAACCATCACTACTGAGGATCAGACTAATATGATGTACTTATAAGTACCCTGCTTCCTGGAAAACATGTTCATATCACATGACTGGACAAGAAAGGCTCTAAGTGATGAGTTACCAATGGAACATTTTAGAGTTGAAACAGAACAAGCATTTTATTTTTCTAAAAATTACATATATAAAATAACATATCTCACCTCACACTTATCCACCACTGGCTGCTGCACACAGTCTGAACTGTTTCCCACAGCAGCAGCTTTCTGCCCTTCATTATCACCGGTGCCCTCTTCTGAATGGGTTCGGCTTTGGTTGCTACGGTGACCCACGTTTGGAAGACGAGCAGACGGGCTCCTGGGTGGCCGGCTGAGCTCCCGGCGCAGTGCCCGGTTTTCTTCCTCTACTGCCCGGACCCTCAGCTCTAAGGCCTGCCGCTCGCCAGCTCCACCCACCGGTGTTGATGACTGGGCTTCCAATGGAGACAGGGGGAGGGGCTTCACTGTGGGACAAGGACAGAGATTAAGTGATTTAACATGAGGAGAACCATTGAGGACTTTGGGCTAATTACCTCAGAACACAACTCCACCCAACATGGAACATTTTGAGATTAATAAGAATGGCTGTTGTGTGTATTGATTTAACTGTAAAAGTAGGTAATTTATTTAAAATGACTTTTAGTCATATTTGTTAAAACTGTCTCTCTGTCCTGATAAAGTAGAACATGAGACTGATAATCTGTGATAAAAATCAGACTCCTCTGGCTCCACCTGCTGCCTCTAAGCTCATTGGACAAGAATCCACCAAACCTGAGTCAAACCAACCAACCAACCAGAGCAGAGGATCTGATGGAGTATCAGTCACCTCTGCTGTACAGACTCCTCTACTGCACAACAAGCAAACAACCAAACAACAAGAAAACAGGAGCTTACACAAAAGATAACTTTAAAAAGAAGAAGAACAATGAAGAAAATAGTTATAAAATAAAGAATCAAACTGAGTGATGCTACAGGATGGGATTTAGGAGGCGAGCTGATGCACACTGTAGTGAAAGGAGCAGGGAGCTGGAATGTATACTTGCTCTAATTTTCAAAATAAAAGCACTTCAAAGGAAATCTTAAAAAGCCAGTTGGTGAGATGAGGAGAGTTACTGTTTTGTGACTGGCTTTGTAATCAACCATAAAGAACATTTAATCAGAGCAAGCATTATAGAATCTAAAGCTTCTCTACTAATTTTAAACTTTCAGACACTACATTTTTGAGTATCTCATCCCACTGGCCCATCTTAAACTTTAGACTATGACTGTTTTTGTGGTGTTTGTGATGGTCTCTGCTCCTGTAAGTGCTTTAGTTATGTCTGGCTACATTTGATTTTCTGTCTCTCTGAAAGCACTGAGTAGAGGACTTTCAGCTGACAACAGGAAAGATAAATATGGAAATGGACACTATCATTCCATCCACCATTCCTCTGTCTGTCTTCATAGGAGATGTTATTGTTATGTATGTGGGGTTTTGGACTGCTTTGTGTGCCTTGTGGTAGTGTTTCCTTCTGCCTCCTGTGGGAGGTTCCTTCCTTTTAGAGTGAAGAGGCGTGGCTTCCTGCTGACTGGAGGTTGACACACCTGCACCTCATTTCTCATCATCACTCCTTTTAAGCCGGAGCAGGGCTTCACTTCGACGCTGGATTGTTCCACCTTTCTCAGTGGTAACTCTCTCGCTGCTGTGTTAACAGTTTCGTGTTAAAACTCTTGCTTATCTTGTGTGCCTTTTCTAGTGACTCTTGTGCTCCTGTTGTTTTTCTGCCCCAGATACTCACCCTGTGTACCGGATTGCTCCTCCAGCCAGTAACCTGCCAGCCACGCCGCTCTGCCTCCACTCCTCAACCTTACCGGACAGCCTTTTGACTTACCTTTTGTTTAATTCAAATTAAATCAACTTTAAACCGCCCTCTGCTTCTGGTCTGCTTCTGGGTCCTCGTTTACTCAAACAGAGACACAACAGATATTGCCTCCACATCAAAATACCTTCCAGCTGTTTTCAGTGGTTTGAAGTGAAAAATGGTGGATTTCCATTTAATAGAGAAACCTAGTGAAAATCTCAGTGAGTATGTTGGCGTTTATATTTAGGAGTTACATCAAAGTGTTGATCCATCTCAACATGGAGAGTACACAGATGTCTTTCAATCAATACTGTCAACACTATACTGTACAAACAGCAGGGCAGCCCACACTCTGTGTATCTCATCAAAGTCAGCAGCTATTTCCACTGCTCTTCTCTGACTGCTTCAAATATGAACAAGCAGCACTGAATCCCGTAGAGAGGCAGAGAGATGAATCCTCTGAGAGAAGATGAAGCTCTCTCTCTCTCTTTCAGTACATCTCAGAACCATCAGCAAGAGGAGGGGGAGGGGGAGGGAGGGGTGCTTGGTTAAAGATCAAACTGTGGAGGCTTGGAGAACTCAACATATTGGAATTACATGTACTGATTGGCTCTGGGAAATAAATGGCTTTCCAGTGTGATCTGTCATCTCAGTCAACAACCAGTCACCTTACCCAACTGGGAGACTCTTGGTTCTCTTTTGACACAGGCTGCAAATAAACTAAAGATCTAAATGTTTCCTGGAATGAATTTAAGTAATGTTACAAATTCTCTCATTGGTCTAGGTTTGGTTTGTTCTCTAACCAAGCCAGTGACACATTTTTGTTTTCCTTCAGATTTATTGCCCCCTGTGGCCATAAGATACAAAGGCAGTCAGTATATACATGGGTCCTTTCAACCATGGACGGCCACTAAGCCCTCTCCCATAGAACCAAAGCACCCTCTGGACTCAATTTTGTCCAAGTTGTAATTAATTTGCTGAGTGGATTTGCTGGGCCTAATCCCACTGAACTGGACTCAATGACCATTTGTTTGTGCTGCCCAGAGATTGCATATGGCATTTTCAGGGCAGCAGATGCACCTGTTCTTTTATACGGCCAAGCCAATTAATTTGGGTTTTAGGTATTTGTCATTTGTCATCATCTACAAGCAAACAAAAGCCTCTGTAAAACACATGAATAATTTTTCTTCCTGGGAAAATAATACATTAGCAGAGTACAATGCACTGTAATTTACATTGAAGAAGCCACTAGCAGGTTTTTATTAACACCAGGGCGACCAGGTTAATTTGTGAACTCCATGTGCAAACATGTTTGATGTCAGAAGTAAATAAGGATCTTAATCCTTCAATGGAATAATACTGAGAGTTACCTTAAAAAATGTTGTATTCTGGATCACTGTGAACCTGCAGTCACTAAAATCTAATATTTTACATTGAAATCCTCCCAGTGCTGCAAAGGGCATTACCCCTCCAATTCCTGGTAAAATGTTCATTTGAAACAATGTTGTTGATGGGATTATTGCTGTGGAAATGTACATTACACTGAATGTACCATGTGAGCCATGTAATTTCACCACCCTCAATGGTTTTAACCCAACCTTTTCTTCATTTGTTCTGGTCATGTTGTTTGAGACATGGTCATTATTTGACTGTTACAGTATCATGAATTCTCAAGCAAAATCCAGAATAAAGTAAAGAAGGGTTAGTCCCTACATCTTTGTTATGTATCCATCACCCACATCAAGAAAAAATACACAAAACAAATAAAAAAAATAAAGTTGCACCAGTAGGGTAAGTTTCTTTTGTGGAACACAAATACGTTCTGTGATTTTGTTTTTTTCTTTGCTCAACAAACTGCTGACATTTTAAACTTCATTAAAATTCATACATGTGATTATCAAAATCAGCCTGATTCTGTGAGATATCTAGAAGCAGCAGTTGTCACATCCATGGAAAATAAACTTAAAACACATTTGTCACAAAAACATTGTCCAGGACCAGCACTCCCAAACTGTACATGAACACTTGACAAAATGTACTTAGTTACCACGTACAAAAGCTCATGTCCCAGTGCTCTTATAGACTATATGATGACTTTTTGTGCAGCTAACAGTGACACCTGGAGCACTTACTTCCTCAAGTTACTCATGAATGTTTATGTGCCAAACCCCAGTACTGTCATGTACGTAAGATTTAACTGTCATCAGCTGTAAAGCTCTCTCGTCTCCCTCCTGCTCTCAGGCAGATATCTGCTGGACGGTGGCAACACATCCATCAAGAGATGGAAGGCATCCGTTCACTTGGAACACAGCTTGAAACACTTCCGCACAACAGCCAGCCACCATTTTGTTTAATTGCTTGGATAAGGTGGATTGAGTAAACTGAATCAAGAATACTATTCCCTATCAACCCTCACATGTCCTTACTGTAACCCTAGATGGAGAAATTTTGAATAACGTGTCATTCCAAACTAGCTCACCTATGATCTCAACATTTTTACCCAAATAGAAAATCTTTAATTTTAAAAAAAATAAATCTCCACTAGTGTAAACTTCATGCTACCAAATATAGATTCTGGGTTATTTATCTTGTATCTAGTCATTTAGTCCTGTATAAAACACTGAATGTCACAGATCTTGTTAAATAAAAGACTGCTGTAAAACCCACTTTTTAAAGATATTTTGATTGTATATTTTTTTAAAAGTGAAAATATCATACTTTTCACTGGCTCTAATATTATATTCAGTGGTTTCATTTCACAGGTTTCACAAGTACCAGAGTTGTCACAGCTACAGAGCTGTAATTTCCAAATTCCCAGAACCCAATAAAAAACCAGTTAACAGGTCCCAACCAGAAATAGATAATGTTTCAGCGTAAAATACCTACCTTGCTGCACCTACAGAAGAGTGACAGTAGCTTTGTCATATGGTGCAAAGACAATCACCTGAAGTTCAATATGATAAAAACTGATGAGCTGGTGGTGGACTCCCAGAGGAACAGGAGGCCTCCTCTTCTGGATATTACCCAGGGAGCTCCTCCTGGCAGGGAGGTAGTACCAACAATATAAATCATACATATTGGGATAATAGGGCACACTTTCTGACAGTCTGTCCTAAAAGGCATTAATGGTTCTACATTGGTTTATCCCCTCCTTGAACCGCCACCTTAACTGTGGTGGAGGGGTTTGTGTGCCCGAATGATCCTAGGAGCTATGTTGTCGGGGGCATTACGCCCCTGGTAGGGTCTCCCATGGCAAACAGGTCCTAGGTGACGGGCCAGACTAAGAGCGGTTCACAAGCCCACCATGGATAAAGGAAGAACAAGGACCGTTACATCGCCCGGATTGGCGTTACCGGGGCCCCACCCTGGAGCCAGGCCTGGGGTTGGGGCTCGCAGGCGAGCCGTGGCCTGGTGGCCGGGTCTTTGCCCACAGGACCCGGCTGGCCGGGCTCAGCCCGAAATGGCGACGTGGGTCCGCCTTCCAGTAGGCTCACCACCCGCAGGAAGGTCCATGAGGGGCCGGTGCAATGTGGTTTGGGTAGCAGTCGTGGCGGGGGGCCTCGACGACCCAATCCCTGGAACAAAACTCTGGCAATAGGGACATGGAATGTCACCTCGCTGGGGGGGAAGGAGCCTGAGCTTGTGCGGGAGGTTGAGAGGTACCGGCTAGAGATAGTCTGGGCTCACCTCCACGCATAGCTTGGGCTCTGGAACCCAGCTCCTTGAGAGGGGCTGGACCCTCCACTACTCTGGAGTTGCCCAGGGTGAGCGGCGGCGGGCTGGTGTGGGCTTGCTTATAGCTCCCCAGCTCAGCCGCCATGTGTTGGAGTTCCACCCCGGTGAACGAGAGGGTCGCTTCCCTGCGCCTTCGGGTCGGGGATCGAGGGCTCTTGCTGTTGTTTGTGCATACGGGCCGAACAGCAGTACAGAGTACCCGGCCTTCTTGGAGTCCCTGGGAGGGGTACTTGATAGTGCTCCGACTGGGGACTCCATTGTTCTACTGGGGGACTTCAACGCTCACGTGCGGGCAGCGACAGTGATACCTGGAGGGGCGTGATCAGGAGGAACAGCCTCCCCGATCTGAACCCGAGCGGTGTTCTGTTATTGGACTTCTGTGCTAGTCACGGTTTGTCCATAACGAACACCATGTTTGAGCATAAGGGTGTCCATCAGTGCACGTGGCACCAGGACACCCTAGGTCGGAGGTCGATGATCGACTTTGTTGTCGTTTCATCTGATCTCCGGCCGTATGTCTTGGACACTCGGGTAAAGAGAGGGGCTGAGCTGTCAACCGATCACCACCTGGTGGTGAGTTGGATCCGCTGGCAGAGGAGGAAGTTGGACAGACCTGGCAGACCCAAACGTATTGTGAGGGTCTGTTGGGAACGTCTGGCCGAGCCCTCTGTCAGGGAGGTCTTCAACTCCCACCTCCGGAAGAGCTTCTCACAGATTCCGAGGGAGGCTGGGGACATTGAGTCCGAGTGGACCATGTTCTCTGCCTCCATTGTCGACGCTGGCAGTTCGAAGTTGTGGACGCAAGGTCTCTGGTGCCTGTCATGGCGGCAACCTTCCCGAACCCGGTGGTGGACACCGGAAGTAAGAGATGCTGTCAGGCTGAAGAAGGAGTCCTATCGGGCCATGTTGGCCTGTGGGACTCCTGACGCAGTTGACGGGTACCGGCAGGCCAAGCAAGCCGCAGCCCGGACGGTCCTGGAGGCAAAAACTCGGGTCTGGGAGGAGTTCGGTGAGGCCATGGAGGAGGACTATCGGTCGGCCTCGAAGAGATTCTGGCAAACCGTCCAGCGCCTCAGAAGGGGGAAGCAGTACTCTGCTGCAACAACACTGTTTACAGTGCAGCGGGTGGGGAGCTGTTGACCTCGACTGGGGACATTGTCGGACGGTGGAAGAAATACTTCGAGGATCTCCTCAATCCCACCGACTTGCCTTCCAGTGAGGAAGGAGGCTGGGGACTCTGAGGTGGACTCGTCCATCACCCGAGCCGAAGTCACTTCACTGAGGTAGTTCGCAAGCTCCTCGGTGGCAAGGCGCCTGGGGGTGGATGAGATCCGCCCTGAGTACCTCAAGTCTCTGGATGTTGTGGGGCTGTCTTGGCTGACACGCCTCTGCAACATTGCATGGAGGTTGGGGACAGTGCCTCTGGAGTGGCAAACCGGTGGGTGGTGGTCCCTCTTTTTTAAAAAGGGGGACCGGAGAGTGTGTTCCAACTACAGGGGGATCACACTTCTCAGCCTCCCCGGGAAGGTCTACGCCAGGGTACTGGAGAGGAGAATTCGGCCGATAGTCGAGCCCACCTCGGATTCAGGAGGAACAATGCGGTTTTCGTCCCGGCCGTGGAACACTGGACCAGCTCTATACTCTCTCCGCAGGGTGCTTGAGGGTTTATGGGAGTTTGCCCAACCAGTCCACATGTGCTTTGTGGATCTGGAGAAGGCATTCGACCGTGTCCCTCGTGGTATTCTGTGGGGAGTGCTCCGTGAGTATGGGGTCCTGGGGCCTTTGCTAAGGGCTGTTCGGTCTCTGTACATCCCGACCGGAGCAGGAGCTTGGTTCGCATTGCCGGCAGTAAGTCAGACCTGTTCCCAGTACATGTTGGACTCCGGCAGGGCTGCCCTTTGTCACCGGTCCTGTTCATAATCTTTATGGACAGGATTTCTAGGCGTAGCCAGGGGCCGGAGGGAGTCCGGTTTGGGAACCACAGGATTTCATCTCTGCTTTTTGCGGATGATGTTGTCCTGTTGGCTTCATCAAGCCAGACCTCCTGACCTTCAGCGCGCATGTGCTGGAGCGGTTTGCAGCCGAGTGTGAAGCGGCTGGGATGAGAATCAGCACCTCCAAATCCGAGGCCATGGTTCTCGACCGGAAAAGGGTGGCGTGCCCTCTCCAGGTGGGTGGAGAGGTCCTGCCTCAAGTGGAGGAGTTCAAGTATCTCGGGGCCGGGGTCTTGTTCACGAGTGAGGGAAAGATGGAGCGTGAGATTGACAGGCGGATTGGTGCAGCGTCCCGCAGTTATGCGGTCGGTGTACCGGACCGTCGTTGTCAGGGTGAAGAAGGAGCTGAGAGCCAAAGGAAATGGCGTTAAGCTCTCGATTTACCTGGTCAATCTACGTTCCCACCCTCACCTATGGTCATGAACTTTGGGTAATGACCGAAAGGACAAGATCGCGGATACAAGCGGCCAAAATGAGTTTCCTCGGCAGGGTGGCTGGGCGCTCCCTTAGAGATAGGGTGAGAAGCTCAGTCACTCAGGAGGAGCTCGGAGTAGAGCCGCTGCTCCTTCACATCGAGAGGAGTCAGCTGAGGTGGCTTGGGCATCTGTTTCGGATGCCCCCTGGACGCCTCCCTAGGGAGGTGTTCCAGGCATGTCCCACCGGGAGGAGGCCTCGGGGAAGACCCAGGACACGCTGGAGAGACTATGTCTCTCAGCTGGCCTGGGAACGCCTCGGGGTCCCCCCGGAAGAGCTGGAGGAAGTGTCTGGGGTGAGGGAAGTCTGGGCATCTCTGCTCAGACTGCTGCCTCCGCGACCCGGCCCCGGATAAAGCGGATGAAGATGGATGGATGGATGGATGGATGGCATTGGCATTTGGTTTATACATGAAACAGAAGTAGTTATCCTAACAGAAAGACTTTCAAACCCAGTCAGCTTTCACACTGTAATCACCTGACCAATCACTCAGATTTTTAGTTTCTTCGGCAACAAAAAAAATCAGATTATCAGATTAGATGATTTCTGATTGGACAAGCACTTTTTGCAAGCATACTGATGTTGTTAGTCTCAATTAAAATGAAAACTGAAAACAGTAAGGCCCATTGCACCCAAGATGTAGGCTGTGCACTGCATTGGTTTGTCAAGCAAAACTTTTTCTGAAAACCTAAAAACAGCTCACAGAATCACATAATACTGGATAATCCTGACATATCATAGCTTTCCATTTTCATACTTTAGCCATAATTTCTATTGGTAAAAATTATATGTGCATCACTGAAACAAAGTCCAAAGGGGCAAAAAAACAAGCAGTCAGATATCAGAGAGGCTTTATTTAGAGGTCAAACTGGCTCACATCTAAAATATTAGTTTGTTGTTTACTGCACAGGAAAACTGAGTGCTCACAACTGTTGTAGGTCAAAGCTGAACCTAGTCCTATAAGTGACTTCACATAGCCTTTAAAATCGAAACATTATTCTGTTATCCAGCAGCAAGGTGGGTTTTCCAATGTATTTTTATGATCACACAGATATTTACTATCTGCCCAGAATGATAAAATGGTTAGTCAGCAGAGCTGGGTAGTGGCCGATAAAGTCTGTTTGCCTTTGCCAAACATTTTATCCTGCAGGTAAGACATCTGTGAGATCACAAAAATACCTTGAAAGATACAATCTGCTGCTGCTGGAGAGCAGGTAAATAATGCTTGGATTTTCCCCCAAGGTTTCTGTAGAAACACCAAAACACAGTGTAATGTTCAGAGAGGTGAGATCACAGGTTGAAGCAGGAAGTGAGTTTTCAGACTGGTTTGTTAACACAAATGTCCCAATTATTGGGAAAAGGCAATGTTTTGTTTGCTTCAGTCATCAAATCACTGAATATTTATGTGAAGGATGTGAATAAATTATGAGTCGACGATTTCACTCAATTTGGCTGGTCACCTCTGTTTAAACATATTTAGTCTGTTTTCTGTTTTTTCCTTAAAAAACCTTGTATTTATTCAGGACTTCCCTAAAACAAGCCAGGAAAGAAAATGGCTGCAGCACAGTCCTGTCATGATCATCATCACAAACATCCCTCTGCTGATGTCTGTGTAGATTTTAGTCACTGACTGTAAAGGATGTACAAATAAATATTAACTATAGAGACTATATTTAAGTTTGTGTCTTGTCAGATCTCTTTCTGACCACTATAAGTGTATAGTACTATGTATTTCATACAGTCTTCAAATGATGTCTCATTTCTTGTTGTTTTCTTTCCATTTACTGTGCTTTTAAGTGCGGATTGCGCTTCCGACCGCAACAAAAACATATATGATATATCTATATATATATATACAGGAGGTCCTCAGTTTATGACGTCCTCAACCTGCGGCGTTTCGTAGTTACGTCACCACCTCCTATACGTTTATTAAGAAAGTCTTAGTCTATACGAGGAAGACGGCTTTGTTTACATTCGCCGGTTGTACGCCATATTGGATTGTGCTACATTCTTATGCGAAGTTCCTTGACTTACGACTTAAAATCGCTAAAGTTCACGTCATGATTTTATATATCCATATATATCCATATATATATATATATATATATATATATATATATATATATATATATATATATATATATATATATATATATATATATACATATATATGGATATATTAACCAGGGTTTATCATTATTGTTATAACTTAAGTTGGTACAGAGTTGTCCTTACATAAACTGATGTATGATGTCACAGCCTCTGGTACCTCATCCAGACTGCCAGTAGCAGTCCTGAACACATCCCAGTCTCTTCAGTCCCAGCATGCCCAAAGATCCTCCATAGCTTCACTGGTCCACTGCTTTGAGGTCCTCACAACAAGCTTGCATTTCTACCAGCATGAAGAAATGAGGATGTGGTCCCAGTGCGGTATGGGAGACCAATACCATATGAAATGATTTGGGGACTTCATGGCTAATATTTCCTTTGTTAAAGCCACTGGGGACAATAACTATGGAGTCTAGTTTTGTCCACTCGGAGCACAGCATGTGGTTGATGAGCATGTGCTGGCCTGCTGTGGTCTGTAATCACCAACCAGGACGAATAAGGCAGAGTTGTAAAACCAGATAGCAACACATTTTGTTTTAATGGGAAATTCTATGTCACAATCCACTCCGCTGAGTTGGAAGTGTTAGTGTCTATAATAAATATTCTTCATGTGGCACTGTGAATGAATAAGACATCAGCGTAGCAATCTTTAGTTATTTTTTATTTTTTATTTATTTTTCTTTAGTTTAATGTAGTTTGGCTGCCTCTTACTCTACACGTGTTATTAGAACCACAAAAAGCCAAACTACAAAATCCTTCAGGCACACACATAAAATTACAGCCTGTATGTGGACTGACTTGTTGACGTTGGTTATGAAGGTTACGTCTGGTTCAACAAAGCTTCTCTGTTGATTTGCTTTCCCCACAGGGCCTTTGAGGATAGACTGCTGTGTAAATGAGCAGGTGGCTGTAGGAACAATACAAACTTCTCTGACATAATTTGTTTGATTGTTTCGGTTCTCTGTAGTCTTGACTGCTGTCTGTATAAGAGCTTGAGTCATGCTAAGGATACAGAAACATCCATTCCCACTTTAGAGCTACCAGTAGGAATTTTATGAATATGAAAGACTTTACAAAAACAGGACGAACAAGGGTCAACTACACCAAGGGAACTTCAGTGAATTGGGCAGGGTGGTCAAAGTAATCAAGTAATGAATAGGAGATGTGATTAATGGGGAGGGAACAATATTTGCATACTGGACTTAAGGAAAAAATGCTTTAATTTTATTGTGAAATTTGAATAAATCTTGCATTTGTTCAGACCCTATTACTGCCAATTTGAAAGAAATTTGAGATTTATTCATTTGATTTTCCAGGCGCAACTGTGACTTGTTTTGTAAGATGCTCAGGAGTAATTTAAGCTCTTACTCATTTATTCATTCATTGGTTTACTAAAGTGTCACTAATGTGTTCCTTGTTAGACTGCCTGCCCCAGAGTGGTCATTAAGAGGCATAGCAATGTCTTCAGACCACACAGTATCAACATTTCAGTGGAAAGTGCCTAGTGTCTAGTGTCTATAATTTGTTCAGTGTAACTTCTTCAACCAAAAACTTGCCATGTGTAAATTTTATTACTTTATTACTATTACTAGTATGCTGCATTAGCTATAATTGGCAGTTTTTTTTAAATGTACCAAGGGAAGTACAGACTTTGGTTTGTGCAAGTCATAAATCAAACCAAGAACTCTTTTTACTGCCTCAGGAGTACCAGTTCCTGATCTCCACTAACTCGTTCATGACCATTTACTAGGCAGTGCGAAGACAATGAGGCATGGCCACATGTCATTAACTCAAGAAGGTCACTCCCAGCCCGGTGCTCTTCATATCTTTTAAGCAGGATGACTAACTTTATTAACAATATTTTGGTAAGAGTGATTTTCTTTACCTCAGAGTTGGTTTAGCTTAATTTCAGTAATGTGTGCTGGTCAGGTGGTCTCTTTTTTACTGCTGGAGTTTGCTCCTCCACTCTGCTTACGTCAGTAACTGTGTGACAGCTTAGGAAATACACTATACTCCATCTTCATTTTGCAAAGGTAATAATTTAGGTCATTAAATTAAAAAAACGTTTGCCTTTGAGTGTGTGTGGTGCAGATTGTCCGGGGTGCTGCACTCCTCACAGCTCAGTTCAACAACATACAAGTCTCTGGTGCACATACTCTATGTGTGCTGGGTCAGGTGGGGAATTAAGTGGATTAGCTAACTCAAGTGACTTGAAAACCCAACTCTTTAGTGAGTGAAAATCGAGTCAGTCAAACAAGACGAACCTCCCACCTTTGGTACAGACAACACTAGATTACCGAAGTTATAAGGAAGGTGATTCATGTCATTTTCATCCTCATCAAACCATTCAATGGCCCCTCATGCTCTATGGATGGGAGCACTGTCATCCTGTCCCATCAGGATAGAAATATTTCATCATAGGATAAAGGTGATCGCTCAAAGCACCTTTGTATGGATTTGCAGTGCCCCTCCCCTCTGAGGGGACAAACCATACCGTACTCTATGTAGCAGCTCATCCAGACAAAGCATTAAGGACCCCAGAGACCTCACTCTGTCAGACAGATAACCACAGCAGACAGACAAAAGAAAGAGGAAAAACAATAGTCAAAGTGGAGACACAACAGCAGAGGTCAGAGAGAGAGAGACAGAGAGAGAGAATGTGTGAAAGGGAGAGTCCGAGCCAGTGGAAGCACATTGTTCCTGTCTCACACATTCAGGCCTCACATACAGCTGATTCTCCCTGCAGTCAGGTCCTTTCACAACTTATGAAACTCCCAGTAACTACTTCCCACCCCCGGGAATCTCCTGCCAATAAATTACTTTGCAGACCTTGGTGACTATTGCATTATGGGAGCATATTTACATATAAAGTCTCCAGTGACTGTGACCCCGAGTCAAAATTGTCAATTTAATCATAATTAATAATGGCACTACTGCAGCATTTCTATCCTGCGAGTCAAAGTCATTAAAATGGCTCCAAGAACTCCTGGACTATATTGTCTGGAGGAAGTAATCAACTTCGGACAGGCCTCAGTAATTCATTAATATTCTACCTCAAGAGGAAAAAGAGGAGGGAAGGGTGACTTTGTCTACAGGAAATTTGTTTCTTCAGACTTTCTGGACTCATTCTGGATGTTTGATATAAAGGAATGGTGTACAGTGAAACAGCAGAACCATGCTGCTGTTTCCTCATTGTACATAATGTGATGATGTCATTTTAGTTTGTAGTTTAATTGAGTATTATTTCTTATATATATATATGGATTCAATTTGTGGTGGAGGACAAATATCAAAGATTTTCACTGGAATCAACCTAATATGAGTAGTTTATTAAAGACAGAGACAGGGACTAAGCAGTTTGGCTACAGTGTAGTCCAAAAAAAAGGCATGCAACATGAGTAAGGCAAACAGAATAAAGCATTACATGAAGAGATAATATAACAAAACCACATAACGGTTACTTAAGGTTCACATAAATGACAGTTCACCCCTTCATGTTCAAGGAACATCCTGCACAATCATGGCTAATCAGCAGTTTACAAACAAAGTAACCAGTGCATCTTGGGAAATCAAGAGAATGAGGCTGTTTCTATGTGTGGTTAAATTCTGCCCCACTGGCATCAACAAGCCAATGTGGCCTTACGTACAGTATGTGATGTACTAATCAGCGTCATGTGAAGAGAACCAACCTTTTGGGGAATATCTCACAACAAGAAATGTTTCTCCTTAACAGTCAGTCAAGTTCCAATTTCTACACACGGGTGCACACACCTGACACATTTGGTCAGTTTTTCAAAAATCATGACACGCTTGATGTGTTGGGTAAATTACAGACCAAGTACTCAAAAGACAAATGATTTAATAAGTGAAACCCAGATCATCTCTATAGCCTGTTTTTTTCTACATGCATTAATGTATTTTCACTGTGTGTTAGAGATCTGTGCTTACCTTGAAAGCTCCCGACTGACAGGTAAAGCCAGGTGAGTGCTGGGATGAAGAGCAGGGCGAGGGAGGCCGCCAGGAACTTCCTGCGCCCACGACACATTCCCAGCATCCTCTGGACCGAAGCAAATGGAAAGAGAGGTGAAGTGACCTCTATGTGGGTAGCAGCTGTTGCCCAGGCTGATTCATGGCACTGGAAGTTAAGGGAGAGAAGGAAAAACTAGAATTTAGAAAGAGCAGATATTTTACTTCCTATTTAAAATTTGAATTAAAGCAAGTATGCTGGGGTCCAAGCAACCAATGCAACTTTTGTGTCATTTGGAAAGTGTATTATTGACCTGGAGTTAAACTACATTCAGCAAATATCCATAAACAAACTAGACATTTGAACACCAAACTTGGTGACAGTTAAACAATGGAATGCTGAAATAACAAGAAAAGGTATTTTACCCATCTATTGTGGGATTGCACCAAATCTGGAACAGC
Organism: Scortum barcoo; assembly: GCA_023238725.1. NCBI lineage: Eukaryota > Metazoa > Chordata > Actinopteri > Centrarchiformes > Terapontidae > Scortum > Scortum barcoo. The sequence goes on from CM041540.1 coordinate 20,168,515, forward strand.
AGGTAAAGATTCAAGGTTCAAAATTCACAATTCAAGAATTTATTGTCATTGCACAACAATTAACATCACGCAACCATTGTCAATGAAATTCTTAAATCTCTTGCTCCCTACAAACAATGCTCAAAAACACTCAAACAAAAAAATAGAGAAAAAATAGATTAAAGAATAAAAATACAAAAATAAATAATAGTACTACTAATAATAAATATAGACCTAAAATTTAAATTAAACAATTATAAATGATAATTTTAATATAATTATAAATTTTACATCTAAGAAAATACACAACTAGAAGAGATATACAATAAATATACAGTATAATATACAAAACAGTGCAACATAAAGGGTTACAGTACCATAATTGGTGACAATGTGTCAAAATGACACTGACCAAAGTCTTGCAACTGGCAAAGAATAATAGTAATCTCCAACTTTTTTTTTCGAAGACTGTTTTGAAACCACTCACAACATCGACACAGGCCATGCAACTAATTTTTTGCCGCTTGATACAAAAAGAAAACTACAAGGACCCTACAAGGAAAGTCTGATATAATCTGATATTATATCATTTATTATTTATCAGACAACCAAAGCAGGCCCCAAGAGTTGCCTTAAAAAATCTAATCTCCTAAAATGAGCACTGCCTATTTTAGTGTTCCTCTTCACCAGAGAAAATACAGAACTGGCCGCTGTGGATGCACAGTCTGCATATCACCTGCCTGTAAACATGCATGCAACGCGGCTAGTGTTGCCTAAATGTGTGTGTGTGTGCATTCTCGTTACCAGCTGCACCTCTGTGCCATGGGCCTGCTCTGTGCCCCAATGTAAGAAACATTTTACACACACACAAAACTTGCAGCATCCAGATCTATGAACATGTGATAAACTGAAAGAAAAAACAACATTAAGTCTCTTAGTTGATGGGCCACCATATGACCCCAGAGAAACTTCAATGCTCCTTTTCCTTGATTCTCAGCTGTACTGGAGGAATGAACACCATTCTTCCAAAAACTTCCCTCATTCTGTGTTTTGAGATCTAAACCATGTCAGCAAAATGCCCCCACCTCAAAACAGAGCTATCCCCCAGTGGCACAAGGGGTCAAGTTCACAATTCAGGTTTTTTCTTGTCAATTTGTCACCCAAGTTTTTGTACTTTCAGGGAATGGATGTTGTTGCTTGAGTCTGACGGTTACCATCCTCATCTGCACCAGAAAGCCTGTTTATCTTCTGCCATGCAGCTTAAATATATATTTGAACATTGTTAGACATGGTAGATAACATGCAAATAACGCAACTGCAACAAGCAAGTCCATTTGTAAAGATTACGTTTAAGTTTTAGCTTCTCCCAAATACTTCTCCACCTCTTCTCTCTTCACCTGTAAATGAGGTGAGATAAAGGTTGTTAGGAGAGGGCAGCATTTTAATGGACTTAAAAATTATGATCGTTAATTGTACATCAGCACATAAATAACACACTGCATGTATCTTATGAACTTTCCTGTTTTCCATGTCATAATATATATAGCAGAAGAAAAAAAAGTAGCAGAAGGTTATTTTTTTCCCCAATAATGTAAAACCTTATTTGACACCAAAATGCTGTCTCTAAATAAAAAAAACAGGGACAAGTTTGCAGAGTTTCACAAACGTTGTGTCTTGTACCTGTACAGCTCTACAGTATGTAAGGAATGCATGAACATAATGCATTTGAATTTTTAAGGGGCTAGAAACATGTGAAATCAAAAACGTGTATGTCTTTGTTATAGCAATCCTAAATGGTTTCAATTGAATCTTTTGTTTTGGCTGGCTTCAAAATTAACAAATATACATTCATGGGTGCAAATAGCCATAACTCCTTGTGCTTTGACGCCAGATTATACAAAGCAAATCTGAGGAAGACATGTCCAATCAAATGAGTCTACATAGAGCCTTTAAATCAGACATTAGACCTTCAGGAAATGACAACCGGGGGCATGCAGCAGTTCAAACTTTTTGAACCTGTCAATGAACTTTAAAGAAATTTATATTAATAAATGTTGCATTTATTTCATAGTTACACAGTAATCTGACGTTGATGACCTAAACTAATTTGTCAATTTCTAGTTTGATGCAGGGCAGAGAATATAGAAGTCTCATTATATGATATTAGTCGAAATCCTCTTTCCGTTACAACCACATTTGTCCAATTACCCGCTTGACCTCAGTCGATTTTTAATCTTCACCAGAGACTGCCCAGGGATGAAACATAATACCTCTGGCTGGCACTGTGGAAGCTGGCACATACATAAGCCTGGATGCCAATTATCATTGTGTCACCTAGTGAAATGCAGTAGAGAGATTGGATTTAAAAACAGTAAAGTACTCTCTGCACTCTTCCCAGTACTTACTGAAGCTCCAGGTTTTTTATTGTAGTCTCAGCAGTGTGAAGGGTGCAGATTGAGACAGGGTTAATTCAGGCTAAAAAGATTAAACGAGTCTCTCAAGTACAACAACTGCTGCTTTGATAGGCAGACTATTAGTCATTTCAGTGGCTCCTTAGCCTTTGACCCCTGTGTGATATTAGCTCTCCACTGGATACCATGATTTACATTGCAAATGCTATGCTAAAGACATTTATTAAACTATTCAAGTGAGGCGAGAAAGCAGATCTGGTGCTCCATGCTCCCAGCATGACTGGATCTGCTTACTCACAGGGAGAAAAGGAACTGGGCAGCAAAAATGGGATTGCAGGAGCTCAGACTGAAGGGCAGCAGCAACCTGAGGGATATATTTGGCCTTTATAATTAGTTTATGGTATGGATTACGAAGTGGGTAGTCACCACATAAATGGTGAGTTTACTTGATGCTTCAAACAGAAATAGCCTATAAAATTCTTCCTCTGGTCACCCCTACAAATAACCAAGCTACTCGTGTTCTTAGAAACAGTCCACAAACACTTTAACGGTGATTAGGCATCAACATGAGGTCTATATCACTCCTTTATTTTACTCTTTGGTCAAACTTGCCATAAAAGCCCCAATCTTTGCTAAAACTAAAACAAACATTTATAAAATGAGAGAAAAATGAGCTAGGAATAACATCCAATCTTGCCCTGTACAAAAAGTAATGTGATATCCATAGCCTGGCTTAAAATTTATAGTCATTGCTAGAGATGTCAATGGTGAGCCTTACCCCCTGGCTCAACAGCAAGTTAATAGAAAATTGAATTTTATATCCACAGCTCAATAGTAAATTGCCATGTGTCGACACTAAAAGTGATGAGCGATGATTATGGGAGCAGTAGTTTATTTGTTTATTGGTTGAAAAAGGCAATGGGGAAACTATGAGAGGCTGATTGAATTGTTCTTCATGAAAGAAGGCACTGCTTTAGAGCTGAGAAATGCTAATATGCTGGATTTTGTTATGAAAAAAAGAGTCTGAGGATGTACTGAACACATCTCAAACAGAGGCTTGGGATGGACAAAGGCGCCTAACAATAACACAATTCAAATAAATTTAAATCAAACAAAGTGTGGTATGCAAACTACCAAACTATACTTTATTAATCCACAGACCACTGTCACAAGTGGCACCTTCATTTTTAATTTATGGTAACAGATGACAGCCAAAGTTAAGCATGTTAAAAATTCAGTTCAGCTAAGTTAGGATGGTCAACAAAGTGTTGGACTTTAACATGTGGGACCACAGTTCTTTTTCCCATTTATAATCGACAGTCAATGTTGGTCTTTTTCAAACCATGATCTTTATTTTAGCTGCCTTAATCTAACCAAACCTTCATTGAAGCCTTAGTGAAAGTTCAATTAAGAAGATCTTTTCCATCATACTCTTATATTTCTGTATAAGTGGATGTCTGCTACTTCCTCATGCTAATTGTCTTAGTAAGTTACAACCTACTCTTACCCATAACACACTTGTTTGCATATATACTTTTACATGTATACACCAACCTTAAACCAAATTTTACGCTTAGAGTTCACTTGTGAAAGTTAACCAAGTCCGTGTGAAAATCTTTCCAAGCCTAGTTTTACAAAACAAGATGTAAATTGTGTTAGTTAGAAACCACTCCAACATACTAAATATGTACTGTAATCTGCTCTGTCTTACTAGGAAAGTGATCTTCTCAAAGAAAAGCAAAGTGCTGTCAGTGAAGAAATTAACAAGTGATAGATCATGCGCAAAAAATGAACAGCGCAGAGATAGCCAGCAGCTGCTCACCTTGAAACAATTCTGGCTTATTTATGTGATGATGTAGTTGGGAATGACCTTTAGCTTCTATAGTCATTTAGAAAGTAAATGAATAAGTGGTTGATGTTAATTATTATGTTAAAGATGCTGAATTGAGAGGATTATAAATCGCTTTAGACAATCGATTGCTACTGACCGCATATTCAATAATACAGCAGACATTAAATATGCGGAGTGATAGTAAGAAATACAGACACTGTACTGAAGTTGTGTTTGCAGCACAGAAATCACTGAGAACTGTCAGGTACTGAGAGTTGGCAATGAATGTATAGTTTGAGCCTTTCTGGCTGACTGGATCAGAGGTTTCCTGTGAATAATTTTGACATCTGATATGACCTACAGTATAATGAAACACTAAAGTGATCACATAAATACAGAAGACAACAGAATTGAATTTACCTGCAGAGAACGAGTAGTGTCAAGCTATTGTATGCCTTTTAACAAGAGTCTATCTATTAAAGTAGGCCTGCTAACAACATTTTTCTCCAATGGTTCATTCATGATCATGCGCAATCAATTCAATTTCAGGATTATTTTTTTATTAATCAATTTAATCATTAAAAAGTCCAAAATATAACCTGACCAGTGCTGACTAATATAATCACAATCACTATCTAAGAGTAGCAACTGAAGCTTTAGCATGGATTTCACCTTAAGGATACCACATGAAATCAGGGAGACAGAGAGAAAGGGAACGACATGGAACAAAGGTCCCAAGCTAAATTTGTAGTGTAAGTGGTAGACTGCTCTCTTCAAGTCCTCCCACTGATTTTCCATTAAGCATTTAGGTCAAGGCTCTGACTTGGCCACTCAAGCCCATTAAACTTCCTGTCCTTAAGCCACCACATTGTTTTTTGGCCATTGTGTTTAAGATCGTTGTTGTGCCCAAAGGTGAACCGCCTGCCCATCTTCAGCTGTCTAACAAAGGGTTGAAGGTTTTCATCAAGAATCTGTGTGTATTTGGCAGAATCCATTTTCCCTTCAATCCTGACCAGTGTCTTAGTCCCAACTGAGACAACACACTGTCATGTCGCCACCACTATTCCCAACACTAGGTTTGGTGTGTTTGGGTGGTGTTTGCTTTTCATTAAATATTGTGTGCTCTGGAAAGTGATTGGCTGTATTTGAGAAAATTTATAGTGGCTGATCTAAGCTTATCACTTACTCAAACCAGGTATTTTATAATTACATTTTAGTGTCGTAAATGTTATTTTCACATCAGTGTTGGAGGTTATAATGTAATATGTTTCAGTTATTTCAGTTTCACTTCCAGGGTGTATTGTGACAGTGTATATTAACAAGGTATTTTCTATAGGCACTGTAAATGACTAAGCTATGTACTGACTGGACTGGTCCTGAAAATTTAATTTGGAAATATGAAATAAAAAAAACGGACTTTAGATTGAGAACATTTTTAAAGAACGATTAAATGCTGCTGGAATGAAATAAAAATGACCTAACATCTACTACTATCAGCATGAGCTGAGAATTTATTGGATTATGTTACAATGTTGTATGTATGCATGGCAGCACTTTCCATAGCCAGCACAAAACAATCAGATATAAAAGAAAACCTCAAGAACAGCAAAATACAAGCACACAGTTAAAATACAGAATAAAATACATTTACAAATAAATCATCTAAAAGTAAGAAGCTGATGTGAGAAGATGTTTGGTCTACAGAGTTCTGCAGTCTGAAGTTGAGTTCATCTTACCAAATCCAACAAGGTCTCAATAGTCCAGGCATGAGGAAATAAAAAGCATGAGTAATTTTGTCTGTATTGCAAAAAGAAAACATTGTTCTGATATATTCTAGTTTTGTCCCAGTTTGTTGTGTTATGATCAAAGCTTTGCTCACTGCCTAAGGTTATACCCAGGATCTTAGCAGCACCCTTAATATTTGGGATAAGAACATGCAGTGGCCAGACAAGGTCAGGGAGGGGCTTAGGGCCGGTGATAAGCGCCTATGGTTTGTCAGTTTAACTGCAACAAATTCTGTGACATCGAGTGTTTCACATCAGTTAGGCAGCTGTGGCAACCAGCTGTGGTACAGTGACAAATGATACAACCTTATGGCAGCATATACAGAGAAACAGAAGAATTGGCTCAAGGATTGGATCCTTGAGGTATGTGGTCTGTGCACCTAAAGAGAACAATCAGTCAGTTTAGACTTTGCATTTTTTTCTCATGGATAGAAGGAGAACCACTCCAGATTCCTTGTTAAAAAAGAAACATCATCAGTAGTCTGTTCAGCAACTATGCACCACTGAATGGTGCGTTTACATGTCTTTGGTGCAGCCTGTAACAGAATGTTAAATAAAATGAATACTAGAGATGGTCAGAGATGGAGAGGCCATCAGAGGTCCAACACACAACGCTGGAGTGGCTCCAGTAATTTTCAGCATAAACACTTCAAAGCTTGAGTAGTTAGTAGTAGACAGTAATGGCACTGCATTTGTGCAGATTTTTAAAAACAGCAGCAAGGTCTCCATAATGACCACAAAGCAAGAAAAAGCTGGAAAACACCCATAGTTCGATGGGCAGTTTATTCGGCTGGCTACAGTCTCCAGTCCCTAATACACGTGTGCATGTGTGTGTGTTACATATTACATATAACATTCCATCAAGATCAGCATGCATACATATTACAGCCAAGCAGTCGGGCAAAAAGTGCAGCTTCTGTTCTGTGGAGGCCAGCAGAGAGGAGAGACTCTCTCTCAACATGATAATCAACAGTGGCCACAGGTCAAAACAATCCACGTTATTCTGACAGGGCTACAGAGTGTACTGTGGACTAAATACTCTCTGCCTTACCAGAGAGAGTACAAAAATATATTGACCGTGCAGGAGGAGTTGCCTTCCATTTCATTGTGGTATCTTAGCTGTACGGTCATTAGTATTCTCTTATAGTAGGGGGGGGCAGGTGCACTTCCATGCAAAGGAGGCTCTTCAGTATGTATGTGGAGCTTTTGAAGCTAGTAAAGGCATTTAGAGGTGAAGAATTTACACAGATCCTCAGCACAAAGTGAGCAGAGTGCAATGGGCGCCAGCTGCTTCTCATGTAAATCAGCTTACTATGGTAAGGAGGTCTACCTGGGAGCTGTTCCTGATGCAGTAATAAGATTTCACTTTACCTCAAACCCAATACAAAAAGAGTCATGACAATTAGTGTTCTAATTTAGAGGGAAGCCAAATCTGGATCCCCACTCAATCTGCTATGCCATGTTTTAACTGAAACTATATCCTCAAACAGAATTAGTAGGAATTAAAGGGTAATCCAGGATTGTTAAACTTGAGTCTTATTTGCATACTTCTGGGCATCCTTTCTGTCAGAAACAAGATGAAAGGTCTCAAGTTTGTTACTGAGATCTGAGAGTCAGGCAGGGCAAGAAACACAAATGTTGGTTTTCCAGATTATAACATTACACAAATGACATGCATGCATATGTCATCCTTCTACAGCATCTGCCAATAGTATCTACGGTTTGGTTAAGAGTATTAAAGAAAAGAGGAAATAAAAAAATAAACTTAAATGCAGGTATATGACAGGGCAAACTTAGGTCCCTTGCATCCTAGTCATTCATCACCCTGACCTTCACACTAACTTACTGCTTCACTTGGATCACATTCAGCTGGTTGTTTGTCTGATTGATTGGTTGTCTGTTGATTATTAGATAAGAAGGTGGATCTTATCAAATATGAACCAGAAGGCAGACACCAAGACCATTAGTACCCTGAGACATAACAACAAATAATTTATCCAGCACTACTTGTGCCACAACACCATACAGGAGTGAAGCATTGGACGTCATTTATAAGCCTCCAATAAGAATGGAATTCCTGGGGGACTGGCCTAGATGATCAGGTTAGCCAAAGCTATTTGAAAGACAAAACAGACAAACAATACAATTACTACCAAAAACATCCAACACTGTTTACAGATCATCATCCTTGCTCAAGTATCTACCTAAGTTACCTACATACCTATCAGAATCTGGTGTCTTCGAATATTTAAAAAAAAAAGAAAAAGATCCAAATGGGACTCAAGGACAGTCAGGGCCAGTGCAAATAGACTCAAGTATAATTAGACCAAATCCAAAGTAGAAACAGAGCAAACAGAGTAAACAACAACCACAATAGAGCAACAGAGTTGCAAAGTTGGGGTAGCTATTTTGGAAAAACGCCATGACAATTGGAGAACACCTAAAGGTTGGATGGACAAAAAAAATTCAGGTTGCATCATCAATACTCAAGCTGTAATGATGGGTTAATTGATCCATTAGTCAATGGACAGATAATGAATAGGCAACCATTTTGATAATCGAGTAATCATCAAGTTGGAAATAAAAGTGCACTGGTTCCAGCTTCTTCAATGTGAGACTTTGTTGCTTTAACCTGTTTTTATGTCACACTGGATCTCTCAGTTAATCAACAGCCAACATCCTACTGAAACATTCATCTTCATGGCGATGTTCTTCCTCCAGGTCTTTGTTGTTGTGAAAAGCCAAGAGGCACGTAACATAGAAAGCTACAACACAACTCCAACACTTCTGTATTGCTGGTTGATTGATTCATTGATTGCTTACTTTTTCAGAATACTTTTTTCCATTATAAACTTAATGAAATAAAAACTTTACAACATTTCCATTAGACACAGCCTTACAGCAGCATACCCAGGACGAGCACATCAGGCAGGCTTTAGTCCAGAGCTCAACCATAATATCTAAAACTTATCTAGAAGATTTTTTGAGAAAATAAGAGATGTCCTGATTCATTTGTAAATAGTATTGGTCTCAGGGCCTATTTCTGTTTGAATCCTATTACTTAGAGGGTTTAAATGTTGACTAAAACCAGTCACAGCCACCACAGCTACCACAGTGTGCTCACATATGGTGGTCAGTCATACAAGCTATCAATAATTAATTATTTTTCTGTGAGTAACTCAGCAAAAAGACAGATGTTCTCTGCAGCTGGTGTCTTAACACAGCCAAAGATTATTTTTGGGGGAAAAGATGCACAACTGTGAGTGATTCTGTAGTTACAAACGACCAAGCCTGTTTGATTTAATTGAAAATAGTATAAAAATGGCCTGTTATTATTGTAATTTCCTAAAAGCCCAATGTTATGTCGTCGGTCTTGTTTACTGTTTTGTTCAACAAAAACATCCAAAAAGATATTCAATTTACTACCATACATGACAAAGACAAGCATTAGTTCAGTCCATTTGAGAAAAATGGCAAATAACAAATCCTCCCATACTACTACTACTACTACTACTACTACTACTACTACTACTACTACTACTATAATAATAATAATAATAATAATAGCTCCCGTTGTGTAAAATTTTCCTTTACTACTGTTATCCACATCTGTTATCTGCTATCTCAGCACAAGGTGATAGGCAAAATAATAGTATAACACAATCCAATCATCATCCAATAACACCATGTACCACAGCTTCCAAACTAGCAGAGAGCTGAATCAACACCTCTAAGAGTCTTAAGCATAAATAAAACATTGTAAGATTTATAGCAGGGCTGCTGTTTGTGATATCTAAAGAAGCAGATAGTTTAGCTTTTATTTTTTTGTGAGGTTTTAAGATCTTAGTCACCACGACTTCAGCAAATTAGATAGAGACAAATAGATTTTTGTGGTGCTCACAGCATGACATAGCCTTTATTTATTTTGCTTCTACAAAGACCTCATCTTCTCCTGGATGCAAAAATCAGATCAGTCCTTATAACAGATAGCAGGCCGTTGCAGCTACAGTCTGAAGTCTCAGGTCTGGCATATGCGTTCAGTCAGGTCTTCAGTCAGGAGCCAAAATACCCTTTTTTTTGTTTTGTTTTATGTCATCCAGTCATCACTTACCATTAGCTTTACAGGCAGATTAAATGTAATGTACTGATATTGCCAATTTCCCTGATAATTATTTTTGCAATCTGCAAGCGTTCTGCAAAATGTCAAGCAAATTCATAAACCTAATTATACATTTATGGAATTATGTCATTTTTATCTACACCAGTAATTACAATTCCCCATTAGCTTTTTCATTTTATGCTATATTGTGAATGACTTTTAAAGTGTGTTTTAATATTAGCTCTATAATCATTGACTATCCTTTTGACATTAAATAATGATGAATGATGTCATCATGATGGTGAGCCACATAAATAGCCACAGTAGTGTGTAACAGTCCACATAATGATAGCTGTGCTGTTGGAGACACACCACAACACAACAACACAACACAATCATGAACCCTTCTGGTGGTGGAGCAGTATCCATTCTCACATGTGGAGTGGGTGCACATGCAGGCTTTGCACCTGTTGTCACTTTCCCAGCTGCAGGTCACTGTCAATCTTAATGAATCCATTAACATTAGTACTTAAAGTCCATGTTTGTCCAGCCGACAAGAAATCAAGGAACAAACAATCTCTCTCTGTGGGGGATGAACTGGGGGGACACTGATCAACTTTAGGTGTTGCCCAATAGGTGGGACCTGAGCCACTTCACCTCTTTTCCAACATGAAGACCTGAAAAGAGGACAGGCCACACACAGAAGAGGCAGCACAGCACTGACACAGATATGAGAGACAAACAAACACATGGAGGGAGAGAGATGTGACAGTATGGAGGCTGAGGAGAGGAGAGGCTGGTGATGATCATCATCAAGAAAGCATAATGCATGTCTTTGTCCATACTGGCAGAATTTTAGCTGTGAATCTATACAGCTTTATACATCTGACAAGGAGTCCTGCTACAGTTCTCTGGGTAAATACTGTCCAGCACTGTTGGATATTCTCATGAAATCAGAGATCCTGTGTAGCCACATGTCTTCAGAGACAACTACAAGAGTTTTAGTTCTTTAACAGGACACAATATCTCCACCATGAGGTGAACACAAAGGAAACACAAACAGCTCAATAGTTCAGAGGCAGAATGGTAAACTTAAAAGGAGAAGTGTTGGATTTAGATTGGAAGAAATTGAATATAATATGGAATTATATAATTATTATTATATAATATAAGAATTATGTTTACATCAGTGTATAATCACCTGAAACTAAGAATCATTCACTTTTTGTGAGATTAGAAGGAGCCCTTCATATCCACACTGGGAGTGAATCCTCTTCCACCGAGACAGCCATGTTTTTATGATACATTAAAAAAAACATGGTTGGAAAGCAAGTTCTGTTCTGTTGGTTGCAATCTGCAACCTCACTGCTAGATGCCACTAAAGCCTCCACACTTTAAATAGAGGGACTGGCTGTGTGATATGACCAAAATCTCATTTCCTAATATCGGCCACTTCATATTCAGATATACATATCCCAATATAGTGCTATTTCTGTAAACACCAAAGCACATATGCATCCAGGCTAGTGGCTAGTTTCCAAAGAAACGTTACACATACCTATAACTTTCTGTTATTGTTATTATTAACCCAAATAATATTTTAGTTTTTCCTTGGCTGGTCGAGTCCATTACAGCACATTCACTCTCCTCCATGTTTGTTTGTGTTGCCTTCATGCAAACGTCCTTCCTGCTTACATACATCGTACCAAAGAATGCAAAGCACTGTCCAAATGAGCACAAAGAGTGTGATTTCTGACACAAGGAAACAGAAATAGATGACTGAACATGATATGAAACAAAGTTTATGTACTGTCACCTGAAATATCATCATATCACACAGCACTGAAACAAGCCAATCAGAAACAGGCAGAAAGCTCAGAGTGCCTACAGCCGGATATCAGCTAGGCATCGTGGTTTTGTCTGGCAGATCTGCCACACTGGGTCCATATCTAGCCTCCTCTGCAGAAATCAATAGCTCATGCCCTTGGCAGTGACAACCTACATGCAAAAGTAGTAGAGGATATGTGAGAGACATCTGAGATGACAAGGAAGTATTTAAAATGTCATATGTTGCCGCACATGACTTTGATATATGGATAATAACCTCTAGCTGCTCCCATAAGCTGTGTCAGACTCCCAAAGGTGATGACAAACACTGATACAAGCAGCTGATAACATGTCTGAGGAGCAGGAAATCATTTAGACTATTTTCACAGTTCCTGCTTGGTGCCACAGTGATGGTATGATGTATCTTTTTCATTTTTATCTAACATAGCACAAATCAAAATGGAGCGAGTCACTGAAAACATTCATTGTTTACTCAGTAAATCCACAACTGGGTTAAACAAATATTATATTTTAGTCAAATTTTAGCATATTATTGCATTAGCTACCTGAAGCTATAAGGACAAACTACTATGAAGTGTTTTCACACTCACTGCAGGATGTAGCCGGATCCAAGCATTGTGGACATGTCCTGTTTAAATAATCTGTTAAGTTTGTTCATTTTACAGTATATTTGGTCAGTCGCACAAGACTGCAAATGTTGTTGCTTTGAATATGTCACTTCCTCAGGACTGAACATGAAGGTTTGCCATGTCCAGGCTGGACAACATCAACACACAGATCATATTAATTGAATTTGATGTTCATCCCCAATAAGCAAGTCCGTTCATTAAATTTATTTAAAACTTTTACTGATGAAAAAGATACATTTATCATCAAAATAATCACAGTGATCAAAAGAAAGTTGCGGTGAAAAAAAACAAAAAACACAATGACCCAGTGACCAACCGCACACCAATGAAAGGGTGCTTACTGTATGTCAGGTATGAGTGTCACCGCCCATATCCACGTGACCCAACTCTCCAAATAATTACAGCTAACACAAATCATCAATGACAATGGCACAAACATTAACAAATAACAATACCAAAATATAAACCATCACAAACCTTCTTTATGTTGCTTCAGAATTCATTCCTTTAATTCAATAATGATCCACAACATGTACGGCCATTTTATTACACTATGTATTGACTACCACTCTCACACTTTGTTCATTCCAGGGGTACACTCATTCACATCCCCTGTTCTGTCAGCCTCCAGTGAATCAGCTGCAGCTTAGCTTTGTGTAATGCTGCTGAAGGGCTTTTGCAAGCTTGAAAAAAACAACAAAAAAAAAAAATCTGATGCTTTCTTTATATTATTAGTGTATACAGCAATATGAATTACATTTATAAGAAACTGCACCTTGTAGGAACTTGAACGTACCTTGTGTGCTGTATTGTGGTCCATGTGCATTCACATCAGCGATCAGGGCCTAGTACACCAAGTACCAAGAATATTGTTGTTGAAGTCCGAGGCATACAGATTTTTGTTTCTGCCTTAGCTTATTTTATTCAGCTTCGACCTGTCTCCTTATGTGATGTGCAGCACACCCAAGCCAACAGAATCAAATCAAGTCAACCAGTTAGGCGTCTCACATGGGACAGAAGAACCTGGGCTCCTTCCTCTGCCAAAATTAGAAAGCAACACAGGCAATCAATGAAGAACAACCAAGCATCCTGATCAGATGCCCGAACCACCTCAACTGGCTCCTTTTGATGAGATGGAGCAGAAGCTCTACTCAGAGCTCCCTCCAGAATTAAGAATTAAATTGCCAGCGACTACTCCATGTAAGTGTTGTGCACATGATAATAAAATCTAGAATCTTGAATTTTGAATCTCAGATGTCCAGGCTCCTCACCCTCTCTCTAAGGCTGATATTTCCCTAAAAAGAAAACTCATTTCAGCTGTTTGTATCCGCGACCTCATACCATCGCTCACTACCCAAAGCTCGTGACCACAGCCAAGTTACGGCGTAGATCGACTGGTCAATCAAAGCTTCAGGCTCAGCTCTCTCTAGCTGTAGCTGTACTTGATGAAGAAATTCAGTGGCTGGTAGAAAAATCTGAAATCTCAGTCAAGTGGTAAAAGCTAAAAGATTCCATTGACATCATCCTATTACATCAAAGCTTAATCTTGCTGAAATTAACAGTAATTAATCATACCTTAAGACAAGACTTTTATCTTAACAACAAGGAAATATATTGGAAATGCTGGCTCTGCAGATCCACACAATGTGTGTGATGCTTTTAAGTGTGTATTAAACACACCTCCTCCTGAGTTTTCTTTTTTACATCCCTCCCCTCCAAACCCTGTCTTTTCTCCCTTCCTCTGTCCTTTGTGTGAATACTGGGATCACTGGGGCTCAGTCCAATCAGCATACGTGAAGAGGCAGCCCCCTCACTCAGTCTCAGCTCCCCTTCTCTCCTGTCTGTCCACCGCCAGCTGACATCGCTCTGTCAACGTACTCTTCCATCCATCTGTCCACAAGCCACAAGTCCTAAAGATTTCTTCCCTCATCCCTTCATCCCTCGTGCTTCATCCCCTTATCCCTTTATCCCTCCGACCCTCACCCCTTCACCCCCCCATTCCTTTATCCTTCACCCCAATTTCTTCCTCTCTCTCTCCTCTATCATTTTGGCTCTCCTTAATGCATATCATGCTATAAACTATTGTAAATTCCTTATTGACGTGGTCTTTATTAGTAAAGTATTCTTCTTGGACATATAAACAAATGTTTATAAAAAAAAAAACACAAAATATTAGAACCCATTTAATTAAGTGTGTGTGTGTGTGTGTGTGTGTGTGTGTGTGTGTAAAAGTGTGTGGATAGATAGATTTCATGTATCCAAATCCTTTCAGCAGTATGATAAACAATAAATGAATTGCTGACTAAATGAATCTTTGCTTATGTGTTTATTCTTGTAATAGCATTACTGGTCATGAGATTAAGGAATAATATTAACATTAAAGGCTTTAGTGATCAATGGTTTGGAATCAAAAGCTTCTTTTAATGTGTATGATGTTTTCTTCTGTGTAAAAATACACTATAGTTGGAGTTTTCCTCCTCTTGATCAGGCTTGAAGCTGAACTATGAATGTTTCTCTTAGAATTTGATCACTGAAAGATTCTCATTTCCAGATGCCCTGCCAGGCCTCTATTAGATGGTCATATGGCTTTTGAACCTTTGGGGACACATAGTAGCTAAAACCTTTCTTCCAAGTAGATGAAACTCTCCAGGCCTGGTGGGATAAATAATTGCCCATATGTGATATAGTTCCAGTAATTAACTCTTTTATAGTTTCACAGTTTGATTACTGTCTTCTCTTTTTAAAAACAAATTAAAAGAAAGTCTTTAAAGGATGGATGTGAAAACATGAAGCACTGTTATTTATAAAAAATACACATAAAAATGAAAAAAAATTTTATCAGTTAATCATAGTCTGAAAGCTTCATGGATACAAAGACTGTATAATAACCCTAATTAGGTTTTCATCCAAGCTATTTGTCTTTAGGTTTATTTGGAGGGAAATTGTAACCTTTTTTTCCATTATCCCGGCCTTCTATGAAAAATGTGTTCACCTTTTGTTCTAATCTCTCCCAGTTTCTTTTATTAATTTAGTGTCTTTATGGTTTCAGTTTTAGTCTCTTCTACCAAAAAAGACAAGACCAGACAGCAGCTGCCATGGCTAAATAAGAAGATTTGTATATAACAAATTTATATACTGGCCTCTTGTTAATCATACTCATTTTGTGAACAATATATGGGATGCCAGGGAGATTTGCTTACCTATGACTGTTTAATTTCTAAATGTATTTTGTAGATAATAAATATTGTGTTTACTGTGTAGGAAAAAAATCTCTGGATAATTTAGTTGTTTATTGCCCTTGCATTAGAAATTCTAAATGGTTGGTAAAATGTAAAATGAACTCTGCTATGTAATTAGTGTTTTTACATCCTTTGATAACATAACCTACAATCCAACACTCAATCATATCTGAAAGTGTCTTTGATACTCCCCCTCCTTGGTTATAAAGGTTTCAGTGTTTTTACTCACCATCCTGTTCTACATATTTAAGTGAAGTTCTGAGTGAGATTTTGTGCCGATGATGAGGAGGAAGACTTTGTGTTTATGTGAACACGCTCTATCCCCTCTAAATATTATTTGGGAGGGGGGTTGATTATTTACAGGAGAAGATCATTATGAAAGGTGGTAAAAAAACTGAGACAAATGGGAGATCCTGACAATATCCAGAGATACCTGGATACCGAGTTGTGATTATCTTATTATGTTACTCCTGGCCTCTCCTTGTTTCCCACTATAGGATGAAGTACCTAATTTGATCTGGTGTAGAACTGACTGTTTTTTGTATTACAGTAACATATAGTATTTGACATGTATATATCTTTCTGTTGTTGTATTCGTATAGTTATGTTTGTTTTTTATGTTGGTTTCATGTGCTGTGTATTTTGTGGTTGTGTTAAAATAAGAAATAAATAAATACAAAACTGGACTGTAGCTTCCCAGCTGACCGGGCTCCATATTTACTGAAGGTCTGTCTGTCCAAATTCAAAATGAGCTAATCTGTTTATCCAAAATTTGGCTTGCCATTTCTCCAGTCCAGTTGTGTCTGGGAGCCTGACGGGCCTCCTCTCACACATTTGCATTCAAACTGCACTGCTTTTAATCACATTCATCACCACTCAATGCCATTAAAATGTGTGTCTTTATCAGTTAGATCCAGCAGACAACATTGAGTCACCTGGGAGTCAACTTGTGCCGCAGGCTACTTGTCTTCTGAAATTGCAAAGTTTAATGAGACTCTTTTAACTTGGTAGCAAGCAGTCGCACTGTGCTGTCTTACTGGTTGGACACTGAGCATCTTAGAGAGACGATCACACAGAAAATATTTCAACAACATTTCTTTAAGACAATGGCAAACATATGACTCATGGAAAATGAGTGACTTAAGGTTATTAGTAGAGGTCAGGAAAAAGAAAAAAAAATCAATACGCATGAATGTCAGTCTTTTTCTCAATCGATTTCCAAATGCCTGCTATCGATTTCTGTACTCATTAATATCTTTGTGTTGATGGAACAGAAAAGGGAGAACCCACACATGATGGCACAGTGCAGAGCCTGTAGCTGTTCAGAGAGCACACACTGGAGATATTTCATAGTTCATTATCATAACAAGGAATCAGCAACATGGGAACATTAGAGAGTCAATTGTTTTATAATTAGTTTTACAAGACAGAGAAGAAAATAAAAAAGAAGGTTACAGTATGTTTCCTGTGCAGTCACCCAGAGGCTAATGTTGGCACTGAACTCAGGCACCCACAAGAGGCTGGGACACCAACACACACTGCAGCACTTTACACAACTCTCAGCCAGCTCTGACAGAGTGCTGTGACATCCCTCCTGATCAGCACAGTTAACGCTGCTGCGCCCTCTAACATACTATTAATGGTATTGTCCTCTACGGTCAGACAGGTTATTTGCCACTAAGGTTTCATTTTACATTTCAGTGGAGCAGGACCCTAAAAATAATTTGAATTCAAGCTTTAATCTAATAATCAGAATCAAATGGTCATAGATAGAGATTATCTCCTGTAATTTTTAGCTTGAGGAGAAATACATTAGAGTTTTTTCAGATATGGAAGATATAATACTGTCAGTCTGACATATAAATAAATGTTTCTAAATGGCTTTTTCCAGACATGCTAGGACACAGATGACAGAAAAGAGGTGCAACGCTTCACAGTGTTTGGTTAACAGCAAAGATGCAGATAAATGTGCACGTAAAATTGCATAATTTCTGTAATGAGAGGCACATATGTCTGAGAGGGCTTTTTTGGTTGTTAATATGATGGAAATATACTGCAAAAGTAGTTGGGACAAAAATGTTGTGACAGTACTCACAGTACAGTCACCCATTCCTGCTACCTGCGCCGTTTTGTAAAATGAAGAGCTGCAGTGTATGACTATGTCTTACGGTGAAACTTTGTGTTCTTGTTTAGTCTGATTGTCAGCTTTGTCACCTCTCAATTGTTCATTATTCGTGTACATTACACTGGAAGGGGAGAATGATCCTGTAATTTAGCAGCAGCCCTGCCAGTGACAGCTGAAGGAGAGGAGGCTTATAAAGCACTCTACACATTAAACATGACAGGAATGACACACCACACAGTCACTTAAGGGAAACATTAACAGCAGATAGTTTACTGTAGGTATATACCAGCAAAACAGAAAGAAGGTGTCTCTCATGTTTAAATATGGCAACAAATGGTGGTGGACAGAGCCATGTAAGCAGCCTCTGAATTATTCGCACATGATCACCCACTGCAGAGAGAGGGTGGAAAATAAAGTCCATTCAATTCAGTCTGAATGTCAGAGGTTATTTCAGGAGCATCTCTTCAGGGCAGTGAACAACCTCTGTTCATCTGAGTGTCACTGCACAGCAGTCACATCCACTCTTTAAAACATCACAAATTTTTCCACAGACTAAATGTAGGTTAATTATCAATTAATACTAAATAATACCAATAAATTAGTATGCTGATGAGATGCTGTCACGCAGTCATCCAACATCATCTGTTTTGTTTTACTCACTTGGACTTTTGCTGACCATTGTGGCCAAGATTTGAACTTTTACTGTCCTTTGAGTACAAGCAGCACAATTACTGCTCCTTACTGAGTGATTAGTTTGCTGAAAATACATTGGTAATACCCATCACATTGCAAGATGATGATTAGATGTGTTCTATGTGGGCTTGCCAGCTCGAATGCACATCACTTTAACATTTATTCATTCAACATACATTTCGAATCAGTGAGCCAAAGTGTGAGCTAGCTGTTGAAGTCACATTTGTCTACACATTAGGTTTTACAGATAAGCATTAGTGTAAATCAGCATAAATTAACTATATGAAGATAATGGCATTAATTTAAGTTTTGTCCCAATTCAGCATTACCTAGAGTAAAATCATATTAAAACATCACTAGAGCTCACCAGATTTATCAGCCAACATATCATAGATGACAGAATCAGTACATGATGTCAGATATGCACCAGTATGAAAACTTCTCTTATTTTACAGAACATAATACAGACAAAGCTGCTTGGCTTTGAGCATCCTAAAACAATTTGTTATACATTATAAGATTAATGGGTGGTAACATCACATGTATTTACACCAAACTGTTTTTATCAGGACAGTTTGATCCACCCTCCATGATGGACTGCTGCAGTCATTGCATTTACAAAATTGTGAAAGTCTGATTTTCCATCTGATACATTGAAATAGGCATTGTTCATCTCTGGACTCAGAGGCAGTGAACTATGAATTATTGTTTGTGACTATTTTATATTTACAGCCTAACATTCCTAAAGATGACATGTTTTCATATGTACGAAGTGTTACGATTGTAGTTCAGTGTATTAGCTTGACACAACAGAGGAGGACATCAGACATTTTGTCTGTGACTTCACTCATTACATATTTTGATATACCTAAATATAAAGATAAGATTAGGCTATTTACAACTGAACTATTAGCAAACTCAACATTCAAAGTTAGCTCCTCCCCCCCAGCTCAAAACACACACACTTCTGATGGCCCCACTATCTGGGAACTAGTCTCCATGGTGTCAGAATCCAAAGGCTCACACCATGCACGCTCTTACACATCACATATCTTTGTCACAAGTGTTTGATAACCACATTTGAGGGATCAGTTCTTCTACAAAAAATATAAAGGTATTGGTATTGAAAATTTCTAACCCATACTGGTATGAGCCCCAAAAATCAACAGCCCAACCAAACAGAATCAGGCTCTAAACATGACATGTTTGGACTCTCTATCTGCCCGTTTAAATGAAATGACTCAAGTGTCCTGATGGTAATCTGTTAAGTTCAATAAAGCCAACTCCAATTAACTCCAGTAAATGACTTGTTAATCAACTTTTTTTCGTGGTAGCACTGGATCAGCATACGATATTGAGGAAAACATTCACTGTCTTTTTGAACTGTTCACCTCTTTTTAGTGAAGAGACATGTCCAAATACATGCTGTTAGGATTCTTTTTAGTCCAAATATACATTACTACCCAACACTGCATACATCTAACATGTCACGCAGTGAAGAGCATGACTGGATTTCACCCGGCTTCTAGGCAGTAGTTTGAGAGTCTGAACTTATCTGCAGTGGAGGGGCATTAACTTTCACAATATCTCCAGTGATTACATCGTGATGAGTGCATCACCTGAAATGTGACTGTTTAATGCCGCCGGGCCTGAATGGGGAAATCAATGAAGCAGCGGACAGAACAGGCTTGTTTGCTGTTCCACCATACATCCCCCTGAGAGTGGGCCTCTCACTCGATAATGAAGACAAACACACATAATAGTGATATACTTTGTGTCCAGGGACAGACTGAGAGATGGACTGTCTTCTGATTGTCTAAAGGTTATTGACTCGTTAGATTTGAGGTGAACTGACTCTCCATCCTTCCAATACAGGTAAGCATATTATGGACAAATACCTTTTAAATTAGGTCAGACAAAATGATGGAAAAGGTCAAAACCTGTGTTCATACATACTTACTTGTTTGATTATGTTGATGCTCTTAAGCTCATAAATGCCTTCCAGAATAATGACGTGTCAAAATGCCATTATCACCTGTTTTTTAGATATTTCATTGGACATATGTTGTTCACATAGACATGGTTTGATGTTCAAGATAGTGCTGGATATAAATGTTCATTCTGACCCATTACACAAGACATTAAGTTACTAATCAATAATCACTTCAAATATTACCTTACAGTTTCATAGATATGAGCATTTGCTGATTTTCTCTGTTTTATATTACTATTAACTGAATATTGTGGTTTTAAAATAGTTTTTATAGACCAAGCTATTAAACAATTAATTGACAAGATTGACTTAATTGAATAATCACTGATGAAATCATTAGTTGCTGCCCAATGAGGCAGTTTTTAATGTTGGAGTGTGTTTCTCTGCCTCAGCTGCATGTCCAGAGCATCCCTAGGTCAGGAGCATCAGGTGGGAGCAGCCTTATTAAACCCAATGAAAGCCAAGATGCAGCTGTCTGCTGAAAACCACATATATCCAAAGTTCTTCAGGTTCCAACACCGTACGAGCTGCAGCCTGCTACAGCTGCTCTCTGTCTATTCTTGCTCTTTCCTGAATCATTCTTCTCTATAGTTTGTTTTTTAGTGTATTTGTGTGTTCAGTTAGCTAGTTTACTGAGTTAGACCCACAATGTTGTGAAAACTTTTCACTGTGTTCTCCATCGTGGACAGAGCCATTGTTTCCAACAAAGGTGGAAACAGGAATAATTAATAAGGAATTAAGGAGGAGGTACGGCGTGATGTAGGGAGGAAGTACCAGGAGAAGAAAAGGAGATACACACCATATCTGCCTTCCATCAACATGGCAAAGATGAGAGATTGCTGACATTGCTGGAGGGTTCAGAGAGAGCTTAAGCTGAGGAGCAGAACCTTCAGCTGAACAATGTGAAGGATGTGTGGAGAGGCTTGAGGAGTATCTGTGACTATTGTACATACACAGCTATACCACCTCTCATACAAGACTGCTGCTCTGCTGCGGCCCAATCTGAATCTGGAGGATCCTACCAGTCTGTGGTTGGTGCTGTTTTCTTTGCTGCTGTGTGCTGGGGCAGCAGGGTCAGAGCGGCTGACTGTTAACAATACGATCAACAAACTCATCAGGAAGGTTGGCTCTGTCCAGGTGGTGGAGCTGGAGGATGAGAGGACTCTGATCCTCTCTAAGATGTGCTGATCATACACAGCAGCAGACTGTGGCAGCACCACCACAGGAAGTCCTTCCCCTCTGTGGCCATCAAAGTTTACAATGCATCTACCTCATGTTGAGACATGTGGTGCCCCACATGCTGCTCCAGCCTCCATCTCAGCTCTGTTCGAATGGACCTCTGTGTCTCCTTGGATTACAATCAGTACAACTTTCAGACCTGTGGGATGTAATGTGGAATAATGGGACGTTATGTGGCCTATAAGACGTGATCTTGTAACACACAAAGCTGGGCCTCTTCTCATACATACCTGTGGTCCTGTCAATATTTGTAACAATGTGTGTATTCTCAATTGCACCTTACTGTTTACATGTTTACATGTCTGGCATTGTGTACATTTGGATTTGCACCTTATTGAAATATATTCTTTTTATTTGCACTCTCCCTGCATTGTACTGCAACAAATGCACAACAGTTTTCCTCAAGAGAAATAAAGGTGTTTTTTTACATCCTCTATGATCTCCTCCTCATCATGTGACAAACTATTTCAAGACCCACTGGACTATAATAAAACTGAATATAAATCTATTAAATGCATGCGTTTCTATGAACAGTACAATTATTAACCATCTTATTTCCCCCCATAGTTCACTGTGTGTCATATCCTATTCAGTCTCTCTGAATGGAGCAGCAGTCATGTAGATCTGTCCCTCCGTCAGTCAGTCAGTCAGTGTACAACTGTTGCCGTTGAGCTCGCGCTCTTACGTACAGTGACTGATCCGTCGCGTGCTCACGCACAGCACGCGCCTGCACTGGAAACTGAAGATTAGCTCAGTTAGAAAAGACTAAAGCACACTTCTGTCCGCGCCGTCTGTCCATCTGTCTGACACCCTGAGTCAGAGCAGGACAGCTGAGGAGGGCTGCCCCCCCTCCTCTATATTTAGGCTTGTTTGGGTTAAAGGAGCTTCAGCAGGTCTGATCACAGACAGTCTGTAGTGCTGCGCTGCTGAATTAATGAAACACCCTCACACCTCTACCGCGAATTAACACACACACACACACACACACACACACACTCCAGGAGGCCTTAATGGAGACGTAGGCACAAGGACTTCTTGAGGTTACCAAAAGAAGTGAACAAACACACATGTGTTGTCTCACACATGCCCGGACAGTCCGGCTGATCTGAGGTCTGCTCACACACTCACCTGCCGCCGGGCTTCAGCCTGCTGTACCACACTGATCCTGGTACTGAACCGGAGCCGCTCACAGATCACTCTCAACTATTGTTGCGCCAAATGAGCCGCTGTCCTGCTGTCCTCACACCTCTGTCTGTCTGTCCGTCTGTCTCAGATGTTAGTCCACCCAGCAGCAGCAACAGCTGATCCGCGGGGTCTCCTGCGGACTGGATTAAGACTTTAATCTCAGACAGTGTTCGTGTCTGCGTCGCCAGCCTCCGTCTCCTCTCCGTCTCCTGAGCAGCGGCTCTGGATTAGACACACCGGCGGAGGGACACACACCGAGCGGCGGCCGAGCCGCAGCACGAGCACCGGGACCCGGACGGAGCTCCGCCACAGCCCAGCCGCTTCAGACCGGACTCCGAGGGTCCGCTAAGGCAGATTACCGTCCGCGGAGGTGCTCCAGAGCCGTCAAGGTCCCGCTTCTGTCTGAGATTTCGGCCTCAACACAGCATCTCTTTCTTCCTGACAAGCAGCCAGCGTCCAATCACAGCGCAGCTCTCATAGAGGGGGGAGGGATAAAAAGGAGTGGATCACCACGGACCGGAGTCTGGACTGGACCACAGGACTGCTGGACTGAGGACTCCACAGTCTGAAGGGGGGCTGATTAGCCTCTCTGTGGTTAGATTGATTCAGAGCTCCATGTAAACATGACATCAGCTGACACATTAAAGCAGCCCCCCTCAGTGACACAGGGCCCCTCTGCAACATTTACCTTCAGATCAGTCAGTTCAGCAGGGACCTGTGGAGCCTCGGTCTGTCTGAAGGCTAAAAAAGAAAACTTTTTCAAATTCATCTACAGGCCATGATGAAGAATGTCAGAATATTGCAGATTTCTTTGACATTGTGAAGACTGTTTTTTTTTTAATTATGTGATGAAAAAAACCCTTTTTGAGTAGAGTACAGTACCTCAAAACTGTACTCAATTACAGCGCTTAAGAAAATGTACCTAGTACATCCCACCACTGAGGTATAGTCAAGACAGTGCACAAACCTACAGCCTCACCGTGAAGACAAATGACACAATCACAAATCTATATCAGATTTCTGGGTTCAAACAACGAGCCTGGATTTGCCTACAGGGCTGCCATGGTATATTTTATTACCTCATAACAAACCAGCACAGACAGACTCTGCACAGTGCATTCCTGTACTGACAGATCTGTGCTGGACTTAAACCGACCACCCTCAGGTTCCCGCGCCAAGGCCCTACGATTTAACTACTGCCAGTCAACTGGCATCAGGTGGGAGCAGCCTTATTAAACCCAATGAAAAGTCCAAAGTTCTTCAGGTTCCAACACCGTACGAGCTGCAGCCTGCTACAGCTGCTCTCTGTCTGTTCTTGCTCTTTCCTGAATCATTCTTCTCTATAGTTTGTTTTTTAGTGTATTTGTGTGTTCAGTTAGCTAGTTTACTGAGTTAGACCCACAATGTTGTGAAAAGTTTTCACTGTGTTCTCCATTGTGGACAGAGCCATTGTTTCCAACAAAGGTCTGTTGTTGCTGATTCAACCAAGAGCATTGGCAAGGGACAGACAGACACTCCTAAGGAATTAAGGAGGAGGTACGGCGTGATGTAGGGAGGAAGTAGCAGACACCTGACAGATCTGTGCTGGACTTAAACCGACCACCCTCAGGTTCCCGCGCCAAGGCCCTACGATTTAACTACTGCCAGTCAACTGTTTATATGACAATACTAACACTTTATAGAAATGTATATTCAAACTGATTCACCTATAATTGTGCCATGTCAACATTCCTCTCCATATTTAGAGGTGTTATTAGCATAGTGAGAGCTTTGTTCCATCAGACATTCATTTACAAATTATACTAAATATAGCCATGTTTGGCTCTTTTAAAAAAACAGCAACTTTTTCACACGTTTAAAGCATAACTGTAAATTATTGCCTTATAACAGCACTTACAGTCTAACATTTCATATAATTTATTCCATCCACTTCAGCTGCTAATTTCATCAGGTTTCCCCCACATACTTCACATACATGAATTTCTCTTGGAGATCAATAAAGTATCTATCTATCTATCTATCTATCTATCTATCTATCTATCTATCTATCTATCTATCTATCTATCTATCAGTCCTGTGAGCTCCTCAGAGATGTTAGCCCACACTGAATCCTTCCAGCTGAGTAGATAAACTTGGTTCGTCTGTCACCATGTGTGGTCCAGAATGTTAGCACTACCAGTGTCACCATCAAACAGGTCCTGTAGTGGTTTTATGAAGTTAGTTTGCACTATGTGAAAAGAATATTTCTTAGAATGGACTTTAATCACTGACAGCTCAGTCTAACTCTTCTTTCATTTCCATTGTGTTACAAAAAGTCATACTGAGGACCCAAGTGATGTTGTTGGCAACAAAGTGAGGCCGATCCTTTGTTTTTCCTCAGGTTCTCCACTGTACACCATTATTCACTCTGGTAGTCCGACCCCCTCTAACAACACCTAACAACAGCAAGGTGAGTTTGGCTAATTCAGCACACATACACTTTGTATGTGTATGCTATTGCCTGACAGCCTGCAAGGTAACTCATTAATTATCCAGACTGCAGACTGATGATGGTACTATTACAGTCTATGTACATATATATTTGATACCATATAGAGTGTCTTTTAGACAAATTGGTCTTTTTTTACGTAATAATGGAATTTGTATGCATGATGAATTTGCTCTCATTTGCTCTCCGTATACACACACACTTTAAATCTTGCACTTATATTTTTATGTCAATACTGCAATACTGCATTGTCCCATATTGCTTCATATTTCATATATTCCATGCTCCGTGGGTATTCCAGGCTCTATGGGTAGCTTTGTCAGACTGGCTGCAATCTAAAAAACTTTTCAAATGGATCTTCATGAACTGTGGCACAGACATCCATGCCCCACCGAGGACGAATCGTAATGTACCTTGTATCACATCTCTGTGATATGTGATGATAAAAACATTTCAAAAACTCTTCATGAAATACGCAACAAGAAGCATTACGAAAGGAGACGGAAGTTTTAAGCATATCATCAGGTGCACTGATGCAGAATTATTGAGAGAAATACATCAACTCGGAAATATCTAAAGGACATGCAGCACTTCAAAGGTTGAAAGGTGCAGAGGTTACAGTTTGCAAAATACCCTGACAATCAGGGCTCTTGTGCTGTGCAAAGTACTTCAGACAGAGCCTACATCATGATGAACCAATTGATCCAAGTAGCTAGAGCATGTCAGCAATGAAAAATAATGTAAATGCTGATGAAACATTGTTAAATAAGGTGATATTTAAGAAGATTTTCTTCAAATGATTTGTCAACTCATGTAGTCCAGTAGAGATTTGCATTATTTTTTCATCCATGCAAACAGAAATAGCAGTCACCCCATAGTGACATAATGTGGCAGCGCTTTCATTGTTTACATAAACTAGCAAGGAATGTGTAAGTGTCCTTTAAATTACACTCTTCTTTGGTAACACAAATTGAAATCCCATGAAAACAAACAACCCAACAATGTATTAATCCATTATCTTAATACTGTCTGACTACTATAGTCTGTCTGTGTCTCTCAGCCTACAAACAGCTCATGAATATATAGTTTCATCTTTTAAAAAGGCTCAGTAATTTCCCTAGAACATTTGGCCGCTGTAGCTTTTAACACACCATACTCAAACTGGAGGAAGTAATGCATTTGTTGGGGAATATTTTTAGTGGCGCCAGTCCACACAGGAGATGTCCAGGGCAGTGTATGTGGGAATGAGTCAAATAAACTACAGTGTGTGTGTGTGTGTGTGTGTTCATGAAAGAAAATGTCACCCAGTGAGAGACGGTGTGGCTCACTGATGTGTTTTTAATAGTTTTTGTACAAAATTCAAGCTCTCAGGCTTCGGAAACACACACACACACACCAATAACAGATGTGGGATGTGTCCATTATTGGTTTGTTTTTTTTATGTTTTGTTGACAATAGGAAAAGTATTAACCTCACCAGATCCTCAATTTGGATGAAGGTAAAGGATGAAATGTTTTGATGAGTACATGAACATAAACTTCACAGCATAGATAAATACAGAATAATTAGTTTGATTTTGGAGATTTTTGGGGTGTTCTAGGTTTCCAAGACCCCCTGAGAACACACTGATTGTCTCTGCCAGGCACTGTATTAAATAAATCAGCGCAGCGGCTCAAATGAGCTTGACAGTTAAGCAATGCCTGTTAATTACTATTTTCCTTCATGATGTTGTCTCTGCCTTGGAGGGCTAGTTCACTAGTTTAAAACATTTTCAAATTAAGCCTGAATTAAAAATAATCAGTAGTTATACAATAGTTTGTACCAAGTAAGTTTTTACTCCCCACTCGGCCCACCTCGTGCTTTAATCAGTTTTATTTAAACCATATTGTGCTTTATGACTCATTGCATCATGTTTCGACGTTGCTCCAATTTTTACCCCAATTTGATGAGGTTAAATCTAAATCTCTAACATTTCTAGAAAGTGTGAGTGTGTTCCTGCCAGCTCTGGGTTGTGTAGTGAAGACCTCAAAGTCCTAGCAGGGGGATCAGTTGTGTTTCCATTCTAACTTTGAAAGAAGCATCAGTGGTTAGTTTTGGATAAGAGCCTAATCATCTTATTCATCCTGAGAAAGACTGTTAACTATAAAATATGCTAGTATGTCAGTGGTCAGTATATGTATGAAAAATCCTGCTCTTCCATGAGTCTCGCTAATTCTCAACATCACAACAGTCTGAGAACATCCTGTGGATAGGTAAAGAGGCAAGAGGAGTGGAACCAGTAGAGTGCATGAGTCAGCATTAAAGAAGGAGGTGCTCCTGCTGATGTACTGCAGGAATGGAGCTCGAAGGCCTACAGAACTCAGCCCAACAGAACTCCCTCCCTGTCCAAACCTCCCATGGCCAGGATTACAGTTTTATTACAGTTTTTATTGTAATAACACAGTTTTATTACTCTGTCATACATCATTGGACTTTTACAGAGGGGTTTTTATTTGTCCCTCACCAATGACAGACTGGTGCTTCAGGCGTAACACACCTGTGTCTTATACATGATGGAATCTGATTCCATGGTGTATCTGAAGCATTCAGGGTGTCCATGGTTATATACTAACTCAGTCACTGCTGCTGTAACCCATAAAGAATATGGCCTCTTAGCACATAATGTAATGCACTGTTGAAAGCCCTTTTTATTAGCATCTATTGGTGTGAACCACAATGAGTGTAGAGAAGACTTTAGTGACATTCAGTCAGTGATATGAAAATGAGCTGAGAGATGGTTGGAGTATAGCTGTATTCAGATTCCATCCAGCTGTCCAAAGGACCAGACATCTGAAATGTTTCATAAAAAAAGAAAATGATACTTCTTTGTTATGGGGCATGTCATTCTAAAGGCTAACCTACCATGTGATCTAGTGTCATGGTTATTAGCTTCGAACTTATCTATGGATGTCAAATATCTCAACATCTTAGATATCAGGGCCTTATAGATCAAAACAGGAATTATAAAGCATACTGTCAGTGACCTCTGACCTTGTCATCGATCTCACAGTGGTGAGTGTGATTGTTGTCTTGGGTAACACATTTAATGGCACCATGGCAAATGGCATTCCACTATTTAAGCTCTCATCAACCTGTGTTTTAGTAGCACCAAGCAGCTGTTTTTAGTAGAAAAGCTCTGATAAAGCCGTCAGGGCTAACTCTGGGGCTTAGTGACTACAAATTTGTCCCACCAAGCATGCATTACAAAGTCAGGACTCAGGAATGTGCTTTACTTACAATTCTTACTATACTTACATACTTATGTGACATATACTCCATATGTCTCATAACGGGAAGTGTAAAAGTATTGTAAATATTCTTTCTTGTGAAATTTTTGTGAATCAAAAATAAGTCTGTGAATTTAAAGTAAATAATCTAAAAGCAAGTATTTCAAACACTGCAGTATGTGAGTTTTTTTTTTATGTAATTCCAAATATTGTTCTAAACTAAAAAGACAAAAAGAAATTTGTTCTACATGTATTGGATAGATATTGAGGGACAAATGTCCCCCAGAGGTCATGCAGCTGCACACACATCACTTTAACACTGATAGTCTCATCATGCCACCTTCACTTAGTGTCTCCTGCTTTGAGTATTCTCTCTACAGACTCTCTCTCTGATCCACTCACATCAACAGGGACAGATGTGCTGATGATATTGTGCACTTCAGTCTCTTCGGTGTTTCCTTTACCTCAACAGTGCTCAGCATGCAGTGACTCTGAATCTATTCAGCAAGACAAGCCCACTAAAGACGTGTGGGTTAGTTAAGTGGGCTAACAGAACGTCATGCCACAGAGGGTTGTGAGGGACAGAGCAAGCCATCGCATCAGTCACAGGGCTTTAACTCAGAGTGGCAGTTCGTGACAGAAGAGTGTCACAGAGGCAGAAGTCTGCAGGAAACGCCTGAGTAGCAGCAGGGCAACCAACCTTAAAACTGTCAGTGACAGCAGCAGACAGGACTCCCGTCCCATGATAAAGGACGATCACCACTGAAATTATTGGCATGACACTGGAGAAGCCCACTAGTCTTCCTTATATGGAAGAGATTATATTCAACTTCCATCTCTTTACAATGGAAGTTTTCTCAGCCCAACCACAATGATCTGTTGCCTGGACTCTAAGACTATTCAGATGAAGTTATGTGGCAGGAAGCTACATATATTGACATTAGTAAATGTCCCATAAATATTGGGCTGTTAGTGATATTTTTAGGATTAAATGAATACTTCAATATAATGCACTTTATAATGCTACAAGGAAAGGAACAACATTGGTGTATCTTTTATTTATTCACTTATTACATTTATTTCTTTATTTTGGGGGCATTCCTGGACAGCTCTACTGGGCAGCTGACTGCAGCGAGATGACTGAGAAGAGAGATATAGGGAATGAAATGCAGCAATGGTCTGCACCCTGCTGTATCCTACACTGAAAAACACTGTTTACTTAGTCAAACATAGGTAAGTTTTTCCATGCAAAAATGTTGAGTAAATTCTACAAGGGTGATTTTCAAGTAAACTTTAATTGCGGATATGAGTTATTCTTACAAGAATAACTCAGGTAACCTTTACTCATAATTATCAATATTGTCATTGGATTTTACTCTGTCATTATTAGTAAGTTCTACTTAGACTCAGTTTGCATCAAACTGAAAATCTCACATTAAAACAAATGGTATTTCAGGGTATTTTTAAAATAGCTTTTCTAACTTTTATTTACAGGCTATATTCAAGTAATATTTACACAACTTTAATTTAATACTAATGTCTATGGCATAATGAGCCTTCACAAAAAAGTAAAGCATCCCTGTTTACACAACACCACCTTTATTTTTCTTTTGCACAAAGGAGTGGGTACTGTTTTGTATTCACAGACACATTCACAAACACTTAAAGGTGTTTTCAATGAAAGTTTTTGAAACATGCTGACAGAACATTTGCATGGCAAAATCTTTTTTTTGCCAAAAGGTTCAAGTTAAAGCACTTTGAAATACAACATGTCTTTCCTATCTGACAGATACCTGTTATTCATAATAACAAAAATTAAACAATTCTCTTATCATGTACATCACAAGACCTTTTAGATCAATCAACTGTATCAAGAAAGGCCCAATGAGATATGTTAAGGTTTACTTTACCATCAGATAAAATATTTTTCACAATTCTGACATCATTTTCTTTCTTTTGGCCAAAAATATGACAATTCTAAAATGGCCCTGAGTTGTTTTGTTGAGAGGCTAAGAACTAGCCCAGGAACAGTTTGAGCAGAACATACTTCTACTGTAATCTGCTGTATCCTTTTTATCCTTGAAGTCCATACAAAAAACACTGAACACATCCCGAGAACATTTACACAAATTGACCTAGTACATCTCAAAAGAAATTACTATTACAGCAGCCAAATGTTTCATCTTAGAAGGACAGTATTTTAAGTTGAAAGGAGAAAATGCAGACATAACTATTTTTCTTTGGGCCCCAAAACTCGGACATTCTACAGTGGCCCTAAAGGCTTAATACAGTGCAACAAGTTTAAGTTTAAAACCAGAAAAACAAAAAATAGACAAACTCAGCCAAATACTTTGCTTTGAGTGCTTTCTTTAGAAGACACAATATCTAGGAGTCTTTTTGGCCATCAACTGACCAAACGCTTATACATGAATCTGCATTTTAAAAGAACAAGTTTTAAACATGTCAAACGTGCACTCACACCACAAGTTTGTTTCGCAGTGACTGGACTTTAGGTGACATTTTAAGGACATCAAGCTCAAGAAAGAGCTTCTGGAAAACTTCAAATATGTCCTTCAATTTCGGTGGGTAACTCAGATTGAGTGCACAGATGATGCCCATGAGCAGAAGCCTTTGCAACACTTCCACATTTGTCAAGTACCTGAGTTCCTTCGACTACAGTGGACACATCAGCATGGGGTGAGCCTTCACATTCTTCACTTACATGTAAGACACAAATCTTCAGGACTTGCTCAGCCTGGTCCTCTTTAACTGCTTCTCTGCTGACGTCCTGTAAAATATATGTGAATCCACATTCAGGTGCATAGTACTGTGTACAAAGCAGATTTCTTGCAAGGTTAAAATGGCGACACAATTCAGTTTGCACATTTCATAAAAGCATAAATGAGATATTCACAATTTTGAATGAGAATAGAAAACATGATGGTGGATCAGTTGTCACTCTAACAGAATTTTAAATTTGAGACAATACTAGTTGTAAATAAAATTATATCAATGCCTGTTTTGACACCACAGGAACAACAAATAACCTCCTGGTCACCCAAAATAGCTCATTTATCTATTTAGTTTTGATTTCTAACCTGCACATAAGAATGGATTGATGAATATGTTTAAATATGGTTAAACCATTATAGAGTCTATCAATTCCACTATTGACACCATTTTGGTGGGTAGAAAAGGCAATATGTTCTTCGTTGAATTTCAATTTTATGTTGTATTTTGCACTGTTAGCCAACCAGCTTTTATCCTGCCAATTTCAACACATCTTTCAACTTTTAATCAATTTGTAGTTGGAGCCAATGAGAAAGTCGAAGGTGTTGAAGGTGTTGCATTTTATTTCCAATTGTTGATGTTGATGTGTCTGATGAATAGCAGTTCATTTTTTAAAAGTTTTAATTAGACAATTGTATGTTTGTAAACCAATTCATTGATTTTATATAGTATGAGCTGGTATAAAATAAACTATTTACCATGTAGTCTTTGATGAGCTTCCCTGAAGACTCCCCCAGGATTTCCATTAGGCAGCGGATTGAGTATGTTGCTGTTTTAACAGACAGAAGATACTTTTGCAGGGCCAACCATATGATCACAGATTCATACATGTTTTGTTATTGTCAGTGGAAGCAGTATCAAACCGTACACATCATCGTAAAAAAACAACGTATAAACAAAAGGTATGATATCCTGAATCTGATTTGATTGGTCCTCTGAGGGCTTTTTAGAAAACTTTTTTTAAAACGTTAACAAAGTACATACAGATACTTACACGAGTGTGCATAGAGGAATTTCTCTTGCAAATAAGCGGACTGCTTCTGCTCTTCGGATGATGTCCAACCGTTGCGCGCTTTGCATGACGTCACTTGCCAGGTTTGAATGAGGTTGCCAGGTTTGCAAAGTAAAGTTTACTTGCTTTTTACAAGTTGATCACCTAATTAATAAATTGAATACAAATTACTTGATAATTATCAGTTACACTTATTTTTTCAAATTAAGTTAAAAATATACAAACAAATGTCAAGTAGAATTTCATAAAATTATGCTATTTTTTTAAGTAAAAACGGGGTTATACAAAACTCTTGTAGAATTTAGTTTTCACGTCAAAGTAATATTTACAAGGCCAAAAAATCTTTTTTTTTAGTGTATTATCCAATTGTGGTCAAAGTTTAATTTTTCCTGTGCTCACAGTTGGCTGTGGGTGGCCAAGCTGCTGGGCCCCCACTAACTGTCATCTATAGTTAATGCTGAAACAAGTTGGTGGCATTGAATACAAGCAGAAATCATATTGGTTATTGGTTATTGGTTATTGGTTTGTGAATCATGAAATCCAGATGACAGTAGATAATGTGATTATGTCATAGATGCTGGTGATGGTGAGGCTAACAACCATATTGCAGATGTGCAGACAATGATCGTGTTAATGGAGAACGGTGGGAAGATCAGGGAAAAATAATTGGGTGGTGAGAGAATAGCAGGAGATGTTAGAGCAGACATGATGGATCCTCTACATACTGCTACCTACAGTAACGCCAGCAAATCAGAGCAGAGACTTTGGAGGAACAGATCTGTGGTTGTGGATAAAACATGTGGGAGCATGCTTTATTTCAACAACTCTGGTATCTCATATCAGACACAGATAGTAGTACAATAATATGGTTTAATATGGTTAAGATTATTGGCATTCAGTGAAATTCATGGTTGGCTCTGTTTTTGAACTGAGACTAATATCTCTGGGGAAGCGAGCTCCCCCAGGGAGTAATTACAACCAACTGTATAACATGCTCTCACTCACACACATGCACTACCCTCTGTTTTTCATATGATATTAAACCAAACCAAAACAATGAAAAGGGAGGGTTTGGCTGATGTAAACATGCGCTGGTTTCTCTCCCACTGGACACACTCTGTTGCACCCCCCTCAAGACAACAGAGGCTAATTCTACCTGAACCTACTGTTATATTAGCTTTTCCCCATCCCCTCTCTGTCCTCTCTGGATTAATAAAGGGCTGACTTGAGACTAAAAAATACTATGAAAAGCAAAGATTCTTTCCGCAAAGATACCATCTGATATTGGCATGCTGTTTCTAGTGTGCAAACTATTCTGCAATTAATCAAATAGTCTTAATGAGACCTCAGGGGAGGCTAACTAATGTGCATACATGCCCTAATGTGCAGTCATATTTGTTTTGGGGCCTCACACTGTCTGTTGTATTTTTGCTGACCTTTTAAAGAATTCAAAAGGATTTCACGCATACATACATACAAATGATGCAGCTAAATTAAGAAGGAGTTGAAAGAGATTAGCAGTGCTACACAAGGCAGGTAAAGTTGCAACTGGCTGAACAGAAAGTGACAAAAATACAGACTCTACTGAAGAAGCAGCCCATTATGTTATGTCAGTGACAATCAATGACAATGACCAATCAATGACAAGTACAGGAGCACAAGAGCATCAAAAATTTACCCAGTACCCCAAACAACAAATGTTTATCTTCAGCTTCAGCAAGTTCAAGCGACAAAGCCCCAAAATTAAAATTGTACTTTTCCCAAACTTGTAAAAGGTCAGGTTTTGTCTTTCTCAAACATTCAGTTCTGATTAATTACTGCAAAACAAAGTGCAAATTAAATGTGAACAATTAATTAACAATTGCCAGAATTGTCTAAATCAGACTGATCATGACACATGGATGGAAATGACATTTTTGCAGGCTGTATTACCATTGGTCATACCTATAGATCAGTGTCTGGTGATGTACACATTGTCGAAATGCTGGTTAGTGCTGTGTAGTATAGATGGCACAGGATTTTGCTATGTGGGCTATGAGTTGGTTTTGGAGTAAGTCACTGTTGATGAGTGGTTGCATGAGCTGCTGAGACAGTTGCAGGCGTCAATCCTTGGGCCATAGATGTGCTGTGGCACAGGTGGCTGTTGGATAGACTAGGCACTAACAGGAGTGGGCTGAGCTCCCAGTGACTTCCAAAGATCATCTTAAACTGTAATAAGCCATGATCTGTATTTGTTCTTGATAAATGTCAATGTGGAAAATGTCTTTTTCACATAAAAATGTACAGTAGATCCAAGTACATCCATTGCAGCTTATGGTAGTCCTGAATGTGCCGACGCTGGACACCACAAATTCTTCCTAATGCTAATTTGTGGTGAGAAAAAAGGTCTGTGTGTTTACCATTAAATATGTTCAATGTATGCCTATGTACATTTTCATCACCATATACTAATTAGACACAGGTTTGGATTTGCATTTTAGTTTGCTGTGATGCATTTATTGATCAAGCAGTTGCAAATAAACAAAAATTTAAACCAATAACTAAAAAAACAATGAAATGAAAAGTGATTGTGGCCAGATACATTTTTTATTCAGATATATTATAAGGGAGCATCTAGCAGAAACCCCATAGCAAACCAGTGTAAGCCAATGAAGTAATTAAACAATATTTATTATGTAGAATAAATGTCCATGACAGTTGAAAGTAGAATTTGCAGTTGCAAAACACAGAGGATAATATTTTATTTCCAGCTCTGGGTATGGGGCCAGAGAGAACAACACTGCATTTGAGCAACAAGGGACTGAGCAATCAAGTCAGATGGTTCCTTACTAACCTCAACTCCTCTCTTCTCAAACTCAAACACTGTTGATGCAAGCATGAACAACAACAGTACTTCTAGTCTGATATATATATATATATATTTAATACCCTGTGGCTTTTTATTAATGTCAGTCAGGTGGACTCCTGGGAAACATCTGACATCCACCTGGCTGGAGTGGACTGACACATGCATCACCACTGGGTCAGTGTCTGCAGGTGACTCAATTATGACAATGTCAACTCCAGGGATGGGTTTTGATGACTGTTCTGAATTGTCATTTTGCAGAGAGAGGAACCAATTTGAAGTGTAGAGAAGTTTCATTCAGAGCTATATGGTGGATAGTTTTCCTTCTCTGAAAACCTCATTTTACCAGGTGGAATGAGAAAGAGGAGTGGAGCAGTCCTATTCTAGGTGAAGGAGGCACAAGAGGGAGGGCACTGTAGCCTGCTGAGTTATTTCTGTTTATGGGGACAGACAGATACCCTATATTCTGTTATTGAGACATAACTCATTTTCAGAATGAATCATGAATGAATGATTAATCAAATAATCAAGGTGCAGTTTCTGAAATAGATGTTTAACTGCAGTCTTTAAGCTAGTAGGGGCAGAACAGTCATGAGTAACACATTAGCAACATTTGGCATTGTAGGTCCCAGAAATGGCTGGAGATATCTTAAAAAGTGTAACTGGTAGGGGGAAGGGGTTCGAAGAGGTAACATTGACTGCACAAAATTCCAAGCTCTTTTAAATAATGTGCAGATTAGATAGATCCAGAGCAGAAACACGTTGCAGGTTGTCAGGCATGATGCAAGTTAATGCAACAGATCCAAACTTTAAAAGGAGTCAGTCGGGAAAAAACGCCAAATTCTGACACTTTTCATTTGTTTTCCAAGAGAATGAGAAAGAGAGCAGATCCAATAATTAATAATCAGCCGAACTGACAACACATCAACGTCTAAAAACCATTCAATTGCAAGCACACAGAAACACAGCTCATGTAGGTGATGATGACTGCATGTAGGTATGTCATGTTCATGTAGTGCGCTCGCATAATTGCAATGTGAAATCAAAACTAAACAAGATTAAATGTGTATAATGTACCAGTAATCCAAACTTGGGTTCAGACTTACTGAAAGTTAAGGTGGAAATATGAGCTTTAAGTTTGTGTTTAAAGCCCAGAACAGTCTGATACCAGGAGGGAGGTTAATCTGGGGGGGGGGGCACAATCGGCAAACCCTACAGACTGTTGAGTTATTTTTAACTGTGGGGACAGACAGGTGCCCTGTATTATGACAGAAGATAGCATAGGATGGATCATAAGGTTTCAGGAGATCAGGCAGGTATGAAGGGCCATTCCCATTTATAATTTTGTAAAGCATCAGAAGCCTGTTAAAGTCTAAGTGGAAAGGGAGCTGATGAAAGCTAAAAGAGGCTAAAAGGCTCGGTGTAATATTGTCAAATTTTCTAGATTTAGTCAAAATTCTAGCTACAACATTCCAAACCATTTGTAGATATTTAGTAATACTAGGCAGCGGGTCTAATAATAAAAACTTAACAGTGATCAAGTCTGGATTAAAAAAAAAGACATTCATTAGATTCCCTGCATCAGCTACAGGAAACACAGAATTTTAGCCATGTGAAAAAATGCAGTCTCAGTGATTCACAGTGGATCAGTGGAAGTGGAAATCTGTTCCATTACTGCATATAATTTTGTCAAGAGATGAAATACAAGGAGAGAAAAGCAGAGGACCAACAGCACAGCCCTAAAGCAATTATTATTTAACATCAGAAAATCCCGATTTAGTACTGCTATAGGAAACACACTATGTTCTCTCAGAACAGTAATCTTTAACCACACAAGGGCCACTTGTGTAATGCCAACTTGATTTTCCAGTCAGTCTAGGACTAGATAACTATCCATGGTGTCAAATCCACTCCACAGATCCAGTAACAGAAGCACCAAAGTGGAACTGTAACCCATACTAGCCTAAGCAGAACATTTTTCATCACTTTTGTAAGTGAAATTACAGTGAAGTGACAGCAGGTTCAAAAGTATTAATATCTGGATGGGCCAGAGGTTGCTGAAACACAACCCTCTTGGAGGTCATAAAACAAACCTATACTTGTACATTCCTAGTATACCATTCTTACCTTATGGTGAGACTGCTCCACTGATTTGGCATTGCATTCTTATAGCATTGTCTGGCTTACAATGGGAAGTTTGAAAAAAGGATCATAACTGGTGCAGCATAACAAGTAGCTGTGTTTTTAATTTAACGAACGTAGGGGATGAGGATGGGTAAAGGGCAAAAGACAGTGGAGCAAGAGCATAGACTCAGAATGGTAAACTACTATACATAATTTGGGGCAACAAATAAAGATACAATATTAAAAGATGGGACAGAGTCAACAGTTATGTTATTATTGCTTGTGTTGTAATGTTCATAAAGAGTAGAGATATGTAAACAGAACAAGATAGAGGAGAGTTTTGTCATCTCTTGGTCCACACACGCACAAAAAAATGAGCATATTGCGGCACATTCTTACCCCACCACCAGAGGGCAGGGTCTTCTGAGGTAGGCATAGGGAGGGAGGCCTCTGTTGACTGACAATTTACACTTGATCTTTTCAGGGATGGTTGGTGCAATGTTCTGCTGTAGAATGAGGCTCCTCTTCAGCGCTTGCTTTTCTGCAGAGAGTTCTTCTAGTGCACACACTCTGGGAAATATAAAATTGACCATGTCATTGAAGTCAGGCTTATTGCCTTTTTCATTGGAACATATAGAATAAGTGTCACAGAGGTATGAAGTATGTGCAGCTTACTTCTTCCTCCTCCTCTTTTCCATCCTCTTCCTTATCCTGAGCCTGTGCTGTCACCTTATTATCCCTCTCAGATAAGAGGGAAATTACCTTATTAATGTTGCTATGTATATTGTTAAAATTAAATGTAATAAACATTGTACACATTCTCAAATAAATTACATTTTCCCTCACTGCTACCTTCTTCAGCTGCTCCACAACTTCATTATCTTTCACCTTTCGCTTTCCCTTATCTAGGATCCATTACAGTGCCATCATATCATCATCCTGTATACAAGAAAAATAATTAAACATTAATTTCACAGTAAGGACATGTTCAATCACTCATTTATCAGAGAAAGCAGCCAACTTTATATGAATTGGGATTATGAAGTCTTTAGCTGTTGTTGTTTTTTTTTGTTTTCATAATGTTTGGATGGTAATCTTTCATTGCTTTCCTTTAATAGTGGCTACAACAGTGAATCTTCTTCTTGAATTCTGGCCACATGTAGCATACCTGACTCTTCATACCTCATCTTTCCTAAAATCATTGTCTGTGACCTTTTTCTGACACTCAAAACATTTGTTCATGTGAACGTGATGAAACTCATGTCATGATACAAACAATCTTGTTGTAATGTAAGACAAACATTATCATGTTTGCTTAGACTATTCATTCATATCTGCCAGTTCTCTAAGAGTAATTGTGAAATCTGACCCAGTGGATTACTGTCTCTCCTCAGCCTTTTGACCTTGAGAAACCTTGGGTTCCAGCATGTACGTACATTCAGAACAACAGTCAGGCTGGCCTATAACAGCTGCAGTTGCAGCTGGCCTCATCAACAAGGCCCCCAACCCTCTACACATTACATTATGGTCTAAATGTCTACACACCTGTTTTTCTGAGGTATTAACCCATGTCTTTGGACTGTACATTGAACATCCATATCTAAGACTTCCCAACTTCCTGTACAAAACAGTACAGTTTGCAAATTTTATTTAAAAAGAGGCTTTGCACAGGACTGTTTTCTTAATTCTGCTCCTGCCTGCTCCTGCTGGATTTCTGACTATTACTGCCCACTGTTCCAGACTGGGCATCCAGCAAAGTTTAAACCACCTGCTCCCACAAGCATTGCATTGGGTGAATATAGTAACTTTGTATGAATAATATTATTCTAACATGTTTCTTCTTAATTGATGTTATAATATTGTACTGTTTATACTAAATAATACTAATTAATCATCCAGGTTGAGGATAGTACATCTTCCCTCTTCCTAACAGTAACACATTCCCCTTATTTTAGTTTGCATGTAAAATATTAATAACAATAACTTTAATAACATAAATGTAGCTATTTTTTAAAGTTATTTAAAAAAATGCTGATCAGTAATCAGTAATCCATTTATCATTCCCAATCCATGCCTGGTGGTGAGCTACAAAATTAATGACAAGTCCATCATCCTCATCTGTATTTTTGTTTAGTTCGACAGATGGCCGCCCACCTTGAGCTCAGTTCTGCTCAAGGTTTCTGTCTCTTAAAAGGTTGTTTGTTTCCCCTGCTGCTGTTGCACATGTGCTGTTTTTGCTCATAATGGGAATTGTTGGGTCTCTGTAAATAATATTACAAAGAGTATGGTATACCAGCTCTGTATGTATCATGAGATAACTTTTGTTGTGGTTTATATAAAGAAAACTGTCTTGACTTAAATTGAGGGCCAACTTGTTTTTATTTACATCTGTCAGCAGCTAGTGTAAGCTATGTCTTAGTCTAAGCTCAAACTTCAGAATGTAATGCTAGTGATTTGCTCATACCAGCTGATACACACGCCAACAAGTGAACAAGGGGAGTGCTGACATTTATTTCTTTCCACTTGAAGTATGGCAGAACACATCTGCTTCTTGTTTCTTGGCAATCCACCTAGCAGCTGTTGACACACTTCAGTCTGCACCGACCAAGAGACTGACATTTGGTGATGGTGGCATTTAGAACATCAAACAATATACTTATAACTTATAACAATATAACTTATACTTCTGATCTTTTTTCAGTTATAATTGCAATTAGAAGAGTGACAAAGTGGATTTCCTAGTCAGAGGGTTAGATTTACAGTAAATCCTTTGAGTTCTGTAAAGCTGGACAGACACTGACACTGACATTGGTCGCTTCCAATCTATTTGTCAAATTTATGCCACAGCCATTTGAGGTTGCAACAGCAGATTAATTGCTTGAATGGTCAGGCTCTTGGCAGATTGGTTGGATTTCTGGCAGGTCAGAAATTGTCATCAGCAATTTGAACAGTTTTATAGTCCAATGTCCTACATAGCCACTATGAAAAGATCAGTTATCAACTGTAATGAGCTTGTTTTAATGGTACTGGAGTAGTATTTTACATGTTGTGGCTAAAATGGAGTCTTGAGACTGCTGTGACTGAAAGCTGTTTTTGAACTGAATGCTGTAGAACAGACGCCAGCATCAGTTCCTTCCATTCATTGTAGATTTGAAGTACTGCTGCCTTTCTCTCTTATTGTCAGCATTGTTGAGGGCACGGTTGTCTGGTCTCACAAAATGAACTTGGTATTCCATGTTTATGTTCAACACTAGCACCATGCCATTACTAGTGAACTGATCAGTAGAGTGTAAGGTTGCAGGCTCTGGCCAAAGAGGGCAATTAAATATGTAGTGTGAGTTGACACAACGTACAGTATTATTAAAAAATACACAGCTTATGCCCAGCTTAATACTTTTGACAAAGCATCAGGACAAAATATTTCAGCATGGCTCCACCAGATCCGTTACAGCTTCACATCTCCTGTCAGCCAGTAAGAACCTGGTAAAATACAGTCACTAACAGTAATTTGCATATGACTTTTAATCCTTATGGAAGCTGTGACCATTTTAAGCTCCTGAGTATAGAAGAAAGAAGAATTCCCATGGGAGACAGATGCAGCACTCCAGTCTTCACTCATGTCTTGATAGCTGCCTCAATAAACTGGATTTCCTTTATCTGGCTCTTCGTTCAGTGGGGACAGCTGTGTTTGAGCTGACATGGCTTGAGTAATGGCACACTGCTTTGGACAGGAAACTAATAAAGCCTCCTATAGCACCTTCTATCTCTATGACCACTATATCTCCCTCTGTGGAACACATCCTCATTGTGTCACAGCTCCTCCTGCATAGCTGATACTTGTCTCTGTATTATAAAACATAGCAAAAGAAAATGCAAAGCTTTCACATCTTCATAGTCCTATTCTCAGCTGCTGTCCTCTCAATACAACATTATATACACATATCATATTCAGCTGTGTCCAGGAGTTTCCATCATCATGTTCAACTGTGAATTTTTACATTTCTGTTCCTTTAAATGAACTTTGTGAAGTCTTTGTTAGATAGAAAGCAAGAGGGAAGGCTCAAAACTTCACATTAAATGATGATCACATAGGAGAAACATTTTTGATTCATAGCTGAGGAATCAGACACATGATATATGGCTGGCAAGGGGGAAGTTTTTTTTGGGACATTACATTTGGGAAAAGTGATTTGTTTTAAATGTTGTCCCTGCAGGGGAATAGTGAATTAATGTCCACTCCACTGAAACAGACACACTGCTGATGCAATAACAGTCTTCCAATGTCACCTTGCCTTAGCGAGCCATAAATATACAGTAGAAAGCGGTTATCATCTCTGCTGTCTGTTGACTAATATTCAGGTAGCACAAACTGCACTTGGCTTCAGTGAAAATAATTTGAAAGTGGTGCATAATCTAAATGACTCTACAGCCCACTCACAGTCTTCTGCTTCAGTACAACATTAAAGCTTCACTGGGCTTACAGGGCTTTATGTGAGGTAATGCAGCAATGCAACATTGTCCTCTAAATAATAACATTCATATTCAACTAATTTGCTGTACAAAATATGTTGCAGGAAATGTAATGCCACTGAGATTATGTTTTTTCATAAACATAATGAGAAAAAAATATATACTAGCACCACAAAATGTTTATGCTCCTAGACAGTTCTATTTAAAGATAAAGCTCCTGTTGTTCCATAATGTTTGTTATTGTCTACAAATCCCGTGAAAAGATCAAAACCAACAATGTGTGGCTCTCAGTTCCAAGGTAGGGAACTATTTTCAATGGAGGATTTATTTGTCTAGTAAGTATTTGGGGCTGTACGACAGTGCCTGAGACTGACTCAAGCTGGATGAACTCAGGCGCAGGATGGCTTTAAAAGAAGATGTTAAGAGCTGTCGTGTTATGGTTCTCACAGAGGGGTTTTCAGCCATTATTCCTGAGGGGGCTCTGTTCACCACCAGGACTGAACAGTAAGACTGGGAGAAGACAAAGGTGGAGGTGTTTGCTTCATGGTCAACAACCAGTGGTGATCACATGTGTGAATCTTTCTATGGGCACCTTATGATCACCTCACAGCAGAGTACACTCCACCTCACACACTCCAACCAAGCCCTGGCTGTATGGAGTTATCAGCAGAGCCGACAGGACCTCATGGCAGGAGGCTGGAAAATTAACAACAGTAACCTGGGCAGGCAGGAACATAGAGGAGGCGGACCAGTGACGAAGATCATTCACACTCTGGGTCTTTGTCCTCTGTGGAATTTACAGTATAAAGTAAATAGCCTGAACTTGCTACTTAACTATTATTGTGTCATTTGCCAACATAATTTAACATTATAATATCCAGAAATTTACTTTTGATATTTAAGCACAGTTTGTTAATAACAATTTTGTATTTTGTAGTGCGTTTTGAATAGAGAACTGGTATTTTACAT
Organism: Scortum barcoo; assembly: GCA_023238725.1. NCBI lineage: Eukaryota > Metazoa > Chordata > Actinopteri > Centrarchiformes > Terapontidae > Scortum > Scortum barcoo. The sequence goes on from CM041540.1 coordinate 20,211,534, forward strand.
TGGTGTATTGCTACTTGAAGATAACAATCTACAGTAAAAGTAAAATTTCCCTGATTCTAAAGAAATTGTATGCAAGTAAAAGTAAAGTAAATAAAGTAATAAGTAATAAGTTCTTGTGTAAATGTACTTAGATAAAAGTAAAAAGTAAGTCACTTAAAATGTACTCTAATTAAACATTACTACAAATGTTTGTAGAGTCAGGCTTTCACCATGGTTTGTACTTTCTGTGTGTCCTGCCTCCTTTCTGTCACAGGTGCCGAAAGGACTTTAGCAAAGGGTACACCTGTGTATCCTCACTCATAGCTCCTCCATCAAGCCTCCTCTCTCTTCACTCCTCTCTCTTTGAGATGCATTGTAGGAACTGAGGCACCCTTTAAGAAATTTCATGGTCACAGGCAGGAGAATGGAGGAGAGAGGAGATGAGGAGGCACACAGTAGAGAAATGAGAAGAGCCATGAAGTTCTCTGGAGGTCTGCTCTCTGCAGCTGTAGACACACCAGAAACTTCTTCTCTGCTCCAGCTGCTGATTTGGTTCCTTTCCTTTGTTCCATTCACACATGGTTTATCAATATTTTTTCACATGCTTGATTTATCTATTTTTTAAATACATATTTCATAAAAAACATTGTTACAGTAACAAGAATAATCGTAATCCATTATTTCCATCCCTGCAGTCTCATCAGGAGATGACATAAGATGAAGGAAAAAGGCACCGGTTGATGGCTGCTGTAAACAGATGAACAGAGACAGATGAGAGGGGTGTCACCTCTTTATTCTAACTGATATTCCAGTGTAACATCTACACTGGAATATCAGCCACATTGAATCATTCGCCTTACTCTCTCTGGCCATCTCCATTTGTCAACACTGCAGGGTCTGAGTGCAGGAGGAGATGGATTGTCATTGATCCCACAGCACTAACATTTAGTGACATTCACATGAACCCATAAAAGCAAACAAAACAATTCTCCACCCCTGACCCATTTGCTGATATTTTCCCCTGGAAGAAATATCCACACACAGTAAGGCCATACAGCACATAAACAATGCCTCAGCAAACACAAGCTTTCTGAGTCTGGTCATGTCTGCAACCTTCACATGGACCACAGAGGATGTGATCAGACAGAGTGTATGCATCCCTGAGCCCTGATGATCTATCCATGAGTTGAGTTGGTGGTGCAGTCGGTTTAGTAAGGCAATATTTTGCCACTTTACTATTGTAGGCCCTCCCATGCATTCACCGTTTCACGCAGTCTTCAAAGTACCTGTCACTATGGCGACCACAGAGCGCTCATTGTCCAAGCTCAAGTTGATAAAGTCTCTTTTTTTAAGGAGCACCATGGAACAAGAAAGACTCAGTGGATTAGCTATACTGTACAGAGAACAGCAGAGCCAAGAAATAAATGACATACAATGAACATATGGTTACATAAGCATCTATACATTCATGCCCAAATGTATGTAGATATATGTATATGTATACACATATATTTATTTAAAATTGTGACAAGTGTAGTTAGGATGACAGCAGATGTACCGAAATAACAACTCTTGAATCTACAGATCTGATCAGTGTAAAAATGATACTGCTTCTAGCAACAGCTACCCCAGCTTTTATGGCAACTGAAAATGACAGTGGGACAGAAACACCACTTGACAGTAACTGACTACATTTACGGAGTTTTCAAAAGGGTATTATATTTATGTGGCAGAAGGGACAAATCTCTTGCCAAAGTGGGCCGTCTTCTTTCTTATCATCCTGTAACTGCAGCCAGATGGAAATAATGCAAAGAGTGGTCTGAGGGTTTGATCAGTGTCTTTTATCACTGTGACTGCTGGATGTGTTGTTGAGGTCTGAGATAAGCCTGTAGAAAAGCTAATGATTATAGCCTTAGTAAAGTACCTGAATTAATCCACCACAGGATATGACCAGTTATTCTCCAGCTCTCTGCAAAGCCATTAATAGAACTTTTTTTTCTAAACTGCCTCTGTTGGGCATCCAGAATTCATAGAACCATCAGTATGTACATAACTCATTTAATGATAGTATGTGAAACTTGATCAAACGGAGCTAGCAGTGGAAAACAAAATCCAACTCCCTCTCCCCCTGCTCCAATCATCTCTCAGCTCCACCAGCTCTTTACCTGCATCATTCCTTTAGCAGGATCATTTCAAACAATCCAGGAACTGCTGTGGCTGCTATGAATACCTTTATGTCCTTCCTGCTGCAGCCAGGAGGCTGTGATGTAAGAGAAGGGAGCCCGAGGGAAGCCTACTCCATAATAATAAAAGCACGGGGAAGTGAGAGTCTCTGCCTTCATCAGCTCTCCACACAATCAGGGCTTTGACCCACCAGCACAGAGCGCTCAGAATGGAAATGAACTTGCAGATGAAGTGATAGTGTGATTGAAAGAGAGTGTGTGTGTGAGAGAGAGAGAGAGTGATTGCATGTGTTTTAAAGGGGCAGGCACAGAGGCCTATAAGCTGTCTAGACAATGAGGAAGCACTTTTGGACTCTGTGGTCTCATTACTTCCTCTCTGTTATCATCCCTTTGCGTTTGCAGTTACTTTTTGTCTGGATGAAGGCGTCTTGCATACCTGACAGCAGCCGAGGGTCACAGCATCAAGAGAGGACTTTCACCTACTCAGCATCCATACTAATGCAGCAGCTAGCAGCCGGCAGGGAATTCTTAATCATGCTGCAGGGCATCCTCCTCGTCCCTGCAGGAGAGTTACAGCACAAACACTGAAGGTCGGCATACTCATATGTGCTCTTAAGTTACCTCAGTGACAGTCGCCTCCATAAAAGTACTTTCTCTAAATTGTTTTATTATTTGGAAGTCCCCTACAGAGGGAGTGTTTTATGAGCTGAGTGGTTAAAATTTGCAGGTTGGACCACAGAGAACAGGGGCAAATAAACAATCACCATGCAGCCAGAAGGTTTCATTCTACAAACCAGTGGGAGAGGGAGCAGCTGACGGCACAAATGATCTTACTGGCTGAATTAGCCTTTGATATATCAAATATGGACAAATATTCACACTTTGTACAGCTGAAGATGTCATCTATGTATCATTATACAACACAAGGCTGTAGAACAGAATTCACACTGTAGTCCTTTTATGCATATTACTATGCATATTAAAAAAACAAAAACAAAACAAATATTATTAATTATAGTTGAGTGTGTAGGATGAATTCAGAAGTCTAACTGCCTGAAAAGAGAATCTACACTGAAGTCTGGTGGTACGGCAGCAGATACTTACTTACTTACTGCTCACCAGATGGATACCAGTGATGTTCTGAGCAGTTTTAGTCACCCATTGCAGAGCCCTCCTGTCCTGGGCCATACACACACCATGCCAATTTGTGTTGGCAAATGTTTTGAGTTAGGATGCTTTTTATTGCTCCTTTACCAGAGGAGCCTGTTCAGTGAAAGACTGCTCCTTCCCAAGTGTAGGACCAACAGGCTTAAGAACTCCTTTGTCCATCATGCCATCACACTCTACAACTCCTCACTTGGGGGGAGGCGGACATAGAGTAGGGGGGGTAGCCATTGTACATTTACTTGTGCAACACATGCACACACAGAAATGGACACTTTTCCTCTGGTGCAATAACCTCATTCTATGGTGTAATAACCTCATTCTCATCTATAGTGCAATAATTTTAACTTATAATTTTAACTTTTTCCATACAAAGCCATATTCAGCTCTTTATATTTACTTATATTATTTTATTCTCATTCTTTTGATATTTTGTATATTAAGCTAAGTGTTTACTGTTTATTTTTAATCTGTGTGCTTCTTTCTATCTGTGTGCTGCTGGAAACTTAAATTTCCCTGAGGGAGTCATCCCAAAGGGATCAATAAAGTCTAGTCTAAGTCTAAGTCTAAGTCTTTACAAAGGTGGTGAGGACTCGGCTGGAGAATTTTGCTTTCTTAAGTTTCCTTAAGACATACAGCTATTGGACATTTTTAACCAGTTGTGAGGTGTGAGATGCCCAGAAACTTGAAACTGCTCCACCTCAGCTCTGTTGATGTAAAATAAACCAAAAATCAGAGACAAGCTCCTTGGTTTTGGCCATTGAGAATAAGTTGTCCTCTGTGCACCACTCTGCAATACTCTTTGTCAGGGATTGCAGTTGTGGGTGTATAGCATGAACAGGAAGGGGCTGAAGACACAGCCCAGGATGACTCTGGTGGTGAGAGTGGAGGAGATGTCAGCAGTTTTACTCATATTCACTCTCAGCAGGGTTCTTTTTACATTTGCTGTGGGAACTGAAAGTGGTCGGTCCTCTGGAGGCACATCTGGCCTTACACATGATGAAGCGCTCCCGCTTTTTAAGTTTGTGATGTTCTGGATCACCTGCTTGCTCTGTCCCTCTCTTGGGCCTATCCATGACCATTGACCACCTTTAGTAAAAAGTGTAAACTAAAAGGCTGGTATTATTGTTAATTCTATTGTATATATTTTTATTATCCTTATTTATTTATTATATATATTATATATATATATATTTATTATTTATTATTATTTATTATTTTATTTATATATTATTATTATTATTATTATTATGTTATTATTAGCATTGTGTATTGTGTATTAGTATAATGTTGTGTTTCCATCTTCAACTATTCCTATATTTGTTTTATATCACCACTTCTGGTTGTGTACTGCCTCTTAATTACATTTAACAAATTGTTGCAACCTCTGCAAAGCATGAATGTGAAATCTGTACATCAAAAATACAAAAAAAATCAAAGTGACCATTACCAACGTTATTTTCTAGCATCCCTTTCATTAGGCATCTGTATGATCCATATTAAGCTTGAAGAAAAATTGTGTTAAACTGGTCTACAGTCCCACTTGGTGAGTTTGCTTTTGTCAAATGTATTTTCTTCAACTCTACCACCCACTGTGCTTCTCTGCTTCAACTACCAATAAGTTTTATAATGATTTTTGCTCAAATGTCCTTACCTACTCAAATAGCTACAAGTACTGGAAAGTACCTGAGTTCCCACTTGTCTTAAAAACACATTCTCATTGACCATTTATTTGTGCCATTTTTAGCCATACTAACAGTGTGGCTCAAGGGATGACAATGTTTGTCTGTTGGTCCGGTCCCCAGAGGATGAAGTTTTGATGTTTCTCTGACCTTTCCTTTAGTGAGATATCTTGATTGAAGCAAAATTTGCAGTAGACTGTTATAATCACAGTACACAGCAGAATGCCACAGGAAATCTTTTCGTCCTGTGGCAATCAAACTTTACCACTCATCTACCTCATGTTGAGTGATGGATAGCATAGACATGGGGTGCTATGGTGGCTCCAGTCTCTATTTCATTTTACTCTCTGTTCTACTTTGTTCTTTTTAAATCTCCCATTTTCTATCTGGAAAAGTAAACCTACCATCAGTTATGTTCGATGTGGGACATGTAGCTTGACTGGACTACTTGTCAGTTGAAAAATGGATGGAAAATTTTAGCTTCATAAAAGAACTAATCAGAATCAGAATACTTCAAATAAAAAAAATCAAAATCAAATTTATTTATTTAAAGCCCAAAATCACAAACATCGTTTGCCTCGGAGGGCTTTACAATCTGTACAGCACAGTTGTGACACCCTCTGTCCTTAGACCCTCGAACTGGGTCAGGAAAAACTTTATGGGGAAAAATGAAAAAAAGAGGAAGAGCCACAGATGAGGGATCCCTCTCCCTGGGACGGACAGACGTGCAATAAATGCCACATGTACAGAGAACATCATCAATCATATAGGGAATTATACGTGCTGAGTTCATTGGTTTAGTCCATGTGTGAAGGTATCAGAGGTAATGGAAATGAGTCTGTGAGTCCAGGTGCATCTCTAGATGTCCTCATATGGAGCTCTGGCCACTCGACCTTCTCTCCATAACACAGACACAGATCATGTCCCCACCAGGCCAGTGAATCTCAGACAGGTGGACCACAACCAGAATCAGTGAGGAACCTGCAAGACTGGAGAGAACAAAGAGGACCGGGGCTCCGGCAGTAACATGCACTTTACAGGACATAAGAGTATTCACATTAACCACTTTAACCAATTTAACCAATTTACTTTATTTATCCCAGGGGGAAATTTGGTAAATTGCGATGTCTGAAGGGGTATGTCATAATATGTGACCAACTAACTGACAAAAATAACAAAAGCATTTAAAAGACAGAAAGACTCCTTGACCCAATTGAGAAAATACAAAAAAATCATTGTAAAAAATGTTTTAAACACACATAAGAAGGTCACGATAAATCTTAACAGAAAGAAACAGGGCTCAGATTCAAAGCAAGAAGTGGGACCATAAACCAACAAGTCACCGTGCCAATAAAATGATTTCTGCTTCCAGACAACCCAGACTTTGAAAATATTTGTAGAACCAAAAAAACCCAATCTGCATCCACTGAGTAGACATTTCAGTGGGACCTAACAGATGATCACCTGGAATAATTTCTCCTGTAGGGTTGAAATGAGGCTTTTGATGTCTTGCCACACACCTTTGGTATATACTCTCTTTCTCACTGGATTACTAGATTGCACTCATGCAGGGTAATTCAATGAGGGAACATCAAAGTAAGTTTGTGACTTCCTCTGAAGGAGAAATTCAATCTGAAATTACTCTTTGTTAAATGTGTGGAAGAGCCTATAAAAAGAAACTACACAGTCAGTAGAGATACACTTAGAAACTCATAACATTATAGCTTATTATGTTTGTGTGACCCAGTTAACAGAGACATATAGGTGGTGGACAACTCCATACTACATAACTGAATCAAATGCATCATATGAAAACACAATATCTTTCTGAAGCTTGTACTGCTCTGTTTTTTTGGGGGATTCTGGGAGGTGTGAGTGGTGTGTTTTCAGTGCTGAACTTGAAGGTTCTTTAGACACATGGTGAGGAGCTCATCTTAGAGCTGATTGTTCACCGCTTAGCCTGTTCGTTAGCACTGCCACCACCAATTTTAACTAACTGTGAGGACGTTGATATTTTCTGAGCAGTTTGTCCATTTAAATTCTTACATTGCCTTCAGCACCCTGACAAAGTATTAACTTTTTTACAAGGGACAATTGCAGACTGATTGTCACTGAATTTGAAATGGACATTCACCGATCCCTGGGGATGAAACCTTTTAATTTGACAGTTTATTTAATCTGTTTGGTTAATTTTACTCTAGCACCATCATTAGACCAAAATTTCCATGTGTAAAAAACATATAGAAATCTATGGTTCACATTCATGCTTGCTATCAGTTACAACTTTCAAATGTTTTATGACAGTCTAAGACTTTAGCTACACAGTAAGTCAGCTCAGAAGTTTGGACGTGAAGGCTGTGGCGTGCAGTTGACACTTAGGAATGGCTCGGTGTTGTCCCACTCATCTGTATGATGACTTGTTAATATACAGTTGTTGTTTGTTAAATTCAAGTTCTATCATACAACATTTTCACCATCATACCCCCTGCCCACCAACTTTTATCTGTACATTTTTAGTTTTTTTAATGCAAACAGTAATTGTTTTAATTGTCATTAAAATATTTGCAATGTGTTTTTATTCAAGTGAATTATTATATATAATTATTAGAAGTCATCAGAGCCCATTAAACAAATGTACATAGTTCCTCACATTTTATTTCTGTTCAGCCCTCTACTACCTTGTAGGCATATTGCCTCTTTTATTTATACATGCTTTTTTTCCCCTGCACGGCTCCAGAAACCCATCATTATCAAACAGCTCTTTGAGGAAGGGGAAATACACAGTATTTCAGCAGGAAATATAATATCCACATTTTTTTTTCTATATGATTCACATGGAGAGTGTATAAATGGAAACAAGCTTGGAGCATCGCTTTCAGTGATACAACCAATTAATTTAAGTGTCTCTGGGTACATACATTCTGCAGCTGAACATCCATTGTTGACTTATGTTGGCCTATAAGTCTTCATGCTGCTCTTTACAGCAAAGTGAAGAACTGAGACAGTGGACTGACAAGTGGTGGTGTTAGCAATGTTAACTGATTTTGTTAATGTCTAATATACAGTACATGTAAGAGACAGTCACTTTGAAAAATGAAAAAAAAAATTCATAATATCGTGTATTGGATTTTAATTAAATTTCAGTTCACAACTTGTATTGCAACAGAGCTGATACTGGTGATTGATATGGTTCTTAAAGATGAAGTAGCCAGTAACCCATATAAAATATTGTTTCGTTATATTTTCTAAAATTGTCACTGTGTTCTGACAGTAGTACATGAGACAGATAATAAAAATTATGCTACTTTGGCTCCACCTGCTGCTCCTAATGCCATTTGCAAACTTCCACTGCTCCTGAATCAAAACAACCAATCAGAGCAAGGAGGAGTGTCTGACGGAGTGTCAGTCATTGATCGTGTACATACTGGGGACATCCCCCCTCCCTGTGCATGCCCTCACTCAGTCAAGCTCACCATCTTCACTGAGCAGATGCAATATCAGGCAAACAACCACCAAACAACCAAGAAATCTCTGTGCAGAAATGTTACACTGTTGTTCACACTTGCTAGAGATACACTGAAACCAGGCAGTTCTTTAAAACCTTGGATTTTTTTCAGTTTCTAAATATGCACTCATGCCAGCTATGGAATGGTACTATGGTACTATCTGTGAGAGACAGAAACTTTACATGTTGGAACTATACAACAGCCTCTGAGGGTCTTGTCATCACAGGGAAGTGGTGTGTAAAGTAGTTGAACTGAAAGGGATGATTATGGAATTATATTATGGAAAAAGATTAATCATATATAAATATCCATAGACAATGTAGAAATAGTCAGAGTAAAGGGAAATAACAGTGATTTAAAAAAGGGATAGGACATATAAACAAACTGTAATAGTCCTTTTGAAAGAGCTTGCCCAGTTTTTTTTTTATAAGATCATGCATGTAAATGGATGATGAGTCATGTAATAAAATTAGCTCAACACTCAGCAACTCAAGTGAAATGCAAAGCCTAGATCTTCAACTGCTCCATCATTGACAACATGGGGCTATGAGTTGCTAACCCATAGGCCTATCACCTATTGCCTATCACAAGCATGTAAGGACAACTTAGAGCCCCACTGTAAGATCCAAACTGACCTATACAAAGATATATGCAGTCATTCCTATTATACATGTGAGCCATCAATTAAGTTCAAACTATATAAAATAAATGACCAGCTATTCACATTATTCAATGCTCACTGGAAAGTATATTATGATTATACAATCATTTGGTTATTTCCAAGAAAAGTAGAAATGGCAGTTACTTGCTAATTCCAAATTCTATCCCCATATCCCCTATCCCCAGGATTTAAAAACAAAGTCTGCTTTCTTACAGAGGCATGTTCTGAGAGAAGATTTGACCACTGACTCATTTTTATTCCAGTTAGTAAGGATACTGTTCTTAGCAATAGCTAGAGATGCTTGTGTGGGTTTTGTGTTTTTCAGTGAAAGTGCAACTGAAGACAAATTACTAATTATGCACAATGACAGGACAAAAGAATGGTTCAGCCTAAGATTGTGTTAGCTTAGACCAGAAGAGCCACACAGTTAGACAAAACTATATTTTTGTACACCTGTGTCCAGAGGTTGGCATCAGAGGAGAGATACATTTCTTTACCACTTTGCAGTTGGCAGGTGTATGTTGTTTTCTGTATTGGAAAAATTTATAGATGGCAGAAATAACTGTGTAGAACATATCATTATATCTTCTACTAATAGGGATTGGAGAGGATTTCTGCCTGTAGGTTTCATAACAATCACAGGAAAGAGGTAATTGACCTGATGTAAAACTTTCACAGTTGCCATTTGTTCAGGTGAAGAGAATGACCATTGTTAAATAATTGTTAAATAAGATAATAATAACCTCTGACAGCCTGGGGGAGATGCTAATGCAGTAACTAGAGGGAGTCAGGTCCTTTTCTGGTTTCAATAAAACTTTTATTTTTTGCAATATTCATCTTAGGCAGGAATTGGCCTTTGCACTTAATTTCTGCAACCATTTTTAGGAAAAGCTTAAAGTTTAAGGAACAGGTGCTTTATTGTTGGGCAGTTGTTTAAGAGCACCGTAAAGGTCAGAGGGTGATAATGGGGCATCTAAAAAGGCAACTTGATCTGTTAATAATTGTTACAGCTGCAGACTATTCAGAACACATAAATTATTCAGCCTCCAGCTATTGTTAAAACTGAAGTCATCCATGTATTCATTCTGTTTCATTTTCGGGATTGAGAGAATCTTACTTTACCTGGATTGGATTATTGGCCTATTGATGGATTTAGAACTGTGTTTTTATGATTATTGAGTTGGAAGTGTGGCTAGTTATTGGAGAGAAAATGTGTGGAAAAATGAGGAGTTGTTGGGGTCACATAAATTCACAATTATAAACAGTGTATTGATGGTCGTAGCATATATGATGATATCTCTTCCCTGTTTGTCTAATACTGAACTGTCCCAGAACATCCTGGAGGGATTATATATCTCATTGAGTTGGGAAAGCCTTGGGATACCCCAGGACGAGCTGGAAAACATTGCTGGGAGAGGGATGTCTGGACTTCTGCCACCACGACGTGGCCCTGGATAAGCTGAAAATGATGGATGGAGAATGTTAACATGGTTAGTTATGGTTTCCACAGTAGTTTGGAGGGTTATGTTTTCTCTTAGATGTTCAGTATGGTTATGGGAAAATGTAAGTTAGATTGCATGTCTTTTATTTCACAGTGTGACAACCTGGTCACGTTGATGGTTAATGAATCATAAAACATTTACATTGTTGTATGTAGCAAAGTCTTCCTTTTGGCCTAGTTTGTTTTGTCGCATGTTGAACTGTAGCTAGTATGAATCAATACAGTTTTCTAGGTCGGTTATATAATCCACTTTTTTGTTGGACCAGTCCAGGTGTGTATGGGTTAGAGTTTCTGTTGTTTTGGTTATTGTCAATTCAATAGTTTGGTCTTTTTATTACTGTGTGTTGTTTTATGTAGCAGATGTATCTGGCAGTAGTCTGTCACCATGTTGAAACTCTCCTCTGTATATGTCTCTTGTGATCATTGCATGATTAACCTCTAGATGAGGCTGGAAGGTCTGGAGATTAAACTATTTCTAACAACTCTCTCTATAACCCATGCTCACTTTAGGAATAATGTAAGTATTTTTGCAGACATTTTTGTAACAAAGACATATACAGACCGAAATAGTAGCATGGCATTAAACCCCTAGTAGCTATCATCCTGGAGTCAGATTTTACACTTTTGGCACAACTAGTGATAAGCACAGATTTCTGCCATTTGCTACAGTAGCTGCAATAACTGAGTCTAGTAGCCAAAAAGGCTTTGGTCTCACCAAAATGGTTTGAATCCCCCATTTATCACAAACTGACACAGGGAGGTGACAAGAAGGGAGTCCCAACCCAACAAACATAATGTACTGAACTAAAATAAACCATAGACTGTGGCAGCATAGACAGTTAAAGCAGTGCGTGGATGTGTGGAGTGTGTGTTCTGGAGGTGTCCAGTTGTCCACAAGGACAAGGCGATGAAGCATTGTGAGTCCCAGCTGAAGGATGACTGAGAGAAAGCTCTTATAGGCCAAGAGCCACTGGCCTCCTGAGCTTCACAAAAGCCCCACTGAACACAGAGTAACCTCACCTAATGACATGGAAGTTTCTTAATTTCAGATTTATTCACCACACACTGACATGTGTTTACAGAGATTGTGGATATTATAATGACATGGACCAGTGAGCTGAACATGTTGGTTCAAACATGTGGCTAAAGCTCTGTCCTGCTATCAGAGAGACAAGGTTCAGTGCTGACAACAGGAAAAACAAATGGTGCCAAGAAGAGATTAGTCTCTCTAAGACAAAAGGAGAACATTTATAGTAAGTGCTAAGCGCTGAAATCTTTTGTGGCCCACCACCCACTCCTCCGGATTGTTATTAATCCTGCATTCTGCCAGACCGCTCCGTTGAATGCAGCACAATGCCAAAAGGACTTCTCATGCCAAATATCCCCCAGCTGGCTTTGCTGTATCGTGCTGCAGCTCTGTCCTGTTAATTCCTCAAGCTCTGGTTCCATTTACTTTCTCAGGATCAGCCTACTCATCACTGAGAAGTGCAGCAGTACTCTTAGTCTCAAGATGGTGATGTTGGTCGTTATGTTCTTAAAGCAGTTTATTGACTTTGGTTAAGGGCAGGATAAATTTATAACTACTTGCCAAACTGAGTCATGGTGTATGACTCCTAATATCATCAGGTCAAACTTTTTCCTTAACCAACACTTTTTGATAAGGATCCTCCAGAGGAATGGCTTATCATTTTGAGCTTTTTTTTGTAAACAGAGATTATCATTATCTATTTCATGTCTGTATGTATGAGAAGATAAGCTTAGTTTAGCAAAAAGACTGGCAGCAAGGAAAAGCATCCAGCCTTTGAGACAGTTGAGAAATGTGGGGCAAGTATTTCAAAATCATCTCACAGTGAAGAAGAAGAGACTCAATCAATTTGCTGCAAAAATTCAGGATAATTTGTACCCCACCTTAGGGGTGGATTCGACTGATATTGACATATAGAAAGATTCTTTTTTTTTTTTTTTTACAATATTATTACCTCAGATATTCATTACATTTAAACTCTAAATTGAATGTACCATTCAAATGTGAAAGTGTTTTAGTTCTAACCAACCAAGTAATTGACTATATTTAAAGCATTATAAAATACTGTATGGCTACACGCTCTAAATACAAGTATAAAAATACAGACAGTGCATTTCTGTGAGTTCAGTTTCATTTAAACGTCTTAACCAAAACATCCTGCTGAGATCACAGGGATGCAAACAAACAAAACAACAACAATTTAAACAATTTGGTCACTAATAAAACTGACTGTAACAGAAAATAAGAGAACTTGAACTTGAAATCTCGTTCCTGGATGGAAGTTGTCCTCATTCAGTGAGTGTAACACAATTCTCTGAATGTCTATTATTTGAGGCTTTTTCCTGAGTGTTATGTTAAAGTAGAGGTAAAGGTACCTTATTTAAAAATGACTTTTAATCATATTCACTAAAACTGTCCTGTTAGTAGAACATGAAACAGATAATCTGTGAAAAAATCAGACTCCTCTGGCTCCACCTGCTGCCTCATTGGCCAAGAATCCACCACACCTGAGTACCTGATGGAGCATCAGTCACTGCTGCTGTACAGACTTAGCTTCACTGTGCGTGAGCTAACTCAGAGCGGATGTATGGGCGAATAAACAAAAACCAAATGACCATGAAATGTGGAAACAACAGTTTGATGGTCTGGACATACTGATGTACCACCTATCATCAGAAGTGGTTTATGAGGTGGGAATAGGCTTCTGTCGACCTGATGCTGACTGGCCTGTCGGAAAGCATATGATTGGTGAGAGGTCCTTTACCCACAGGAGTTCATCTAGAGGTGTTTAGGAGACAAACAAACTGATTAGGCTTGAGCCACTTGCCCTTTATAATAATCGACAGACCCTTATTTGAGAATTAAATAGCCACTGACATGCAAATACATGCTCATTTCAGTATAATGTGACCTTGTTGTATGGGTCTAGCTTACCAGTGATGGTTTGTGTTCTATGGTTGTCCTTATTAGCAGTGAAATTGTTGAGTGGGAGTGAGTGTACTCTGGAAGAAGAATGTGAAATGGTATGAGGTCAGTAATCCACAGTAGCCATAGAAATAGAATTGTCTTGTTGTGTGAAAGCAAATGATTAACAATGACAACAGTGAAGTCTACTGAAACTCAGCACCTAAATTAGAGCCCCTCTGAATGAATTGTGTTATTCTTTCTATGTCACATCAGGTTTCCAAGCACTGTGACAGTCTGTACACATGTAGCCTACTTTTCTGTGTTAGCACTGAATTCCAAATCTCTTTTAAAAGTTGAACTATGGAGTACCACACACACCCACAAAGCCTAGAGAACATACAGAAAACACAGAGAAAACATTTATCTATTTATTATAATTAACCAATGAATCTATTTTTTATTAACTAATTTTAAGTAGGTTACAACTTAAGTAGCTGGTGAGCAAATGCTATATGTCACTTGCTCTTTTCGTGTGATGAAATTTGAAAATTCCTAATATGGTCATATCAGGATTATCATGATCTGGTCTGCTGACAGAGTTTGTGAGATCACTTTCATCCTTGAGTGAAAAAAGGGACATTTCATTATAAGGATCATTGTGATCCAGATCATAAGTTTTGAAATACCAGCCCCTGGGGATCAAGAGATAAGCCCTACATAGGACCATTATGCCAACACTGGAGTGGTCTAGTCAGTGGAATGGACTTAAGAGAAAAGACTTCTTTGATGGTCTCCCAGTGAGAAAATGAAGAGAGGGCTGGTTCTGGGATGACAGAACACAGTGTTGAATTTACTGGAGAAATCCCTTTGTACCCTCTGACTCCAGCTCCACTCAACAATTACAACTGAACTGAAATGAACTGTGCACATTCATGCTCCCCAGAGGATGATACTTTTGTACTCCCATAAGCCTGAGCCACCTTCATGCCAATGCAAATCTTATAATCATCTCACTCAGCATAAACAGAAACAGCAGAAGGTCCAAGGGGTTAAAGATAGCACATTTTCTCCACCCTCTACACCCACTGTGTGGTTGGTAGGGATCCTTATTGGTTCTAGAGATCAGGAATGAAGATTAAGAAAGATTAAACTCTGTTTATTACAACTTGAGTCCTGTTTTGGAGTTTTGGCCCTCAAAGCAATCACAGAGAAGATTGCTCTCACAAGTATTTGCTGAGGTCTGGGAACAACATCACCATAAAACAATTCAAAGAGTCCAGAAATCCAATCAGTCAGAGGATCAGCCAGGTTAGAAATAAATCAAACCTTATTGTAAGGGCAAACTGAAAGTGAGTAGAACACTGATAATAATCCCTCATTGGACAGGAAAACTTTGTGCTCAAGTACAGTAGGTAAATACTGAAGCAAGAAGTGAGTCTGTAACCTGTGATGGGTGTTCATATCATACAATATCACATAATTTCACTTGTTTTTTAACTGTATAATAAACTGTATATAACTTTATAAACTTTGTTTGTGTCCAACCTGTCTATTGGACTGATTGTGTTTTTGGCCCCACTGGCCTTTATAGCAAAGTCTTTGTGTCCCAGATCTCAGCAAGGACAAGGTTGTTCTTACTGTTAGGAAGGATGGCCAAAACAATAAAAATAACACCCAGTTTTAATAGACTTCACTTAATCTTTAACTTAACTATTAAACTATTGCCAATGGGCAGATGATGGCATGTAAAACCCATACCTATTAGGCACTAGGCAGACAAGCTTGCTTATAATTGAGCCATCATGTCAAAACAATGTTGTTGTAAAGGGAACCATGTCCATCAGGGACTGTTGGAGATACAGTATAAGCATCAAAGGCCTTATTCAAGGGCACATCTTCACAGTATTTTTGAAATTGAAATTTGGAGTTGCTCTCATCCCTTATTACTAGAGAACCCTCACATGGCTCACTGTGGCCCTTCCTAATTATACTGTTAGTGATTAAAACATGCTGGCAAGCCGAGCTATTGAGCTGGGTTGGTGCTCTTCTAATTAATTTGTCTTCCTTCCATGGGCACATTATGCTGTTTTCTCTTCCTCTCATGCAGTCTCAAAGTCTAACTTTAGATACCAAATCTCACCAGGGTAGCTCAGAGATTCGTTGAATTTATGGGAAATATTATGTTGTCTCTGCTGTGAATGGAAGTGAAAACAAAACTCCGGAGTTGAAATGACAAGTTAATTACAAAACAAACCCTAAACCCTACACAAAACACCGTTTGTGTCCTTCATGTCAGCAGAGTAAACAACGGGCAGTTTTCCCATCTCTGCAAACTGTACAACGATGTCCCAGCAGTGGAAATTTACTCATTCCTCTCATCAGGAAATCTGGGAGGTGAGTGGAGGAACAAGGACCTGAGAGTTGAGAGTAGCCAGGGAGGACAATAAATCATGCAGGAGAAGCAATGCCTGAGGGCCAAAACAGCTAAGAAAGCGCTGTGGTTGAAAAAGCTGATGAGGCATGGGTGGAGGGAAGTGGATGAATGAGTTGGCTTAGAGCACATGAGACACACTAAGCAAGGTGTGTGTTAAAGATGCATTAATAAAAAGGTGAAGCAAAGTACAGTGAGATGAATATATGTATATGAGAAAGAGTAATTCTACTCTCCTAACCTAAAAGAAACAATGCAGAGTCTGAAACTTTTTATTTTATTACAAAGCGAGAATATAATATCCCGGTCCAGCTGTGCTCTCTGTGGGTGCC